>CM037843.1:16020-1216020 GCA_021234535.1 Stichopus chloronotus | reverse complement strand
TGGGCCTCATTTTGTCCCTAAGAATGCTGATCAGCCAAAGGTACTCAAATACCATAGAACTAATCTGAAAAACTCTCAACATTGTAATATATAATCTATAGAAAACTATTGCTTTGCACAATGTAATAATTTATGGCCCATATGGCCTATTCTGAAATTAGACCCACAAATGTTAAACACTGCAAAGTGTGCTAATTTGACAAACCTTCCACAGTGAAAAACAAATATGCAGAAAACATTTGGCATGAGTTCATAAAATGGTCCATATGGCCCATATGGGACCAATAATCCTGAACAACCTCAATGAACCACTACCATAATAGTAATTTGACACACAATTTCAACTTAATACCAATCAATCTGTGAGAGAAGCATTTTCAATGATTTCATAAAATGGTCCATTTGGACATTGGATCCAAAAATCTTGAACACCCCATAGGCACCAACACCATAGAAGTAATGCAACCAGGGAGATGACAACTCCATTTTACTAATATGCAATCTCCAGGAGAAGAACCGTATGACATATTTGCAAAAAGTGGGAACTTAAGACCCTTTCATGGACCACATGTGAACTTTGATGCCCAAATTTTCAACATATAATGATAGCTCATAACCCAATGATCATTGTCCCTGACTTTCAAAGAATTGCACCAAAGATTGAGAAAGTAATTAATGGCAATTTTGAACAAAGAGATAGAAAACCTCATGACCATGGCTTACACCATTTACATGGTGTGAGCAAAGATGTTTAGTTAACCTGCAGTAAAAATAATTTTAAGTATATTAGTACTCCTACAGTCAACCAAATTCAATCACAGTCAATCAAATTCGATTCAATTGATGGTCCATATTACAAGCCATAGCATAAAAATTGGGTCAAGTCTGCTGAGATACCACACTGATAGTACTGACAGATTACATCACTGTTTATATGACAACTCACCATTTAGGAATGTATGGTGGCCCAATATTACCATAATATTATTGAAAGGGCTAAAAGAAGCCCCCTTACCCCTTGTCTTTGGCTTGAACTCCACCAAAACATTCTCACCATTATGCTACAAAGATACTGATACCAGGTATAAAGTTCTGTGATGCTTTCTTCCTTGAGATATCATGCTAAAAAGTTTTTCAAGTTTTGTCAACCTAGTAGTTTACCTAACTTGCATTCTGCATTATATGAAGTACTGGCACTATTATAGTTCACCTTTGGCCACCTAGCTAGTTATGGGTCTATGCACACGACAAGAAGAAATTTTGTTGCTCAAATAGAGTAAAAACACTCAAACTTGGCTAACTTTATCAATAGTTTTGGTTTTAGGTTGTAAGTTACTTCTAAGTTAGTTTTAGAGGCGGTTGAAGTTGAACTCTGAACCCGTTCGAACTTTGAACAGAGATTCGAAGCAATTACAAAATAAACTATCTTATCATAAATTAACGTTAGGCCAAATCTTACGTAGTGTAGTATGTAGGGCTTTAGTGGAACTGAGAGTGGGACCATGTACCATGAACTGTTGTTGGACACAGCCTATGCCCTAACGTTAACCAAGTTCATCAGTGCCTGGATAGCTGTATTGTGTTGAAGTAAGCGAAGTGGATGCACCGTACTGTGGCCTCCGGTACTACCACCAAGTACCGTATCCTCGAAAACTGACAAAGGCCTAGTTCTATAGCATACCTTTACAAGTCCCTTGACCGCAGAGTCACAAGGTTGACAAGCGGGCTGCACTTAGACCACATGACATATACTAAGGACATACTGTAAACAGTACATTTCAACACGGCAACATCATCGCGGAACTACCCTTTCGCAGTTTGTAAGTCACACGTTCCCTTGGAACGCCGGAAAGAATAACAACATGTTTGACGTAAACCAACCATCAATTGAAGATTCAACACGTGATTTTTTCTTTTCTAGATGTTTGGACAACTTGATATCAAGAACTGAGTTTGGTGTCCTTGTGATGTCAGTCAATGTTATGCACTGAAAGTTTCTACATTCACGGTTGGAAGTTCTCTTTTTCCGTACCAAGAGAAATGATGCCAACATATTGGAGCTCTTTTCATGATGTATGAGCTACAGTACCTGTCCACAATTATTCAATCTTTGAGAAAATCTCGGATTTTTTATGTTTGTCTTTGTCTGTCACCGTGCATTCCCATTTCAATGACTAACGGTAGAAATCAATTGATGTTGGGAAACTCAACTAGATTACGTATATATCGTAACATTTGTTTTTAGAAAGAAAGCTAAAGAGAGATACATGTCGATGAAATATTGACAGAGAAAGACTAACGTTCAAGTGAACAGCCTGAGAGTCACACCTTCCTGAGCTTGACAACAGCTACCCTATAGCATTATCTGTGATTCCAAGAAAATACCAACTGTTAACACATTGGAAATAGTACCGGTAGCTGACTTAAGTCTAACCTGACATCAGAGTTGGTTAAGCTATATTGCCTTACATTTAAATTGAAGTAGAGCTGAATTAATGATTTTTTCGATCATTAACAAAATCTTTATACCGTGTAGGATCGTGACCATATGATAGAAATAGCAATCCAGTCAATGACGTGTTTGTGCAGTAATAGAAGTTGATCGTATCGTTAAGTACATTACCCTCCCCCCCCCCCCCCCGGTCATTACTCAATAGAAAACCATAAAAGATAGGCCTGTATCCCCGACTTTACATCATTGCTAATAAATAAACATTATCCTCTAACCAATAAAAGTCCTCCGTTTTTACAAGCAAAGTGAAATTCTTCGACACATGTATATAATGCAACGGATTTGTCGTTTGGTGAAACCATGGTGTCCCTACAGAAACTGCAGCATGTCTCTGTGATGTATACAGGAATAAGAGATGCCAAAGTGTACTAAGTCACTTTATGCCATCATATATCATTGAAAACTCCAAACCTGAGAAAGTCGATACCCTTCAAAATATGTTTCTCGTTTAATCCTAGATTCACATTGAACATATATCAGAAATTGTAGAGGCATATACAAAAATGAGTTATGAAACGTTTGTTACCCTGAAACATGAAGTACCTCAAAGACTTCATTTTGTTCTTTGTTCCTTTCAACATATGCCTGCAATGCTTGTGAGAATACTGTAACACCGTTCACTGAGAAAGAGATGGCTCAATTGTATTTATGTTCAGTTAGTAAAGGATATCATCCATTTTTTCCATTCTCATAAACACAACATTATTTTGTTAAGAAACATTCCTTACCATCAAAAGCAGCATATACATAATAAGTGAGTGAAGTGGGTGTTATCTCTCGAAAGCTATTCGAAATGTAACATTTTCCAGTTACTTATCAAACGTAGGCAGTACGGTTCTTGTGCTTTCAGAGCGAATTACATGCAGAAATGATTTTCTCAGCTTCTCAGTCTTATATTGATGCAATAGTAGTTTATTTGATATATTTAAGTCGTCGTTTGTATTTTAATGTATTGATGTGAGAAATAAAAGTCCTGAATGAGAAACCAGAAAAGGAGGTAGAAAATAATTGCAAGATAGAATATAGTCGATAAGAAGACACATTAGTTGCAGTCGTGTAACTTATTTTGGCGATTTTATGCCTGGATAATTACCTCAACTTTGCGTTTTAAACAGGGCCTCAACCAGGCCCTCAACATTAATGTTTGATCATAAATTAGAGTAGGCCGTAAGGTAAAATGTAAATCATCCATTTATTACATGGCCATTTGATGACGAAAATTCTATTTACTTAAAGTTGCGTCGTGCACATTGGAGAGGGAGAAAAAGGGGATGGGCACTGGCCTATCAAATTTCAAGTTGTCAAGGGTGTAGTGAACTTTGGTCTGAAAATGCATTTCAAAAGTGTGGAATTAATATTAGAAGTGAACTGTTTATAGTAAAAATCTAGTTCGACAGAGGTATGTTAGGTTTAGGTACTGCAGGATAATTTTTCTTCACGTTCTGATGAATAGCCTTGAAGAATCAGATGGATAACAGTTACTATCATGATTGCAATGTAACCCAAAAACTAATCCCTTCGTTATAGCACAAAATGAAGTTTTTTTCATGTACTTTTGTTTTTCCTAAACATTTTTTCCACGTGACTCCTTTTAGACCATCACCCATTCATAGTGGCGTACCTGAAGTGTGAGGGTTACCCCCACCTACGGCTTGTCGGCTAAAATTCCCTGTTGGTGAAGGGGTTGGGACCTTGACAAAAAATCTGTCAGCTTCCATGAACGAAGTTTCTAATTACTTTGCACTGAAAACGTATTAAATCATGTATTTTGCAGATTCGTAGTTGAGAGGGAGGGGGGGGGGGGGACAATCATTGGGCTGCCAAGTGTGAGTGAGTACGTGGAGTGAGTTTTATCCTCGAGACTAGTGTCTAAGCGGAGTGCCGCTTTCGATTGGCGAGTATACAGATGACTACAAAAAATCAGGACCACTCAGACAGAAGTAAATGGCATTTCTCAGGCTTGTACAATCTAAGCAGTGATAGTGCAATCTAAGCAAATGATTGAAAAAAAAACAGACAAAAGCACTGCCAAATGAGCTTTTATGTCTTGTGCATTCTACAAAATGGAACCGAACAAAAAAGCTAGATCTTCTTTTTATTTGTTATTCAAATATTTTTTGTAAGGCTTTCGGATCTACAGCACTGCAGGCTGAATAATTTTAGCAAGGTGGGAAGAAGGGGGAGGGGGAGGGGGAAGGGATCACAGGGTTACTAAGAATAAGTGTAGACGTTAAGTGAGGTTTTTCCAGAAGATTCTTTACCGTAAATACTACCTAAGCGGTGCGCCACCATTAGTTGGTGTGCAGAGCACTAGAACATCTCCATAGATCGCTGGAAATAACACTTCTAAGAGATTGCAGCACACTACTCTTTTTAATTCAAAATTTAAAGTTGCTGTGTGATTACAAGTTACATTTACAGCGGACTGATACACACCCTATGAGCAAGAATAGATTTTATTGTTAATTTTCTTATGGAATTTTCTGTAAGGTGGACAATGTGAGGCGGGACGGAATAATCAGCGTACGCCACCGAGAAGGCAAGAAAAAAGCTTCATTTTTGGAAGAATACAACAGAATTCAGGTAAAATGTTTCAGCGTCATTGGATACGGGACACATGGGGTTATCACTTAGAGGGACAGGAGGACCAAGCCTCCACCCCCCTGGTGCCACCCTGTCCTTATGTTGTGAAAAATGGTTAGCAGGAGAACGAATAAACAAAACCCAATGACATAAATTGCAGTCAGATTTAGATCCAGAAAGTAAAACGTGATGGCTACATCTCTCCCAGTGTCATAGCCAGCGGAGGGAGTGGCAGAGGGAATGAGTACTCCCCCCCCCCCTCCCGGCCCCACAGAAATTATGTTGACACGGGATGATTGTAAAAATAAAAGACAGTACAAAAAAAAATGCGCTCCAGAGGAGAAGGGATGATATGTTGACTCAGTTGAGGAGGGAGGGGGGGGGGCCGAAAAAAAACTGGCTTTACAAGTGTTATCTTTTTACGATGTTGAAAACTGACACGGAACAGATAAACAACACAATTGAAACACGGTGTTCATAAAGGTGTGAAATCTTTGATTCGGGGTTTCGATTGGACATACATGCACCTGCTGCTTATACGGAGTATACGAGTATGAGGCTACTAGGGGATGGAATCCACACCAGAACGGTTGACATTTTTATTTCACGCAGGATGCATTGGCAATATTCCTCAGTCCCAGCCAATCAAAACTTTGGATATTAATTCTCTCATAGATTCTGAAAACATTGTTCCTCTATTTTTTCCAACCCTAAAGCTAAATTTAAAAAAAAATCCCAAAAAGTATTGCATGCCAATGCCAAGTAATGCTATTTCCAATAGCAAAAAACCCAATATTCTAGCTGTCATATTTAAAAGTACGTCTATCCTGCTACTTAAAAGTAGGTCGTCAATTCTTAAAAGTACGTCAATGTCACTTTTTCTTTCACTACGTGAGCATGCATGCAACAAGCTCATGTTTCACTCTGGCGTTTTTCCTAAATAAAATCCCACTTCGCTTCGTTGCGTTAGATAATGCTCGACAGACCACACCAATTTTCATTTTTATTTTCAAGCCTTACTTGGGTCATTATCAACCAATTAAAAAGTGGGAAGTTAAAGTTATGTTCGCACCCCCCCCCCCCCCGTCCCTCCAATATTTGCCAATTGCTCCAAGTGTAAATCATGATGAGCGAATTAAACAGGAAGCATAATTCATTATGATTCTCAATACATTTCAACCCATCTAATATATTTTTCAAATATTGATTTTTATCTCAGTAATTGAAGAACTGCAGGCATGAGATCCACATATAGGCTATATATTTAGCTTAGGACACCCGGGAAGTGTCGCTTTCGGCCATCCGGTGGGTTTGAAAAGTCAAACATTTTCTTGTTCGCTTCCCACCCACAGTGGCCAAAAATTTAGTTAAAAAAATGATCGGCCTTTTTACCAGGAGAAGAAGAGGGAATACCCCATCACCTTAGACCTCGCCTCATACGGCACGCACCGTATCTATGCCATGACTGTCGATCTGATATGAAATTCTGGCTTAAACCCTGGGCAAATGACTCCTACTCCGCTTATGCCCCTCCCCCACCCCCAGGACGGCGGTCAAGATATCAAATAGGGATGATTGTATACAGATGAGTGTATTTTGTCCCTCCGTCACAAATAACAAAAAATCATATCTAAGCCCTTATATAGGCATCACCATTCGAAAGAAACAACAAAACATAATTTAACCTTCTTTATTGTTAGGCCTACTGTTTGGGAGATTGTTGATATCATATGGCATGAAACGACAATGATAGTTTTGAGTTCATTCCAGAGAAGTAGAAGCTCTCTGCCTCACTTAGAGTACCTGGCTTCACCCAGGACGATGATCTCCTCACGTACGTTGTACCAAGTTCATGGTTGGACGGCCATGCCTACCCCTCGGCTCCCCGTAGGCCCCTGACCTTCCTCAGCAACCGTTTTGAGGTCTTTGCAGGGGTGAAAACGCATGCAAAAGCAATATTCCGCGATCTCGGGGTATTGTTATGACCAATTAACCTACTGAATGTACTCCGCTCAGATAGTCCAAGGGTTCCTGTTACAGGATATTCTACTTCAAGTGAGTGAAGTACGATAGGCCTCTTCCCCCACCCCAACATGCAGGAAAAATGCACCCGCGCTGCCATTGTTTGTGCCTCTCCGTTAGATGCAATCCCCCCCCCCCTCCCCTCTCGCCAGTGACAGTTCCTGGCTACGGGTGTTACCGCACCGTTGCCGGGCCAGCAATCACTTCTGTCAGTATCATATTGCATGTTACAGTGTCCTTTATTTTTCGTATCTTGTTGTTATTGTCTGTTCGTACAGTGGTTGCTACATTCGCTTTGCGAGGCTTGCGTACTTCACCTCAGGTACGGTAGCCTTAGGACAAGTGTCGTGAAAATCTCCGAATCCCGAAGAGCTGCAGACAGTGAAACTGTAATTCAGAAAGTATCTTCAATTATGAGGGTCGTAGTTCAAAGGGTGACCAAAGCGAGTGTAACAGGTACCCGGGAGGTTTATCAATAAAATTTGATGCAGCTGTCGAATTGCAACTATCAATAATCAAGTTAGGGTCTAACCCTAACTTTTAGGATTAGCCTACCGTGGACGTTATTGACAACTTCCACAACTCAAGTAGCTTGGCCTTGCCCAACTTAGGCCCTGCAGGCCCTGTCGTGGTGTGCAGAACTTGGTAAAGTAGGTCTATGCAATAGCTTAAGTCAGGTCAAGCTGTGAAAAGGTTTACCAGGAATTTATTAGTGAGCCTCATATTTCGTTGCAACTAGTATAAAATAGTTCCAATATGAGACCTCACTGACCTTCCGGAGGCACCGTCGCAGTCAAATCGGAGCACTACAAAGTAAATGGCACGTAGATAAGTGTAAATGCGTCCACTGTGACTACAACTGCACCTCCATCAGGGACTGGAGGCTCAGTAGACTTTTTTTTTTTTTAAATTCAAAGATAATATCTACTACAACTTAAAAGCCATGCACTTGTATTGAATCATTCTCAAAATAACACCCAAGTATACAGTGTATGCCCCAACTGCATCAAATCGAAGCACTACAAAATAACACACAAATTGTATGTTCAGTGACTATCACTGTGCCTCAACTCAGAACTGGAGGCTCAGTGGACTTACATTTATAAATATTTTTTTTTTAATGATGTTCTTTACTACAAACCATGCACTCATTGAGTTATTATCAAAATAACACCTGTGTGTGTATGTCGCGAAGTGTATGTGTTGCGACTGCACCTCCACTTGGAACTGAAGGCTCAGTGGACTAAATATTTCGGTACAACTGCAGAATACAATGTCTCTCCAAGACATAGGACTAAGACTCTGGAGGCGCAGTCACAGTGAATCGTACATGTATGTTTTGTAAACAAATGACTACTAGGACAGCGACTGCACCTCCACACCACACTAGAGGCCCAGTGAACTTTTTTAATTAATAGTGAATCCCAGTCACATGTTGAGTCGTTCTCAAAATGGCCACTCCTAGTTAGCTACCACTGGGACTGCGACTCTGCCTCCACTCAGATTGTAGAATCAGTTGACACCACTGGGACTGCGACAACAACTGCGCCTCCACTCAGATGATAGAATCAGTGGATTTAGAAAGTTTTCAAAGAAATATTTGATCAGCCAACACTGGGACTGCGACAGAACACTGCGACTTATAGACAGATGACTACAAAAATACGACTATGGGTTCGAATGATATAGCTAGCGCAGATGCATCCAACATAGAAAGCTTAGGATTATGCACAAGATTTCTACTGAAAGCGCAAGGGAGAACCACAGTGCAGTTCGCCTCCGAGATTTTTTAGGGTGCTGTTTCACCGCGACGTTGTATTCTGCAGTAACTCCAATATTTCTCAAACACAGGTAAAGTTTTGTCAAAGTAACTGCATTTTATGTTAAGCATATCAGACTTACTTTACTGGCCCATTACCTCATACAGCTGTACAATAATTAAGTGTGTCACTGTAAGAAGGGAATTATTCATACGAGGAGACGAAGGGTTACAGTATCTCATATCTGATATTTACATGTGGAGTGACAATGCAAAATATTGTTCATGTACATTACTGTAGTATGTGGTGACAGATGCCTCATAAATCAAGGTTACAGTTTATCTCAATTTATTACCTGTATTAGCTTGAGTAGCCTATCTACAGTCACAGTATGTGCCATTTACATATTTTTTTAATCCAATACTATTCAGTCCATTACTATTGTGTACATTCCCATCATTCACCATGAATCATTTTAATTTCCAGTTGGTGATGAATTAGTCAGTTCCATCGGTCGAGGACTGTGTGTCCTGGTTGGAATCTGCCGAGATGACACACCAAAAGAAAGAGAATATTTGTAAGTACCTACAACTTGGCAGGTATCCATTTATATGCTGACATTTGCTCCTATAGTACAGTAACAGTGTGTGTGACAATGTGTCAGTATCACTGATGGGTGGTGAGTCAGCTGGGCGGTGAGTAGTAGCTTGGTGGTTAGAGTGTCTGTCTTGTAATCTTTGGGTTCTCGGATCAAATCCCAGCGGAACCAATTGGAAAATTTCTGGGGATTCAAATTTGGCTTGTTCATTAAAGATGTTTACAGTGGTGCTGAGGGGGTTATTAAGGTTCCTGTTGTCCAAGTTTAAGAGGTCTTGTCCACTTTAGGTTGCTGTACAGTAAGGTTGATGGGCTACTAAGCTGGCAGGTTCTCCACCCCTCTCAGCCTTAGGGAAAGTGGCTGGAGACTGTTTGATACACTCTTGTCCATCAGATGGAGATGTTAAATGGTGGTCCCAGGGGCAGGTTTGGGTTTGCATTGGTTTGCATTTGCAATTGTCTGGCTTCACCCCTGCCTCGTTATCCTCTGGACACATACCGAAAAGAGTAGGCAAATCTTGCCCTGTTCATCCACGATCAACATGGTGCATGACCTGTGATGAGCCCATGTGGGCTCCCTAAACATCAAACTTTGAAATTCATATTGATACAGTTTGCTTTTACCAGTGTCTGCCTCAGTGAATAATTAATCTGATATATCTTGCATCTAATTTTGCTACACAAAATGATAAAATTGCTACACAAATGGAATAATGTTTATTAATTTTTGTACTTGCAAAATTAGGGCTTTCTCTGATTTACTGACAAACTATAAAAAAACCTGAAAAGTGCTCTGCAAAATTTGAATACTAAATTATTCCCTATGCTGCACTGTCACAGCATTTGCAATCTTTTAGTTAAAACACTGTATTAAATCCACAAGTAGGCTAGTCCACTATATCCTCTAGCAGACTAGTCTACTATACCCATTAGCAGACTCGTCCGGAAATCATTTTTGGTTTTGATGCATACATGTGTGTGTGTATATCTGTGATGCCCTACCTTATAAACACGATATCTCAAGAATTGAAGCTTAGACAGGCTTCATATATAGTATGTAGGTGTACCATGTTGAGTTGAAGAACCCTATTGTTTTTGTTGGAGGTCAAAGGTCATTTTAGATCAACAGGAGTAAACTTGTGAAAAACTTTTAAATGCAATATCTCAAGGAGGGATGCTTGAAAAAATCTCATATTTCATAGGTGGGTATACCTCATTGAGTAGAAGAATTCTTATCATTTTTGGTGGAGGTCAAAGGTCATTTGGGGTCAATAGTGGTCAGATTGTGAAAACCTTCTAAATATAATATCTCAAGAAAGGGAACTTGGACAGATCTCATATTTAGTATGTGGGTGTACCACATTAAGTAGAAGAAGGCTATTGTTTTGGGTGGAGGTCAAAGGTCATTTGAGGTCAACAGGGGTCAACTTGTGGAAACCTTGTAAACACGATATCTCAGAAAGGGACACCTGGAAAGATGTCATATTTGGTATGTAGGTGAACCACATTAATTACAAGAACTCCGTTTTTGGTGGAGGTCTAAGGTTATTTGGGGTTAACAGGGGTCAAATTGTGAAAAACTTGTAAAAAAGATATCTCAAGAATTAGAACTTGGATGGATCTCATATTTGGTATGTAGTTGTGCCATATTGAGTAGAAAAACGCTACTGGTTTTGGTGAATGTCAAAGGTCATTTGGGATCAACAAGGGTCGAATTTTAAAATCCTTGTAAACACGTTATCCCAATAAGGGGAGCTTGGATAGATCTCATATATGATATGTGGTTGTATCATATTAAGTAGAAGAACCTTATTTTTATTGTTGGAGGTCAAAGGATATTTGGTGTAAGATTGTGAAAACCTTGTAAACATGGAGGGAAGCTTGGAAAGATCTCATATGTAATGTGTGGGTGTTGCATCACTGTATTATGAAGCTGTGCTTGTTGAGACATGATACATATCAGCCATCATACATCAGATTCATAGAAATTAGAAGTAGATTCTGGTTACTGTACATGTTGCGAGGACAATGTTTCAAGTACAGACTGTCAGTATCTCCTGGTGATACATATTGTTGAAATTTTTCATCAAACCTGTCAAATTTTGTTTCACAGGGCAAGGAAAGTCCAAAATTTACGGGTTTTTGATGATGAGAATGGCAAGCGATGGTGTAAGAGTGTGAAAGACAAGAATTTTGAAATTTTGTGCGTGAGTCAGGTAGGTACAAAACAATTTGTAACGAGAGCAATTTCACTTTGTTAAATTGTGAAAAGAATTCCTACACTCACATCATGACATCATCCCTGTAGGTGTTAATTGGGGTGCAGGAAGAAATTTCAAGCAACAAGTTTCCTTGTTAGCATTAAGTATGCTCTTTAATATAACATTGCAGTGTATTAATGTTTTAATTAAATAGTTTTGTAACACAAGATAAAGTAATTGTACTGCAGAGTATATGTTGAGATCATTTTTTATAAACAAACCTATTAGTAGATTTGTAAGGTCTACCAAATTGTAAAGATCAACTTTCTTTCTATTGCTTTCTTATAGTTTACATTGTATTCAGTGATGAAAGGTAACAAACCAGATTTTCATAATGCCATGCCAGGGGAAGAATCTAAACAATATTACGCAGACTTTCTAGCTCTCTTAAGGAAAGGATACAATGCAGAGAAAGTGAAAGGTAAGTTACCTGTTTGTCAGTGGTTGGAAGAGCACTTTCAGGAAGTATAGTATTGTCAGATGTCTCACACATAACATGTTAAAATCGAGTTAACGATCTTAGAGATTTGTATTTATAGCAAAAGCTGACATTTGTGGACCTACTTGTAGATATCAATTGTGTAATATTTTTGGGAAGTCAAGTGTCACATCTTGTCATCATTGAAATGCAATCGGTTGGATCATTCCCATCCTCCCCTCCCCCCCCTCCTTGCTTCTTGCCAAAAATTAAAAAGTAGATGTTTAATGGCAGATAAATTTTGCTAAATAGAATTTGGTCTCATTTTCTTCAACAAGCTATTAAAAGCCAATTTTTTTGTTTAACCCTCTGCAATCATTTAACATCACTTACCATATCTTTTTAGATTTATCAGCAACTTCTTTGCCAGCAACTCCCTGTCAAGATTAACAAAGTACTTTGTTTTAGTCGCCTTTTCCCAAAGGAAGTAGTACCCTAAGGCAGGGAAATATTTTTCAGGTTGCATTTGCAAACTTTTAACAACAATTTGGCATCAGGAACTTTCTCTCCACTTGTGAGATATATTTCATCCTTTGTTACCACAATTTTCATACGTTGTTTACATTTTGCATTCTGCTTTTTGTTTTGATATGGTCCTTTTTCTTCTCCCTTGGTTGCTTTCTTTAAAGTAATTGTATGTGTTTGGAAAAAAAAGGAAATCCTGGCAAGGAATTACAAAGTCCTGTGACTTTCTTGTTGTTATGACTTGACTTGACAAAATGCCTGACTTGACTTTCCTTGACTTGGATAGGGTAGGAAATTTCTGACATTGTTCCATGCCCTTTGCTTTCTTCTGTCAAGCTCACAAAATATAAAAAAATGCACTCTAAATATTGTAACGTATAAATGTGCCAGAGCACACCCCAAAACATTCTGATTAAGTATCTGCATAGCTGGTGCTGATAGTCCTAGTACTGCTGTTTTTTAGTTAACCTGAAACACCATATTTTAGTAACGTATATCTTAATGTTGTTTTAATGTTGTTGACAAATCTGCTCCCAGTGATTATAGACATCAAACTAAGTCAGTTGTGAATAATACATGTGTCTGTGTGGTGACAAAAACTGAAATTGATTAAAAAAAAAATAAAATTGATTCGCCACTTAGAATAGGAAAGGAAATTCACTGGGTGGGGTGGGGAAGAGTTGAAAAAGATTAATCTGTGGTTGCCTTTATTGTTTGCAGAACTTACAGTAAATGTACCTCTTGTGTATCATTTGCAGATGGTAAGTTTGCAGCGTACATGCAGGTTCATATACAGAACGATGGACCAGTAACAATACAGTTAGAGGCTGCTCCTGATATCCACTTCCAAATTCCAGAAAATAGAGTTGGTCCCAGAGCAGTGAGTATCAATATCACAAGATTTTCTGAAAGATGCACCAACTTTTTCAGCTCTCATCTTGTTTTCAGAGTTAGCCCTTTATGTCCATGGCAGCCACAATATTCTTGATTTCAGAACTTGATTTGATTATTGTTGATACACATTTGTCAATACTGTAAACCATCAATAAGTGGTGGGTAATTTACTTAATTTAAACATTACTGAAAATGAATTTCTCTACCGTCGTTAGCTGAATGAATATTCCCAACCATGTCTTTGTGTATGAGCAATTACATGTTTTTATTATTTTTTTAGAAAGGAATGGAAAGAAGGGAAAGGTGCTCAAACTTCAGAGTTGGTGTGCTGGTAGTTCCTTGTGAGTAGATGATCCCTATTGTTTTTTTTATGGGGAGGTCAAAAGTAATTTGAGGTCACTAGAGGTTGAAGTATGGAAACCAAGTAAGGAGCGTATCTCTTTAACATGGATCTTCAAGCTATTAACATTGGTAGACCTTGATGAGCAGATGAGCTCTGTCATTTCTTATGGAGTTCAAAGGTCATGTAAAGTCAGTAGCGATCATAGTTTGTAAACTGGTGGACATGGTATCCCACAAAGAGTAAGGTGCTTGCATTTCAAAGTTATATTGTCCATTGTTTTATGTGAATATTGGCAAGGAATCTCAGAGTCATACGACTTTTGGTCTATCCTGTTGAACTGTTGTTGAGATTCTGTATAAATATAATTTTATTATTTTTGATGCACAGGAAATTGATTGAGCTATGTTGAATTTGCACCACATGTGAAATTGTGTTACATGATTGTGAGTGATTGTGAGTGTTAAGGTTCCCTGGTTTGCCTATTTAAAATGAAATTTTGAAATACCAGTGCTTATGTTTGAGTAGTCCCCATCAAACTGTTAGTGTGTACAGTTTAAAAGGAAAATTATGAATATTCAATGATTTGAGTCAAAGGTGTCGCCCCTCTACAGTTCAATATATCAGTCATATTCATGAGTGCAGAAGGAAACAACCCAGAGATAAATTCAGAAATTACTAACAGTGATATCTGCTGCTGGTAGATATGGTGAACAGTGTTAGGTCTGCTTGTTCCTGAACCACTGTATGCGTCTTGTCTTGTAGCTTTCCAAGGCTCTTCCAGTTTCACAGCCACTGCATTTTAAGTGCATCATTTCAATGTGTTTGACACATTTTTGGACATGGATAGTTTGCAGAAGACGATATCTTTCTCATAATGCAGGCTTCAGGGAGTAAAACTCCAGTGGCAGTCGTTCGAGGCCAACCACAAGACAGAACTATTGAAAAAGCAACAAGTTACATCGCAATATTCACTTCTGCATTCAATGGAGATGTTTCCAAGCAAGAAGAATTCTTAAAATTACTTCAGGAATTTGCTGAAGGGAAGTATGTATCATACTTAACCAATTTCTCCCTGTATGTTTTGTTTTTGTAGCATAGAAGTGTAAGCATTATGAAAACCTAGATAGCACATGTTACAGTTGTGTGAGGTAGTCAGTTTAATATATAATGTTGGGTTTTCTGTACATGGCACATTGCTGCTAGGTGTACATGTAGTAATGTTGCTGTTGGCTAGTCCACTCATATTACTGTGCTACTGGATAGTCTGTACATATGTTTTAGTGCTGCTGGGTAGTTTGCATAGGTTATAGTGCTGGTGAGTAGTCTAAACATGTTGTAGCGCTGTGGTGTAGTCTGCACATGTGATGTTGCTGCTGGGTAGTCTGCACATGGTATAGTGCTGGTGGGTAGGCTGAACATATTGTAGCACTGGTAGAAAAACAGTTACCTTGACCTGTGGTGTGCTGTCTGAGTACTTGTAAATATTTATACATTATCTTTGTTTATAGTTTTAGTCGTAGTCATTTTACAGACTTTGGTATTTAAGTTGTAAGTAAATTTGAGAACTGTAACTGTAGAGTGCCCTGTCTGTGTGTTCATCTCTTATGGTGCTTTCTCTTGCCTTACTTAAAACTGGTACATCTTCTGTCCTGAATAAACCCAGGCAATGATACAGATTATACAGTTTCATTAGCTTTTATGAACATTATCAGTTCATAGTATATATCACCTTATAAATCCTTCTGTCTGATTGGTGGTCACATTCTATGCTTGAATCATCACTATCATCACAATGGTGATGCTCTCCCATCATAACTGAACAAGATGGGGGGGGTGGAGGTAGGGTGCATATACCCCAAATTGGGTAACAATAGAGACAAAAATTTGGGCAAATGAGACAGTCAAGAGAAAAAATTGTCTTTTTTGCGGACCATGGCTACCTTTACCGAGCCTTGGAAGGGCAATTACCAGTGGTCTAGGAGATATTTTTATCCCAAAATTTTCTGGTGTGCTCCATGCTACCTCATGGTGGTACTTTGCTTAGTCATCTACAATTCTCATTCCCACGCAGTCCAACATCCCTTGTGTCCCACTGTGGTTGAGGGATATTGAATTTCTGTATGACACTGTAACTTTACCCCCTACCCCCTTACCTGTGAAAACAACCATGCATTGTAATACCACTGGAGCAGAATAGAAGCTGAGCCTCAAAATTTAAAATTTGGGCAAAAATCATGCCATCCCCCTAGAAATATTGACCCCTGTTTGGCTATGTTAACAGTGAGTTAGTATGCACTTTCCTGGGTTAGTGCATACTATCCCAGGATAATACATATTAACCCATGGCAATGAGTGATGGATCATTGCATTGTGATATGTACAAACAAGTCCCAACTCAATATATCATATAACAGTGAATGTGTTATATAAAACAAATAAGGAATTTGTGCAACTGTATGAATAATCTCTTTCACTGAAAGATTGTTCTGTTCAAGGAGGCTAGCCTCGGTTAATAGAATATGTGGTTCTTACAACTAATGAAATTATTTATACTATTGCACTCATAAACATTCATTCTAGATATCACTTTGCATGTTGGGCACTAATTGGAATATAACACCAGTGATTCAGATGTTGTTTGGTTGCCACCGTGAATTACATATTTTCTTGCTCTCCTTCACTATCGCAGCATATCTCACATACCAGAGCTGATCCTCTCAGCAGTTAATATCCTCCATGAACACAGGCAACTACTTTGTGGGTTCTCTGGGTTTTTACCCCAAGGTTTTAGTATATTCTTGGAGAATGAAGACTTGGAACAAGTTCGCATCAGGTGTCCTGCAGTTGAGGATATGTCTGTCAAGGAGCTGAGAGATTATGTAGAAGAACTGAAGGTAAGATTCTCTTTTCTCTGTGATTTCATTTTGTAGCATCCTCATATCACTAAATAAAGATGTGCTCAGTAACATGGGGGTACTATGAGTCAATCACCTGACAAACATTTAAATCCTAAAAATAGGAAGACATAATAAATTTAACTTGACAGAAGTATTCATAACTTTCCTCCTGTCATTCTAATACCTTTTGCTTGTGTTAAAAATGAGTAATTACTTGGAAATAGGTCTTGAATTTAAGATGGCCATACATAACACTAGGCTCATGATGAAAACTTGAGTCGATCACATCAGAATAAGGGCTATCAAAATACTGCTTATTATCAAGTAAAGAGTAGAGAGTTTTACCGAAGACATTCTGGTTGATATTTTGGTACAATGTGAAACATGATAGTCACCAACATTGCTGAAACTTAAAATTTGACTGTGAGTAAAATGTTCCATGGAAATGAAAAATAACACGGCAAATACTTCTGTTTGATGTTGTTTGAAGTCAATAGGATGAAGGCGGTACTTACTTGAGAGGTCATTTGCGTCCATATGACCTTACTGGAGTTCAAAAGGCATTGATCAACTCAAAGTACTGATCAACTCAAAGTACTCCTACTATACTACTTCATCCCATCTCACACACTTTGAGAACATCATTGCACTCAATGTAATATATGGTAACAAAGAAAATGAATTGTAGGATTGTTGGCTGGATAGGGTAAGGAAATCTGTCTGATTAATATAGACTGATGCATTTAGTCATGCCACTAATGTATAATGACATGGAGTTAGTCTTGCTTGTGATATCTGTATTGAGATGGAATGAAGGAGGAAGTCTTGCCAGAGAATTTTATAATGAAGTGGATCGTGGAGAAAAGCTGGTCGTCATTGATGTTTTAAATGACATAGACTGATGGCATCAGCAGTTTCAATGATGTTTATAATGATGTAGACTGATGGAGTCAGTCGTGTGAATGATATGTATAATGATATAGTCTAATGGAGTAAGTCATGTTTATGATATGACATGATGACCTTCTCCTTGCAGAGCAATGAAGCATCTGCATCTGCTGGTTCAGCAAGCAAACCAACCCGAGCAATGGAGGAACTTATTTTACAACTTTCTAGACTCTTATCCAGCTGACAAGGATAGAAGAGATTTTGCTACATTGCCACCTCTTATCCAGCCCAGATCATGGGTCATAATGCCATGCTATTGATTTCTTGCCAAACGCATGCAAGGAATCTGTACGATGGTGATGGCATGTGTTTGTGTGTATATGTGATGACTTGGCTCATAAACACGGTATGTCAAGAAGAGAAAGTTGCTTGATATCTCAGCAACTGAATGTTGCTGGAACTTCAAACATTAAGCATTGGTAGCACTTGATAAGAAGTTAATCTCTGTCAAGTTTTGGGGAAGTCACATGAGGTCAGTTGTGGTCATAGTTTGAAAACTATGTATTCACATCGTAGACATATACATAACCTTTGCCTCACTAATGCATACATTTGACCCAATGCTAGCCTTTGTGCGAGGCACAAAAACACCGGAGCTTTCCAAACGGCGCGTGAGGCCCCGGAGCCAAAGGCAAATGAGGGCAGGCTAGGCCTTAGAGGGCTCAGTACTAGAATTAGTTTGGAGGACGATTTGAGCTTAGGGACAAATGTATGAATTAGTGAGGCAAGGGGTAAGTATAGTCACTCGTGAATACCCACACCAAGAAGTTGTGGGGGAACCACGGTATCTCAATGAGGGAAAGTTGCCTGAATTTCAAAGGCAGGACAGTAGCCTTCTATTCAAGAAGAAAGTTTCTCTCAAATAGAAATTCATTTATTTGTTGCTCAACAATAATTTGTTCACCCAAACTTTTCAAAATTCAAATGATGCATCTTTACTCACTTATCACATGCATGATGGTTTGAGGAGATGAAGCTTTGATAGATGTTTATTGACGAGACTGAATGGTTTAACAATGATTAAAGTTATTTTCTTTGTATACCATCTTGATATATTCTAAATGCCCTATTTCCCTTTAGTAATTCAATGATATCTCTCAAGTTTAGGTGAGGTCAAAAGTTACATCAGTACATAAGTCAATTATATCAGGAGGTCAGTAGAGGTGATAGTTTGAAAACCTTCTAAACAGAGTATCTCAATAACGGAAAGTTGCTGGAACTTCAAATGTAATATGTAAGTTGTCCATTGTGATCCTTAGGGATCATCTACTTTCTACAGCGGTCAAAGGTCATTGCAGGTCACCAGAGCTTACAATCTGAAAACCTATTAGGAAGATATTTCATCGCCTGAATATTACAGAAACTTAAAAATGTAAGCATCAGTTGCTCTTGATGAGCAGATGATCTCTATCATGTTTTGTGGAGGTCAAAAGTCATGTGAGGTCAGCAGAGGTCATAGCTTGAAAACCTTGTAAACATAGTATCTCCAGAAGGGAAAGTTGCTGGAACTTCAAACTTATTGCATAGGCTGTCCATTGTTAGAAGATGATCCCTCCTCTTTATCATGGAGGTCAAAGATCATTTGAGGTCTTCCGAGATGAAAGGTTGAAAAGCTTTTAAGTAAGATGTCTCAGCCCCTGAATGTTGCTGGAATTTCAATCTGTTAACATTGGTAGTTCTTGATGAGTATATTATCTTTTTTGTGATGGTCAAAGGGCACATAAGGTCAGAAAAGTCACAATTTGAAACCTTGGTAGCAATGGTATCCTAAGAAGGCTGAAGTGATTGAACTTCATAATTGGTACGTTTGCCGTCCTTTCTTTTCATAAATGTTGGCAAGGAATCACCGAATCCTTTGTCCGGTTGAAAAAGCAGTTACTGAAAGGCTTCTGAACAGAGCACACATTTGTCAAAAAGGAAATATTACTCTATATTAAGCCAGGGTTAGAGTGTTATGTCACTTGAGTACAACATTCAAATCATGTAGTGTATGTCTTTGAGAATACCCTTTGAGACTGCACTAAAAACTAACATCTTCTGGTTAAGTTGAAGTTTTTGATATTTCTGAAGTGAGGATGCTGCTTACTTAAATGGAAGTGTGACACACAAATACTCAGAGTAATTGATTTACATTTTAGTTGAGTTCTGTGCATTCATTTTCCCTTGCTGCTGATATGGCTGCTTGTAACCATATACCTTGTGGCACAAACTATTCCAGAACTGGATCGCAGTGATGGTCAAGAGAGTTTAAAGTTTACTTCTCAAGCTTCCCTTACCTTTTATAACTTTTTTCACTGCTGCATCTGTTAATGTTTTATAAGTTAGTCTGTCATCTGATGACAGTCATTTTGGAAGAGTATCCTTCACAAATGAACACAAATAGTGTAAAGTAATAAAAACTACCTGATTTTAATGTCAGAGTGATATCACTGTCTAGAAACATTACATCAGTTTTTTTTTTCTTACTAGTAGTTGTTCAGACACATTTGAACAAACTGTTGACATCTGTTACTGAAATATCAAGGTAGACATTCTCAATTTTATTCATATTTGAGGTAAATTTTCTTTTGTTTACATTCCTCAAACTGAAAATCAACAAAGAAGTTCAAATAATGGTTAATGTGAGGTCAAAGTGTAGCTGCCTACATCAGTGTCAACTATTAGTTGTATGAGTTCCTTGCTCCCCCCCCCCCCCTCCCTCCTTCCTTGTCTACAGGCCTGGTTAGGATCATTTCAGACTCTAGTCTCAAAAAGTATCTTTTACTTTGACTTTCTTTGCAACTTAGTTAAATTTCATGGAACTTAAGTTCACTTTAGCACAATATTCAGATAGAATTATGTGGAGATCAAATGTATTAACCAGATGGTAATAAGACGGTGTAAGTGCTTGAGATTGTGTAAATGCATTAAACCAAGATTTCTATATCAGGTAGAGTGCCCTGACATAAGTTTTGGAACATTAAATTATGTTAGTTATGAAAGAAATAGTAAGCATTTAGCTGTCAACCAGCTGTTAACCACATTTTTTGTATTTTAAATACTATTCCTTTACACAATACCACTTCTTGAATTTCGGTCTGACATATCAGCTTAATCAGGGAGTTGTTATGGATGGAGTGACAGCGAAACGTAGCCCTTGCACCTCGCTGTCCTCTGGGGTTGTACTTCCTTTGTTTGTCACATTGTAATTTTCATTCAGTGTTACATGCGGATGGGCGTGTGACAGTTCCCTCTATCCACATAATTGCCTCGCATCAGAGTTATGATGCACATTTATGAGCAAAGTTTGCTCACAAAAGCTAGCTTTTCTCTCTGCAATTTCAAAGTTTGCATTCTGCAAAATGCTGTGTAGCCTAAAATGTGAAAGTTGCGTAGGCAGTACCTATGTTAAGATTCACAGCAATCTAAGCTTTCCAGCGATACTGACTACGGATGTGCCACGTGACTTTTTGGGTAAGAATTGTTTTTTTTTGTTAATATGCATTCCCTCCCCTCATTTCTACAGGATTTTTTCTCTTTTTATTGCAATTGGGAAGATAGAGCAAGTATGATCTTGCAATCGTTCAACCTTTTAGAAAAAGCAGAACTTCTGTAAAAGAATGGCAATATATTTCAAATTTTTACAGCTTGGCATTTCTTTAACAGGATTGACAAAGGCTACTAAAAAAGAAAGTGTTCTGTCATATGACTACATGTGCAAGCAACAAGCTCATGTTTACACAGGCTTTTCCCCTATAAAAATCATTCGGGTTCTGCATTGCTTTGTTACATTAGATACCATTCCACAGGCTACCCCAATTTTCACTGCTTTCCTCGATAAAAAAAATAAAGGTGAAAGGTAAGTTCTGTCTCTCCTGTTAAATTTTGATATGTACATTCAACAGATTTACATTAGGCCTTCAATTCTGCATGTACTTGTACAGTTTGTTTTCACAAGTTCGTGTCACTAAGGGCTGTTGCTATGCTGTAACAAAGCGGTCTGTTATACTCTCATTGTAGTTAACACAATTAACAGGAAGTGTCCCTTGGTGTGTCTTTGTTTGCTCTCATAAGCAAGGCAAGGATGTAGACAGAGGCAAGCAATGCCATTTGTTACCCCATCTGTTACAACTCCCTGGTTTATCTCAAGTGATTTTTAGCTGTCTGTTGCAATGTTCTGCCCTTTGGTTGCAGCATGTCCATCAGTTAATTCATCTATAAAAATTATTCTTAATGCTGTCATTGCATGTTTGAAACTCCATTCATTATATAACTTATTGCACTGATGTATTTCATCTATTACCAGTTCTTAATTTATGTTTGCTGCCTCAATCTTCAAGATGAAGCCCTGAACTATTAGACTTGAGTAGTCTTTTTGTCCAAAATTTGTTGATCGATGAGATTTTCATGTAGAATTCAGCCTGTGGTAATGCCATGTTGATAGCATGTGTTGATATGGCACCTAGCTTGTAACCTTTCTACAGCATGATATTTTGGATCATTGGAAGCAAATATCCTTTGCTGACTTAAGTGAAGGTCAAATGTCATTTGAGGTCAACAGACATGATACCCAAGAATATTTGGATCCTTTGTGTTTATTGCTGATCTCTGGAAGGCAGTGTCTGATCACATATGCTGATTATGTTGAATTTTGAGGAAATGAATTACATGCATCATCATTGTGAATGTTACTAATGGTTTTACTTCCTGTAAGTATTGATTATCGGTTTGTACATTCCATGCCAAAGCAATGATGCTTCATTCATATGTATCTTTATCAAGTGGAAAGTAATATTATGGGGAGTAATTGACATGCTGGTTAACATAATGTTACAGATCTGTTCTTTTAAATATGTTGTCAGTACTCAAAATGGGATGGAATTTGAATGGCAGATTGGAAACTTGGATGTCCTTTTTTTGTTTCCAAGAAACTTTTGGTCATAAGAGAGCTGCCATTGTGTTCCTGTGGTCAAAGGTATGATGTAACTGATTGCAATAAATCTTACGTATTTCACAGTAGCATTGTTGTAGTAAAGTGAAATTTTGTACAATTGGCCTCCCTTATAGTTCCTCTCCTCTTGCTCCCATGGTGTCCTTGCCTCCTGGAGAGCCTGTGACCTCTGAACCCCATTGTCCATTCTTTAGCCTCTCTACGGCCTCAAGGGGCAGTATTCAGGTGCCAGTTAGAGTAGATCCTGGTCATGTGCTTGGATCCTGATTGGTTGGGAGTTACCAGGGGTGGAATCTGGCATTAGACATTGGCTGCTGCCATGGGTCTGGGATATTTCTGGACAAGTGATGGGGTTGGGTTTATTATGTGGTCGTACTTCTTTTGGTTTGCACTCATCATCTGTCACCTGCTGGGAGAGGATGTGGTGGACTTTTGCCTCCAAGTCTGGGTAGATTTAGATGTCCCTGCTTGCAGGAAGACTGGTCAAGTGTGGGTAGAGACTGGCCATGGTAAGTTTTGTTGTTATTGTTGATCATAAGTAAATTCTTGTAGGTCTGGAGATTTTTTAATTCTTCTGTGTCTTCAGATTGGACAAATAGGCCATAGTCCTCGCATCATGCCATAAGGCTGACACTGACCTAAGCTCAGGTATTTCGCTGTCCAGTATTTCATCTCAGTGCAGATCCTGGAAGTCTGTAATTGGTAGACAAATTGCGTAACTCAATTGTCTCTGCACTATGTTTGAGTCTGTTTTGTAATTTTAAGTTTGGTTCTATCATATCATCTCAGGGGCTAATTTCTCCAGAGTGGTCAGCTAGGTTGCTCCAGAATGATTGTGGCACACATTTGTTAAAAGTATTAAACTACGCGTACTTCAAGGGGCATTTTCTAGTAACTGTTAGTATTTTGCCGATTGTTTTGCAGTTGCAAGGGGAAGAGTATAGTCAAGGGCTTATTTATCTTGCAATACAGAGGAAACCTTTGTATTCTGACATTGAGGGCGCTAGTTCATTATGTAATGCAGAGCCGTACATTCCAAAATGGCTGCCCCCATGGTTTGATCATCGTTGTTTACTTGCTCGTAACGAGTCATGTGTATCGAGTATTTACCCAGGTATATGTATTCATTATTTTCGTTAACATTAAGCATTGCTTTTGTGTTAGGTGGTCACTTTCAGACCATGGTACAAGCTTTATCTTTTGAGTGTTTCGCTGAAGTAAAGGCTTCGGTTGTTTGGGTTGTTAGTAGCGAAGATCTCACGTTACAGTGTTAGCCATACACAGTGTTGAGTTACACACCTAGCTGTATGTCGTCATTGCATGTTGTGAATCAAGAATATCCATGTGTGTGAATTAATTATCAAGCCAATAGTTGATTTCCGTCAATCAAGCGAGCATTTCTTGGTTGTCGTGAGGGCTTACAGGATCTTTGTTAAGTTCAGTTATTACTCTAGAATCATTAGTTATATTTGTGTTCTAGTTTTTGTCCAGTCTTCTACAGCTAGACTGTGTATTGATTTGGCGGTTGGGGCTTTCCAGTAACCGAAGCTCTACGTGTTGTCAAGTCGGTGTAAGGAATGTACCATTTTTCATTCACTTTGCATTCATTACGTACCGTACTGCATTCTCTTTTACTCTTATTTAATTGTATTTAATGAGGATCGACAGCTGCTCTCAGGTTGAGTCTACTCTACTTGTAGATCCCTGATCTAGTCTCCCATCTCAAGTTGTAAAATCACCTGCAACATTTTGTACTCTAAGTGAAAGACTAATGGTCACTTAGGATATTTTTTTGTACTGTTTCTATACTTCAGAGAGGCCATGTGAACTGGAATTAATGGCAATTAGTTCGAATGGTTATGAGATCGGGGTATACATGTCTTAGCAGTGCATGAGCACTTGGCTGTTTCGGTATTAATCTACAGCATTTGCTGCCACTCCACTGTCAGGACGGTTAGATTTATCGGGTTGCACCAACTGTTGAAGTATTCTGTGATTATTAATGGCAAGTTTTAGTGCACATACAGTAGGATGCTTGTGTTCTGTTCACCGTTGTACCATAAGCGTTGGTTAACAGGTGGTGGAGACAAAAGTAGGTCCAATGACTGCGTATTGAGTAATCTGAATAACCATTAGGAATACAGTGGGCAGAGTGACATTTGGTTTACTCTTCTCAACTTGTTAGTATTTTACGGTACTGTGAACATTAAACGGATATGGTGAACATATGCTTAGTGTACTGTGAGTTACCGCTCTGAACTTCTCAGTGATGTCAAATGACAGTGTATAGTTGGTTTGTAACAGGCACTGTTGCCTCGTTTCATTGTGTATAGTGTAAAAGCTTTTCATTTTTATTTCGTTTTAAGTTGCTTTGTTATTTTCAATTCTCCAGTTGCTGTAGATTCACCAGTGTTATGTGGCTGTGACCAGATGTCAGCTGTGTTCCACCACTCTTAATTCATGTTGGGCTGGTGAGTGATTGGATAAGAGTTATGGTCAGATCCCAGGCTAAGGAATCTGAGGTGTTCAAAAGTATTCACAGGAGGTGCAATGCCATCATTTTGTTCTAGTTCGAGTGGTTTAAATGTGACTTTATGCTGCAACCTCCAAGGTGCAGGTACCCCTTGACTCTGTAACATTTGGATTATGTATTTGTTTTGATTTCCTTGTTTACATTTGTTCTTTGTTGCTGCATTGGTGCCTTAGTAATGTAAAGTGTACTGATAAGGTGAGTTGGAAGGTGGTAATTCGATCCATTTTGAGGAGCCGTTTCCTGTTAGGGTAGTATGCACCAATGGTATATGATGGTCGACCCAAATAGGTCCAGGGCGATAGCATGATTTCTTTATTTTTTTCGCATAATTCTTAATTTTGTTTCAGTAACCTGCACTTATTTTCTCGATATGTTGCCGGAGAAATGTTATGAATGCATGATTGGTCAAGAGCCAAGGTGTAGCAGTTTCCATGTGTTTATAATCAACTTGCCATACGATATGTTTCAACTCTGTCTTCTATTTCAGGGTATGCCTTTATTTACAGTTTAATTTCTTATACAGTATGCATTTTACCTTTTCTTATTCCTTTTGTATACATTGGTTCACAGAGGCTGTTCTTTGTTTGTTTGCGAAGACGAGTGAGTGAATAGATTGGTGCTACCATTCACAACTGTACTGTGTCGTTTCTGGCAACGCGACGGAACCCCCTTCCACGTCCCCCCTCGGGCGCGTATCTTTTCAGTTGTAATGTATTTTTTGTCAGATCTTCCCCTCCACTTATTTGGAAGACTGCGTGGGTGGACGAGTGTGTGTTTGTGTGTGTGGGGGGGTGGGGTGTGAGTTTGGGATGCGCTGTATTACTTGAAGGCCATTTTCATTTATCCTGAATATGCCAGAATCTAGAGGACTGGTTAGCTCAATTGACATCATGTATGGCATACTGTGTGGCTGCTGGCTGCAAGGAATATTGCAGAATTAAAGGGAAATAAGTTTTACAGAAAAAATATCTCTTTAGCATAACTTTATCTTTCCCTCACTTATCCAAGTAGTATGACAGTCTGAGTTTTATTTCAAGTATGTTGTCATTTAAACTCTAAAATCATGTCGGATATGCATATGATGGATATAGGCTTTATTCAAACTGAGGAGATTTTCCCCCGATAGGACATTGCCTTTGGACCCCACCAGATCTGGCCCTAAGGTGGCCCCTGGACCCCATCCATTATAGGTCTCGCTGATGCCGCAAGCGCCATGAGTAGTCACTGCTACTGCCACCTGCAGAATCAGTGTGCCCCACCCTCTCCCAAAATGAAAAGTAAGGCTGGCGACACCACTGGATGGCATGAGTGTTTTTTTTGTTTTTTTTAATTATGATTTAAATCGGTGATGTAACTAAAAAACAGTAACTTAAATTGATTTCAATCATCATTTTTTAAACAAAAATCATAATTTTAATTTGATTTAAATGAAACAACCCTAGTCCACCATACTCTGTTCTTACACAGTCTTTCCTCTTTTTCAGTTTTCATGGGTCCCGGGCCTGAATGTTGTCTTTCCGACAGCAGTGTAGCCCATTTGATTGTCAATGTCGTCTATGTAGAATAAGGTCTTGGAAAGGAATATTATGAAAGGGGGGATGCAGAAGTCATGATTTTTCGCGAAGTGCAGAAGGTTTCGGCTCCCTGCCCTTTTTTTCAGGAACAATTTTTCAGTAAGAAACTGTGACAGTCATAGTTGCTCTTCCGTATTCACCAGAAGTATCATCCTGCTGAAATGGCATAATACTTAAAGTCTTCTTCGGTAACTTCAGCAAGTTTTTAATCTGTAGTCTCTTTTCAAAACACCTTACAACTGTCTCGATATGTCAGCGAAATATCGCCTGCTTATCAACCAATTGTGGGCTTCACAAGATTTGTATGAGTGATATGACGGTATTATGGTAGCATACCCTTTTGCAGTTGGGAGATTTCGCCACAAGTGTTCAACGTCGGTGGAGGGCCTTAAAAATCGATCTTTTTCAATAAATTAGCAAAGACTGAAGATGGGTTTTTCTGTAATTTGGATGTGAAAGCAGGTGGGTTAACATACATCTTATGTGAAAAATTGAGGCAATTGATGCAATTTTGACGATGTTATGGCCTTAAACAACTGTTTAGATCGGTGGAGGAAAAAAGTTTGAATAAACTTCTTCAATCACATCGAAATGTGTGTTGACCTCTACCATTAAAACTAACCTAAGGGACGGAAAATTGGAAGTGCCATGAAAGTTCAAAACGTCAGCTCTCCATGAGAGTGGTAGGTCATATGTAGCGAAAACTTTTACAAGACTTTGAAAACCAGAGTACTGTCACGATTTAGTGTGTAAATCAATGGGGCAATTAATAGGGTTATGCTACCCCTCTGTGCCTCTGTACTAAGTGTGCCCTTCTTATGTTTGATTACTCTTAAAAAAAAGTCCTAGATCCGCCCTTTTATGTAGCTGTGGTAATGCAATATGATTATAGTAAGAAGTGGCAAGTCACGGTGACTAAGTTGACCTAAGTTTGTACTTTTTTTTTTCTGTTGACCCAAATATTACTGACCAATCAGGAACCTTGACAATACCGCGAATTTGAGTGCCTGCATGTGCACTCCACAGAAATTATTTCTGTGGTGCACTCCCAGTTCGACTTTTTCGTTGCAGAGACGATCTAATAGACAGTACCACGAAGGTAAATGACACGACCATACCCATGATGGGGAAGTCAGGTTTGAAAACAGGCTTGAGTTAAAAGTTAAACACAACTCAGAAGAAAAAAGCATGGTATTGCTATACAATATAGGGATTCGGCGAGAAGTACCAAACAAAATGTTGCAAAATTCAAATTCGAAAAATTCAAATATAAATTATTTCACGTAGACATGCAGACGTAAACACTCTTAGGGAGCGCCCTCTAAGAGTGAAAGCTAACATCGAATCCAAGGTGGGCTGGTCTGCCTACACACACACAAAAGAACAAAAGTTGAAAGAAAAACTGACCAAATTTGATCTGTTTTTTGAAAAGAAATGCACGATATATCTTTAGTGCAAAGCTCAACATAATATAGATTTGAATGGACTTCCATTGCATGAAAACGTTAGACATGTGACGGTGAACGAACACAACAAGAAGTTTGGGGCACCCTGGCAGCCGACCTCAGAAGTAGCGGGCACAGAACGAAATGAACTACCGATTACTGTCTTAAAAAGGGGAAAACTCAAACATGCGAAAATTGATCTCAGCATCAGAATTAGATCTTGATCTGTCAATTGACGACGTGGGGGGCAATGTGGCTTTGGACAGGGGGCAAAAAAAAAATGGAAAAAAATGAAAAATAAAAACAATTAGCTAAAGTTTTCTTCAAAACAGACAATTTACCAAAATTTACCAAAATGGACATCTTGTAGAAGAAATTATCTTGCAGAAAAATGGATGAACTTTACACCATTTTGCATGTTATCCCGCTTTCTCAAACAAACGTAATTCAAGCAACAAACAATATCAGGGGTACCTCTTATCCCCTCTGCAGGATGGCAAACAGTGGCGCATTACGTCATCACGTTAATTACGATATGATACTGCATCAAACTTAATTGAGCAAGTGAAGATTAAGGATTTTCCTTGCTCGGAATTCCCTTCAGGTTGCTCTATACAGCTGACGGATGGGCTGCTACACTCTTTGTGAAGTAAAGTGTATGCAGGAACCGGTTCCCGTATGATGTATGCTGTAGTTAGTAAAACTTTTTTGTAAATTTTCTGAGGATTTCGATCGTCATCTGGACCCTCAGCGAGTCTTATCTTCTTGACCCTCCGGAATCAATTGATGTGTACCTTTGTAGACCAAAATCTTCAGATATGTTCTATAACTCTTAGGGTCAAACAATCTCTCTTATAAATTCATGTACCTTTTAATTCCTAAGGAAATCTGCAAAGAATTTTCACTGATGAAAAGGGCACAACACTTTGATAGTCTCTGCTGCAAAAACGAACCTACATGCCTATATGGCAATCCGAAAAACAGGCGTCAATCCGTGATGGGGTATTGAGGGAGACAGACGTTGCTTTGAAATTTAGAATTTTATTTAACAGATGCGTTTCCAAAATTATTCAACAAGAGTGGAGGGAGAGACGGGGAGGGGGGGGGGGGCGGAAGACGTGAAAGATTAGTTAAGTGACTAGTCGGATGAACAAACAGACCGAATGTGTTAGTTATCGAGGAATATGATGATTCCCAATAAATTGTCTCCTTACGGTGACAGTCATGATGTTTCCTGGAAATCAACTAGCCAGTCTAAATTATATTTCACATAGATTTTGTTCATTTAGTTGTTATTAATTATGCAAGGATCATACGTATGGGGAGGAATGGAAGTTTTGCAGCGAGCTCCCTTTGAGGCTATCCAAGCGGAGGGACCATCAATTGGCCCGTATCTTAATTAGAAAATTTTTGACAACCATGCTTGTCAGATCACAAGGGATCTTGAAACTTCGCAGGCCCATTTTCAGATTTCACACAACTATGGACTCCTAGCTGACATATTACTAAGGTCTATAATAAGACTTATTCGGCGGGTGTCCAGGATTTCCGCAGGGGAGGCATTGCTCAGAGCGATGTCCTATTGTGCGCACCGCGCGGCAGAACTAAACGGATCATCACCATCTGACCATGATTGCCTGGCGCGGAGTGCACAAGAAAACTTCGACTTAATGTAAATTAAACAGGTGCCAGGTAACCAAAAAGGCAGTTCCCGGGTGACCTAAGCTGCTTATATCCAGCCCTTGAAATAGGGATGATCATGTCTTCAACTTCTTAATTCATGAGAAAAACATTAATCTATGAAAAATAGACTGGTAGTGATTTGGATTGCTTTTAGAAAAGTTACACCTATTAAATCTTTGTTTACGCACGCCCAATCGCCGATCGCGCATTGACCCTCAGATATCTTACTGTCGGCGAAAGCAAAAGTTTTACCGCTATGATATATCCTACAGCCACCATCAGTCGACCGGGAGCGTACCGGCCGGGACATTTGGGTTGAAAACATTTCCCAGATTACTGGAAATGGCAGCTCTCGAACCTACTTTTCTGTTCGTTTTAGGCTTAATTTCATACACCCCTACAAATAAATGTAGCTTACATGACACGTTTTGAAATAATTTATTTTGGGAATGACGATATTATTGGGGCATGCGCCCCGTCACATCTAATCCCCCTCCCCCTTCCTCACTCAAGAGGATGATGAAAGGTGGCAACACTTGTTTGGTTACTTAAAGGCACTAGGCCTATTTCATCATCCCAAGCAACAGGCTGGCTTCCGAATATCAGAATTCTTAAATGGTTTTACTATTTGATTGACATCTAATTCAAAAGATGCAGAGTAGCTCATATTTCACAGCGTACACGGGGATCCATTGTTTTGATTACCGGTACACATGTGGCTGTGGGATATGGAGTAGACGCCAAGTGGTTGTGAGAACTGAAATTGTCTGGGGTGATGTTTTTGTTTTAAAAACAATACCGTCGACACCATGTGAGGTGTGTACCCCCATATAGATTGGCTAGCCAGCGCACGAGAAAGCTTTGACGAAAATACTAATTGCCAGACGTTCGGTTTTACCTACAAAAAAAAAAACAAAAAACGACCACGGTCAGTCTAGGGTGGCCCTGAGATGGAATGTAGGAAAGGTCTTGATAGGAATTAGGTCTTGGTCAAGTCCCAAACTGAGGATTTGGTACATACTTTGTCCCGACATCTTAAAAGCCACGTTTACTTCCCAGGCTCCATGATAGGCGCCCTCCACTCTTGCGACGCGTCTCCTGACCGCACTACCCGCCTGTTACCCCCCCCCCCCCCCCCCTCCCGTTTCTTCAGCCACACTTCGCCACAGTGAATTACAGTTACAGACACAGTATCTACTTGAAGGAGAGCACACTTGTGTTGGAAAATGATTGGTCAACAACTTAATCTGTTGTGCTAAGTTCTACCAAACCCACTCATATTTTTCACTTTCAGCCTCTGACAGACCTGTCAGTGATGTCAATAAGACTAACTTTTCTGATAGGGGACGTTTTTCTTCGCACACCCCACACATGTTGTGCATTGTGTCAATTATTACTGCTTAGCCTCAGAGTGTTCAATGAACGATGGCTAACCAAGGAGAAATAATCACCGAAGATGAGGCCGAACTATATGACAGACAGATCCGTTTATGGGGTTTAGATGCTCAGAAGAGGTAGAAATTTCGTCAAATTTTCTTATTTCGAATATACTGCAATGGCCTTGAAGTAACAAACCACTTTCGTTACTGATACATGCATTGCCATAATACAGGTAGTAGTTCCACGAAACAATTCCAGTTTCTCTTGATAACACAGCCTAGAGGTTTTCAGTTTATTGTTATTAGAGGAAAGTAAGTCTTGCTGTGCTATGTGCCGTTGATTTGAATGGATTGTGCTGTCTACACACTGTACTTAGTTACATCTAGGCCTAGTTCACACAAATAAGTTGCACCCTTATTTTCAAACCAAACACCACTTTTCAGTTTAATTATGGCTATTTGCTGGAACAAATCCATGCTAATGAAACAAATTCATTATTGACAACAACAGGATTTAAGCAAGTCAGTGATTGTTACTAGGTTTAAGTTTAGGGTTGGTATTAGGTTTATGTGAACTGAGGGTTGGGAGGAGAGAGAAAATGATTGCTTACTTTATGTACACAACCCCCAAAGTGACATCTGACCCTGAATTGTCTTGAAAATAATATATTCCCATTGTGATACAACTATAGAATGCAGGTCCACACTTCAACTGTACCTTGCATCTGGATGTGATGTCAATGGCACTCCCTCCGGCCTCATTCATCTCATTGAAAATTTTACTCCCTATCTGCACATCCATGCATGCACCCAGGGAATGCTTGGAAATGGACTGAACTTTTTTAGGAAAATATCTCGTCCAAAAAATCCAAGCATCCATGCACCCAGGAATGCTTGGAATGGACTTGAACATTTGTTGAAAAGCATCCACACATCCACCCACGGGATGCATGTTAAAAAATCAAAGTGTTTCATTTTGACTCCCAATACAAACATCCTGAATCCACTCATGAAATGCTTGCAGCAGACTAACAGAAAATACTAACAGTTCCACAAGTACAGTAAAGCTGTTCACATCACAGAACTTTATGTTCTGGTCAATGATGTGTGTTCTCAAAGTTTGCATCCAAGCATCCATCCAAGGAGTGATTGTTATGAGTTAAAAGGATGGTCTAGCCACAAATTTAGCTGGGATATGTTGAAGAGTAATTTTATCCAACCATTCTGGTGAAACGTTGAATCAGTTCCTATGTGTGGTTCTCAAGATATTACCAGTTGAAGTTACTTCCTTTTCTACCAACTGTGAACTTGAGGCAAGCAGGAGTGACATCATCTCCTCACATGGCTGAAAAGTCTTTTGTTTATTATTGAATTTATTATTGTGACCATGAAATCAATAGGTGATCAGCTTAGGTACTGGTTATGTGAAGGTCACAAAACCCTCATACCCCTCATCATATCTCCAGATGGGAACTGAATGGAAGTTTCACTGTAATGCTCAGATTAATTTACTCTTCAACATGCAAAGCTATATTTGTGGCTAGACCATCCTTTAAATACACTATGAGATTTTGACTTTGCAACTGCGCATCTGGATGCTCAGATGCAACCCTCCAGTGGCCCTGCATTCTGTAGTTATCCTCCCCCCCCCCCCTTCCATGTTGGTATGAAATGTATGGCAGGCTGTAGCTCAAGTTGGATCAATTTTAATTTATAATTATTATCCATTTTACACTGTTTACATCGGAGTAAATTTCTTCCAAAGGTGATCTAACTTGCCAATTAATAATAGTTGACCAAAAAAGAGAAATAGAACTACTGTAAGTTTCATGTCATGCAGCTGATTTTGTGAAGGAGTGATCAAAATTGCCATTATGCTGAAAAGGAAAGAAAGAAAGTTTGTAGTCTCGTTTTTCCCATAGTTTCATGTATTGAACATTTCAGTTTTCCTCATCAGTTCCATGTCTGAGGTTACATTGTCTAGACTGGTGAATGTTTTGAATTGATTGTCTTTCTTTAATTGTTTCTAGGCTGAGAGTCACAAAGATGTTGCTGGTTGGATTGGGTGGCCTTGGAGCAGAAGTTTGTAAGAATATTGTTCTAGCAGGAATAAAATCCATAACATTAATGGATGACCACAAACTAACAGAAGATGACTTTTTTTCACAGTTCCTGATCACCAGAGAGGACATTGGTAAAAATGTAAGACCTATCACAAACTTAGTATTGCCTCATTACAGTGGTGGATGACTGGAAAAGTTGGTACCAAAATCCATACTTAAGGCTGAATATCAGTTTTTGCAAAAAGAAACAATAGAATTGTGAGCTGCATCATGTGCAACCTGTCACCATGAAACTTGGTTGAATTCTACTCTATTCTTGTCAGCGCCAGAACTTTGATTCGAAAACATTTCAAATTTATAACAATATCTCTAAGTCCTTGTTCCAATTTTTGTCTGTACTACACTGTTTTCTGTCTAACAGTACATCATTCAAGAAAGAGTTTTCTTTAAAGAAGTACTGTAACATTTCTGCCTTGTTAAGTGGTACTGTTTGTAACCTAGACATTGCTATCAAGTTTGTGAAAAATTGGTGTAGTGTGGAATTCGGTCATTTTTTTTTCTTTTCAATGACATTATTTTGATGGTTCACATCATTTTGTTAAAAGTAATTGAAGCACAGAATACTGGGCAACAGTTTTGCCACTGAATTTCCTTTATGAAATCAAACATTTCTTAATTTAAAGCTCACACTAGAAATAAAATTCAAAATTACCCCATATGAACTTTTTGGGCCTTTGTTTTACCACAGTATAGTGTATACCAATAGTGTGTCATATTGTAAATCATTGTTGCAGGTTCCCTGATTTTCCTTTATTCCAGAAAATCTATGTAGACTGTAATCCATCAAGCTTCAGCTGCGGATGCCTGTCATGACTTTAATTTTTCCTTGTATCATGTGTTTTGTGTATTCATGATTTGGTACTAATCCTGAGTTTTTGTATCAAGTTTATCTAAACTATAAAAGCAAACATGCAACATCCATGATAACTGTTTCAAGTAAACAGAACTTTCAGTACATTTATTAGAACATCTTGTTTAATTTATTCTTACACAAAAGTCAGTATGCTCCTGCAAGCACATCTTAAATTCAAACAAAGATCATCTATAGTTATTTTTTTCCGCTAATTTTCTTGAAATGGTCTCCTTGAGAGGAAAAGAAATGTTTGGTGAGGGATATTTTCTGATTGTGTTTCTTGATATAGTATTGTACATTAAACTGTATATCAATTTCATTTCCAGAGAGCCACTGCTTCAGTCCCAAGAGTCCAAGAGCTGAATACTAATGTCATTGTAAATTCTGATGAAACCTTGGTCAGTGATAAGGATGAAGCATTTTTCAAACAGTTTGACGTTGTGTGCCTTACATGCTGTAAGAAGGAGACCCTTATCAGAGTGAATACCATCTGTCATGAGAATAACATCAAGTTTTTCGCTGGAGACATCTACGGTTTCTACGGTTACTCCTTTTCAGACCTCAACGAACATAATTGTGTTGAGTAAGTATTTATGTGCATGGTTATACACATTTGTTGTGTGTGTGTGTGTGTGTGTAAACTTGTGCAGTCATGTTTGGGTTTCTATGTATGTGCAGGATACCCTGTTTTGAAGCACCATATCTCAAGATGGGAAGTTTGGGGAAACTGGGGAGCCTAGATCTCATATTATTTCATGGAAGACATTTAATTCAATGGTAGTCTTTTTTTTTTCTCTGTTTATTGGATACTCTTCCATTTTCAAAGTTAAAAGTTTACAATATACTGTATACATTAACCAGTTTTCTGCGCAACATGTATGTATCCATCATGTGCTAACTTTACGCCACTGTGTAAGATGGATATATATGTCCTGTAATATATACACAAAACTACTTTACATAAGCCCAAGCTAAGCAACAATACAGCTTCGAACAATCGTTCACTGTGCACAGTGAATATGATCTGTTCACTATTTGCAACAGGACAGATATATTCCTCTTCAAATTGTACCTGATCCTCTAAAACGAACCCGGAAGGGTTCTTGAGCTCACTTCATTGGTTGAAATTCTCTCTGCAAAGGACCACATGGTGTATTTTCTTTCCGATTTCAATATTGCAATGTCCCCCTCTATTTAAGAAAAGCAGGATTTTTGACCTAAGAAGCTTTGCAAGGTTTGACTATAATTTGGAGTCCATTAGTTACTCTGAAAATGAGGAATAGGTCAGCGAGATCATTAGGTGTATGGTAGGTTTGGAATTTACATTGTAACTCTCATTAAACTGGTTAAAGGTTAATGGAACATTGTTTTCATCGAAAAGGTCATTTACATAAGTAATATTTTTCCTGAACATTCTTTGAGCATAACAATAATACCATTGAAACAGATATGAGAGTTGCAACAATTGCAATGCCACAATTGCATTCTTACTTCCATCAAGAAAATAGCTGTGACATCTGCATATTCAAAACTTTGACCTTAGAGCTATTTATAGTGATACCTTCAATATTTTAAATATAAATTTATTTTAATATAAATATGTATTACAATATATTTAATAATATATTTTTATATAATTTTGATTGCCTGGATTTTCAGAGCAAGCACTTCTGCTACAAGTAGGAACAAATACAGACTGAGGTGACTTCTTTGCAGATCAAAAAGACCAGTCAAGTTACCGTTATTACAAATGCAACAGAGCTCTGGTGCCATTATGAAAAAACCTAACTCAACCCAAACTTAAAATAGGGGAGCATTCTATGTAAATAAATTCCCATTCAATCATATCTAAAACTTTTCCAAAGTCCAAGAGTAATAGGAGACTAGAAACCTGAATTTCTTAGAGTGTTCAATAATATCCAAAATGAAATGAATGTGAATGAAACTATGAGTTGTAATGGAAAATAGAAAAGTTGAAGATCATTTTTTGACTGTGGATGTGACAAATTCATAACAAAAGTGCCAAAAAAAAATTTGTTGCCTCTGTAGCTCTATGATTTTTAACCAGCTCTTTTGTTCTAGTAGTCTCGTGTTGCTGCTCTTCGAGGTCGATGAAAATTTTAAGCTTTGTTGAAGTGTGGTCAATAGCCGGTAGCATTGAATCACATATACTAAACCACAAAGCAACTGTTATGTCCAAATAGCACCTCATTAGAAACCAACAAGGGCAAATCAGTGTGCACAGAGAGCATTTACTGCAGTATATATGAACAAACTGGTTGCATGATGTTAAGAGGGAATATTTTATTATGATTGAATTCATCAGTGAAATCATTAAATCATTATATCTTCAAACAATACTTAATACAAATGATCATTCCATGAAGGTGCTTTCCTTAATACAAATATGTACAGATCCTCCAAAGATGTCAATGATTTAAAGATGTAAATTTCAAAATGACTGTGCAAAATGTCTTCACATATTTGCTCACAACTTAGATTTTGAATTCAATTTAAATGAGCATTAACAATGTGTTATAGCTCTTTAAATGTGCTTATTGCCATATATGTTATTTGTTTTAAGGGAGAAGATTAAAAAGATTAAAGGAAGCAGTGGAGAAGGCCCTTCAAAAAAACAGAAAGTAGATGTGACAGAAACGGTTTTTGTTAAACGCACCATCCATTTCACAAGATTCAAGGAGGCCCTGGAGAAGAATTGGGAAGGAATACCTGAGAAAGAAATGAAGAGAGTACCACCAGTATTTTTCATTTTACAAGGTTATTGTTTGATTTATTTATGATGTCATGTTATGTTCTGATTACACTCACAATAAATTTATCCCTTCTCTGTGATGGCAGCTAACATCTATCACCTGAAGCATTTTTTTCCCCTTTGGTCCATTAATTTATAATGTGATCAGTCTAGTTATTTACTTGATCGGTCAAGTGAAGAACGAAATTTCCATGTCCGCAATGATAGGTTTGAAATGAGAAATTGATTCATGTACATCTTCTAAGATGAATCTTGCAAGTGCACAATACATGCAAAGAAGTGACAGTCATTACATATCTCCCATGTATGGTCCAGTGCTGTACAGTACCTTATCACACTACAAATAACATGTCCACAGCACACTCTCAACTACATTACCACTGTGCACCTTTATGTATCACAAATTACAGGGTTTTAGTATTGTAAAGGACTTTTCCTTCCTGCTTCTATTTACTTTTGTTTTTTATTTTCCAGTGCTGCTTAAATTTGAGGAAGCAATGGGAAGGAGACCCAAGCCTCAATGTAGAGAGAATGACAGATGTAAGATAGTGGAACTGAAGAAGGCTGTCCTTCAAAATGTAGATGTAAAGGAAGAATACTTAAAGGATGATTTTGCAAGGTCTGTACACAGGCAAGATTCAAGAGTAATGTAATTTATGTTTTATAGGTTACACGCAGTGTACATTTATTAAAAAATAATTGTGTATTTCATTCTTCATTAGCTCACACACCAAGTGTGTGAGGTATTAGAGTGAGGCTGATGTCATCAACTTTTTTCAAAAGCCTTCTCTTTCGTCATTTTTTGAGATATTTGTCTGAAATTTTTTCAGTGTGTTTTTTGGGATAGACTTATTTTTTTCCACTTAATTACATTTTGACTGGCTTAATTTATAGGTGAGTTGCAATGTAATTTTTGGAGGAAAATCTGGTTTTTGGTTGCTCTTTTGCACATGGCACTCTAATTTAATGGGTTTAGCTGGAGAGATATTCTGTGGTCACTCTAGTAACCAATAATCAAATTTTACGGTTGGGCTGGCCAGCCTATCTGCCCTGTGGGTCATCAAGTGCAACTGAACTCTCACCTATTGATATCACATTCTGATACTAGTAGATTGACATGCAAATTATGTTAGTGAAACATGTGGCTGAGTGATGATTGTAAACTCTTAAAGTGATTGCATGCGTAGGCAAAAAGTAAAAACATTGGAATTTCACCTCCAAAAGTTTGGTAAGGCTTTTAATTACACCATTCAGACAATCTGGGAAAATAAACAGGTTTCAGTTGGTTAATTTTGCCGCATGATTTCAAATTCTTCTAACATAAAGACAAAAAGTGTAGAATACGATAATGTAGTGGTTGACAGTTTTCATTCAAGTCAACGGTGTGCTTCTTTGAGCAAGCCAATGGAAAGTATACTAGAATTGAATATTCAGTTACCAACTCAAGATCACTGATGCCCTGGGCAAGGTTGTGTTCAGTTCGTAGGTTATTTCTAAATATAGTGTTTCCTTTCACCAAATACTACAATTCCCGATACCTAACAAGGAGCAACGACTTGAGTAGTATGTTTTTGATACACTAGTGAGACCTGTACTGTTGCATATTCATTATGTAGGCAGTTATAGTAAGAACTGTTAATTTTCAAATATGATTTCTGTATTTTACTGTTTTTATGCCAATCCCGTTGCTTTACAATGTAGTTACTGTCATTTTCCTTCATTGGAAGACATAGTCTGTTCATGTACAACCTCGTGTGTACATTTAAAAATAGAGAAAAAGTTAAGATCAAACATAATCTTACCTTTTTGGTTTTTCAGTACAAACGCAATCACTTTAAGATAAACAGAGTTGATTTGTTGCATCATCAACACTGCAGTGTTTTTGCAATGTGTCCATTGACTTGGATTATCTTATTACTGCCCATAGTAAAGTTTGAACATGTACAGAGAACAGCAACAAACAAAAAAAAAAAGCTTGTACAACCCTCAAATGTACAAACCATGTACATTGTAATTTCGCTGTCAGACCAAAAGGCTGGCAATTACGAAAGGGCGGTGACCAGATACACACACGCACACACACACACACAAAATTGCCAGATGCTGGACCATGGTCAATGCAGTAATGCATAGGTTATACGAGGTGAGTACGTTGCTAGCGAATTCCTAAACCAATGAGTTTTGGGGATTCTACAACCATGGCAAAAATCTAGTCCAGCGCACATTTCAATTCAGATCCAGCCAAAGCCAGCTCTGACAGCAGCTGAACATTATCCCTTGCATCCTTACATATCCCACAGCCTAAAGTAGATTTAACCTTCTCTACATACCATAGCTGGTACACCTAATACCATTTTTCAACATCACATGTTGAAATTAATATACTGCACTGGCATATGATAATGTCATAGGCTTGATAGTGTGTCAAGTAGATACTTTTTACATGTAACATTTTGTCACCTTCCAAGTACTGTACTTTCATTTTGCAATGCCACAAACAAAGATTACCTCTACTTAGTTCAGTGACTTCCCTAAGTTTCGATACCCCTATGTTCTGACACACTTATGTTTCGACATGTACACTTAAATTCCGACAGCAGCGGCTGATCAATGCGTCATTACTACGCAGAGTATCATAGCTGGGACCCAAAATGGTGCCTGATGTAATGAATGTGTTGCAACATATGAGTGTCAGAACATGGGGTGTGGGAGCAAAAGTGTGTCAGAACATAGGGCTGCAACCCTCAGTTCAATTGTGTGAGCTACAGCGGCATTGCTGCGCTAGTTTTAAAGATGTTTTCATTATTTTGTTACCATTATGTAACATTGAATTTAGGGTCTCTGTATTTGACTTACATTGATTTAAGTCCTAGTTATTTCTGACACTGACGTATTACCATTTACTACTTGGTCTCTGACAAGCAAGGTATTTATTACTCATACCATAGTCTGATGTGATTTCTTTATTCATGAAATCAATATTCAGTCACAATATTATCAGTTCCAATGGATGTAATTGTTAGGTTTTCTTCTTCCCACAGTCTTGTTGGAGGAGAATTGAGCCCAGTATGTGCCATTGTTGGTGGGATCCTTGGTCAAGAAATAATAAAGGTAATTAATATAAAATCTGTTATTGTATAGCCCTCAACAGAGAATCTCTACTTAAAAATTGTTGAAACAACAAAGTGGATCTGGGGAACCCAAATCTGGGGAACCCAAAAACTACAAGGGAGACTTTTTTGGGATAAACAGAAATATTTCAGGAAGTTACTTGTTTAGATTAATACATATATGTGTATTATATCATGATCACATAGTGCTTTGAAAACAAAAAAGTAAGCATATTATTTGTGAGCTTTAATGCTTTTTTTTCACATTTCTTGCAATTATTTGTATTATAGTAGCAAAATGCTCTCAATTAATTGGATGAAAGGATTTAACAAATCTGTCAAATGTTGTTCATAATTATAAATGGAAACCCCCCCCCCCCCCCATGAAACAGACATGCAGGGAGTTATGCTGACAGATTTGAAAAATGATTCAAATAAAAAGAAATGAAAAAAGCCTTCTACTGGAAACAAGTACTAGTATATGGATTCTTATGCTAAGTTCTTCTGCCAGAGCATTACAAACAGTAAATGCATACAAGTATTTATCTTTCACTCCTACCTTTGTAAGAGAAGTTAGGTATCTGAACCGATGCAACCAAACATATATCGTATGGATACCATTGCAGCTCCTACAGAGTGTTTTAATGCTCATGCATGTCACTTTACTTGAAAACTTTAATACAATCTTTATTAAATTGGCTGTTCTTTAAAATGCATTAGTGACATTCCTACTAAATGTACTTTACTAACCATCAGTGTTGCTTATACATACTCAAAAGAGTAAATTTTAAATGGGAGGGTGCAAATCATTGTTTGCCATTTTATTCATATTTCTATCAATTCTGTTTTCATTGTCTCTTTGAATTTATCCTACAGCCTGTTATCCTTCAAAACTATCAAGCAGGTAGTAGTGGAGAATCATTGATGCAAAATAGGTGAATTTATGCAGACAAAGAAAAATACAATTATTAATCTTACTGCAAATTTCATAATATTATCTTCTACTTATAATATTATGAAACAGTAAGTGATGCATAATTAGGTTAATAAGATTAATAATAATAATTAGTTAATAAGATTAACTAATTATGCATCACTTACTGTTATAATCTATTGTTATGTTAGAGCATCAGAAACAGTGAGATGCCAATGAATTGCTTCTTCCACCCAAACCCCCCTCCCCCCCTCTTCTCTCTCTTGTTTTGATCACTCCATCACACTATGTTGGTAAATTTTGATTTTCAACCCATTAGGCTGCATCTCAGAAGAATGTTCCTCACAACAACTTTTTCTTTTATGATGGAAATATAAGCGTTGGATACGTTGACTGCATCAAAGACAGCTGAGAGACATTAAGTGCCTCTAGCAATTGTACAGATAATAGCTGACCATCAAAGATGGATCTTTGCCGCAATTTGAAGGAATTATTCAGTTCTGCTCACTCAGACAGCAAGATGCTTCTACCCAAGGACAATTTGTCAAGAATCTTCATTCGGTCATCAGATCAGCAGAGCACTGTTAAAGACTCTGATCGTCAGTCAGAATAAACAAGAGACAAAACCGATCTGTGATGAATGTTTTTTTTATTCACACTGCTGAATTAAGAATGAATTTTCCCAGAACTTTCATTTTAAAAAAAGACAGCTTTTTCTCTAAAAGTTGTCTCCACAGATGAAATGTCCCCACCATGGAATGATACATCTGGCTATTGGTAGATATGTAGCTGAGAATTATTCAACAAAAGAAAGTTATTGGATATGTTTATTAGTTTTGACCAAAATATTTTTGATGTTCCAAACACAACTGGTGTATTGCAACTTGCTTGACCTATTGTTTTCCTTTCAATGTAATATTATTATCTGGATTGGTATTAGTTTTCCTCTCACAATGGTAAGAAAATTGTTGAGAAAGTCTGTTACTATTGTCTGGTTTATTGCCAACACATAACATAAATTTCATGGCTATTTTAGCATGTTGTTGCATACAGCAAGCATTCTGATGAAATGGTTCATTGCATTGATTGGCTAGGCTTATTACCAGTCAAGTAACCTTCGCAGCAGGTGTTGGTATGTACTTCCTTTTTTTTTAACATACATACTGAAACACCTGCAAACAATAAGAGATTTGTCTCAATTCAGATCCAAGGTCTCCTTATTCATGAATCTTTCTTAATATCTGATGATTAGCCATCCAATTGTCACATGTTAGCGTACATGCATACGATTTTCAGTATTGGCATATATCTAGCCTACTATTCATAAAGAAGTTCCCATGACTTTGTAATGGAATGTCATAGTTTTGCAAAGACTCACAGCAGAGGCTTAAAATGCACTTTTTATTTTCTGAGGGAAAATTGCAACACTGTGTTAGGCTTGGAAAGGCACCTCACTTCTCAATTACTTTCTTCAAGCTAACCCGTCTATGAAATTTTGAAATAATTGACTAGAAAAGAAATTCACCCCTATAAGCCTTGAAGACCAAGCAATCAGAAACATTCAGGTTCTTCTCTCTGTAAGATTGTACATTTCAACCGAGTTCAAATTGCCCAAAATTTGTGAATATTTTTTCTGTGTCCCAGCTGTTGTTGCTTCTTATTTTTTTTTTTTTTTTATGTACTGTATTATTTAATTTCCCTTAGAAGTTTTATCAGAATATGAATGTTTATAGATCAACTGATGTTGTGTTCAACACACCCCAAAATTAATTTGCGTTTAGGATAATGTGAATACAGGAACCAGGATTCAGCTTGATGGAGAGACCTACTGAAGTTTTCTTGAACTGTAAAAGTTGCATTCCACATGTTAATTGCTGTAAGGCATATTGGAAGGCTTACTGCATCATTCTCCAAGCTTCACTTAGTGATATAGTTGGCCCTTAATATTTGAATGGACAGTAAATTGAAGTCATTCGGTAGTATTATTTCTCCGCCATTTTTGTTTCTCCTTTTCATATGTATGTATTTTTCATATCACTTTCTTATGCCAACAAATTGTATTATAAGTGTTGAAGTAGAATAAACTCAGTCAAGTAATTGTTTACCTCATTCTACTATTTGGTGGTTTTTTTTCCTAGAATAAATTATCATTATTTTACATCTGTTTTACTTTTTCTCTTTTTTTTGTGTGGTAAATCCTTACGTTAGCAAAGAAACCTATGCAGTCAGGTTGGCACGTATCTGTGTGTCTATGACACTTGCTTTGGCCGCTCTATGTCACCTGTGGGGGAGGGGTAAACTGGGGGAAAACTCTGCAAACCTTTACAGCGGCAGACCCTTATCCACTGGGGGTTCCCCCACAAGAACTGGAGTTCCACTCAGCCTATGATAGCAGACCTACGTTAGCAACATATGTAATGAGTTTTAATGTGTTGATCATAATTGTTTGGTAAAATGTTCCAATTGTGCTAAAATTGAAACCCCCCGCCCGCACTGAGAAAGTATACAGGCTTGAGTGGCGGTCAAGTCAGAGGTAAAGGGTAGAGAACTTATGTTAGCCCTAGACAGTAATATGTCATTATTCGGCTACCACACACTTCCAATTAATTTGCCATATTTTAGACTATATGTAAAGTGCACAGCAAATTCTTGTATTTTAAGTGCCACATTATACGTATGCAGCCTGTGGTCATCTAGTAAGTTTTGCCCTGTGTTTTGAGGTATGTATGCGTACTATACGGTGCATCAGTTATCAATGTATTATGAGTTGCTTTCTTGTAAGTGTAATGAGTTCTATAGTACAAAGTAACAGAAAAGTAAAATATATTTAGCTTGGTGATGAGGCTTTACAACACTCTCTGTGTCCACAGCATATGTTCATAACTACCATCAACTGCTCTCTCTTTAACAATGTTTGATGTATTTTCTTGAAACTTGGGGAAAAGGATCCTTGGATTATGAGCCATCAGGAATTGTAAAAAATGTGGGCAACGAAGGTCACATGTGGACGATGCGTGGAGGGGGGGGGGGGCAAGGCCGTATTTACGGACTTATCTTTGCAGGGTGTGAATGTCAAAAGTTCCGACTGGCTGGATGCTTTTTCCAACTGGGAAGCGACACCCCCGACAATTTCGGACACTAGGAATATACATCATCAAGCACTGATGTACCTTATCAGGATAGGGTACCAGAATTTTGTAAAGCATTGGGTGCAGTCTTCACAAAAAGAGCACTACTAGACTCCGCTCTATGGAAAAGTATTGAAAAGGGTGGAGCTGAGTAACAGTTCTAAGCGGAGCACCGCCATTGATTGGCATGAAGAGTACAATAAAATGTTAGTTTTCCACATCCCCTCCCCCTCCTATGATAGGCAACTGCTCGAGCTGCAGGCTATGTACCCAGCCTTGAAATAGGGATATCACGTCTGCAATTCATGAGAAGGAATCTATGAAACTGTAAAACAATCTCTGAAAAATTGTAATTGGGTTGGAGGTGATACAAAAACCATAATGAATTACTCATCCTCTTTTGTTTCGCTTTGAGTATATACTTGGCAAATATTTTGGGGATGGACATAAAGACTTACGGCCACGTAGAAATTTGGGGGAAGAGGTTTTTTAATGAAGTTTTTTACTACATAGTGGGATTACTATCTAAGTGGAACTCCACTAATGTTGACGTGGAATGTAAAAGAAAATTTTGACTATTCAAACTCAAGAATGGCAGGAAACGTCACTTCCCAGATGTACTAGAGCTGCATGTAACCAACCTTAGAATAAGGATATCTGGTCTGCAAGTTTTTTTTTAAAAAAATATGAAAATTGATAATACAGGGGAATTCGTCCAACAAAACTTCTCACGAAGTGTGGTGCAAAATCCTCAGGGAAATTTTGAAAAGAAAGAAAAATTGTCGGTTTGGCAGAAGGTGAACATCAGTAGAATGTAGACAGAAATTTCCAGCGCACCGCAAAGGGCCTAATGATAGGGGGGGGGGGGTGCATATTGCCTATACGTTGTTGATGGCATGTGGTGCACCTACCCAGGGTGTCCAGGGGATGGGTGAAGGGCTGTATAGGCAGTGTCACATCTCTGATGGGGGAAGGTCAAGAACTCCGACTGGCTGAGTGTTTTTTTTTTTTTCAACGAAGTGCATGGTGACCCCACCCTGATAGTTTCGGACACTAGAAACCCCTTCTAATGGAGGGGGTGGGGTAATAAAACGGATGCAGTCTTCACGAAAAGGGCAGTATCAGATTCCTCCATCAGCGCCACCACTGGTTGGCGCGCAGCGAAAAAGAAAATGTTGGCTTTTCAAACCCCATATAGATGGCAGGAAACAGCACCTCCCAAGCGTGCATGAGCTGCATGTACCCGCCGGCCTTGAAATATGGATTTCGTGTCTGCAATTCCTTAATTCATGCATGTGAAAAGAAAAATCACAGGTGGATTGAGGTGATGAAAGAATAGTAATGAAGTATGCATCCTTGATTACTTCAGTTGACATATATTGTAGCTGAACATACGTGCAAATGCGCCTAGAAGGTTTTTTTCCTTTTGAGGTTTTTTTTTTCTTGACGGTTGGGTGAGAGATATTTTGTCCGAATTATGTTTGTTAGGTAGCGGGAGATTACTATCTACGCTATGGGAGCTACCATTTGGTAAGCGCGAATCAAAAAAGAAAATTTGTCATCATTCGTTAAGCATTTGAGCGGTTTCTTTTCTTTCAACAGCTTTTAGATAACAGGTAACACCATGATTTAGGATGTAGGACCTTTTGCACTCTCTGGGGTGAGTACAGCCGGGGGAGCTCGGTTTACATGTATTCTGAAGTCTTGTGTTTTCGTCTGTTTACTTTTTGTACTTTGTTTTTTTATTTTCTAGTGAACCTGCTTTGTAAGAACTTTTGCTTTTGGAGACTCTTCATGCTTTTCTCCTCTTTATCCTTGTTGTTAATCACTATACTTTGTACTTATACATCAAGAGAGCAATATAAATCAAATCAAACCGAATAGTAGCAATTGAAATGGTAATTAAAGGCCACGATAGAAATATCATAGCTGTATGCATGTGTACAAGTTAGCCTTTTATTCCATTATATATTTGGTCAACCAGTAATTTTCATAAATGTGTGACCTCACCGCAGTGCGGGCAGCGAGATTTCTGCTCGAAAATGGCGTCTCGAAAGTTCGTTGAGCTCTTCGGTCAACTAAAAATAAGTAGTAAGATATTCCAACAAATCATTTTTTATATTTTTCCTCCACCTTGCGATTTCAAAGAGGCTCATTTGCCTACATGTCATGCATGATGTAATTCTCACGTTGTAACTAACTTAATCCTCATACGATTTAAGTGTAGGGTCTAGTTTCGCGATGAATTACCCATGCAACCGGTGGGGCCTATTCGCACGACCACTACTAGCACTAGCAGCCGTGCGGACAAGATACGGTGATTGTTTCCCCCACGGCAATCTTGCAGACAAGTAATTGTTGACCATTGTCCGCACGGCAAGTGATCGGTGGACCGTAGATGTAATAAAATTGCCTAGGCCTGTCATACTCACTGGGAGTAGGCATACCCTGGGCAGTTTTCTACGGCCCTAACTAGCTACTTCAGAGGGGAGGATTTGGAATTACTCTGAAATACAAAGTTACAGAACATCAGATGCATGTACATGGCACATAGGCCTACCATATAATAATGGTAATAAATTTGGTTGATATGTTCTTCCTTGCCCTTTCCGCTGTCCTCGGATCTCTCCCAAAGTGCATTCTATGTCAGGCCCATGCCAAAGTTTTTTCCCAAAAAACAATAGAAAACATAAGGAAAATGCCAGCTCCAAGCGGAAGATCTTCAGTTGTGAGTGCACGAAATGCAGACTGGGATCTCTCTGAACAAAAAAAAACTTTTATTTTCTTGACAGTATTTATGGAGTGCATTTTCTAGAGTCTCATAAGTATCAAACTCGGAATTAATTCACCTCCTTGTTGTTGCACTGCTGCGACTGCTCTGTTGCCGCATTGCTATCCCTATCTTACGCATACGCACAGCGTATACTTTACATAGGTATATGGTCTGTACCTATACTGTTTAGATCTGGTGAAGTGAAAGTATGCAGTATGTGGGGCTGCTCTCTTTGCCGTGCAGACGACAATCGTTGACTGTTTGCTCGCACGGCTCCTAGCAGCTGTGTGAATAGCCACCATGCATGCAACTTGACTACTACAACTAGGTTAGGCCCTAACATTAGCCCCCTAAGCTCAAACAGTGTTGTGATGCTCTGTTAGGCGTTACATGGCCTAGGCAGCCTAAGACCATGGGACTGAAAATTGTAGATTTGCGTCCAGACAGTTTTAAAACTTCATGACACATTTTTTTTTCATTACTTGTTATTTCATGTTTACAAATTAACACATTTTCACATGCGTAACATAGGTATTCGGATGAAGTCAAGGGCACCCCTAGAGTCTGAGTTTTCTGTCATCTCTTGGGGCAGGTTAAGGCATGCCTCACAAAGCATATGTACATCGATATGCATGCTCAATGATCACTGGGCATGGCATTTACATGACCATCTGCAACCCTGGGGAAGATTCCCAGGACGGATTTTTTGAGTAACTATAGAATACAGAGCCACCCGAGAGTTGTTTCTGAGCATCCTGATGCGTGGATGCGAAGTTGGAGTTTGGAGAAAGCTCTAGTCTTTTACCATGTTGGTGTATGTGGAAAATGGAAAAAATCAGCTAAATGAATACCACATTTTGTCTACTTAACATTCCTTCTTCAGATTTTACACCACCTCTACAGTGCAGATACTATACATCATTTAGAAGATGCTATATGTTGCAACAAACTTCACAGACAGGAAGAGTTGCCATCACTGCCACTAGTAAGAGGAGTGCCAGTTGGTACAACAGATGTAAGTTACCACTATTTATACCATTTCATCGTGGAAAGATGACCAAACTGTGATGCCGCCATGAAATATGAAATTATCATTATTTTTAGGTGTTCTTGAGTATGAAAGAAACATTTTTATGACTTTTTTTCTGATTGCACAGCTAAGAATTCACTTTGGAATGATATTTTGTATACTTTGTAATATACTTTCCTATATATGTTTCATACAAATAATTTTTTTTTGTAATTTCAGTGACAGCTGATGAGATATGGAAAGGAGTTGTTGCTGTGACTGGTAAAGCCCAAACAAAAGCCAGGGGAAAGAGACCAGCAAAGAGAATTCGTAAGGATTTAAATAAGGGACAAGTAATTGGTGATGGTAAGTCACTTTAACATTAAGTTTTGTATGATCTAAACATGGTCTTATGTATTTCATGCATCAGGTTCTTTTATTGAACTAGTGTGTCCCTTTTTTTTTGGATATGTTACATGCAGCCAGATACTGTAACTTCCTTGATTTAAGATTTGTCTCATGAATTGTATTTGTGTAGTGAACATGATTAATTTTACCAGTATTCATGTTAGGAAATGGGGGATGATATATGACGTCATACACTACATGTAAACCCTTTCATGTAAATTAGCAAAATTGTGCTGTGTTCCATGTAATGTTAAACCACATAGCAAAAATCATTAGTTTGTGTTTCTTGACGTACAGTGTTAAAAGGTTGTTACATTCCATTGAAATCAACCAAGTGAAAAATGACCTGAAGTAAAAGTTTTCATGCTCCAAGAAACCATTTATGAATTTGGTATGAATTTGAACAATCTAGTGAATTATTTTTCTAATAGGTAAGTTACCAGTGACCTGGCCAGGGTTGAATGCTCCAGTTTTGAAGGATAACAAATTGCAGTCTATCCAATTGGGGGAGGCAGATCCCTTCAGAGAAGAAAAGCTACAGGAGATAAGAGATAAATGGGACAAGAAACGTAGGAGGCGAGTAGCAATCGAAGACAGAGGATGGACATCAAAGAGTTGGGGAGGAAGACGCTTGGGTCCTCCAGACCCCATTCCTGGAGGTATGGAAGTTGGCTCAAGTTATTCAATATTAGAAAATGCACACAAATAAATGTAGATACCATGGATCAAGTATCCTGGGCTGTAGGACATACTTCAGCGAAGGTGCAAAATGTTGGTGTACACAATAACACCAATACCAAGTAATATTCCTTTACAAGGCAATGCGCAAAGTACACATCAAAGTATACTTTTCTTAGTTTTATGTCAGACTTTAAAGTAAGGTTGTTTAAATGGCATTGTGCAAAATAATGACAGAGTCTGTGATCACAAACAAATTTTAAAATTCAACTCATATTACACTATGAACTGGAATAACTTTCAGCCAGATGTTTTTCTCATTTCCTTTTGTGTGCAGAAAATTTTGAAGGATTTGATTCTTGTGTACTTCACATGAGGAGAGTCTTCAATATGGTCGGCAGCATCGGCCGAAAGCGAAGTATGTCCGCACTGGTAGTGGTAGGAAACAAAAATGGTGCCATAGGTAAGCAGACCTAATGCCATCTGCCACAGAGATGCAATGCTGCAGATATCTATTGTACAGTTTGTTGTGGCAATATGAAGAGTGGTTCAGTAACCTTGGAGTAAAGTACTTTTTCAATGTTTTAGTATGTTATTGTGCAAGTAAATGCATTGATTGGAGCTGTGTTAAATGTTGTTTGTTAATCCTTCATGTTATTTTTTTTTTTTTTGGTGTGTAACTATATATGAATGAAGTAAATAAGACAATGTTGCAGCTTTCATAACAGGCGTAGCTTTCTGACTATTTCTACCAAGTCTCTGTCACATAATGATCATAAAGACCACATCAATGTGCTGTCTAAAATATCAGTGCTAAGAGGTTCCTTTCACCAAACACTGAAGTAGTGGTCATGCATTTATGACGTGAACTTAAATTACTAAAAAAAATTATAAAATGCAAAAGTCCAGCATCACCATAGGCGCTGTGAGCCATCTGCATAGATTTCATGTTTCATTGCAATTTGGACTCTCCTAGGTGTATCTTTAGGGAAAGCCCCTGATGTGATATCTGCCCTGAGGAAAGCCAAGAACAGAGCAGCCAATAATATCCAGTACATCGAGAGATACGATGACCACACAATATTTCATGACATAGAGGGAAAATATAACGTGACCAGGGTACGAATGAAAAAGCAAAATAAAGGTAAGACTCCAATGCTGTCCCGAATCATCCAAGCAATGACACCAACAATGAGCAGTTTGTGTCATTAATCACTTGCATACATCAGTGACTCACTATATTATGTTTTCATCTTCTTTTCTTTTTTCTTTTTTGCTTTTAGGACATGGATTGCGCTGCCATCGAGTGGTACAGGAAATATGTAAACTAGCTGGTATAAAAGATATGTATGCTAAAGTGTATGGCTGTACCAACCCAATCAGTATCACCAAGGCAACTATGGCTGGATTACTGAGTCAGGTTAGTTCATAAATTGAGAGTTTCATAGACTGATTCAGACTGGTTAGAATCAGCTCTTGTTAAGTCTGTTGGGGTCAGCTGATAACAGCCATTGTTATTTTACCACAGCTTTCCTTTTACATTTCATATCAGTACTTGTACACAGCCGTGAGGTTGTATAGTAAGACATACCCTATATATGCCTGATGGCTATTTTGGGCTATTTCTTAAGGCACTGGTGTAATATTATCAAAACAACATATGGTCGTATTGGTCCATCTTTATGGAACTGTTGTCATTTAAGCTCTTGAATTTATGCTTTTGGTTATTTTTTGTAATCTTGAACATTCTTGCATATTTTTTTTCTTTTGTTTTGTGGAACTGACAACTGGAGTACTGTAGAAATAAATCATTATGTAATATCCGAAAAGAGATACATTGATTACTGAAATTGGTTTTTAGGTTTTTCTCTGTGAAAATATCCTGGACTCACATATTTCATACAGTTGTGGTCAATGTGAAGTAACACCTGGGTCAATTAGACACTGCAGCAATTCCAACTGAATTTCTCCTTGGTCTAACCATAATTTTGTGGAAGTGATGCAGTGCCATGTGAATTTTATTATAGCAGTTATTGGAATTTTGGCATTTGAACTACTTTTCGTTCATGAAAATAAGATCTTGCTATTGCTTGTATCTCTAGATAGGATTAAATGTCACTCTGAATAAATAATGATAAAGAAATCTGTAGACCATAAACAGTGCTTATATTGGCTTTGGGTTGGTCACACATTTATGTAGAGCTAATATACCAAAACAGTCATGCATGAGGCACTATGATACTGTCATACCTTGCCACATTATATGTTGCATTGTGATGAGGTGTTCTGCATTACTCTAAATAAACAATGATTCCTACATTAAGTGTTCTTTTTCTTGATTTTGTGGCAGGAAACTCATCAACAAATAGCAGACAGGAAAGGTCTCCATGTGGTGGAGTTCAGAGAGGAGTGTGGAAGCCTACCCATCGTGGTTGCTTCACCGAGGGTATCGCCACTCCGGGAGGATGTTGATGAGGAAGAATGGCCAAAAGAACTACCTCTGGAGTACCAAGAGGAGAAACAATCTGTCAAGAAAAATCACTTCAGGAGGCCAGGTGTCATTGTTCATTGATGAAAACAAGAGAGTGGCAAAAGTCACTGACTCAACACATGACAATGGTTGTTGCTATGGAAACCTGAACATTGTCTCGCAATATTGAAAGACTGTTGCGTTACTGTGGTAGGACATATGAACACTACTTGAAACTCAAGGAGTATTATGTGGGAAAGTTATTTCATGATGAGAACCAAAGACTAAGGAGGAGGAAAGGGAATGACAAAGCTACAAAAGAAGTGCATGATGACATCACACTAAAATAAAGATACATTTTTGCACAGCAGTTTGTTTCTTAGATACCAGTTGTTGGCAATTATCTTGTGCAAAACTGCCTGTTTGCTGATTTATTTTGTGAACATGATTTCATATCCCTTGATTGATGTCACTCTCATATTACTCTATTGTATAGAATAATCATATATTAGGATCCATTTTGCTGAGCTTTTATTAAAGTTGTAAACAAAAATATTGATTTCAGTAATGTGATGCTAACACATATTATTGCATTGAAATTGTGATCTGCCAGAGTGCTGGCTCTACTTTGGTCCCCAAAATTCAACTTAAATATTGAGTAATGTGAAATTATGCAAAATAATTTGATCAAGTTAGAAGACACATTAATCACTTGTTGATTGTTTTGGGGTCATAATTCATTTTGCTGTTGTGTAATTCTTTTAGGATATTTTTGGTTCTGCAAAGTGTAAATTTAAAATTCAAGAAAGGAGTTTAATGTATACCATTATAAAGAAATCCTCTTGCAGAGCTCACTCAGTGAAAGGCATAATGAGTTCTGAAGTCAACGTTTCAAGACCTGACTATCAAAGTGCATCAGTGCTTTATCTTATGTAGCATCATTTTGATTTACAATAGAAGCACTAGTACAAGGCTGGATACAGCGACGGGGGTGCAAAGGGTCCACACCTCCATTTTCCCTGAAATTTGATGTGCAAAGGGGTCTGGAATCCCCTTTTTTTACAGGAGCAAATTTTTTTTCAGAGAGAAGCTAAGACAGTCGTAGTTGCTCTTTTGTGTTCACCAGAAGTGTAGCTTGCTGAAATGGGGTAAAAATCAGAAGGTTATCCAAAAGTTTGGCAAGTTTTTGCCTAATCTGTAGCCCTGTGGCAAACACCTAGTAACTATTTCTGTGGTGTCAGTGGTTTATTAGGCTGGCTGCATGGCAACCAATTGGCCTGCGTTAGATTTGTCTGAGTGATGCAATGGTGTTGTAGGTTGCTTTACACAGACATAAACCTTCCTACAGTCATCTTACCCAGCGATTATTTTGAAGGCTTTACTAACCACAAACCAAAGATTATTTGTATGATTTGAAAAAACTTCCTTTCCTAGCTAGTTGAACTTACCATCGTAGTCAGGTAAGCATAGCTCCATTGATCTATATTTTCCGAAAATAGTGAAGCGTTTTCAAATGCATGTTCAGACAAAATTTCATAACACTCTTGACATAAACAACAGAGAACAGGTAAATAAGTTTCACCATGATATTTATTTCACTACTTTCTTCGTTTGTAGTGTTACACTTATGGATGGGGATGAAAGCCAATCTCAGGTTTATGACCAAAGACTACAGTTGACCAGAAGTTATCCAAATTGGTGTTTAGTCCACTTTTTCACTTATTTCACATTTCACCAAATTACTACGTAAAATTACCACCAGGTAAAATAACGCAATGCCATACTTTCGATTTGCTGACGTCTTTGGACCAACTGCAGGCCTGCTGTTGCAAATAAAAAGCACACAGTCGACGTTTCAGCTGTTCTAACAAAGTATTTGTGATTTTTTGACAATCGCAGCGCAGTTAGTCACCCAGTGGATATGTTGAGTGACGAGCTCAGGATATCCAGTCCTCTTGAAGTGATATCATAGTACTCAAAAATTGTGGTTCCGAGATCACTTGAGGACCAACAAATGTCATAGAATCCTAGGCTCCCGTGCTTAACGAGACCATCCCCAAAAGTAGGCCAAAAATATTTTGTGTACTAATTGAGGAATAAACTGTATTTTGTAATTATGCAATTGTACAATTCTGTTGCACCAAACCGGCATCGAGCCATGTGGCTGGGGACAGAGGAATCATAACTAAGCAACAGGTTTTTTTATCGGGGGTTTAGAGTACAAAGGGTGACTGTGGAGTCTGGAAAGGCGATTTCCCACGTTCTACAATTTTTATCCAAAAATTTTCTTGAATGCTCTGTGCCAGCTGATGTGGTGCTCTGCTTATTCATCCCACAATTCTAGCTAGAATGTAAGTGAAGGAGGAGGGTGCCACTTGAGTAGGGTTATCATATTTCCCTAAGCTGAAACTGGATCATAACTTTGGGAAAATTATCTGAGAGGACAGGTGAACAGGTGCCTAGAAATTTGGAAGGGCAGAGACTTTTTGCCCTAATTTTGTCTGTTACTGATTTTGTTGGGTAGCTTTCTAAGCGGAGAGCCTCTATGAGTCGGCACACAGCTTGCAAGAAAATTTTGGGTTTTACAGATGGCCAGAAACGGCATTTTCCGAGTGTTCTGGGCTGCATGTACACAGCTTTGAAATAGGGATATCATGTTTGCAGGTTGAAAATTGGTAATGCATAAAAGGAAACTTCCGCCGTATCCGTTTGTCTCACGGAGAGTGAAATCGTTAGGGAAATTTCGAAAAAAAGAATAATGTCGGTAAGGCATAGCGGGAATGTGAATAGAATGGAAACAGAAATACTATGGTACCTCCAGGTTCTAATCATTTGCAGGGCTTGTATTGTCACACGTCAGAGATAGGACATACCAGGCCCCAGTGATAGGTTACACTAGGATTTTTACAGGGGGTGGGTGGGGGCATGTTCAGGGCATCGTCCTCGTGCACCGAGCTGTTAGGACTATCTAAGCGGAGCGCCACCATCAGAAAATTTTTCGGCCTTACAAATCCCTGAGATGGTCGGAAACGGCTCTTGTCGCGAGTCTTAGTCTGCTTGTACCCCAAATATGGATCCATGTCTGCAATTTCTCAAGTTTCTCAGAAAATATGCTATGAAAAAGCAGTAATAGTTTGGGTTGCCCTTATATCTAGAATTTTATGCTTATAAAATATCGTTAAGTCGTTCAGCGTAGCAAGTTAACCTTCAAAAAAAGCCTTAATGTCGGCGCGAGCGAAGAATATTATGGTAGCCTACAAATTCCATATTCCCCTGGAAAATGTCTTCCTCCCGCTTGCCCCCCAAATAAAATTCGAAGGTAAAAAACATATAGGGCAAAATTTGTACAAGAAATAATACTACTAATAAAATATATTTTAGTAAAAGGGCAAAGGCTGAGTGTAGATTTGTTTGATACTAATAAATAGTCAAGATCAAAATGAACGAGATCAAACAATTGAAAATGAGAACTGAATTAAAGTGGTAAAGTAACCATGCTATGTTATTCTTTTTTAAATAGCAAGAATTGCACATTTTGATTCTGATTTACTAAAACAAGACTTCATCATTGAAATAGCAATATGAGCAGACAGATAGTCTTTGCTCACATGTTAACGATGAATTAAACAAGTTAGATCGTACACAGTTTAAAGGCATAGTAGGCTTTAGGTACAATGCAGCCAAAGACTCAAAGACTAACCACCAAATTGTGTGATAAATTAAATGCAGTGATGTAGTGGTAAACATGAATCTTTACGACCAACCCTAAACCTAAAACCCCAGCAAGTCCCTCAGATCTTTGGTAAGCAGCATAAATAATGACGCTTAGATGTTGATATCCATTAGCGAATTGTTCTTTTATGAAATTCTCCTACAGTACTATCCTCTCTACACCATTCGTAGTGGAAATATACATTTCCGATGCTCAGTGTGTTCTAAAAAATAAGAAAATGTTAGATGAAATTCACAACGTCAGATAGACCAGAAGTGCCATTTCCTGAAATCTGATAGGCATTTTTATCCAAAACAGAATGTTAGCATAGTCTATAGACCTTCTTACGATGGCCCATTAGTGCCACAGAGACAAAAATTAAACCACTGTACCACAGAGAAAGAAAATTAAACTACTGTACCACAGAGAAAAAATACTAATCTGTCATAACAGATTAAATAATCTGTTATGAAAGGTTAAATAATCTGTCGTAACAGATTATTTAATCTGTCGTAAGAGATTATTTAATCTGTCGTAACAGATTAAATAATCTGTTATGACAGATTAAATAATCTGTTTTATTCAATAGGATATTTATGCTCTCAGCTTAAAACAAAGATGCCCTTTGTTGAAGCATCATTGTGATTGGCCAAGCCCTGACCTTCTTTTATAAACGAAGAATTGATTGGTCCTAACATTCTTTGCCACCGTCGTAGTGAACCCTTTGCCACTCCTCAGCCCAGAGATAGAAAAGTCTGGTTACGCTACTGTTTAGGTCAACTTGAAAAAAAATATCTTCCCGTTGCATGCAGTCACCATAGACGGACAGTCAGCATTGGTTGGCCCCAATAGTGTCAGACAATAGGAAAACTTTTTCAGGGGAAGGTGAAGAATTCGATGGTTGAAGTCCATGAAAGGGGCATTATCACGCTCGACGAAACAAAAAAAAAAGTTGGGGAAGGAAGCTGGGGCCCTGGAGACTATCTAAGCGGAGCGCCACATTGGCTGGCGTGGAACGTACAGGAACATTTTGGCTTTGCAACCCCCCCCCCCTTCCCCCGAGGGCAGGAAATGACACTTCTTGAGCTACACAGCCTCGAAATAGGGATCTTTTGTCTCACTTAACGATAAAAACATTCTGTGTGTAAATGGTAATAATTTGGATGGCTCTTATCTAGAATGTTCATGCTATCGTTATTTCCAGAAAAGTTAATTCATGGAGCTATTACAAAGAAAGCTCCATGGTTAATTCAACTGTTTTTATTACGATAACAGTTTTTTTTAGAAATTTTGAATTACCAGTTAACCTTGCACCAAACAAAATCTGGTGTGATATTTTGAATTTCTTGCAATCAATTTTTCCAGAGAAATTACAGCCCCAGTCTAGTTATTCCAAGAATGTTTACAACCGTCGATGATTGCGCAACGAAGTATAAACAGGGTCGGCACCAAGGGGAGGGGGCATGGGGGGCAAATTCCCCCAGTCAGAGCCTCTGCCCCCACAAATTCCCCCCCCCCCTCCCCAACATTTTCTTTTGCCGTCACTGAGTATAAATTTCTTGTACCGATAACTTTGTAAATGATAGTAAGCTTGATGAGAAAAAATGTCAAACAATATAGTATTTTGAAAGGTGGAGAAGGCATTAGATGAGTGATGGCGAGATGCGATGAGATGGTGTTGAGCCTTAGAGATGGTAGTACACAAGAAGGTGTCCCCTATCTCCTAATTGAGAATTTTTTCACCTAGTAGGTAACCTGAGATGAAATCTGGAGCAGCATTTGGCGTCTTTTGAAATCATAAAATGTGTCCTAGACTGAGATAGCCCAATTCCACTCATTGGAGCACATTTTCCTACTATCGTCGCACCTAGACTGACGGAAATGTGAGAAATTCCAACTGGTACAGGGGCAAAGCGAGGTTTTTTACGTGAGGGAGCAAAACTGATTCATCGTCCCTATTTGACCGCCATCCTTGGTGAGGGGTATAAGGGAAGGGTTGTTGCCTTATGAAGGGTTAAGCCAGGATTCCAAATAAGTCAGTTTACAGATAGGCCTATGTGTCATGAGGAGAAGTCTAAGGGGATGGGCACCCCCCCCCCCCAAGAAAGGATCATGTTTTGCCTTTGTTGCCCAATAATTGTGCAAAATTGACTTTCTTCGACACCCGCACCCACGAATCCAAGAGAAAGGTTAAAAAGTAATGGAGGGGCTGAGTGCTGTCAGGACTACCTACCATTGGTTGGGCGCGGAGCTTCTGAGAATATTTTTGGCTTTTCAAACGTGCGGGAAACGGCACTTCCCGAGTGTTCCTATAGCTGCATATACCCAGTCTTGAAGTAGGGATCTCATGCCTGCAGTTTCTTAATTAGGCCTAATGAGATAAAAATTAATGTATGAAAAATGGTAATGACGTGTCAAATCTATTGATATGATACAAAAATAAGGAATTATTCATCAAACGTTTCATTTACTCTCAGAACAGTTAGCAAATGGGGTAGGGGGAGATGCTAAATATACTAGACCCCACTTTTTCATTGGTTGACGACGCTTTTGAAACTTGGAAATACAAATGAAAGTTGGGGTAGTAACATTATCTAATGCATCAAGGGACACAGAACCTGATTGTATTTTTTTTTGGGGGGGGGGGAGGGGGAGAATGCCCGGGCAAAACATGAACATTTGTCATGCACCTGTGGAGAAACATTTCCAACTATTGTTGTTTAAAATGAATATGATGTACTTTTAAGTAGTACAACGTACTTTCTAATAGTAACATGACAGAATATTGGTTCGCCGTATTGACGATAGCTTTAGTTGACATGGACAACCAGTACTTTTCAGAAATTTATTAATTCAGCGTAGTTGGAAAAAAATAGAGGAACATTGTTTCTGGAATCCATGACATCATTAATATCCAAGGTTTCACCCCCTCCCCCTCCTCAGTTTAGGCCTACCAGTTCTCCCCAACTCTGTGACCTATTTTTCGGGGTGTGAGACAACCCCACCCCGGTCGTGATGGCCTTGCTTGAGACTTCCCGTTGAGTTGTCCACAGCAGCCTTGATGTGGAAGCAAATGATTAAAATTCATAATACTCAAGGGTTGTGAGTTTTAAACACAGCCACGCGTTACTTGGCGTTCGTTATGTGTGTTGTGTATAATCCGTATGTACTTTAGCTATGATTATTCCGATTTCTACATCGTATAACGACTGTATCATATATATGTTGTGTACATTTACAACACAAGTCCACACAGTACACCGTACTATGGACACATGTGCGTCGCGTAGCGAGTGTCCTGTCAGTTCACAACGTGGGGTCGCTCATCATAGTAGAAAGTTAAACATGGCTTCAAAATCCAAACGGAGAAGGTTTTCCAGGAAGAATAAGAGGGATTGGCGTAAACATTCTGATATAAAGGACATTGAAGACTTTTTGGAAGAACAACGTGTACAAGAACGCACGGGGTAAAATACGTAGTTGTTTTAACTGTGTTGGTTGTATTTCGCAATCTTTAAAGGCACTGTGCTTCCATTGGTAGCGATTTCGCGAATATTGTAAATCACTAGTAAATGCGCAAGGCCATGGCTATCATGCCTCTTGATCACATTCCACGTAAGCCGCACAAACTGGGGGCTGTTGACGTGTAGTCCTTCTATGGCTGAATTAAAGATGAGGCGCAACTTTAGAATCCGTACCATATGAACATACTCGTTAGCTTCTATTCCATTGTGCAATTCGGTCCTTGAAATAGCCAATGATGAATGGATTGCCTACAGTAACTAGTGTTGGTAAACAGGGTTAGGGGATTGGGTTAGGGGATCTTGTTAGGTGTCATGATTCAGGGGATAGGGTAAGGGGAAATATACTTATTTATAGTATGTGAATATATAAATACAATTATATGACTAGGTTGGATTACGCTTTTTTGTGTATTGTATGCATTTTCAAGCACCCAACCAGCACAAACGCTCTCCTAGAACTTGCAGGACATGCTGGGTTGAAAAGCTTGGACTAGCCGTTAAACAGAGTGATGAGGAGGCAGATGTTGCTATTTAGAGATCTAAGCAACAAAAATTAGTTCTTGACGGAGTGAAGGTTCGTCCTACCAAGGCCTAATGTATTCCATCTGGTTTGAAGGCATCGCCAGAGTTTGCCACTTTGCCTGACACCACAGGAGCTCATATATTGACCGCTGTGTTAGAACTGATAGATGGTGTAACTTTTGGAATTTGAATGTTCAAGTACAGGTTATGATAAATGCTTGTTATCTGGAGTATGGTTCTAGTTCACTCTCCCCTGGACCAATTTCGTTCGTTTCCTCCCATAGAGACTCCCGCTTAGCTATACATTCAACCTGAATGTGAATTTTGTGAAACATAACACTGTACCTAGAGTGCTGTCACCTAAGCTCCTTAGCAGCGTATGTGGCGCTGTTGAGCCCTTTGTCTTCACAGCATGCATAGCGTGTATGCCTTCGCCAATTAACCATATAGCTTATGTAGTAGACTAGGGGTGTCATGAGTTGATCACCTACAGTAGCAAACATTTTGATTGCAAACATATGAAAACACAAATCATCATTCTGCTATATTTTGGTGAGTAAAATGAGGAATTCCTTGGAAATCGGTATTGAATATAAGAAGGCCATACATTACTTAAGACGTAAAATGGAACCTTGAGTCAATCACTTCAGAATACGATCCACCAAAATACTTTTCATTATCAAATTATTACATACAGTGTCAAAAGTGATAAAAATATTTTCTCTACTATCTAAATTTTGAATGAGAGCTTCACTGAAGAACTTATATTTTGGTACGATTTGAAACATGATAGTAGTAATGCTGAAACTTGCAAATTTGATTATGAGTATAATGTTTCCATGAAAATTGAAAAATAACCCAGAAAAGACTTGCTTTTGCCAGTGCTCACTTTGGAATCCCTTTGGGTCCACAATGCTTCACTCAAGTTTACAATGCCTTGATTGGCTCAAAGTACTGATCGACTCAAGGTACATCTACTAATTTGATTATTTCTAAATGATATGTAAGTGCATTTTAACAAAAGGATTACCCATAAAACTGTTTTTAGTGACCATTCAAAGCATAAAACAGCAAAATTCAGCATCAGTCACTCACTTGAAGGCTTGCAACTATGGCATACAGCCGTGCACTTACATAGTGTTACGTTCTGCTTTTCGAGTCAAAATTCATCCATTCCCTCATCCTAAGTGATTGAGTGAAAAACTTATGCAGAAAGGTGAATGTGGAAAAGTCGTTTCTGTTATTCTCAGTCATGAGACCAGGGAGAGACAAAATGTTGTTTGCAAATTTTTACTTGTTGATCAGCTGGCTGTTTGACATATCTTACTTGTGTGTCCTGCCATCCTACATTGTAAAACAGTGAAAACACAATGTTCTGTATGAATGGCACTTCAGCACCGCTGTAGATAAAACTACACCACATCAGTCAGTCATGTTTGTTTATTCATGAGTTGTTTGTAATAGCAGGACACTCCAAGATGCCTACTCTTTGTAAGTCTTTCACTGTATTTTTGCTTAATAATAAAGTGTATGAGAGGAAAGACTGATGGTGTGATGAGGAATTATATAGACATTTCTCCCATTGCTCTAACAACCAACCAATTGCAGTAACAGATGTGACTATTTTGTACTTTTGGACATGCATTTAATGTCTACAGTAGTATAACGTAGTACTGTAGTTATAGTAGTATTACTTCTTTTCTTTCCTTCATCTAGTGGCCTAGTTGCTGAAAAAGCAGATGATGCCTTGTTTGTAGTTGACACCAAAACCAGTTCTGAGAAGAAAGGTAACAAAATCAATTTGGATTTAAATAAATTTTTCATTTTTGGTTTCGATGATAATCGCAGCCTTTGTATTCATGCACACGTGTGTGTGTATGTGTGTGTGTATGCGTGTGTATTTGTGTGTATGTATGTATGTCCGTGACACCCTACCTTGTAAACACGATATCTCAAGAAAGGAAGCTTGTAGAGATCTCATATTTGGTATGTAGGTGTACCACTTTGAGTAGAGGAACTCTATTGTTTTTGGTGGAGGTCAAAGGTCATTTGGGGTCAACAGGGGTCAAATTGTGAAAACCTTGAAAACACAATATCTCAAAAAGGGAAGCTTCAACAGATGTCATATGAAGTGTGTAGGTGTATCTTATTGAGTACACGAAGGCCATTATTTTAATGGAGCTCAACAAGACTTGGGACCTTCTCTGTAGCCTAACATATAAACATACACACTGTGATAGAGCCTAGCCAATAAATGTATTTCTAACTGTTGTACCTTACACTGACAGTAGAGGAACAGACTAGGCTAAGATTTTGAAGTAAACTTCGATCCAAGTTGCTTGAAAATGTGCTTTATGTTGCCTGATATATTGCTAAACTTAAATTGGGTCATCAGGAGCAGGATGGCATATTTTACACTAAAACTTTGAACATTCAACTTCAAAATAGTGTGGAGAATGTTTCACCATATGTAACAGTGTTACGACAAACCAACAACTCATTAACTCCAAGAATTTGAGACCAAGCTCAATCATATTGGCTCATAGTCACAGGGGATGGGTTGAAAGAACTCTCATATTTCATATAAAGCATACGCAGCTTATTGTGACACATACTAATGCTATTATATCAGATTCAGAAAATAAATTTCTCTTAAACAGATCATCGAAACCACAATGCATTTCTGCATTCTGGTTGTCTACAATTATGTGTTATTTCATCCTTCTTAAGTTGCAAGTTTGTTTTTGACTTTTAACATTTTAAGATATTACCAAATAATGTAGCTAATTAGTTGACCTTGCTAGTTCCATTTTGTCTAGATGTCACTTAAGCTGTTGTAATTGTAATTACAAAATATTGGGAGCTAGGGTGTTTATAGCAATAAGTCTTGTAGTAATTCTTTGATAAGAATGTCTGGCAGTTGGAATATTGAAATTTGTGTATTGACATTCCATGTCAATTTTGATCTGGCATTTAATATTGCAAGTCTCAAGATGGTTTTCCTAGCTCAGCATGAGACCAAACTGATGAGTTGCTGTACAGCAATCAAAGATAAATCACCCACAGTCATCTTTGGCCAACGTATTAGCAAACTTAAATCTCATAGAATTGTTTTGATATACACACCTTGTTGAGTTTGTCATGCATTTTATTAATTGCTTGATAGTTGCTATGTGTTTTCCTTTAAATTAAATGTATGAATACTAGCATGTTTGTGTAAACTTTCTGATGTTACTCTGTGATAAATGTGTCACATTTCATTAGTTGCAGGTTTAAAGTTTAACAGTAAGTATCCACCTCCCAAGAATCTCTGTACGAGATCCTTTTTACATAATACGTACATTGTAAATGTCCCCATCCAGATTATTGTGACTCTTAATCAGTTGAGTAGTTCAGTGCAGAATTTTTATTTTGTTAATTGTACCATTTTATCAATTTCAACTCCCAGAACCAGTACAAAGAGACAAGTATGCATTCAGGAACAAAAAATTGCGATGTTTCCAGAACTTGGAACCAAACCCACATATCGCTGCTGTTCCGAAGTAAGTGTAATATTGTGTAAATATTACTGTGCAATGTGCACCCACCAAAAGTTTGAAATCCCAATTCAACTGCTTCTATAATTCAGTAACAATTACACCTTCAGTGTGACATTCATCCCTCTCAGATTAGGAAAGGAAAAGAACAAAACGAAGAGAACCATCGTGTGGCTTCCAGTATATGATCACAGTAGTATCCTTCAAAGTAATCCTAGAGAAGTAACATACCATCTCAGTTTTGATCATGCTTGTTGACTCTTTAGGAAATTGCCTGATTATTTTGGAGAATTAGATCAAAATAGAAAAGATGGTTGGTTGTTTTGGACTTTCGTACAGGTTTTAGTTTATTGAGTACAACTTTCATTAGCAATGTCTGAGCGCATTTCTCTTTTGGATAGCCATGATGTTTTATTATGAGGCAGAGACAGATGTGGTCATCATTTGAGTTGTTGGCAGCAATGTTTCAGTTTATGATTTAGAGGTGGGATGAGAAGATCAACAAATGTGGATACACTTGTCACTAATCATACACAATGAAATCATGAACATAAATCTTTATCATTTATTACTTGGTGTGTTAATTCAAGCTAACACTACCTCTTGCAACCAAATATAAAGTTACTGTTATCACTGCATAGAGCTAAACCCAGAGGTGAAAAGCGGAACAGAAGTGCCAACACTCCTCGACAAATAGAAAGGATCAATGGAATACTGCCCCCAAAGGAGATCAAGAAACTTAAGATAGCTTCAGCTCAGAGACAGCGAAAGAAAACTGAAATGGATGAACAGGACAAAAGCAAAGGCCAGCTACCAGAAGTATATGACATATGGAGTGAAGGTCAGTCAGTTCCAGTTAATGTATTCAGCAACACCACCACACAGGATGTTAATATTTTATTTTCTTGACCAATCATCATTGTTTACTGATATCATACAGATGAAATAATAAATATTGTCAAAGGGAAAGGCATCGTCCATCATTAACAAGATCGCACAGTGCAGTGTTTTTTCTATTGAAACAAATTGAAGATTTTTGAGAGGACATCAAACCTTTCATTGCAAGTCAAAGTATTGATCAAAAAAAAAACTTTATTGAACAAAGGAAATGACAAGTTTTTGCCTATTTTGGGACGTCCCAAATTGAAAAAAACTCTTAGGTTCATCACGTAACATGCAGTATGGAGACCAAGGACAAAATCTTGAAGTAACAAGCCAAATGTAAAGCCTTGTCACTTGATATGTTTACACTACAATAAAAAGATTTGTGGCTTTCAAAACTCTGCTGCCATTAGTATGGAAATGCTTCTATGTAGCATTGATGGAATCTTTCATATCTGTTTTTTTTGCTTTTCTTCCCTTGTTTAGGTCCAAGAGATGATCTGCCAGCGAAGTTTAAGAATGCTGACAGTCATTTCTTGTTGTACACTAAAAGGAGCAGAAAGAGGGTCAGTACATTATTGTGTGTGTGTGTCAGTTTGATATCCACCAGCTTCACTGTTAAAACATTTGGCAAAAATCTTTCTTTGAGCACAGCTTCTTACCTGTATTACTCATTGTTTTTTCACATTTGTTGCTTTAGTTGTTTATTCAAGACATGCTATCATTGCATATGGAGGATTTCATTTGTATTTAAGTTCCTTTGCATGCTACTCACCAATGACATCAATGTGATGGACATGTGATATCCAGGACATGAGAAGATCCAGTAGGCAAAGTCTTGTGGCTCTGAATAACACCCCTTCAAAAAAGCTGAAATATACTTTGCAAATGGGAGAGAGGTTGAAGGTGGGTTGAAGGTGGACTCACAGAACACAGATATTGTAATCCAGAGGTAACTGGTAAAATTAAATCCAGACACAAATTTCTTGGAATCTTTTAATTATGGTAAAATCTACTCACCCAAGTTTTGTTTGAGATGCGTTAAGTTGCTTAATTAAAATTAAGATCAAAGATTAGGGGTTGTACATGAAGGGAGTACTTTAGATGAAGAGGAAGATCTTGTTACCTTTCTTCTTGTTAAAGGTGTATGTCTTTTGAGTTGAAATCTGGCATTTAAAGATGGTTATTTTATTCCCACTTTGGGTGTTTTTGTCATTAGTTTCTTTTAAACTCTCTTGCTGTGTATGTTCCTCTATAACCTCATGAGCTGCTGACTTCAGCTTATAGCATTGTCTTACTTCCACCAGTACTTACCCTTTTTTCATCTTCAAACTTTTTCTATTTTGTATATACCCATATCATTGTGAATTTTTTTTTTTTGACTGAAGGGTTATTTTTACTTTCCTTTTTTTTTTTTCCAATAGGTACCATCTAGCTACCACATTAAAGCTTCCAAAATAGATGCTGTGGAGGTTGAAGACCCTGGAGCATCCTATAATCCTTCCTATGATGACCATCAGGTAAACAGATGACTCACTGCCTCATGGATTACTTGCTGGCATTATCAGTTACATCTTAAAGTTTGATATCTTGATGCAGTTACAATAGTTAGTGGGATGAGATCGTTCCAAACATTATCAAATTCAAATGTGACAAAGTTTCCTAAGTACTTCATATTTTGTGTTGTGGGCAAAAAGTAGTCCCATCATGATACATCACCTTTATTGATGATATGAGGTAGCCATAAAGGGAATTGTTTTGGAAAGAAGTAGTCCCATCATGATACACCTCCTTTATTGATGATATAAGTTATTCCCATAAAGGGAATTGTTTTGCAGCCAAAGATGATGTTTCAAGATCCTGATAACATTCTCACAATTATACTAAGATTGTTTATTTTACAGGCCAACTACAGTTATCTGGGAATGTCATTATTTTTACACAAGATTTATTGACATTCAGTCATTTCTTTATGTATTCATTTTACTCTCTTAGGTAAGTTGACTTAAAGGGAAATAGGGTGTTTAGAATACACCAACGTGACATACAAAAGAAATAGCTTTAATCATTGTTAAACCATCCAGTCTCATCAATAAACATCTATAAAAGCTTCATCTCCTCAAAACATTATGCATGTGATGAGTAACAGGAGAAGCATCATTTGAATTTTGAAAAGTTTGGGTGAACAAATTAGTGTTGAGCAACAAATAACTGAGTTTCTATCTGTGAGAAACTTATTTCTTGAAAAGAAGGGTACTGTCCTTCCTTATTTTGAATAATCTATCATTCTGCATCCGCAAACATTGGTTTTTGTAATATGGATATTTTCTGTAAAACAAATGCCCTATTTTCCTTTAAGTTGCCAGGAAAATACTGTTTGGAAAGAATCACAAATATCAGCATCTACAAATTTTACCTTAATCATAAAAGTATTTCCCTTTCACCTCAGCTATGTCAACATATTTTGTTTAAATTGCCTTTACTTTGAAGAAACTGTTGAGGAAGGTTTTAGACGATGAGAGGAGTTATCTGAAAGATAAGAAGATAGTAGATAATTGGAGCAAGGGTGTAAAGAAGTGGAGAGCTAATGAACTGCAGGTTAGTGACTGACACTGGCAATGGTTGTGACAGTCATACTTTTTGTTTACATTTTTATTCCTAAGGAATGTTCTCTGAATAAAGTTTTTTTTATTTGTTATGTTTAAAAGAGTCTCCAGGATTACTCTCTTTAATTTTCTATAAAGACGTAGATGTGCTGGAATGCAATTTATTGACTGTTTGACTAAACATCTGAAAATTATGATTCCATGAAGTAAAGTATTAGCTATGTTGTTTGTATTAGCACTTGACAATGATGATACCACATTATGTGATTTTGAAAGTATTAAATTCAAAAGTACAAGAGCTATTGCCATAGTATCTTTTCAGGGAAACTATACATCACTGGTAAAGTATGATTATTGGCCACCTTCTAGCAACAGAACACAATACCTTTTTATTCTAGCCTTCTTTTAGTCCGCTTACATTGGTCTCATGATAATGCTTAAAAGCCAGTTGTTAAGTTTATAGAGACTGGCCTGTAATTCAGCACCGTTTTTCCATGTTTTTCAATTTTTCTTCTATTTTGATGATATTTTATTGAAAAAAAGTCCCAAGTTTTTTTACTTCTTGGGTTTTGATTGTTAAATTCTGCCTTTGATTGTATCTGGTAATGGTGAATTTGATATTGGAAATTTATCCCTAGGATAATTACCTCAGTGAAATGTCAGCTGGGTTATTTGATGAAGAGCAGGTGGAAGGAACTGGTAAAGAGGCAGATTTTGTCAAACAGGAGGAAGAAGAAGATGTACCTCCTCCTCCAAACCCTCCAACTACTGCTGAATCTAGAAAAACAAGACAACAGAGGAGAAAACAAGCTATGGTCAAAGCAGCTGTAAGTAGATTAATGATTAAAATCTAAACAAAATATTGTCACAAAAATTTCTTGAATTGTTGTGAAATCTGATATAAAATAATTTTGTCAACATAGAAGAAACTGCATCCAGAATTTGAAATGTTAACATGTAAAGGGGACTAGTCAATATATAGCAGAAGAAGAAAGAACACATTGAAGAGACACAACAGATGGAGTTTCAGTTTTATGTTACAAACCAGTAATGAACAAATGATGGTGAAAAGAACATATCAGAGCAATTATCTGTAAAATTACAACATTCTCAAGTTTTTAGTCGCAGAACAATAGAAAGTCAGCAGGGCAACCAAATCTTAGTAAGTTAGTTGTCCAGTCTATAGGTGATTAAAATTAATTTAATTTAAAGACTGATAATAGACTTGTAGTGATCATCATGTGTGTTCCTGGTCATGAGGTGTAGTGAGTGTGATCTCTAAAATAAGCACCTCAGCAGGAAATGTGGATAAAAAAAAATATAAATGACTTTACAGTCTCAAAGTGGATTAGAATATATTGTTGCGCTGATTATACGTGAGTGAAGAAACTGTGGAGGTGAGAGACACAGATGTTCCAATCACGTTGGTAAGTGATGTTCGTATTTTAGGTTTTCTGTCAGAACAAAATGAGCAATACTGACAGTTCTTTCATCAATGTTTTCCACCAATTATTAAGTGAGGCTCAAAATACATGTTACAGCCAGATATAATGCTGAATGCTAAATTCACTACTGGTAGCACTTTTCAGAATGTGAAGGTATGGTTTGTGAGTATTTGATATTTAGAAGGCTTGAGCATGTTTTACTGACAATTGATGGGGTACTTAAATGAAAGAGAGAAATATTCTACTGTAGGCATTTTAAACCTCAAGTCAATATCTTGTTCCTAACTCAAGATGCTCCTGTTTGAAGACTTTTCTGACTTCAAGACAGATTTCCAGTTGCCTCAAAGTTACCAAAATGCCATAAAAACAGTGACAAATTATTACAAGAAGTCTTTGTTTTTCTTTGAAATTGAAGCCCTGATTCAACCTTGAAATTTGACAATGTAGTTTAAGTATGTTGTAGGTTTAGTCCAAAATGTTGTGGTAATAAAGGTCACACATTTGAGGTCACACAACTGTTGTAATGTTTCTTTTAAGATAGTCAAGATGATAAAGAAATACAAAGTCTATTCAAGTATTTGTGTCTAGGTGACATCACAGATAGATATTTCTTTTTCCATAACTTCTACACAGAACATGCTATTGAGATACAGTTTTCACCAATAAACATAAAAAAAAAATGTATCTATGAAGTATCAATTTGCATCAGTGACCAGTCCCTTTCATAAAGATATCAAAAACACGCACAATCGAGATAAACAAACATGTATGACATTAACAATCATCAGAGATGTCAAAATTTATTTTGAAAACTATTCGAATATCAAGATCTCAAGCATAGTCACATGACTTAGAAATATCTTCCTTGTAACACAGGCTGCACATATTTTAGATACCAGATTAGTCAACTTCCATTATTGCTGACCAGAAATTATCAGAGAGAGTTACAATACTTTAAATGAAGTGTGCCAACAATGCTAACAAGTTTTGCTCCTTGATTTTATGATTTGTTCAAGCTTTGAATTGCATACTCTAAAGGCATTTTATTCCACTTAAAAGGTAATCTAGTCCCCAAAGTCTCAATTTATTATAAGGATTTCACAGTGTCAGCTCTTTTTACCACCATGTGATATTTATCAGCTACTGAAATCAAGGTGTGAGCTGCAACAAAATTTCACTTCTTGCAAGCACATGAGACCAAAATTGAGTGCATTTGCCTTATCAGATTTATGTTAGATTTGATGTTATTGTTCCTATCACACTCCAGTGTATAGTATCTATTTATGAAATTTATTTGAATTCACCATACATTATGCCCTGTGACCTGCTTTCATTGCAATAATTACATTGTAACATGATGTACACATGGGAGTATGTAGGAGATTTAGCTATGTGCACCGAGGGCCCCCAGAAAGATCATCGAACATGTGGGGTGTAATTTCAACATAGAAGAATAAACAAGCAGTTTTAGACATAAAGTGATAGTGTGTTCTAATAAACAATGTGTACTAAATTATTTGAAAATAGTTTTCTAAGAAATGTGCCCTCACTGATGAGTCTAGTGCAGCTTAAAATGTTTTTACTTACGTGGATTGAGAATATGGTCACTCTTTATGCCAAATTGCCTTTGACTTCCATGTGAAACAGTGATCCTAAGGGTCAATAAAAACCTCTTAGAGGAATGAAGATACCCACAATGCAAAGGTCACTCGGTTGATATTGCAAATGGTTTTCAAATATAATCTAAATAAGATCTAAAAACTATCTATAATTAAATAAGATCTAAAAACCATCCATACTTTCTTTGAACAGTTGTAGACAGAGAAGTATTCACTGCAATATTTAGATGTTTTGACAACATTGCCAAATATCTTCACATACAACTGAATAAGATATTGTCATTGCTCTGACCATGAACTGACCATGATATAATAAAATGTTGTTGCTTAGTAGTTCAATTTCCAAATAGCAATATTAATTTTTTTGGGTAACCTTACCCAAAGGGTCATCTTTAAACTGCCATTTGCAATGAGAACATTACAGTCTCTTTAAGGGTGGAGGGGGGGGGGTGCAATATCACATTTTAACGTAAATGATGGAACACCTTCTCTTACTCATTAACATTAGGATGTACATGGTACAATGCATAGTAAAGGAGACTCCCTCTTCAGTCTTTCACAAAAACAGAAAATGTTATTAGCCTGTTCCACAGAAGGTGATTGAGGAAGACAAGGCTCAATGCACAAAGACAGGATTTCTAAGGGATGACTTGATGTGCATGTGTTGATTGAAATGAAACCCCTTAGACTTCACCAGACAACTTTGGACATCTTCCAAATGACTCTGAGAGTTTGAAAGTCTTGGCAGTCACATTCCTGGCAGAGTATTAAACATCACTTGAAAGTAACTATCAAAACTGGCCCAGGCACTGTTTATCTGTCTCATGGTAATTTTTTTTTTACTTATGCTTGTCCTCGGCAAACATATCGACGAACCTCTGCTTGAATGACATCCGTCTTGCAAGAGATGGCTCATCACCCATCTGTCATCTCATGCAGTACTTGTAGTTGTTATGAAACCAGTACAGGACTGACCGTCATGATCGACTAAGCAGTCTTTTATGGAGCCTAGTGACTGCCACAAGTGTGGCTGGCCTCAGCATGTGTATACTCCTCTTGTACCACTCTCTGTTTTTAGCTTTGAAAGTCTCTCTGTTCTGTTGCAAAAAGTGTAAAACTCAGCTAATCTTCAGCCGACAGAACCTGCTTGGTCCCTGAAATTAAAAGCCTGCTTCATCAGGCTGCTGTTTGTGTTTTATCAGTCCAAAAGAAAATCCTATTTCATCATTCAAAAATCCCACTTTTTTATTCCTTGCCGAAGGCAAAAGGAATCTATGCGATGGTGATGTCATGTGTATGTGTGTGTGTGAGGGTGTGTGCGTGTGTGTATGTGTGTATGTGACACTTCTTGTAAACACGATATCTCAAGAAGGGTAACCATGACTGATGTCATACTTGGTGTGTGGGTTGGTCATATTGAGTAGATGATCCCTATTGTTTTTGGTGGAGGTCAAAGGTCATTTGGGGTCACCAGAGGTCAAAATGTGAAAACCTTGTAAACACGATATCTCAAGAACAGTAACTGTGACTGATGTCATACCTAGTGTGTGGGTTAGTCATATTGAGTAGATGATCCCTATTGTTTTTAGTGGCGGTCAAAGGTCATTTGAGGTCAACGGAGGTCAAACTGGAAAAACCTTGTAAACATAATATCTCCAAAAGGGTAAACGGTGACTGATGTCATACTTACTGTGTGGGTTGGTCATATGAAGTAGATGATCCCTATTACTTTTGGTGGAGGTCAAAGGTCATTTGAGGTCACCAGAGGTCAAAATGTGAAAACCTTGTAAACACGATATCTCAAGAACGGTAACTGTGACTAATGTCATACTTAGTGTGTTTGTTGGTCATATTGAGTAGATGATCCCTATTGTTTTTAGTGGAGGTCAAAGGTCATTTGAGGTAACCAGAGGTCAAAATGTGAAAACCTTGCAAACACGATATCTCAAGAACGGTAACTGTGTCTGATGTCATACCTGGTGTGTGGGTTAGTCATATTGAGTAGATGATCCCTATTGTTTTTGGTGGCGGTCAAAGGTCATTTGAGGTCGACGGAGGTCAAACTGGAAAAACCTTGTAAACACAATATCTCCAGAAGGGTAACTGTGACTGATGTCATACGTATTGTGTGGGTTGATCATATTAAGTAGATGATCCCTATTGCTTTTGGTGGAGGTCAAAGGTCATTTGAGGTCACCAGAGGTCAAAAAGTGAAAATCTTGTAAACACGATATCTCGAGAACGGTAACTGTGTCTGATATTATACCTGGTGTGTGGGTTAGACATATTGAGTAGATGATCCCTATTGTTTTTGGTGGCGGTCAAAGGTCATTTGAGGTCAATGGAGGTCAAACTGGAAAAACCTTGTAAACACAGTATCTGCAGAAGAGTAACTGTGACTGATGTCATACTTACTGTGTGGGTTGGTCATATTAAGTAGATGATCCCTATTGCTTTTGGTGGAGGTCAAAGGTCATTTGAGGTCACCAGAGGTCAAAATGTGAAAACCTTGTAAACATGATATCTCAAGAACGGTAACTGCGACTGATGCCATATTTGGTGTGTTTGTTGGTCATATTGAGTAGATGATCCCTATTGTTTTTGGTGGAGATAAAGGTCACTTGAGGTCACCCTGAGTCAAACTGTAAACACATTGTAAACACAGTATCTCTAGAAGGGTAAGTGTGACTGATGTCATACTTGGTGTGTGGGTTAGTCATATTGAGTAGATGACTCCTATTGTTTTTGTGGAGGTCAAAGGTCGTTTGAGGTCCCCCGAGGTGAAAATTTTCTAGCACATTATCTCCAGAAGAGTAATGTTGACTGATGTCGTACTTGATGTGTTGGTTCCCCATACTGGGTAGGTGATCCCTATTGCTTTTAGTGGACGTCAGATGTCATTTGAGGTCACCAAAATAAAGGTTATTTGGGTTAAAGGCTTATTAATGTGGTGTTTCAAGACCAGTAACTGCAGTTGATCTCATACTTGTCATGTGAATAATTCATGCTTGTCATAATATAACCATGTGGCAAGGAATCACAAAGCCTTTGGCTTTCTGGTTTAAGACTGGTACCATCCGTGCTCTGCAGCCAAGTGGAAACCAAGAATCTCTCAGTGGCAGCTGACATGTACACAGATGACCTGCCATCACTCGAGCTGCTCAACCAAGAGGTAAGGCACTGGAGGCTCAAGTGGCAAGGGAAACCAGCAAATTAGATGCCCGAGTCATGTGCCCAGGCCATCAAGATGTGAGATCTACTGGTCTTCCCAAACATCTTCATGCCTCTGAAGATTGGCTGCACTCTTCCTGTTATGTCTTGTGAGTGTGAGCGGTCTGCAAGCACTCTCAGGCGCCTAAATATGTTCATGCATGCAAGTACGAAGGAGAAGCGGATGTCATCCCTTGCACTGATCCACACTCATTATGACATGAATGTAGACCTTGATGAGGTGGTGGAAATATTCTCAAAGATCCATTCTAGAAAACTCTAATTATCTGTTCTCACTCCTGGTCCGTAACTTCAAAAGCGACAAAGACAACAGACATTCACACGGATGTTTGAGTGTGCAGTTCTGCAATACTACTAGTTGTGCTCTGTGGAATACATAATGCAGGCTGTAACTATGTACTTTAAGCTGTGTTTTTTTAGAACCTTACTTCAGAAATTTAACCAAGTTCATTGCATGATCATTCTTATTGTTTATTACCTGGTGCCTAACATTGTTTCAATGGAACAAGATTTGTTTTGAAACGGTTTATATCAAAATCAGTATAGTCTGAAGCCAGACAGTCTGACAGTACATGTAGGTCATACTACTACCAGATTACATTTATGATTTTTTTCTCAAAAAGTGGTGTACTGTGTGGAAACCTGGTGAAAAAGGACTTCTGTTGTGTTCAAAAGTCCTCTAAAATGCTCCAGATTGCAGGAGATCTGCAGATTTCAAACTTCTCCGGGGAAGCATGCCCTGGACCCCTAGCAACTGCACGCTCACGGCACGCGCCAGCCGCTTCCGTATTTGATAATGGTCCACATCTTGGAAAAAAGACCCACCCCTACACATGGACTGGCCTGTTGTGTATTATCTATCAGAGTTACAGTATATCCTCATTTCCTTGCTGTGCCTGACCATACTTTCCCAATTTTCTGTCCCATATTGATTCCAGGGTATGAATGCAAAAACTATAAGTATTAAGAAATTTGCAAGAGAGAAGGAACCAGCTTTCATGTAGTTACAATTTCACTTTATGTGTATCACTTTTGGTACCAGCACTAGTCTAGAATAATTGGCTTGTGCAGAGTTACTGTAATTTTATCAGCTTAATGCACGTGTATATGTATCGATTGACAGACTGTACGCTTGCATTGAATACTATAACTCAAGGTGTATTGGCTAAATGGCATCACTGAGTTTGCTGCCCATGATGTCTTGTCATGCATCAAACTGCAAATTTTCTTCCTGCGTGTTATCATCGAGGCAGCATTGCTGATTTCCTGTTGGAGAGAGGAACTGATGTAAATACTTAAAAGTAGTGGACAGAAGGAGGAAGTTGGCTAGGTATATCATTGTATTCTGGGAACTGCCTAGAACGTTATCATGTTCTGGGGAATTAGAATCGATCTAATTGGAATAAACTTCCCTGATTGCAAATCAAAATGGCAGAGTGGATCTTGAAAAGAACAAACTCTTTTCCTAAAATATAAACAGTTAAGGGGAAAAGATTAATTAATACCATCTTATTTTGTTATGCTCTGTCCTTTGAAAGCAAACATATCCTGTGTGAACCTCTGTTTGGCCTGAGGAGAAAACAAAGCATCTGGTTCTCACCTTTACATACACTCATTATGTCACAAGGTCTACTGGCATGATATTAACACATATCTAACAAAATCTCTACTATTTTATGCCCATCTTTTGTGCTCCATAGTAACATTCAGTATGATAATATGAATAACAATCAACCAGACATTGTTGTTTCAACTTAATACAAATAGTAACAAATGAACTTTAAGAGTGTTAAAATCTGCAGGGTATTCAATACTAGTGCTGCACGACCTTAACGAAATGCCAACTTGGAAAAAGAGTCTTTAAACATGACTTACGTTGTTGTATAAACTTAAGTTGTTTGTACTTACGTTGTTGTTTAAAGTTAGGTCGTTGTTTAACTTTATGTTGTTTAAACTCACAAAATTGTTTAAACTTACATTGCGGTTTAAAGTTGCAATGTTTTGTTTCAAATTAAATATAACAATGTAAACTTGAAGTTACTCAAAGACCCAAGGCTGACTCAATAATGTAACTCAATGGAATGAGGTGCAATGGACGTTTTTGAAATGGACGTTTTTAACCTAGTACAGTACATCAATTTGAAATGTCACTATTTCAAGCTCAAGGAATAATACTCCTCTGATTATGTTAGCATAATGCTGATAAGATAATGGATCATACGGTCCACAATAACTCCTGAGACTAACTATAATACACTGCATGTGGGTACCCAATGAGTACTCTATTGGATTGCAAATATCAGGCAGTTACCAGGCATGCACCAATGGGAACACTGCATTCTCCTTTCAAGGGAATTTGGGCATCATTTAAAGCCATATTTTACTGACAATAATTACTGAGAATAGTTCTCCACTGCATGCGTTTCAAAACCCACGTCAGTATCTTGTTCCTACCTCAAGATGTTGCTGTTTAAAGAAGGATGTCAAAAAGATGTCAGTCGCTCTCAGGTATTTTATTAAAAATATCGGACAAATAAACATCACACAAACATGGTAACCATACAGTTGTACTGTGTACTCTAACAAAAAAAAAAAAAACAGAAGAATTGTATGACACACATATATAACCTCTGGCACTAACGTGAAAGAGTCATTTTACTCAATGCTACACAACTTGAGTGTGTATCTTACTGTTGTCATTTATCTCACTACCTTGCAGTAGTGTGACATGATTTACGTTGGTTTTGCTGTACCAGTTTGGATATTGGCTCAGGTGGTGCAACACATAATTCGCATTCTTCAAGCTACCAATACTGTATTATTATTTAGAAAAATTATGTTTAAGTCAAATATTGAATATCCCAACCTGGTGTAAGATATGAAACAGTAGATCTATGTGTTGAGTTGAACATAACAATCATTACAGACCCCTTAGTGAAGTGAATCGTCAGAACATCGGTCACCATAGCAATAGTGATGTGAAGGTGTTTGCTATCCCACTGGTTGTGAATTCCTCTTTTTCTCTTTCAGGAGCGACAGAGGCAAGGAGCAAAGATGGCAAGGATACGGCAGAATGACGTTTACCGAGTGAAAGCTCTGAAGAAAGAGATTAAAAAACAGGCAGAGAAAACAGAAAAGAGGAGAAACCTTAATCTACAGAAATGGAAGACAGCAGATGCGGGAACCAAACGACTTGGGCGCAATAAGTATGGCTGTAACCTACAATATAATGTCAGTGATTAGATGATCTCAAGCATTTCATTGTGTTATGATGGTTGGAGGGGTGAGGGGTGGCTATTTATGAAGGGAACCTTGGGCAGATCTCTTGTGTAGGTGTACCTTATTGAGCACAAAAAGCCTATTGTTTTTCATGAAGGCCAAAGGTCATTGGGGCCAACAGCAGTAAAATTGTGAAAACGTTGTGAACACAATATCTTAAGGAGTTAAGTTTACAGATATGTTTGATATGTAGATATACTTTGTTTAGTACAAGATGCCTATCATTTTTGGTGGAAGTCAAATGTCATTAGTGTCCACAAGGGTCAAATTGTAAAAACCTTGTAAACACGATATCTCAAGAAGGAAAGCTTGGACAGATCTCATATCTTACCTTATGGAGTACAAGAAGCCTGTTGTTTTTGGTGAAGGACAAAGGTTATTCGAGATTAACATGTCATCATCGTATGCCACATTCAAAATGTTCATAGCTGAATCATCAATACCACAATGCCTTTTGGCTTTCTGGTTATCCTTCTCTTTAATGTAAACATCAGTTTGCATCTACATGTCTGCTAGATATCATTATTTTATTAACCAATATGCAGGTCATAAGCAGGGAATAATTTATCCAGTATCACATCACAATTTGTGACACAAACTAGCCAAATTGCTACGCAAATGAAAAAATGGGTAGCAATGTTTTGTATTCATAACTTAACATTTTCACTAAAAATTTCCCAAAGGTGTAGAAAATCCCCCAAACTGCTACACAAATTTAAACATTAAGTTATTCCCTAATACGTTGCGTATGATTACTTGTTAACTTAACCATCTCTCTCTCTCTTCAAAGATTTGAGGGTGTCCCAGTGGCTTTCAAGCTCAGCAATGAGTTGGTAGGCTCTCTCAGACAACTTAAGGTAATGAGTATTCTAATCACCTTTCTTAGTTAATTCCATTTATCTTAAATGGGAAACATTGCATTTGTTGACATTGACTTTCTTGTCCTCCTTGAAAAATGTGTGCAGTCCCTGATACTTTTCAACATGTAATGGTGTGAACAATCCATCCTTCTATCTTGCAGGATAAACCCTGGTTTTAAGTTTTACTTTTCTATCAACAGCCGGAAGGATCGATACTTAGAGACAGATACAAACAGATGCAGAAGAGAAATCTCATTGAAGCAAGAACGTGGAAGCGGTAAGTCAGAAATAGTTTCCTTGTAATATCTTGGTGTCAGTAAGTGTATTTCCTATGTCGGTTTATGATGCTAATGGAGTGTCAGAGTTAAAACAAAAAAAAATAAGCCTTAAGTGACCAGCTCCAGGAACATACACGCAGCATAAGGAAGTAGCAGTGTAAGAATATGCAGACAATATAATGCCCATACCATTTACATGAAGCATGCACACCTCCTTAGGGAATGCGCAAAAAGCACACACACACACACAGTGAAAGATTATTAATACATTGGATACATTGAAGATCGATCTTCTAATCTGTTTTGCAATAGAAAACTTCCTTATATATTTTGCTTTATTTGATCAAACTTTTACAGTGAATATGTTGAAGATATTTTGTGAAAAAAATTGTAACATTAAATATTGTCTCCTCCTGAGCTGCCCAATAAATTCTTCCCAGAAAGTAGAAAAAAGTTTTAAATAACAGATAAAAGCTTAATTCAATGTTGCCCATAAAACTTTCCATTTTGAAGGATGTTGATACCAGTCAGCAGTTTTTAGTTTAATATCATTTCATAAATTATTAACAGGAAGCACGCATGCTTATCAATCTTCCTTTAGTACATGACACATTTGAGTGTGAACATCTGGTAATGATGATCACTTAATGATATATTACTTGTTTTAGATCACATTTTGTTAAAAAATCAATCAGTTGTAATGTGATAGCGAGTGACCTTATGGCAGTACGTATTATACTTTCCCATGTACAGGGAAGTTGCGGTAGCGGGTAGAATTTAGTTTTGGTAAATGGCAGCCACAATCTGTACACTTAACTCCAGACAATGCAACACATCCAGCAGTGTTTATTTTACAAGTATGTTAAATAAAGTTCTCTACAGTTTACCAGTTCTAACAGCCAAATATTTGCCACATCTCCCATCTCCTTCCATTATTTATGTTGGTATTGCCTCTTGTGTAACAACAGAATATTAAGATATATTTAATTTAATAGTTAAATAATATTCTATTTGACTTCAGAAACTGATGATTCCATTTGGCAATGCAGTCACAGTTTGTACATTATCTACAAAGGATTTATATATGTAGCATTAATGTTACCACAAAGCCACACAAGCTAGATTTAAGAATGATTATGAGTGATTGCATACATGCAAATATTAAGATTAAAGCCATCTGTGAATATTAGAGTTATCTGTATACTAGTTCATGATCAGGTAACATTGACCTTCCATGGAACAAGAATTCATGTCAAGTTTTAGTTGGATTTGGGAAAGAGTAAGTTCTATGAAAGAGAACTACAGGGAGCTACATCTTCAGGTTTATGTCATTAGGCTAAATCTCTGTACAAACATGTAAGTTTATTGCAGTTAATGTCTCCAGTGTATGTCAATAAAACCATGTGCCTTAAAATGTCCTAGCAAAAGTATGAAACCTCTCCATCTTTAATAGACCTCATAATGAAAAGCCAGTTATTATGTGATTGGTTCACGTTGGTTTTTGCAAAATGTTTAATCACCTATCCCATCATGTATAAACTTTTTATACCTCAACTTCTGCACAAGCTGTTAAAAGTCCAAATTGAGCATATTTTAAGCCTGAAAAAATTTTCAGCTATGTTTGTTCATTTTCAACATTTAATAAAGGAACTAATATTTGAAGTTAAAGGTCTGCATGGCCTGAGAATAACAAATGTGTCTTTTATGCATATCAATACTTGTTATAGCATGCATAGGGAACCTTGCTGATTACACCACTTGGGTGGTATGCTAATTCAATTGAATATGATGAAACCTTACCATAGGTAGCTATTATTTGTGACACCAAACATAACTTGGTCATATATTTTAGTATACATCAGAGGATCCCTTTATGGAATTTTAGTATCTTGTAAAAAGTTTCCCATAAAGTTACCTTAAGTTAAACAAGATTGCAGTTGATTTACTAAGAAGACTATTGAGAGCAGAGTCATCAAATCAGTTTTGTCTTCTTTCTTTTTCAAATTTTTTGTGTCTTCAATGTTTTTACTTCCCAGTTATTCTGTGTATTTTGGTTTAGGTTTGTTCATAATAGTTGGCCTGATTAAAACCACTGCTGTCTAAACAAGACCAAACTATGACTGCTCCTGTTAATAAGTGACCGTAACTATCCCTGCCTCTCTCTCATAATAATGATGAGAGATCTTCCTCCAAGTATGCATGTCACATGATCACACTATCATCTCCATCATCATCTTACCTAATCAACCTTTAAGTTGTTGATTAACTAAGAACAAACGATAGAATTGCAAGAAGTCCTCTATCAAAGAGTTTTGTGGTTCCTTGTTTTTTCTCTCCATTTGCTTTTTTTGTGTGTGTGGTTTTTCTTAGTTAGGTATGGAGTTGGACTTCGGACACTCTCCTGCTTGTTAAACCACTTGTTCACTATGTATACTTGTATAAGGCTACAAGGGGCAATGATGCATACATACTCTGCTATGGTGCTAAAATCTTGTAGTGTATTTGTCGTGATGTCACTGTTAATGCATCATACAAGGTAAAAGAGAATGATGAATAGGATTTTGTTGTACAGATTTATTGGCCCCTTCTTCAGAACACATTTATTTTGCTGAGTGGTATTTTTCACAAGATTTGTCGGATGTCATGCAAAAGTGTTGGAGCAGTTTAACTATATTGAATGAATTAAATTAAGACACATATGTTGCAATGAGAGTGTTACATTGCAATATCTTTTATTTTAACATCAAGATTAGGATGTAGCGTGATCGCATAAGCTCACACCAGCATGCTGGTGTGAGCTTATGCGATCACGCACTGTCACTCTTTCCTTCTATCTGTCACTGTCTGTCCTTCTATCTGTCCATCTGTCCTTCTATCTGTCCTTCTACCTGTCACTCTTGTCCCTTTATCCTTCTATCACTCTATCCTTCTATCTGTCCACAATTGTTCAAAATGCTTTTCCTCCTACATACTTTCATGGATTTGTTTGAAACTTACACATAATGTTCCTTGAGTGGTGGGCCATTTGGGGTGTACAAGAATTTTTGGCCCAAGGTCTCTTGTGGGCCCTGGGGTATATTTTATGAAATAATACAAAAGGCTTCTCCTACTACAGATTCGCTTGTACAGTGTTGATGGTTTGTCATAATGATACTCCATTAGTGGTGCCTTTAGGGTGTTCAAGAATTTTGGGTACAAGGTCCCATATGGGTACCTCTGGCCCATTTTATGAAATTCCGCAAAACGCTCCTCCTTCTAATCCATTCTCTTTTAACATGTTGTTGGGTTGTCATAATAATACTCCAATAGAGGTACCTTCAGTGTGTTAAGGAATTTTGCATCCAAGTACCATGTGGGCCTTTTTCCCATTTTATGAAATTCTGTAAAATGCTTCATCTCCTACATGCTTTCATGGATTTGTTTGAAAATTACTCCTTGGGTGGTGGACCATTTGGGGTTTTCAGGAAATTTGGGCCCAAGGTCCCTTGTGTGCCCTTTTGCCCATTTTATGAAATTCTGCAAAGTGCTTCTTTTCCTACATGCTTTCATGGATTTGTATGAAACTTAAACACAATGTTCCTTGGGTGGTGGACAATTTGGGGTGTTTAGGAATATTGGGTCCATGGTACCATGTGGGCCCTCTGGCTTATTTGTGAAATTCTGCAAAATGCTTCTCCTCCCACAGATTCTCTTGTACATCGGAGATGGTTTTTCATTTGATTCTCCATTAGTGATGCTCTCAGGGTGTTCAGGAATTTTGGGTACAAGGTCCCATGTGGCCCCTTAGGCCCATTTTATGAAATTCTACAAAATGCTTTTCCTTGTACAGATTCTCTTGCACAATGTTCATGGTTTGTCATAATGATACTCTAATAGCAGAGAGTGTGAGAGTATGATCTTTTTAGTTGTTTTTGGAAGTTCAGCATTGCTTGATGACAGCAAAGAGAAATAACATCAGCACCTCAAGAAGTGCATTGAACTTTCAATGTTTGATGTATGTTGCTCTTGGAGAGCCAATATTTGATGCCATTGTACATGGAGGTCAATTTCAATTACAGAATTGCAAAGTCTGTTATCCGAATTATCACTCTGTCACTTCTTGTACTGACAAAACATTACTGAGACAGTTGACATTCTGACTGTACTTTATATTTCATATGTCTCTTACTTTCAAATTTTGCAAGTATGCATATGTTAGTAAGTTACAGTATTTGGCATAGGCTCTGCATGCTATTTGCTTTCATTTTGCTCTCCCCAGGGGAACAAAGCGAAAATTAAAGGAATACGTAAAGAAGGGTCATGAGGAGTTCAAGTGAGTTGATGTTTGATTGTTAGCTTCTATTCTGCTTTTCTACTGCAGACTTGCATGTTGTGGTTTTCTAGCAATGTATGGTTATATTTATGTATTGTATTTTATATTCCTTGTGTATGATGGCATTTCCTTGTAACAACCCATCTTGCTTAATTGTAACATTTGTTGTTGTACCACTGCTTGATATGTGATCTTCATTGATAACCATACTGAGTGTACAATTCGTATCTAATATTGCAGTTTGTTTTCTGCTTATAATGTCAAAACTAATTCAATATTTCAAAGTGGACATTGACAGACAAAGAAGTCTACAACCCTTCCATGTCACCTCATGAGGATGTATCTTATCCTTTAGTGTTCACGTGCTATAGCCATTGTGTTAACATTTTACACCCATTGTCTTCACATGTTATGGCCTTTGTCTTTACATGTTACACCCATTGTCTTCACATGTTGTATTAATTGTGTTCACATGTTACTGCTGTTGTTTTCACATATTATACCCATTGTCTTACATATTATACCCATTGTCTTACATATTATACCCATCGTCTTTCATGTTATACCCATCTAGTTCTCATGTTATGGCTATTTTGTTCAATGTTACGGCCATTGTATTCACATATGATGTTATTCCCATTGTGACCATTTTGTTTACATATTATAGCCATTGTATTTTCAGGCAGTAGGGATTACGTTCACATGTTATCACCATTTATAAAAAATCTGGAATCTCAGGCTTATTATATATTAAGTCTCTCACTTTTTGGATTTCTCTGCAGAGAATAGGATGGAAATCATCATTACATGGAACAAGTCCCCTGCACCCTGCTCCACTCCTCAAGAGACGGAGGATGTTCATCTCTGAGACAAAGAGAAACCAACACAGGGTGTATCTCCCAAAAAGAAAACCATTGATAAATGCTATTTAGAGCCACAAAGAGACCTCTTTGGGATGTTAGATATCTTGGCCATACTCTGAAAACTTTTTTATCAGGATATCTCAAGTTATAAACCTTAGACAAAGGTTATACTTAGTATATGGATGCATTATGGTAGTGGGCCTTTGGTTGGTCAAAGATCTTGAGATCGAAATGGGCCATTTTATGAAATCATGCCAAATGTCTCTTCTCCTTCAGATTGTATGGTATTAAATTGAAATTGTGTCACATTACTACTATGGTAGTGGTTCCTTTAAATTGTTCAGTATTATTGGTCCCATATGGGCCATATGGATCATTTCATGAAATCATGCAAAATGTTTCTTTTCTACATATTTTGCTGCACAATGTGAAATGTTTGTCAAATTAACATTGTGGTAATGGAACCCTCGTTGTTCAGGATTTTTGGTTCCAAGGCCCAAATAGGTCATATGGGTCCTTTAATGAAATAATGCAAAATGCTTTTGCTCCTACAGATTGTAGGTTATTCAGTCAAAATTGTGTGACTTCACTACTATGGTAGTAGCTTATTAAGGTTGTCCAGGATTATTAGTCCCATATGGGACCACATGGACCATTTTATTAAGTCATGCTTTTCTGCATATTTTGTTGCACAGTGTGAAACATTAATCAAACTAGTATTGCAGTAGTGGAACCCAGGGTGTTCAAGATTGGGTCTAAGGCCCAAGTGGGCCACATGGTCCATTTTATTAAACTGTGCAAAATACCTCTTCTCCTACAGATTGTATGGTATTGAGTTGAATTTGTGTCATATTACTACTATGGTAGTGGTTCCTCCAGTTTGTTCAGGATGACTAGTCCCAAATGGGCCGTATGGACCATTTCATGAAATCATGCAAAAGTTTCTTTTCTGCATATTTTGCTTTACAATATGAAAGGTTTTTCAAATTAGCCTTGTAGTAGTGGAACCCTTTGCAGCGTTCAACATTGGTGGGTCCAACTTCAGAATGGGACATATTTGCCATAAATTATTACATTGTGCAAAGTGATAGTTTTTCCTACAAAGTATATGTCACAATGTTGATGGTTTTTCATCGTAGCACTATATGGTAGTCAGTGGCCTTTAGCTGATCAGCATTCTAAGGGACAAATGGGGTATGCTTCCACTCACTTTGGTTTTTATTATTTTTAGAATGCTTAGGAATGTGTGTAATTGAATTCTTAAAATAGGTAATTGTCTCACAACATAGTTAGATTATCAATATTGGGATGTATTGCTAATAGGCCCATTTGGAATACGTAAGCCACCTGCATTCATATCAATCACCGTGCAGCTCGCTATTTAGACATTAGAGGGGAATTCCGTTCAAGTGACATGTCTTCTAACTTATTTAAGCAATTTCAAACCATTTTTGTTCATATTCTTGACGTTTTGAAATGATCTTCTCACAGACAACGTGATATGTACAAACTTCCGCCCAACAGAGTTTCTAACACTATGCATAGAAACGAAGGGTGTGGCCATTATCATGTAATTCACTGTGATCTCAGTGATTTTGTGACGTAGTCGACGCCCAGCTCTAATTCACGACAACTAACCTGATATGATTGTCCTAGATAATGAGTAATTAGATGATTTATTGCCCTGTCTTTGGAAAGGATTACTTCTGAATCCTTCGTACTTATTACAGATCAGAGAATCCAGTTTTCCTTATCTTCGAGCTGTTGTTCCCAGTGGCCTAAACGGTGTAATGTGTCTTTTTTTTATGAGAAATTCCTCTTCTTATTTGTTCAATTGAGCCATTCAATCTCATGACAGCCACAGTATGTTCTTTACTAATTACTTAGGGCAATTATAGGTTGATCGCCATGAATCAGAGCTGGGCGTCTATGTGTTGTTTATGACAAGATCATTTCAAAATGTCAAGAATATAAACGAAAATGTTTTGAAATTGCTTAAATAAATGAGAAGACATGTTACTTGCCTGGCATTCCCCTTAAACTCCCTGTTTGAAATATAAAGTCATATATAGGTTAACAAAGGGGTGGAAAACAGGTTCCAATTGATGGTCATTAACATTCCTCATTTGTTTTGTTGATATTATTGCTGCAATAGCCAGCATACCTTTTTCATCAGTTTGGTAAAGGACATTGCATGCTGCCTTCTAGTTCAGATAAATACTATGGTAGTGGGATACATTTGGCTGATCAGCATTCTTAAGGACAAAGTGAATTCCAAACCTTTTGGGATGTGATAAATTGTGGATTATCCATGGTTAAAACGAAATGACTACAATTTAAGAAATCAAGCAAGGAACCACAGAGCCCATCGGGGTCTTGTTATTCTTGAGGTCCTGTTCTATGAAAGTGACATTTTAGGATAAGAGGCTTTTTATGTAAGCCTCAAAAATATTTCCAACCTGTGTCTTTGACGTAATGTATCCTTTGTTTCTTTCAGATATACACATATGAACAGGAAAATATCACAAACATGAAAAGAAAGATCCATTATTTATGATCAGTGTTCTTTATTCACAAAGTTTGATCCATGGTTTGATCCTTCTCTGATAATTATGTTGCTTGGACACCCATCTCTTGAGGTCAGAGTTAATCACAAACCAAAACCCAAATAGATCAGAAACCCCTCATTAGTTATCTACTTCTGATTGAATTGAAGCATCGATAGATCTTCACCAATTAACAGAACTTTGGTGTTTTAGTTTGCCAGCTTGATTGCTACAAAACAACCAGTGAAATTCAAAGTTTGTTCACAAGTTAATCCTGTTTGCTGACAGGCACTGATTGCCTTATGTAGAACTTTTAGACACAAGCTTGTACTATGGGAACTACATCAGACGAGATGGATTGTAAAACAGTGCTGAGCAAAACCATTATGAAGAGGACTACGTTTCCATTTTGAGACAATAAATTTCTCTCATTTTCTAGGTATCAATTGTTTAAGTGACTTACTGGTTATGTATTGGCTTTTGACAACTTTTCTTTTTCATAACATTACCTCAGGCATATGACCAAACATTTTGGGAATAGTGCAGAAACATAAGCATTGTATGTACCTAGAGTTTGTGTTGCATAAGGTAGTTGAATTGATGGAATTTTTGTGGTTACTTCATGATTTATAGAGGTCAAATTACTTTGCACATCCATTATCTTTTGCATAAGCAATACCTGCATACAAACTGTTCATATGATTTAAATTAGTTCATGCATTTAACATATTTTGTGAAAGAAAAATTATGGTAAGAGACATCAATAAAAACAAGAAAAAATTCAAAGTTTTGTTTATTAATTTCTTACTCAAAAGCAATTAATGCAAGTGATTGTATGCTTTGTCAAACCTATTTTTAATTTCTGCACTTGTGAATATGAACTAAGATGACATCTGACTAGTAGGTGGTCAAGAGCCTCCACAAATCAAGCAGTTGGACAGAAAATTATTACAAAGTATCACAATGGGTGATACTTTGTAATAATTATAATCACTAAGGGTATTAAAGGTATCGCACAATGTTTTGCCATGCTACTAAAATGAGAGTTTGCAATTACATATAGGCGTAACAGTTTATTTAATAGTTGGAAGAGCAATCATGTTCCATTTATCAAGTCCAAACTGCACACCGGATTACGAGGATCAGCATCAATTCAACGGAGCTCATCCCTGCTGAAAAAGGATTCAAGTAAAATCGGAGAACTGGACATAAAGTGATGACGTTTTCTATCAACCAACCTATGCATCGTTGCACCTTCAGAAGATCGATATTCCATTACATATCAGTTGCATATTCATGAAGGGTTACCGGTCATGCCCTCACCCTTGAGGAATTTGCAGGACATACCCTAGAGTGTGAAAGATTCCATCTTTGATTAGAATAACACAGCAGAGGTGAATAGTTCTAGTATTTTTGCCAAACTTTTGTCAAATCCACTTACATCCGGGTACAATCTCACCCTGTAATGCTGGTTTTCTTTCCTGCCTAACTGATTGTTCTTTCCTAGAAATTTACCTTAGTTCGAGACAGCTTCATATCCGTTTTTAATATGTAAACCATACAATGCACTAAGATGAAACTGCAGTATGTAGTCAGATAGGAATTATATGTGGTTTAGCTGAACAAACATTAACAGTGGATCTAGATGTTAATAAGTAATAAGTGTGGTCTTCACCATCTGATATTGAAACTTAATTTGTATCTAGGAGGAGAATCGTCCTTGGTTACCATAGCACAGTCAGGCAGTCAAAATGGCCAGGAGTACTGATAATAGATTAGGACAGCAAAATGTTTTGAGGGATTTTCCCAAAGCGATGACTTGATTTTTAGAATACTGCAGTCTCACCCCTTAAATCGTTTTGCAACATCAACAGAGCCATGAAATGCAGAAATTATAAGCTAAAGGCGTACTTTGGAAGTTGCAAAACTAGTTAAGTCATTTACAAGTGCCATACAACTATGGATAAACTAAATGTGTACAATACTTAGACTATTGGGAAATCAGAAAAAGTCAACTTAAACTGCAACAAAAGCTTTTATGCATAAATGCTAATGCAGTTATCCATTCAATTCATACTGCCATCCAAGTTTCACGCCTTTGAGTATTTACTCATGAAATTGTTTCATAATTTTAACTTGCACATACCTCTAGAGCTGTTTCTGATATCTCAAGAGCAGTGTACTCTTGTAAATGTCATCAGTGATGGAACAGAAAGCTTATATTGTATTTAAACGTATCTGTCGCTGCATCATCGAGTAGACAGGATTTAGCATCTTCACAAATATTCAAGTAAGAAAGACTGAACTTTGGTAACTTTTGGTACACCTTCATTTGCTAGCAAGAGAACCAGTGGACGCCCCTGAAACTTCCTCCTGAAATTTTCAAGTTTATATATCAGTTCTCTACATTTTAGTCTAAATAATCAGATTACTCACACATTATTGGTATATTATAGTCTCATCATTAATAAAGTCTCATCATTAATATGACATCATCAACATATCATTATCCTCTTGGTATGATGATTGTCTCAATTATTTATAGGCTTTGTGTTTGTGGTATTTCAGGTTCTTTGTTTTGTTTACTTGTCTTGGAAGCAAGATCAGGTACTGACACGCACACCTCATTATGCTTAACTTTTGTATGCACATTTTTCAGGTAAGCCTCACAAGTGTGCACACATTCATCTAAAAGCCTAACTGTACACCATAGATACCATGCACGAATTCATTTCATGATGTCGTACAGGTACGAACGGAAAGAGTGCTTTTGACTGTAAGATTTAATGTGCAAATATAATAGCATTATGCAGGTATACAATGACTTCCTGCTACACCAAGAATTTTTTTTATTGGAACGAAATGGAGGTTTCTTCCAAAAAAAAAAGAAAGAAAATGGCCGACAATGATACTAGTAATACTGATACTAGCAACAACTGATACTAGCAACAATACTGATACTAGCAACAATGATACTAGTAATACTGTTAACAATGACGCTGATTCTAGTTAGAGTAGCATTGGTAATAGTGAACAATAACATCAATATGAACTTCAAAAAATTACAGTGAATCATAAAAGAAAACATTCACGAGATGATTAAATTAAAGGTGATCATATTAATATCTCATACGACGTAATTCTCTGATAACTCTCTAGTCATTAGTTTACCGCTAGCCTCGCTCATTAGTAATGAAATATTGGAACACGGAAAACGTGATACATAGTATTATTAACTGTACACGAGTAATATGGGCAAAGAGAAACGTTCATGGAGAGACTTGACAAAAAACTATCATGAAGTAAGATAAGATAACCCAAAGACCTTGACGATTAACGCTTGCTATGCGGATAAATTGAACTGCTTCTTTTCACTGTAGTGACCACCTACCATCATTATAAAAATATGTGATCATCTTTATTTTCGAAGATACATGAACACATATAAATGCGTTACATCTTTTGGACAAATGACGAATGCCTTTAACAACAGAACCAGTGTACTTTGTTGAAAGCATCATGTAAACATCAATCTAACATTTCTGAAGACGCCATTCATTTCGACTCCACTCTTTAGCTAGCGTGCATTTAAGAAGGAAATAGTTGGCTATTATCTTGCTACTTCATAGTTGGGTTACTGACAGCCAGTGCCAGGTACATATATTTACTCAATAAGCGAGGCTGATTTGTGATTGGTTGAATTACCTCATTGTGGGTTGGGCATCATTCAGATAGCGATATCCCGTGTAGTGTAAACCTGAGAGGGCATATACAACATCAGAAATATCTAGAAGAAATTATCTGCCATTTCCTTGCAGTACTCATTGCCGCTTTGACATTGTCTGGTTCTTCGAGAATATTTCAAGATGTTTAACGGAAGCTATCCATCCTGGTATTGCTTCGGTGAAGTTGTGACGCCGTATGGTATTTCTGATGAAACAATCCACAACTGGGTGAGTAGTATTAGAAAGGTATCATTTAATTCATATTGTTATTATTATAGGTTTAACATAAGCAATACAACGTTCCCCTTGAGTCACAATAACTTTATTGAATATCTGTTTAGCTTTTTGTCATAGTTTTAGTTGCCATTTCATGATCTGAACAAATGATGAGTTAAAATAATAAGTTAGTGTATGACGCTCAATAAGTTTACATCGATTGCCAGTGCAGTTGGGGGAAAAAAAATAAAGGAAACCCCTTAGGCGCCACCTTCGTTCTTTCATCACCTTTCTTTCCCTACGTAATCAATAATTCCCCTCCCTGGCAACCCCTCCTTGCGTTCATACTCTCACAGTGACATAGTAACGTTGCGCAGGGATCCTTCGGGTTGTAAAAAGAGTCTTAACGTTTATGTGATCGTTGCAGCCTGGACGATGTTAATTGGAAATACAAAGTAAGGCCTGGCTGTAATCAATGTTAAACCATTCCACCTCATCAATAAACATATGCAAAGGTTCCATCATTTCCCAAAACATTCTGCGTAAGATGAATTCGAAAACTGTACATCATTTGAAAGTTTTGGTGAACAAACTATTCTTGAGCAAGAAATAACTAAATTTCTGTCTATATCTGTAAGAAATGTATATTCTTGCGAAGTGAACCGACCTTCCTTATTTTTGATACTATTTCACTTAACAAATAGTGGTTGTTAATATAGATTTTTTTTGTAAAACAATCGCCTTATTCCCCTTCAATTTGCGTGAAAGTTCTTTGGTCTGATACGATGGAAGCAGTTCCGTCACAATTTAGGTTATCTGCAGGGTCTGGGTAGCTCTAATTTTTTTTTGTTTCTAGGAGACCAACATGTGAGATGAACGAGGTCTCAACGGATCTCGACGAGTGTAATTCAGTCTGATATATACAGAAGTACAGTATGCCTCTGTAGCAGTAGCATATACCTAGAATCTGGACTGCGGTGAACTGAGAATAGGCTATCTCAGCGGAGCGCCACATCGGTTGCCCTCCCCTTCCCTCGTCTTTGTTCCGTGATAGATTAGGAGAGGCTTGTTATCTCTAGAAGCTGAATATATTCAATACCAATGTTAGTGATGGGACATGGGAGGAGTTAAACTCAATGCTGCATCACGTCAAATTTAAGCAGGTGTGATCAGTCGGGCTGGGTTCCTATCTCTCTCTCTGTTGAGAATTACAGAGTCACAGGAATCCTAAAAAACAGAAATTTCGGGTGACAATGATCCTCATGTTGTTCATTAATGTGTACGCAAAAATCGATCTACCTCTTGCAGAAGATGTAGATTTTGAGAAATAAGTTCTATCGGCTGGCAACAGGTGTGACAAACATGACAGCAGTAGGCAATCTATACATATAAACAGCTTTCGGGTCTTTCAGAGCGACACAGGCCCATTTAATTGATAACGTATGTTACAAAGTAACCATTTTCAAGATTCCTGTCTACCATGTTTGTTCACCTACCATGTCTATACAGTTCCTGTTTTGTTAGGCCTAATTGTGGTTGGTTTACATGGTAAACAAAAATGAAACCCTAGTTCATTCTCGTCTTGTATGTGTACACAAAAGACAAAGAAAGACACGTCATGGAATAGGAAAGTGATGATCACGCACTAAAGTGACAATGAATAACTATGATACAATTTAGACAATAATACAGGATTCATCAAAATGTAATAAGTGAAATCCACACGGAGAAATCATTCAGTCTGCCTGGTTATCACTTGCCGATAGCTGTTAACGCACGTAAAGAGATGGACGTATTTTAATGACATCATTCAAATTCAGCCAAATATGAAGTTGTTTTACAATCTCTTTAAATGTAAGCATTTATTTGAAAAATAAACATAGTTGCAAAAGCCCGATATTTTTAACAAGTTTTTTTTTTTTTTTTTATAAATTCTGCACGATCTTGACTTGTTGCTCGGAGACACCAAGGTTTTCAAAATGGTCTTTCGTTATCATAGTTGTAACTTCCTCCCATATATGTGCTAAGATTCGGTTTTGTCTGGCAATATCTATTGCATTAAAAGAAGGGTCCTCATAAGTACTGATTGCAAACAATTACAAGAAATAAATACAAAAAGGGCACGGACGAAGCAAGCCTTGAAATAAAATGAAGCAAACAAGTTATAAACAATACCATAAATTATGAAAGCAGACTATAAAACGCCCTTTTCACGCCATATGTAGGATTCGTTTTTCATTCATCCTGTGCAAAGGTTGCTTTGGTTGGTCAGGAATTCCCAACGGATCAATTTACGATTTAAGAGATGTAAGGGAAATATATGCTTAAAGTAAGTAAAGTTAATAAGAGGAGATCAAAGATATTCTGAAACGAAAGCGACATTTTTCTCAGTCACTTTTATTATTTTCTACTTTCTTTAACGTTTTTGACATTCCTTTTCATACAGATCTTGATTACTTTATCTGTGAGTTACTGGACGATAGCTGTCTCATGGTTCACCAGCTTCGTTATATCAATAAACAGTAGAGCGTCAGCCATCCACTTCATCTTAGGAATAGTGGCGCTATTCAGTAAGTTGTACTGCTCTATGCTGTTACCAGCTCTATCTGTCACTGTCAGTATTCCGGTATATATTTTTGTCTGAACGCTCTTCCTGAGAAGTAAAACAAGACTTCCTAACATCTCTTATTAAACTCTTTAAAATGACAGGTTTTTGTGTGACGTCATTACTATTTCAATACTATGTTGTTCCATTTTGCTAACTATAAATTAAGTTCCCCTCAGTATGTTTTCAGTAACGTTACTCTTTTGAATTCTCCTTCCATCATACCATGCTCTCATCACAATTCAGACTTTGTGTCAAAGGTGTCAGTCCTCACCCTCATCCTCCTCCATATTTTTCAGAATGCTAGCCTCCGAGTGTATCTACATCTTTGGGCTAAATATTACAGGTCTTGCAACCATTATTAAAAGGAAATAAGCAGTCGCCCTACTTTATTTTGAGAAATCATCAAAATCTTGCAAATCTCTTCTCATTTCTGGTAAAGTATTTTTCATGATGTTGCTAAATATCAGTACAGCACAAGAAAGGTATTATCCTTCAGAATTAGAAGCAACTCAACAAAAAAGTGATATCACGTAATGAAAGGGAGCCATTCATGAATTAGCATACGGGGGTATACTAATTCAGTATGATATCAGACTGCATTTTCCCTTTAATTCAGTGAGAAGTTAAAACACCATCTTTATATTTTTCTGATGCATCCAGTAGCAAATATCAAAAGTATCGTAAATATGGTCTCTAATTCCAGAATTCTGAAATGATTCCACCCTTTACTTTTAATTTTTTTTTACTCCTCAGGTGGTCTGGGAGCTGCCAGTGAGATTCTGAAAATTTTCCTGGATGGATTTCCCGTCAAGTTTTTCTTTCAAAGTGCTTCTAGTGCATTGCTATACATCTCTTTGTTATTGATTAGCTCTGGGAGTGGTATTACAAAGTAAGATATGCTTTAAAATCCAAATCACGTAATTTACGAGAATGTCTCAAACAACACATTTTTTGGGCACTTTTGGTGCATTCAGTGTGACTTATGACTTGCTCGTCGTTATTCTTCATTGATGGAAACAATGTTGGCATTTGAAAAGTTTGGCTTGAAGTCGAAACTCACTTCAACATTTGTCGAGGTCAGTTGTTTAGACTTAACTGGTGGATCTTGAAATGAAGTCACTATCGGATAGAATCGTCTCGAAGATGTTCCGTTTGTATGTCAACCAAAGCAATAAACAAATCAAATCATGTATAAATTAATTCATACAGAACATGAGTCAAGTTGACAGCAGTTGCTGCAAATGGAATAGAACATGATTATTTTATCTTCAGTATATTATTATGTATCTTTGTGTGCAATTTGGTATTCACAAGATCGTTTGTAGAATCTTCATGCCTCTGTGTATGGGAATGTTGAGTAGTATGCTAGCCCAGAACAATTAAGATCATGGATGGAATAACACTTACTTAGATTTTCAAGGAGTGCATTATGTGTTTACTTAAGAAATATCTTTAAGCATAAGAAGAGTATCTCAACTCACCATTTTAATCTCTATCATCTATGTGAGATAAATATAATTAGCTTCTAACACGTGAAGGATCATACGCAGCTTCCATTTGATGTACATATTATCAGTCAGACTGTTTCGTTTTACTTGATTTGAACATACCACCGGGGAATTCGGCAAACCCTTTTGTTTGGGAGACCAAACTGGTGATAAAGTGATATGGAAGAGACCTCTAAGGAGAAGTGGTGTCCCTCTTCCATTTGGAAAATTTATCTCTAAATTAATGTCCTCAGATGCAATTGGTGCAACAAAATTTTTCAATTTTGAAGTTTGGTTCTTAAATTTTGAAGTTTCTTCTGAAGAAAATCAATTTCGTTTTTCTCAGGTACAATCAGTGGCGGCGCCAGAATGTCGGACTTGGGCAGAGGAAAATGTTGGGGAGCAAAGATTTTCCGAGAAGAAATTCTCGGAAAGAAACCGAGCGCGAAGCGCGAGGCTGTGCGGGTGGGGCCCAGGGGCCCGCTTTAGGGCCCCTGGTGGGGTCCAATGGCAAAGCCCCGGTAGGGTTGCAGGGGGCGAAGCCCCCAGAAGCTCTGAGGTTTTAGCATATCTCTGGGTGGAAAATTAAGTCCCAAGAGAGGTATATTATTTATTTTTATATTATTTATTTTTTTGGTTGACCGTATTCCAAGGTTCCCAACTTTTTTTCTTTGGGAGTACCATTCGCATTGACGCGGTGCCACCGAGTACACACACACACATACATAGGCTACATACACTTCAATTCCAGTCACTTTATTCTATAAAAATGTGCAGTCCTTACCAATATTCTTTGACACTTCAATTCAACAACGACATTCCTATATTTAGGAAAACAACCACCTACCCGCCCTTCCCTTATGCTGGACGGTAAACATTCCAGAGAAAATTGGTCTGACCAGGCTAGCCTACTGTTGAAGTGGCTACGGGCATGACATGAAAACTGGCAGCCTGTGTAACACAAATTAGGCATTCATCAATCATGGTTCCCCAGAAGCTGTTCTTACTCAGTCCAATGCCAATACATAGTTTTGTGATTAAATTAATTTTGGATGAGTATAAGATCTAATTGGGAAGGGTGAGAGCAACTGGGGGGGGGGGGCAAGGACCCCTCCCTCTTTCTTGGATCAGCTGTTGGGACATACGTCATTAGATCGAAAAACTCTGTCTTAACTCTGTCTTAATTAATGTCACATACTACAGTGAGCATGAATCGACAGGAGAGGTCTTCCGTTTATTTTATTTTTTTTTTAGGTCTGGCCGAACTCTCGACGCTAGTCAGTGTTTTGGGGTCGCCTCTGGTCTCGCATATTTTGGATTTGAAGTGGTTGTAATATCTCTTGACCATGTGGTGAGTATCCAAAGAAACACTAAAGATAAGCTCAGTAATAATTAATAAGCTCATTAATAAATAATACGCAGTGTTCTCGTACATAAAACCATAATGGCGCCCTGACCCCCTCCCCACTTCTACATGATTGAGCCTACATTAGTGTCCCATGAAACTGCACGATTGCAATAATGAGAAACGGGTTGTCATGGTGATAGTAATGTTAGTAGGTATAGGCTATTGTTACCTTCTAAAAGTATTTTCAATCGGATAGTTAAGCTATCTGATCAACACAAAGATAACCTTCATTAAAGCGTCGCTGTGATTGGCCAACTCCTAGGCTTCTTTATAAACAAGGAATTGATTGGTGCTAAAATTCTGTGCCACAGTCGAAGTGATGGCTACAAAAAAAAAACCGAACGAGGGCAGTATGAAACAAATTTCTTGTGCAACATCTTTCACGACCACAGAAAGTTAACCAATCTGAAAATCAATCTGAAAATATAAAAACCTCTGGAAAAGTATATGAATGTCTCATGGTGTTGAGATATGTAGCAATTTAAACGACTGAAATGCATAAGACAAAATTGATCAACTTCAAATCTATTTCGCAGAAGGCCTACTTGATATATTAAAAAACAGTATACTTTTAGAATGTAAAAAATATAAAGAGCTCTAGAAAAAAAAAACATAGCTGTCTAACAAGCTAGCGACTTTTTTAAAGTAAAAGGAAAAAGAATAAAAACAAATGTACAGAACGAAAAAAAAAATAAATGAAAAAAGTATGTACAGTGATAAAGAAGAAGAAAAGAAATGTAGATCTTCCATGGAATAAAAGTGATAAACGTTCTGAAAGTGAAGGAGGTATTAATTGAGTTAGCTTTGAAAGATCAAACATTCTTGACACTTATACTTACTGATGTTGCAGCAGTAATTATTGACGGAGGAGCTTACCATGACTTGTGTTTTTATGGGAAGTAAAGAACATACTATTCTTACACCGGAAACTACCTCGGGGAGGATTTACTCTAAGGGGATGATTGTGGCTACAATAAAGGTAGAAACAACTTATTACAGTGCTTAAAATATTTTTCTCCCTTGGAATCCCCTGTATTTGAAAGTTCTCCAGTTCTATGTCTTTGAAGAGGAGTTAATCCAATGGATATCTCTAAAGTTTTGCTTTAAGAGACACGTTAAAAAAGAGAATGACAGCGAAGTTTCAAGTGGCATAGCCCCGGGGGGGGGGGGGGTTTAGTACCCCTCATAAAAATGTTCGGGACGCGATGGATGCCGTTGAGAAGTAACAGAGAGCAGCCTGAAAAAACATTACCAAAGGAGGGAGGGATGATAAGTTGAGTTGGGGCAGGGGACTGGGAAACTGGCATCGCAAATTTGACCTTTTTATGATATTGAAAACTTAAACGAAAGGGATTAACGACACATTTGAAACAAGGTGTTCATAAAGGTGTGAAATTGACTAAACATGCATGTACCTGTTACTTAAGGGCAGTATGCACGGCTAGGGAATGGAATATGCAACAGAATTGTCGGCATATTTATGTCAGGCACAACGCATTGGCAATGCGCTTACCCGAAGAGTCAATCAAAACCCGGATATTCATAATGTTAGAGATTCCGAAAATAATGTTCCTCTGTTTTTTCCAACCCTTTAACGCTGAATTAAAAAAAATAATCCCCCAAAGTATTTCTTATCAATGCTAACTAAGGGTATTGCCAGTTAGAACCAATATTCTGTCATACTACTATTTAAAAGTTTGTTAATTCTACAACTTTAAGTGCGTCATTTTTATTTTTTACAAACAGTTGAAAATGTTTCACTACGGTTGCATGCAACAAGGTCATGTTTTACCCTAGCCTGCTTACAGCAGGCTATTGTGAGTGTGTTTGATTAGTCGAAAAGAAAATCTTACGTCCACATTAAAAAATCCCACATTTGTAGTATGTTTAATAATTGGGCCTACATGGTATACAATATAGTGTATAAAAAGGGTGTATTACGATTTCTGAGAGAGTACCATCTCCTGAAAGGCTACTTCATAGTCTGCTCCGCAGGCTAGTTTACCCTTGGCGTTTCCCGCACTACAAAAGTCTCCAGTCTGATTCTGTGTCACTTCGTTGCGTTAGATAATGTTCAACCGCTAACCCCAATTTTCCATTTTTACTTTCAAGCTTAAAATGGGTCATTATCGACCAATAGAAAATGAGGGCTAAAGGTTTGTTCAGCAACCCAATATTTACCAATTGTTTCAAGAGTAAATGTAACAGGTTGTATTATTCATTATGCTTCTTGTATCATTTCAACCCATCTGATATGCATTACTATCTTTCATAAATTTTCTTTTATCTCATTAATTGAGAAATTGCAAGCATGACATCCCTATTTCAAGGCTGGGTACTTGCCGCTTGGAACAACTAGGACTACTTCTCCCCTTATAGCCCTCCCCAGGAGGTCAAGCATAGGGACCATGAGTCGATCTTGCCCTCTCACAAAAAAATCATGGTTACGCCCTTGGAAATGTCTTCGTTTTCTTCAGAAAACTTACCTCCTTTGTCTTCATCATTTTACTTCATTTCAGTCTTCTCTTTGTTTCTTTAAACACAGGGACTCTCGACTTCTGTGATTCGAATGATCGGTTATCCGACTTTTTCCATCGGATTTGCGACATGGATATCCTTTAAAACAATAAAAAAGAATTACTTCTCTTATCTGGTCAACTAAGTTATTAATTTGAAGACGAAGGTGTAATTTTGTCATTAAAATTGAATCAAGGAGGGAAACTAACTAGTGTAACTTGCAAAATCTTCAAGTTTTGTTTTGTAAGGTTTCACATTCTTGTTTCGAGACGTGTACCCCGTACCATGTCATTGTGTATGTAAAGGTTAAAGACACGCGGAAAGGTTAGGAAATCAGCCTATAGAACCTTTTTAAAATACGAGATATTATGTTGCAGTTTGGTGACTTTCCAGCTGAAGCACTTACTCTTCATGGCGTGTGGAAAACTAGGTTACATTCTCGGTAATCATGCAATCTAAGGTTACTGGTCTAGGGGAACACTTATGCTTTGGATGGGGGTACAACGTAACCGTTCCCCCCCCCCCCCCCCCATCGACTAATCTGGTATGTAAGTTCGTGAGCATTACGAATATTATACGGCTATATTATAGGGATGGTGTGTTTACTGCCGGAGTATTTGTGTATTCATTTACTTGACTTAAGATTTCTACATTGCAATAAATTGGATCTGGCAGGTAAAATCTCTGGTACCAAATGATCAGCCACGTCAACTATTTTACCGACACCTTATGGAAGTCTGGGTCATTTATATCTTCTCTACTCTGGTCCTATGTCTGACAGATTTCATTACATGCAAGATCTACTGGGTAAGTCTATTTAAAAAAAAAACACTACTTCACAAGCACACACTCTTAAACGTCATGTATGACCTTAAGAAGGAATTAAATTATGTGTATGGTATATTCACAAAAGACAGAGGAACCGTGCAGCCCATGATAGTTTGAGTACAACGTGATCATCTTTTAATTATTATTGTTAATATTAGTATTTTCTTTAGGCGACGAAGAATTTGATATAGATTGACCCACCACACAAACCCACTACACAATTATGATAATTATGACCATACTCTTCAATTTTACCTCCTTATTGATCAATATGTTTTCAACAATGTTGATATTATTTTTTAGTATTTTCTTTTAAATATCTTTTAAATAAGTAAAAACGAAATGTACACTTGTAGGGTTAAAAAAAAAACTACGATTGAAATTAAAGCAGCGACAGGCCCCCAAACTCTGTAAAAATTAGAGGGCAATGACCTACAGAAGGCACAGTTTATAATGTCGTATTCTGTTGTACGATGATTTATAGATTTACCTTGTCATAGGTTACTACGTGGTTACACGTGCATACATTCCTTATGCTTCTAAATAACTGTTATTATTGTACATTATTCTGCAGCATTCTTCGAAGACCAACGCTGACGTCATCACTGCTAGTATTGGGTCATTCCTGAATGTTTTGTTTGTTACAGTCTTGATGGTGATGCTTAGACCCACTAGAATGCAATTAATAGGATTCAAGAATTCACCAAGCCTCCTGGAGAAAACCGATAATGCAATCTAGAAAAGAATTAGGACACCCCCATTTTGTAAGAAACTTGAATTATTTAGGGAGACACTCCCTCCCTTGTGTATTAGCACAATCTTCGTCTAAAAGGTCATACCAACATGAGCTGTAATACAAACAAACCTACCTGCTTATACCCTACAACTCAGCTTAGATTAGATTAATCAATTGATCTAACTTCCATCTCACATTTGGAATCTCAGACGTTTTTTCCACTTAGTTTTTTGTTTCAATGTTTTTCTAACATACTTTTCGTTCATATTAGTTAGTCCCAACTCTAGTACCACTTTGTTCTAGTACCACATTATTCTAGTAGGTCTCGTAGGTTCGTGTTCTCTTTCGGTGTATGTATTTGTTACTCCACTATTTTGGAACCAAAGACTATTTTAGAACCTCCACTTTTTTAGAACCAAACATGCAGTTTTGTACGTACTGGATATGCTCTCTACGAGTTGGGTTTGAAACTTGGGTGGGGGATGGGTCTGGGGTGGCTACGTTCGTCTTGTTTCATGTTCTTTTTTCAAGTCTTTGTTCGCGTTGTTTCATGTTGTATGATACTAAGAATTCCTTGTGTGTGGTGTTGGTGACGTAGCCCCCGATTGATGAGAAGCCTTATTTGTGAATCAGTTGAAGGACACATCTTAATTTTGTATTTTGGATTTGTAATACATTGTTATTACTCTTAATGTTTATTGTGCCGGACAAAAGAAATAGAGCTTCGGTCATCTATAACAGTGGTGATGGTTACAAGGACCATCTTCTCTTAATAGGCTAGAATCCTGGCACATGCCCTATATCCCCTAGGTACCTCCTGCTAGACTTTCCTCCAACCCCCCCCCCCCACCCTTCCACGTATCTACGCGGAAGTGCGTTTTCTTTTTCCTCTTTTCTTTTCTTGCAACATTTTTTGGTCATGGATGGCGGAAGGTAGAAAAGACACGTGATGACCGTTGTTTTGTTTCACCCTAGAACAAAGTTCCTAATTGAAGTTCACTCAAGGATAAAACTATTACAAAATATTTCAATTTATTTTCAGCTTACTTTTAGGTTTCCTTCGTTTTCCTATTATGTTTATTTTTTTCTGAGTGTTTTTCCGTCTTTGAATTTTAGTCGTTAAGTATCTCGTATTATGAAGTCTTTCTTTTCTCTTTAGTAGCTGATATTTTTTTCACATATATTACCGTTCCGATCATAAATTGTTTCTTTACGGAATATTTTGTTCGACACTCCTCTTAGCTATTAATGACGCTCAAAATACATCCATTAACTATTGAATGTTGAGTATATATATTTTTTGACTACTGAGTTATCTATTTTCTTGTGATGTTTCCTCTATCCCTGTCGTGGGCGAATGAGTACACAGTACTCAATGATCACGTTTATATTGCAGGAAACGCCGAATGCGTGCCGTCACGATCGTGAAGGAAGAACGTGAGTTGCAGGCGATGATATGTGAAATTACGACGACATTAATGTTCTGTAAACTTTGTAGTAGCACTCCCTCCCGTCGGCAGTCCGTCATTATGTTTTGCCAATGGGAATGTGCCCCTCACTCATTGTCTTCTGTCCTATTATCATTCAGATTTCGGTTAAAGGGACGTTGCATATTTCAGATTGACACTTGCCTGGGTTTTGTGACTCTGTTGTTCTCCGATGATTGACAGAGCAGTTTTGATGAGAAAGATTCATCTGTGTAATATTCCGTCAAAGTACAAAGAATGTGCAGTGACTGCCAAGAAGTGGGCTTTTGGTAAAGGTTTTCTATAACATATATACTTCAGAATTAATAATACATATTATTTTCAAGGCGCAAGATCCCACTCTTGTTCCAAAAAAAAAAAACTCTTCATTTTTTTGTGACACAGTAATGGTCAAAGTTTCCATTTTCAAATTTGTGCATAGCTTACCCATTGCCGATGCATACCAGGATGGTTCTTTTAGGGAAAAGTGTTAATGCCGGAAAGTATGTAAGGCGTTCCTTTCAATCAATTAGCCATCATCTTCATTTACTTAGAACCGAAGTGGCACTTCATGGAATCATCCACGAAGCACGGTAACCAGAACATCGGGTGAAGGGGGTCCATAGAAACAAAAATATGTTGCAAATGGCTGACCCCAATCATTAACATGCATATAATAGATTTTACAATAAACTGAATCGTGATTTATTAGCACAAGACTGTATCATAACAAAGCATCATGTGTTTGCCCTCTATCATTCGATTGTGAAGCATATTATAACAGTTATCGAGGCAATGTTATTGTTTTATATGCGGAATATTATGCTAACTTAGTTTTCATTCCTGACTCTGTTGGCATGATATAGGTTGGTATAAAGAGTCTTATCATGATTAACTTCTCTCTTGACCATGATTGTGGTGACTGTTTGGGACCTGGGTGATGTTGTCATTAATATGGGAACTAAATATATATACGTTCCTACAATTGATGTCAAACGAACCGTTTTGTCCTTGTTTCATTTTTTATCAGTTTATTCATGATAAGACTTCCAAACCAATTATGTTCACAATCAACATTTTGTCGTCGGTTCGACAAGATGGTTTAAGATCGTATCTACGTCTGGCATATGTCCGATGCGTCGCCATTTGTAAAGCCATTGCCCACTCACCCACCCCCTTAAAAATTTCAAAGGCCTCTCACTTGAAATGATAAAGTGTATTTTTTGCAATGGTAATTCTTACTTCTCTAAGACGATCGACCTCCCTCCTGAAGCGGCTCAAATTATGGTGGACAGCTCTTGGATACTATCGCAGGAAATTTTACTTAACAGGCCCATTTTCAACATGACAGAATTTACTTAAAAAAAGATTTAAAAGGGGCAAAAGAAGGTTGGTTTCGGCTTAATTGATACCATCTTAGCGGAACGTCACGACAAGTTGGCCCAGATTAATTGTACCAGAAAGTTATGAAAGATGTGTTCCACAACTACTTATGACCAAATACACGCCAGACCTCAGGAAATGGCACTTCCTAGACCTGTTCTCAAAATAAGAGAATTCACTCAAGGTGGCATTTAAAACACCCACTTCTCCCGGATCCATTACCTTTTATTTAGACCCCCTTATTCATGTGTTAGACTTTGTTGAAACAAAATTCTAGCTATGTCCCTGCGTTCGACGTCGGATGGACGTTGCTAAAGATGGCCACCTGATGTCGTCTTGACCAACGTCCGACCGTTCAATGCAATGGCGTAGCCAGCAAAAAGGGGAGGGGGCAGGGGAAAGTATCCCCCACAGAAATATTGAGGACCAGGTGGATGATGTTGAAAAATAAAAGAGAGCAAAAAAAATGTATACAAATATAAATTATATATAAAAAACAATGAAGAGAGGAAGGAGGGATGATAAGTTAACCGCGAGTTGAAGAGAACTGTTAGGCCTAAACTAACAGCCGGGCCTAACAAATGTGATCTTTCTGTGACACTGAAAAGAAAGATAAAACAGATTAACGACATAATTGGTAACAAGGTATTCATAAAGATTGTTGATCGTATGTCATAAAGATCGTGAAATCGTTGCTTCGAGGTTTAGACTGGACATACATGCACCTGTTGCTTATACGGAGTATAAGAGTATGCGGCTACTGGAATCCACAGCAGAACGGTTGGCATATTTATTTCACGCAGGACGCATTGGCAATACGCCTCCCCAAACTGTCAATTAAGAACCTTTATGTTAATGATAACATAGATTCTAGAAACAAGGTCCCTCTATTTTTTCCAACTCTAACGAATTATGAAAAAGGTAATCCCCCAAAAGTATTGGTTGTTAATGCGAACTTTAACTACAGCTATTGCCAATACGAACAAATATTCTGTCATATTACTATCTAAAAGTACGTAAATTCTGCCACTTAAAAGGAAGTCTTTTTTCATTTTTAAAGTTGGAAATTGGGAAATATTTCAAAACGGGTGCATGCAACAAGCTCATTGTTTTGACGTTTGACGTTTTTTTTTGCGTTTCCTCAAAACTTTCCAGTCGCGTTCTGTGTCTCTTCGTTGCATTAGATTATTTTCAAGCGCATACCCCAATTTTCAAGTTTAGTTTCAAGCTTAGAAATGGGTCAAACCAAAGAAAAAGTAAGGAGGGCAAATATGATCCTTTTTAGGCAAAGGAAGGGGTGCGTGATCCCCTTAGACCGCTCCTGATGCCACGTGTAGGCCTATTTGTGGGCTGACTGATTTGAAATCCTGGCTTAAGCCTTTGGAGGGTAACACCCCTGCCCTTATACCCCTCCCCCAGGACGGAGGTTAAAAATAGGACAATGAGTCGATTTTTTTCCACACACAAAAAAACCTGGCTAAGCCCCTGGTTTAATGTGCATTTAAAGTCCCTAAGACGTCAGCGAAAGGACTGCAATATTTTCAAAACCAACATCTAACGACGTCTCTCAATCGCACAAAATTGTTCCATAGAACTGTCGATGGTCTGTCTCTAATCAACACCCGGCCAAGGGCCGACCAATTGGATGAAAAACCGACAGCAAAATGTTTACCCAAGCAACAATCCTCCTTGGGCCAGTTGCGATCAAAAGTGGACTTCCTATTGGGTCCGTATTGCATAACCCGGTTGGGGTCCAACTTATTTTGTAACTGGACGAGTCTCTGGTCCAGATTGGATACAGTAGTAACGGGGATGAAAAGTGGCTGTCTTGTTAATTTCATCTGTCTCTTCTTGGACTCAAGCAGGAAGTCAATCACTGGGGAACATGTCGTCCACTCCTGAGGAGGTGGGGGACAAGGGATCAAAGTCCCTCCCCCCCCACACACACTTCAGTCTGCTCATGCACACTTAATTTATTTCAAGCTCAAGCTAGGCAGTATATCAATATATTTTAAGGTCGTTATTTGTTATTATGTATGTAACTATCCTGATAATTTGGCAAAAAATATTTTCATCAAATTTAATCGCTTGATTTGGATTTTTTCTGTCAGAAATATTAAAAAAAAGTCGTTGCAGAAAAGTTGCTGGAGGTGACTTTCCCATACCCCGTGACTGATGTCATTCACCAGTTAGTCCCCTTAAAAAAGACGTTAGGCCAGGTCATGTCGGCTTGCCATACGCGGTACACAAAATGACGCAGGCCGACGATGGCAGCCCAGCAAACGCGATTTAATGAGTACAAAAATAAAAGATCTACGTAAATGCAATATATTTTTTTCATAGATTGGTGTCCGTCTAATTAATTGAGAAATTGCAGGCAAAATATTCCCATTTCAAGGTTGGGTGCATGCAGCTTAGGACACCCGGGGTGCTTTTTTTCTAGGCCATCTTGGGGTTTATATAGCCAAAATTTTTCTTCTAGACTCGGCGCCAACCGATGGTGACGCTCGACCCGCTTAGACGGTCAACTAATATATCCTCATAGACATAGTTTGGTAAAAAAATTATGAGGCTTGGCCGCTCCCCTACTTGACGGAAATCTGAAAGTGGGTCTGCGAACATTTCGTGCGATCTGGCAAATATAGTTGTCAAAAATTTCTGCTACGATAGACACCAATTGATAGTCGCTCCGTTTGAGAGTATCTACAATAAGAAATTCTACATTTGATACTATAGTAGTGACTTTACATGTACTGTGCCTTCTATTTCCAGGAACTGAATAATGACATTGGGTACGTACGCACAAAGATAGACAACACACAGGACCTTTCCCTGTTTTTCATTGGAAGACCTTTATTTACTGCGTGGACCCACTATGGTCCAGAAGAGTAAAATATGGATCACGATCATGTTATTGGCCCAGTGATGAGACTATAATATATAAGAAAATATTCTTTGAAACTTGCTTTTTTAATGCACAAAATGGAAACATTAATTTCAAAATATGAAACTGAACTTGATCGCCATCATTAAAATTATTGAAGCCAATTGGGCTCATCTTGATCCAACTGACGCCTATAGTTCGCCTGTAGTCCAAACTCAAATTAGCTCAGTGAAACCCAACATAAATCCGAATGAGGGACAAATAACCAAGGAAATCTTGTTGCCCTTTGCAAACGCCGGCTCATGTAGAAATGTAGATGTTTTAATTATGGTATACCGTCCTCTATCACTTCAGATTCGTGACGTTTTGTACGTGCATCGGCACCCATTTCCCTACACAATCTATTGGCAGCTACATCATGTAAATTGTTGCAAGCGCCCATGATCATGTGACAAATTCCTCGCGGGTGTACTTACCTATTTTTTTTCCACAACCCACAAACATCCCGACAATTACCAGGGCTAGATCTAAAATCCAAAGTTAGGATAAGTAGGCTACAAGGGTTTTGGAAAACAACACAGGCATTAAAATTTCGGCAATATATATTCCCAGTCATGTAGTGAGCAATGTCTGGACTCCAGAATTCAGTTTTGATTCCAACTTTTAATTTTTTAAACCCAGTAAAAAAAAAATTAAAATATTTACAAAATTAATAAGAGTAACAAAGTAACACGAAATACAAGTACAAACAAAGACTAAAGGATGGTCCAGCCACAAATTTAGCTTGGATATGTTGAAGAGTAAGTTTATCCAACCATTCTGGTGAAACTTCGATTCAGTTCCCATGTGTGGTTCTCAAGATATTACCAGTTGAAGTTACCCCCTTTTCTACCAACTGTGAACTTGAGGCAAGCAGGAGTGACATCATCTCCTCACATGGCTGAAGAGCCTTTTGTTTTCTTTATTTTTATTATTTTGACCTTGAAATCAATAGGTGGTCAGCTAAGGTACTGGTTATCTGAAGATCGCAAAACTCTCATACCCATCATACATTCACATTGTGATAGCACTAGATATTGAAGTATTAAAGTTGGAGCAAATTTTAAAGAAAAACATAAAATGCTTATCAATGTGGGGAGATGACATCACTCCTGCTTGCTTCAAGTCAACTGTTGGTAACAAATGTGGCAACTTCAACTGCTCATATCTCCAGAACCGCACATGGGAATTTAATGGAAGTTTCACTATAATGGTCAGATTAACTTACTCTTAAACATATCAAAGCTATATTTATGGCTGGACCATCCTTTTAATGCATTACCAGTAATAACGGAGGATTAGTAAAAAGAATAAAAAAAAACTCTAGTAAGTCATCTAAAATTTGCGATTGAACAAATATTGCAGCTTTTAATACAAAAGAATCTTGCACAACTTGGAACTCACCATTCGCCGCTTTTATATGTCTTTTCATTTTTCCATTGCTTTACTTTGCTCTAGCTGCTGGGTAAGATAGCATTGAGCTACATAACCGAGGTTGCACTTCAGTAATGAAATGTAATAAAAATAATAATGGCAAAAATAATAATAGACTTATTAACAACGTGCAGTCACGTTACTAATTCATACATACTTACTTAGGCAAAAAATCTGCTCACTTTTTATCTTTCAGTGTTTCACTATTCGCAAGTTATTTTGGGAAGATAAGCTCACGCGTCAGCGCCAGTCAAGACACACTGGTAACAACACTAACTACCAACTGGCTAGTAATAGCAGCTCTGAGAAATAGGTATTGAACAACCACTCGTACTGGCAGGTCATACAAGTCACATGACTCGATTAGCGATTGCACATACCTTTCCACTGGAGCCGTCTGGTCTATTATATATCAGTGGAGGAATAGCGAGACACAGTAGTATACATAGTACAAATCAATGTACATAAAACGTACAACGTCCACAGCCTAACAGGCAAAAATACGTACAACTCAATGTGCATGACACACAAACAGTCACCAGTAGTTGTTCCGGCGGAGAAAGACCGCAAGTGACAGAGAATTTGTACTCCTGTACTGTTGGATTTATTTTACTTTTTGACTTACACATGTTGGCATGATTCAAAGTGGATTTTACGTGATCTAACCATCCTATCACCCATTTTCTGCGATTTCCTTAGAAAAAGTATTCTTCAACCGAGAATGCAGTGTGATTCCCCAGGAGCCGCAGTTTTTCTACAATCAAGGAAGGAGTGTGAGGGCAACTTAGTAAAGCCTAAGGTTTATAATGTTATTTTGTGGAAGGCTTAGGAAGTAGGAGGGTAGGCTAAGTAATGAAGAGTTGGGTGTGCATTGTCAACTTACCGTGACATCTACGAGTCAATAAACTAGAATATTTTGGGATGGTACATTCAACAACATAAAGAAACGTTAAGAAACATGTTGGTTGAACCTAGGTCAACGTTAAGAATAAACAATTACTATACAGTGACATGTGAATCTAAGGCAGTGTGCATAGTTAACGTTTGGCCTAATGTTACCGTCCTGCAGCACCCGGCCCAAGCCTATGTTTGTAGTGCTGTCATCTTCAATTTTTTGAAAACTCTTTACTAGGATAGTATTAATATTGCAGGGCTGTTATTACTCTGGGGCTCATTAAGAAGACTCGAACATCCTTTCCTAAACTAAAGTGATAAAAATAGGAAATCAAAATGTCTAAGATAGATGTGGAAACCCGGCAGAAAATGCTGGAAAAACTCTATTTGAATGGAGTCCAGGAAAGTGGAGGTGAAGCTGCAAGTATGGAATCATTGTTGGATGTTCTTCTTGTACTTTACGATGAGTGCTGCAACTCCACTTTAAGAAGGGAGAAAGCTGTCCATGATTTCATCAGCTGGGGTATGTATTTTTCTCCGTTATTTTCTTAAAATAGGCTAAGCCTGCAGCATGTATCTCCCAGCAGTATCAAACTGGGTACTTATTCAAAATCAGTGACTGGAAGTGATGTATTCTTCATTAAATCCTTGTTTTTGCCTAATTTCACCCAAAAACTTAATCCGAGCCCTCAATTTTAACCATGATTGGTGGTTATTTAGATTAAAGCTAGGCCTAAATAGCATTTTACACCTTAAAGTTAGTTTATTCTCATCAAATACTCAATCCTAACCATTATAAATAATAACCTTGACTGGTGGTCACTGATTCTAAATTAGAGCCTTAAACTGTTAGACCCTGGCTCGTTCCAACCTCTTGAACAGTGTATCATTCCATGGTACTACAGTCGATGCTGTTTTCTCAAACAAAGCCATTTTAGTGGTCATAGCAGACTTGCAGGCCTTTCCTCAAACTCTAAGTTTGTATAAAGCACTGTTGCATCACTCATCAAGCAGATATGTTTAGTCTTCCATTATACTTTTTGTCTTCCATGTGTGTGTACACTTCTCTTGAGGCTTAACTGCAGTATTGTTTTATTTTTTAAGTACAGTATCGCAAAGTGTAATCTAATTGCAGTATCTCTCATTATGCATTGGAGTGGATACTTTTATAAATGTGATCTTTCCCAGAGGTTATTAGTATGAAGCTAGCTAAACAAAGCAAAATACTTTTTGTTTCAAGTTGCAGTTCTTTTGTTGGGTAGTTCATTTTCAGAGCTACTGTAACATGCATCATTTACTGTAGTCTGGACTTGGCTGAAGTTAAGACTAAGTACATCCATTATTTGAAGGACTTGCACTTGGCCTGGAGTCGGACTGCAGCTAGCATTTTGTCCGAGGGAGGGGAGCACTGATTTGGGGGGTAGGCTTACAGTGGGCTCAAAAGTCTCTTTGTGATGGAAAAAGGGCAGTGATTTAAGAGACATGTGCAGTTGCCATGTCCTATAGAGTGCATACACCATGAGCTTGGATTAATGGACTCTCTCAAACCATGTTTAATGTAGTACAGTAATACAGTCCGCCACTTTAATTTCTAGGTTTTGAAAGAATTCTGTAACGGGCAATCTATGTGTGAAGTCAGTTCAATTAGCAATGACAGTCTGATCTGGCCTGTTTTGTCATCTATAGAATGGCTGGAAGATGTACATCAACTTTTCCACAACATTCTACCCATTGGACATTATTGTCGACATACAACAGGACTGGCCAGGTGAACTTGTTAAAGTTAATGGTGAAGTAATTGTGTATCAATTGAAGCATGTTTTTTCATGTGCTGACAGGTAGTCCTTCTGCTCTAGGTATCATTAAGATGTTGCATTTGGAATTTTTGGAAATCATGTACACTTCTTATTTTCAAAAGCATTGTAAAAATCCAGTCTGGCTAGATTTCAACTAAGATCAGGCCAAATCTGATCCGACTGAATGTTAACATTAAAATCCATTGCATCCTTACCTGTGAACTGATATATATAAATTTGTAGTAACTTAACTCTTTGTGCTTCTTTTCCTTGAAAATGAAGTGATATTCACCGTCCTTAGACTCCTTACTGAGATTTAGGATACGTTCTGCAGATTAACTGCACTGAATGTTTGTAAGTTTGTTGCACTGTATTGCACATTCAAACCATTGCAGTGATTACGCAAAGACTGGGCAAAGGAAGATACTCAGGACTGTAAGACGTTTGTCTCACAGGATGTATAAAAAAACCAACACAGAATCAAAGATAATTCAAAGGAAGGACACTGTGCATCTGCATAACACTGTAGTTATGCAGATGCTTGGGATATAACAAAGCAAAAGAGCAGACAGATGTTGTGTAAATTACAATTCTGCACCTTTCATTCAAGAGTAAGAGCCAGAAGGTTTAGTCATGCCGGTCGGTGACAGCCAGCTGTAGCCCTCACTGATGGTTGCAAACTGGCATGAAGAGCAAATCACCAGGCTACTTTCACAAAATTAATGAAAATTTCACCGAAAATGTCCAAAAGTTTATGAAAGAACATTGCAAATTGCACAATAAAGTAACCCACAATTGTATCTGGTCATTTGATGCAAAGCAAGGCATCCACACTCCCAATCTATCACTATTATTGAGGATGAAACTTCTGAAAGGCACCCCCCTTAGATCGCCTTCCCCAGGATGGCGTTTGCACTACACTGACAAATCTAGCAAGCTTCTAGCTACTCTGGATTCCTGACGGTGTTACAATCATAACTGAACCTGACTTCACATTAATTGTTCATCTCACTCTGCATATCTTTGTTTGGTACAAGAGAGAGTTACAAATTGTAGCAGGTGAGGCTGAAGTTGCTACAGCGGATGAATCTGGTTTGAATAGAGTCAGATTTCATTCATTAAAGGTCCGTAGGTCATTTATAGTGCTTTCAAGGGTAACCCAATTTACCCAAGTATCCGGGTAGTCAGGCACCTGCATTCTATTTTACTACCCAGATCCAAAATTGCTATGTTTCCTTCATAAAGTGAAAAGCAACACAACTGCTGTGTGGACATTCCTTCAGATTGCCAAATTTTGCCCACTATACACAGCAAATCTTTCAAAACAGAATTTTCTACATTTTCTCAGAGAGAATCTGCAGTACAGAAATTAATGAGTACTGTACATGTAGATGTGCAAATGTAGTACACTAGAGAGATGTGATGTACTGTACTCTGGACATGTCAATGTTCTTGATACAACTGATGTTTTGATCGGGTAACAGGGTACCCATTACCCAACGGGTATGACAAAAAATTACGTGCTTCCTAATTTATTGAATAGATGAAAACACTAACTCATTTTGATGTCAGATCCAGATCAAGTGCTCAAAGGCAAACATTGAATTAAAGTAATGCTACATTCTCTCAATGTTTCCAACTAACGTTGGTGAAACTGGAGAGTGCAACATTTTCATTGTTGTATGGTCTTTATACTGCAAAATATGTGTGATGAATTTGAATTTTGTGCTGTAGAACCCAAGGGTTGCTCTTTGTGTTTAATTGCACAATGTTGCACAAGAATTCTATAGTATACTCTTTAACATGAGACTGATCTGCATTATTGTACAGTAGAGCAAGTTCTGTTTCTTGAGTTTACCCACAATATGTGAAGTTCTGTGTTGTACAGGTACCTCCAATGTAGACATTCAGTACATTAGTCAAAGATTACAACATGATCCTACACGGTACAGCATTCTGGTTTAACACAGCTTCTTCAGGATCAATCAACAGTATTGTGTAGAGTTAAATTTACTTTGCTTTTCACTTACCTGTCTGCACACAACTGTTACACATGTCACTCACTTCTGTGAGCTTGTAAAGAAGATGTAACTTTTGAAAGTGCCCTGAGCTACCAGTTTGCACTGATCCAACATTGATGATATACTATATTGAAATGTCAGTTTGTCCAAATGTCAATTTGTTGCTTCTTATTAAATGCTCATATATTCCATTGCTATGGTTGCTTTAACTATTAAAAATCAATACCCACACCTGCTATAGCTCTTTCCCTTTTTTCCCTTTTTTGTGGTGGAAGTGACTTTCTTTTTTACTGTACACTTCAAAGCTTCATGAGTGTGACTGTGCGAAAGTGTTTTCAATTTGTATCTCTCACAGTCCTTGACTCACACTGTAGTATGTAAACTGACTGCAATTTGAATGTGTCTAGATGCATACCATGTGGCAATATTCCAAATTTACTGCTGGAGTGAATTTAATACTCTGCAGAAGTACAGTCGCTGCGGTATGAACTCGGGTTGATTAGTTCGACTGGAATTGATTTTTCTCATCCTCTGTGACAAGAGTATCTGAGTCATCATTTCATGGGAATTACCAGTCGGTTACGGTCTAGTACTTGCCGTAATACAGCTACTGTTAATCAAACACGTTATCAACGTAAATACTAGCAGCAAACAGGCCTGTGGTAAGAATGGACTTGAGGTGACTATAGAGTTAGGGAGAGGTTGAGAGCTGTTTTTCTGCTGGTATTAATTGCTCCAATTTGTATTTATGAATTAATTGGATATTAATTTGATAAGTGTCTTGAGAGTGACCCGAAATATTACCTGCTGTAACTACCGTAAAGTCATTTCGAGCAGGTTTGGTGTGTGTCTTGAAATGTGGGCGGTCAAGGCCTTAGAGGGCGCGGTGCTAGAACTGATTTGGAGGACATTTAGAGTAAGGCCAAATGTATGTATTAGTGAAACAAGGGGTAAGTATAGTCACTGGTGAATGCCCACACCAGTGAGATGTGGGGAATTCATTAAGTGTTTAGAAGCAAGGTGTAAGTATAGTCACTGGTGAATACCTGCACCAGTAGGTTGTGGGGACTACTTGAAGTCATAGTTATGGTGAAAGTAGATATTTTTGTTGTGTTTTGTGTGTGAAAATAAGGTGCAGTATTGAAAACACTGAACCTTTAGAGTGAATCACAATGACCAGATGTGGATCTGATGGAGTGAAAATTTAACAAGAATGCAGTTAAAAGGGATTCCCATCAATCATGGTAAAAAAACAATGCATCTTGCAATACTTTTGACTGCATTCAAAACTGCATTATGTAAACAACTATATATACAGTACACTGTTGTACAGATACTGTTCTGGTTTTTCAGTCTTCTGTTGCGAGTAAAACTTCCAGTTGACCTCTTTGTGACCATTTTACATTCCTTGGTGTGAATTGAACAGTGTGGGCTTATATTTCAACTCCTTGCTTTCCTTCCCTTTCATTTTAAGAGAATTGCTAAAACACTGACAGATAATACAATCTCATCTTACAAATTCATTTACCTCTTTCTGTGCTCTTACAGCTTGTTATCTTCTGTACCCACAACTGTCACATGTACATCAGGGTGGATGAAAAATATTTTCAGATAAAACAAATATCAAAATTTGACTAAATTTTATGACCTGTTGTTTTGAATCTACTAATGGTAAAACATTGATTGGCAGTTTACAGTTAAAGTTATCCAAAACCTAGATCAAGCTTTTAGTATCAGTGTAAATTGGAAGTTTGTGCCAAATTAACAATTGCATGCCCTACTTATCCTATTTAACTGAAAGGGAAAGGTCAATGACATCTGATAAGAGCTAGTTTATACCTTTACTACCATAGTAACCCTGGATATCTTTTACTGTACACAATAGTCAAGGTACTATGTTACAGACTTCTGTACAATAATTCTCTGAGTGATCACAGTCTTTGTATGTTGTAGTTTTATGATTGATATTACTGTACACTTAATGTCAGTAAAGGTCTGCTCTTTTTCTTTTCAAAATGATTTTCTCATCTCGCAAATTTACACTTATCCCTAATATGTAAAAAGTTGTAAAATTGCTCATGTCAGTATCATATCATATCTTAGGAAAATACACCTACTTTTGACTGGTAATTTATATTGGTGGATGATACACATAGTGTACCTGTAACATTTTTGCTGTGCAATTAAAGTCCTGTTGATCAATGTTGCAGTAAGACCAGTAAGTATGTGAGACAATGGGGGTGAAGGGAGGATTAGATGTGGATTAAAGTGGTGGTGATTCCATGATGAACTGGGGCAGCTAAACCAATAAGAAAAACGGATTGGACAACTTCTGATTTAAATTTGCTGCCTGGGTGTGTTCCTAAAGAACTTGTGCTTTTTATTGTCTTCCTCTGTTGAGTTGGGTACTGGTCTGCCAATTCTTTTTAGCAGGTGTTGGTAACCATCTCCTGAGAAAACATTGGAATAATGATAATAATAATGTGACTTTCTTTGGGATTTGTACTCAGTCCATTTAGTTCAGACAAAGTGTATGATGCTCTAATGTTGATGTTACTTCAAAGTGCAGTGTATGGTACAGAACTAGTGCAGTACTGTACACTAATTGTACACATACCACATCATTGTTAACATCTGCATGTCTCCTCCTGTTCACAGAGTGATAGATATCCAATACATTAATTTCATCTAATTTAACCCTCTCATTTGTTACTCTGTATCTGATTACGCTCATCTGTTTTGCTGACTCAGCTTAACAAACAAAAGTCTTAATTGAGGGTATGATATATCTGCAGACAATTTCAAGTGAAAACTAAGGAGTGCCTTGAAGTCATCAGTTAAAATATCATGTGATAGAGGGCATATAGTGTCACTTGGTTGCCAACTGTGAGGATTTGTACCATCATCTACGGTCTACCTGTATGAAGCTAAATTCTTAATGCCTTTGATAAAAATTCTGCCAGCTGATGATTGGGTATAAGAATCTTCTTTTTCATGCACGTCCCTCTAGTATTTGTTCAAGTCCAAATTTTGCCTAATCATGCATGAAGTGATGTGAATATCGTTTGTGTGAAATGAGGTTCTTGTGGACAGTCACTGGTGCCGTAGGTAATTTGCACCTGCATGTTCTTCGTTTATTGTTGTTACCATGTTTTTGTTTGGATTTACATGTAGCTATAGTTACTGTCTTACATACACAGTACTCAGTTACAGTAGAAAAGAATAGTATTTCATTAAAGGGAAATTAGGAGTTTGTTTTACAGAAAATAGCCGTATTTATAAAACCAATGTTTGTGGACATAGAATGATACATTATTCACCATAAGGAAGGACAGTAGTCTTCTTGTAAAGAAATTTAAGTAAGTCTCCATGATAAAAATCAATTATTTGTTGCTTAACAATAATTTGTTCACCCAAACTTTTCAAAATTTAAATGATGCATCTTCCGTCACTCATCACATGCATAATGTTTTGAAGAGATGAAGCTTTTGCAGGTGTTTATTCATGAGACTAAATGGTTTAACAATGACTTAAGCTATTCTCTTTGTATGCCATTTTGGTATATGCCCTATGATCTTCCTTTAACAAGTCATTACACTGAATGTCCTATTGACCGTTTAAAAGTTTCAAGATTATAATGCATGATCTATTATTTAGTATACTTCTACTTGTAACTTTATCTGTCATGTGTACCTAAGCGTGGAATGTACTTTTAAAAATAGGCTGAAAGTGAAAACAGTTGTGGAATGACGTCCTGTTCTGTGATTTAATCAAATATGGTTGATGAGTTTTCTTTGCTGTCCAGTCACTCTGAGTGAAAAAAAAAATCCTTTGCACACATTGAGTGTGAGAGTTTACAAAGTGATAAGATGATACATACTGTAAAAATTGAGTGATGTAAAGTGTAATTTACTATAAGGTAAAACTACTGTTTAAATTTGGAAAGAAAAAGATACAGGTGCACAGAATGTATCAGTTTAACCTATCTATAACTTTTAATCCTGTCTTCATTTTTTGCGCTCGTAATCCTCTTGTTCTTTTGGCCTTTTCTTGACCATTAAAAGCACCGATAGGTATGAAACAGCAGGCTCACTAATACAGTATGCAATCCACTTACAAGTTGCTACATGGTATGCAAGAACGTCCATTTCAACAATTATTTTTTAGGAACTTTTAGATGTAACACATGTTTGTTCAGTGTAACTTGACAGTTTCTGCACTAATATATGTGTAGTCCCTTTATGCAGTGATGGCACTAGGATTTAAGATGTGGAGGGAGAGGGCGAATTGAGGACAAAGGAAACTGGGGGGGGGGGGGGAAATTTCACTCATAGTGCAAGCTTAGCAGTTGCAGTCCAGGTCCCCATCTTATATGTCCAGGTAAAAGCCCAGTGGGGTTCAGGAATTGATGTATTGTCCAAAAGAACAAAAGAACTGTTGTAGGTGTGCACATTAAACCATTTCCCCGAAATTACATGTGCATAAAAAGTATCCCTTAGATTTACAAGCGCCGTCAGTCTGTGAGAGTTTAATGTACTCTTAGTATGTCATGTGCATGATTCAGTATTTTGCTCAAATGTGTGCAGCCCACTTCATATTACATAATCTTATTTACATCACAGACATTCACACATACAACTCAAAAAATGCAAAAGAAGTGTTTTCACTTTTGCAACTGGTGACCCTTGACATTTGGCCCATAGCATCATTGGTCAGGTGGACACTATACTGCATCATAGGGAACTTACCTACCATTTCAAGTTTTTGTGACTTAAGGTCTTGGGAAGGAGTATGTGACAAGTTCAGCAGGAGATTGGGACAATTGTTTGTTGTAGCTCACACATACAAATTGAGACACCTGTGTTCCCTTCTCCAATCAACCCTATTTGTAATCCTGACCCATATCGTGTAACTTAAAGTACTCACTAATAAAGGACACTGACCCCCCCAAGTTTCAGCTCAATACCACAATGATAAAGGTGGGTCACCATTTAAGTGTTATTTTTGGCAATTATAGCAGCTGGATGGAGCACATTATCTTCTCCCTGTAAGCTATGATAACCGAGAGAGAATAGCACAAAGTTCAGTACCTCTGACTACAGAAATACACAGACTGTGTGTTTACCTTGCAGAGTGGATCACATACAGTACTCTATTACTTCTAAGCTAACAGATACTTTATACAGTACAGTACAATACAATGCAGTAAAATGCAGACTGTATCTGGCATAGATGTTATTTGTTAGGTATTGTGGGTGTGCACCATAGGTTTACTTTGTATGACTCTGGGATAATCTCATCAAAGAGCTTCCTACTTCCTTAACTCTGAAACCACAAGTTTGAAGCACAATAAGGGTTTTCAAGTCTCTATTCCATGTAGATTACTGACCACAGCATAGATATTAACTTTGAACTAGCTTACAATGGGATCATTATTGATCTTATTGGTTGTACTGTCTGTCAGACAGGCAGACCATTCTTGTCTTGTGATGTGATACCCATTGTTGGTACAGTGATGCAATGCCAGATGGTTGTTACCATGGTTTAACTGTAGGTCTGAATAGTCCATTATGGGTGTGGTGATATCATGGCAGGTGATTATTACTATGGTTTAACTGTTGCCTGGTTGTTGCTGTGATTGAACCTTCATGTTGATAAAGAAACGCTTTCATGTTTGAGCCTAGGATGAATTTAGACTTGTCACATACATGAGTGATTGTCAGTAATGGCCTTGATGTGGACCTTTTTCTTTTAGTCGTAGCCATTCATAAGATGTTGTACTACCCTGTAACTTTTGAGATTACCTAGTCTGGTGAAACCATCTTAAGTTATGAAACCATCCAGATTTGTGAAACTGGTCAAACTGGTGACACTATCTAGTCTAGCAGAACCATCTCATCTGGTGAAACCGTCTAGGCTGATAAAACCATCCACACTGGTGAACCATCTAGACTGGTGACATCATCTAGTCTGCTAAAGCAATCTGGTGTGCGAAACCATCTAGCCTCCTGAAACTAATCAGTCGGGTTAAACCCTCTAGACTGGTGAAACCATCCAAATTGGTGACACCATATAGTCTGAAAAAAATCCATCTAGTTGGGTAAAATCATCCAGTCTGGTGAAACCATGTAGGGTGATAAAACCATCCAGACTGGTGAGACCATCTAGTCTGTTAAAACCATCTACACTGATAAAACCGTCCAGACGGGTGACACCATATATTGTGACAAAAACCATCTGCTTTGGTGAAACCATCCAGTTGGGTGACACCATCCAGATTGGTAACACCATATAGTCTGATTAAAACCATCTAGTCTGGTGAAACCATCCAGACTTGTTAAACCATCCAGATAGGTGACACCATCTAATCTGGTAAAGCCATTCAGTCTGATGAAACCCTTCAAGCTGATGAAATCATCTTGATGTCTCGGTTTATGTCTCTAGAGATTCTCTTTTCCGTTGAAAGCAGAGTGAATGTTGAAATAAATTTAGAGATGAAGGGGACATACTGTAGTGATTGCTTTTGATTTTCTAGATTACCATACATATAAAGTAGTTGATATGCTTTAAAGGGAAATAGGGTGTTTGTTTTACAGAAAACATCCATATTTTTGAAACCAATGTTTGTGGATGTAGAATGATAGATTATTCAAATAAGGAAGGACAGCAGTCTTCTTTTCAAGAAATAAGCTTCTCACAGATAGAAGCTCAGTTATTTCTTACCCAACACTAATTTGTTCACCCAAACTTTTCAAAATTCAAATGATGCATCTTCCGTTACTCATCACATGCATAATGTTTTGAGGAGATAAAGCTTTGGTAGATGTTTATTGATGACACTGAATGATTTAACAATGATTACCGCTATTTTCTTTTGTATGTCATGTTGGTGTATTCGAATGCCCGATTTCCCTTTAAAGAGGAACCTGTGTTTTCCCTGAAAGGCAAAAGATGATTGTATCTTGATAGTTAAAAACATTTGGTTTAGGATATGTCCATTAAAAGAAAAATATTGCAGATAAAAACACCACAACACCAGTTACTTCCTGGTGAGGTGACTGCTGAAGAGAAATTCTCTTTATTGTTGAAGTACAGAGTGTTGAATATTAGGTTTTGAGGTTGGAAGTGTCGTTTCCTTTGGAGTGTTTTATGTCGTCACCTTCCTTTTCCTGTAAATTTTGATGCAGACAGTCTTCATTCATGTAGGTCTCTGCCCAAGTTGCCGATCAATGTAATCTTAAATGAAACCAAATATAGTATTATAGGAAAAATTTTGTTTGGAGGACGCTTGTTCTTTAACATTGTTTTTTGTTGTTACCAGGTTGTGTCTTCCTCTGAAAGTTACTTTAATTTTCAAAATGTAGTCATCAATTAATATTTTTCTTTTTCACCACGAACTATGCATCAAAATTCCGGTCTCTTACTCTCTTTGTGTTAATGGAGAACTCTGACTGCAGCTTAACTCCTCTTCCTAAAAGCTTGCATCACTTTGCAGTTGTCCAAATTTACAGAGAAATGCACCAGTCAAATTTGAAGTCATTACAACAGAAAGCGACAGTCATCGTTCTGAGAATTATTAGCAATAAATGTGTGGTATTCAAATTGTAAACATCTATTGTGACTGAGCAATGTAATGACTGGCATCATAGACTAGCACAGCAGAAAATCGTACAATATCGATGAATTATGTTATTTGGAAACTGTTGCTTGAAGGCAAATAAGGGGTTTGTATTACAGAAAACAGTCATACTTTTGAAAACCAATGATTGTGGACGTAGAGTGATAGATCATTCAAAATAAGAAAGTACTTGGACCACCTATTCAAGAAGTAAATTCCTTATAGCTAGAAATTCAGTTATTTGTTTCTCAACAATAATTGTTCACCTAAACTTTTAAAAATTCAAACGATGCATCTTCTGGCAACCATCACGTACAAAATATTTTTAGGAGATTCATGCTTTTGCAGATGTTCATTGATGAGACTGAGTGGTTTAACAATGACTAAAGCTATTTTCTTTATATGCCATGTATTCTAAATGCCCAATAAATTCAAAGGTGGATACCGTGGTTATGACCACACTTTACATCTTTTTGCTCATTTTCTCTTCAAGTCAGCTGAAAGCATCTATCTCCTTGTCAGATGTGTGTTAAATAATGGTGTACACATGGCAAATTCTGTCATAGAGTGCCCCAGGAGAGAGAGAAAAAAAAGGTAAACTTTTTAATTTTTCCAGTCTCGATGACCCCTAGATAATATTCATGAGTATACATTGTTTTGTGTCTCTCCCTAGCTTTGTAGATGGAATTTTGTAATAGTCAAAGTTCATCATTGTTTTCTTGCAGAGTTAAGGTAAACATTGATGACCTTTGACCATCAAACAACATTCCTTATTCAGGGTAGAGATGGGCATTAAACACATACTCATGAATGTTATCCAGGGGATGTCAAGATTAGAAAATTGAAAAAAATGAACAATGTTTCCTCTCCACTAGGGCACTTTATGATAGAATGTGCCATTGGTAGATCATTTTTACTACAGATATGTTATTTTGTTGTCGTTGAAGGTTGTGTGACATGCTTCTAGAAAAGAGAACTCTTCCTGCAAAAGTTGCAAAATAAAAATCCTGAGTGAAAATCTGTTGGAATTTTGTTTTTGTGTAATACCATTTTTGATGTATGACTTTACATAGGTTGAAAAAAAATTCAAAACAGATGACATGGAATGTTGCAAAGTGTCAGTTTTTCTTTTTTTAAGCCTATATATTTTTCCTCTACATTACTTCATTTCTGAGTTTTACATTGGTAAGAGATTTTGATATTTTTGGAGGAAAAAATATATGCTTCCAAAATAAAACCCTCTGTGCATATAAAATTCTCTGATGTCCTTAAAATAAAGGTTAAAGGATTAACATAAGACATCATCGGAGTCCTTCTCTTGATATCACAAGTTTGCATACGTAGCCAATGTTTATTTATGACATAGCTGTGAGACACTAATTTGCCTGTAGATTTGTCAATTTGTAATGGATTTTGATAGAATTTGTGGCTATTTTTAATATTTTTAGTGCGTAATGGCACCCAATATTCAAATGTCATTTTCATGTAACGCGACCTTTAAACTCCACTTTGGTAATAGTTTGACAATCAATGCAAGAAGAAAGTCCTTAAACAAAAATTTAACTGTTCTCCTGGTCTTCTTTCATTTTTTTTCTTTTTAGGGTTTTTTTTTTCCCTTTTGTCCATTCCCCTGTGAAGTTGACCTTGAACAGAAGCTAACCCAAAAATCCTTTGGAGGCTAATAAGTTGATTTAATTTCTCTGGAGACCTATATCCTCTCTTTCTATATAGTGAACAGTGTGGTGTCATTTACAAAGGTCCTCTTGTACTCTCTCCTTCCATATTATTACTGTTGTGTACACTTATTATAGCTCAGTAATTGGAAGTACATAGACCTATAATGCAATACCACAACAGCCCACGCTGTAGTATTTGTATTATAATGTGGTAATGTAGAGGAGGTTATTTTGTCTGTGCTTTTATTGAGTCCAATAAACCTCTGCAATAAATTAAACTGCACTTGTATCTTACCAATTCCGCCTCCCTTGAACCCCACCTTTGGAATGTTGTAGTTCCACTGTGTGATGTTAGCTGCAGTGTACTATAGCAGTGCATTGATGTATTGTCTGCCTGATATATAATCCATGTAGGTTCCCAGTGTTCGGAAGGGACTAGCTGGCTGCAGTACAGACAGTACTATTTATGCATCAGCTCTGCTTGCCTACCTGCCTGCTTGTTGAGTCATCATATTTTAAAGGGGCTTAGGTTAGTGCTGTGATTAATTGACTGCAGTATATTCTGCTACACAAAAAGGAGAAAACATAAATAATTTGTAATACTTTACAATACTTGGTAACAAAATGTTTTAGCTTTGTATGATATGTTTTTATTGTATCACACTGATTGACTGCAGTGTCAGCATTTGTTGGGGTTCCTGTAATTCATGCTTCTTCTAGACAGTTGAAATTATGAACTGAACAATGGAAAATTAGTAGTCCACAGGTTTACATGGTTATCATATCAAAATCTTTTGTGTGGAAAAAAGTGTCATGACATGGCATGCTTTTCACATTACAACATGACAGTTGTTGGTAATTTCTGAACTGCAAAATGTAAGTGAAGTCACATCATGGATTCATTCTTAGCACTAGTGTTAGCATGGGACAAATATGGTTGCACCTGAAGACCATGAGTTGTGGAGAAACAGGTAATAGTAGTGGCTGTAAGAGCCTTGATCTTAAATATTTACTCCGCTTTTCTCTTACCTGTCTCCTCACAAACATCCCACTACTGTGCTAGAAATGATTGGTGACCTTGAACATCACCTATATATTTACCCTAACCTTTCTTGCACTAGACACTGATTACAGTGTACATGACTTTATAATGGAATTTTGACATGACATATTTCTGTGTAATTTATATTTGAATGTAATTGGTTGCAAACGTTGATACCAAGAATCTAGCAGACCTATGCATTTGCTCATGTGAAATAAATCCAGAGGCTTACACTACAATGTACTTCAGTATTTGTCTTGGAAACTCATTGGGAGCATTAATCCAGCACTTTGATGTTGAACCTCAGGACTTGTTGGTACTTGAACACTGCAGTATAATTTGCACTCAGACATAAACATTAACCAATCTTTTCTATTTTCATATCCCTGAAAGATGGAAAAGTTCATCAGTGTTAACATTTTATCCATCTATGTAAGTGAAAGATGCAAGATTTTCTCTTCATGTACCTGTCCCCAACAACCACTGCTCTTTGCTAGTTACCATGGTAATGATCTATAAGGAAAAACAGCTTGTGTTGTGCTGAATGACTAAAAGTACGAACAAATATTACAGAACTTGATAACAATCAAGTTAGTACATTAAGGTTATTCTATATTGTTTGATTGTTTTCAATATATTCTGTGGTTATACTTTTGCTCTTAGGAAGTGATTTGACAAGAAAACAGTCCTCTGAAAAAGAAAAAAATCATGTAAAAGTTACACAGATGGATAGTGCCTCAAATTGTGGCATTTTTGAAAAAATGGTGGCTAAAACATGCAGTATCTAAATACTTCATGAATAGCTCTTGACATCAAAACAAGTCAAATTGAGAAATTGGAGCTACTAATTTTTCTTCAGTTCATAACATATGTACTGTACTGCTTTAAGAAATGTAGAATAATTTTAAGGAAGGATGACTGGTGTGAAAAAGAGAAGACATAGGAAGTAGTTAAACATTAGGACAATCTGTGTGGTTAGAGTGATACCATGACCGGCCACAGCAGTACTATTACTCTTGGAGTGCCTTAGCCTCAGTTCCATCATTTAACAGTCCTTCCTGCCTTAATAAACTGTTATTATATCTAATTATCCTAACATGATGGGTCTGGTTGCAGCATGCTGATAGTGCTCTCTCCCTTTCTAATCAACTGAGCCAAAACTTGTTTCCACTATATAACAGTAGAAGATTTTATCATGGCAAAGAGTATTTTCAGCCAGTGCTGTTTGATACTATACTATCTGATGGGAGAAACTTGGAGAGAAGTATCAGGTTTCTCAAATTTGCAGTTTTGTCTGAGGCAATCACCCCACTGTTGGGGTAATAAAGAGTTCCATTCTAACCAGGGAGTCTCTAGCAACTCCCTGTTTATAACCAAGGAGTCTCTGAGAACTGGCAGGAAGTAATAAACAGTACTAACAAAAAAGATCTGTTTATCAGTTGATCAGTTTCCGTGAACAAAATGAGGTAAATCTAAATAATATTCATACAGCAATCTTTAAATGTATGTGAAGCAAAACCTTTTGAATGACGCTGACATTTGACCCATGTGTTCTCGAAACCAATTTGAGCCAAAGGCAAACAAGGGTAGGCTAGGCCTTAGAGGGTGCCTCGCTAGAATTAGTTTCGAGGATGATTTGAGAATGGGTCAAATGTACAGTGTGCATTAGTGAGGCAAGTGTTAAGTATAGTCACTTGTGAATACCTACACCAGGAAGTTGTGTGGATACAACAATAACCTATGGGCCTACAGCATACACACTTTTATTGTTTATGAACGTAATGATTGTTGCTGTTTTCTACGTTAATTATATTCATACAAAAGGTGCCAGTTTATTTTCTTTGAGATTCCCCTACCCTTTCAGAAAGTAATGTATATATTACTTGCACATTACCACCCTCCACGATCCTGTAGTACACAGAAAAGAAATGTACATAGCTCGACGCTGTTGACAGGCATGCACCATACTCTCAAAATTCAGTTTAAAACACTTGTTGATCATTATTTTAATCATCTGGTCGCAGCTGTTCAGAAGATTGTCGTCTGTGATAGGTTATTCCACATGTCCTGCGTAACCTCACAGAATGGTGATTTGCTCATCTTTGGTAGTATTCCCTTTGTCTAGACTACTAAATGTGGGCGGGGCCCACTACAAATTCACGGAGACCAAATCCCATTAAGTTTCATCATAAGTTATACTGTAGCAAAAAATGGTTGTAGTGTGAGAGGCTCTACTACTGTATACTTTGCATGTGAATTATGTCAATTTGTGTACAAACTGTGATCTTATGTTCCTATGAAACTTCCAAATGTATCCTATGAAACTGTGTGCCTATAGTGATGTATACTTTGTGTCTCCGGGAAATGTTGTAGTATAATCATAATAGTAATAAAATAAGACTCAAAATGTGCTAAATCAAACTCAGTGCTTATGGCACTTTACAAAAACAAGAATTGAAAAAGCAAAAGAAGGAAGCAAGGAACATGCTCAACAAAGAGTTAGAGCTACCTGTAAGAAGTCTCAAGATGCAGAAGGTAAGTTGCAAGAAGGCAAGAAGATAAGATCTCTATTGATTATAGTAGAGGTCAAAGGTCATTTGAGGTCAACATGGGTCAAATTTTAAAACACTTTTAAACACAATATCTCAAGAAGTGAGCTTGGACAAACCTCATATTTCACATGTAGGTCTACCACACAAAATCGCTATTAATTTTGTTGGATGTCAAAGGTCAGTTGAGGTCAACAGGTCAAACTGTGAAAATGTAAACAAGCATCTCAAGAAGGAAAGATGAGGCAGATCTCCTATTTAGTATGTAGGAGTATCTCATTGAGGTTAGAAGAATTCTGTTGTCTTGGTGAAGATTTGAGGTCATTTGACTTCAACAGGTCCACACTCTAAAATTCTTGTGAATGTCATATCCCAAGGAAGGAAACTGTGACTAATGTCATATTAAAAGGAAGGTGTATCTCATTAAGTACAAAACCCCTATGGTTTTCGATGGAGGTCAAAGGTCATTCAATGTCAACAGTGGTCAAATTGTGAACATGTTGTTGACATGATCACAAAAAAGGAAGCTTGTACAGACCTCATGTTTTGTTAAAAGCATAGGTAATGTAGCTTGTGACACATCCTAATGCTACAATATCAGAATAAAAGAAAATGCTCAGATCAAAATAATCGGATCATCAAAAGCACAATGCATTTTTGCATTCTGGTTATGTCTAGAAACTGATGTGTTGGTCATATCCAAGTTGTAGTTATTCAGGTCTGATTAGAACAGTCTTCCTTGTTCTGTATTCTTCACACTTTCCTGTTCTTTGTTATGTTCTGTGGTGGAGGTCAGCCATTGAGGGCTATACAGCTTGATATGTTTGTCTTGAGCTCTCTCTGTTACGTAGAGACATGCATTTGAGTCTGTTGGGCATGTTTTGGAGGATATTGCAAAAACATAAATAGCTTCAGCTTGGCAACTTATATTTGTATCTTGTTGGATAACAAAACCTCCCATTCATAGTTTGTGATGATTGATAGTGAATGATATATTTCAGGTGTGTGGTATGTACCTAAAGGGTGGTAACAAAACAAGACATGGTTTGTGGTATCTAGAAGCATTCACTGTTTAGAAATCATTACTTGGTACACAGAGGGAATCTCTAGAATGTCAACACTCAGGGTGATGGTTTCAATGTCAAAGGTGGTATAAATTTAGGATGCCCTCTGGTGACCTTATCAAATAATATTTATGCTATATCTGTTTGTTTTTTTCCTTCCCATTCCAATGTTTTCTCTTTTTGCATCTAGAATGGTAGAAAAGGGTAGGTTTTCAGAGCTATGTAAATTTTCTTGAAGGTGAACCTGAAATGCAAAAGGAAAAAAGATGTGACTACCATTAAATAGCATTAGTCGCCTTCACAGAACTAATATTTGATAATACTTTTTATGCATACAGCACATGCACATTGTGCTGTACATGACGTAGGCCTGTATATCTAGTGTCATCAGAAATAGCCAATAACTGTAGAGCATGTCTAAGCCTCAGATGCATATGTGGCATGCTCTAAGGTTTCTGTCAGTATACTTTAAACCAGTTTGAAGTATGGTATTCATCACTGCACAGCACTACCTTATTCCAGATGTCAGTTGTTTAGTGCATAAAAGATTTGTCCCTCCAGAAATGGTACTTGTCTACTTGCTCCTATATTCTGTCAAACTGAATATATATGCAAAGGTGTTGGAACAGGAGCTCAATTGTATATTATATCATCAACAGGTAAAAAAAAAATCACAAGACTAGTCAATGGTATAAGATCTAATTGTAGACCTGTTGTTGAAATCATTGTTTGTAAATCAAAGAAGTAAGTTATATTGTTCAAGGAAGTACAGTCCTCCCCCCCCCCCTCCTTAGTGATACCTTGTTGCTGTTGTAACTGTTGTAGTATATACTGGCATGTTATGTTAGTTAAACTGTTCACAACATCAGTCCAGACTCATTGGATGATGATGGGACACTGCACATAAGTGTCCTCAATTGCTGAAAACCTCTTCTGATGACAATTAGTTTGCACAATGGCTCTAAGGGAAGAGGTTTAGAGGAACAAGTATGCAGGGAATTTTGCACAGGCCTAGGACTACAGAGATAGGGAACCGTGTTAACAGTTAGAAGAGCTACAGTCCAGTGACTGTCAACAAAGATATCCTCTAAAGGAAGAAAACCTTATGAGTCACCTGAATAGCTGCTTGGTTCTTCCAGCTCTTGATATCAAGCTCTCCACCCTATTCATGTTGCCTTACCTTTATCTGCTTGAGAGATTTTGCTAAGTACAGGCCAGTCCTCTTCTTCCTTGTGCTTAGGATGGTGTGAAGAAAAGACCTCATTCTTCAGTTTCATCTGTCTCATGATGAGATTAAATATCACATCTTCTTTGGCTTTTTGAGGGAGGAAAAAAGTAGCAGAAACTTGCAAAAACAGGAAAACATCAAAACATTTCTAGCATAGATCTCCCAGCTGGTCTGAAAAGGATGTCAGTTGATACAAAACTGCAGACACAGCAGTTCCAGCAAAATCATTTGTTATTTGAATCTTTCAGGGTCAGGTCTAGTCTCACTATTACACATATTGATATTAAAACTTTGTGGTCATAATTGTTCTACAGAAACTTAATTAGAATTCCATGTATTGTTCTAATGAAGTTGCCATTTGGATATAAAGAAAACGTCTGCACACAGATCTATGACATTTATCCTTACTGTAGGATCTTGTGATACACTGTATTGAGTTACTGTTTAGATCTGCAGGTGGTAATTAGCCCCCACAGTAGATCACTTGTATTCCTCATGCATCAGCATGACTAACTGCAGTTATAATACCAATGTCCTATTGCTTGGATTCAGACTCAATCTGTATGTATTGTAATCTATTACAATTCATTTACGCTGACGTAATCAGTAGTACTCAATGTTTCCTTTCCTTAGGCTACATATATTTGTGCTCTTTTGAGCCAATCATCAGACACTAAGAAAGAAATAAATATAAATATATAATAAATATGGAGATCTTGGATCTTAGAAGAGAAAAGTCTGTAATTGTTGGCAGGTGTTTTGGTATGTATGTTACAAAAAATGATACATATCAACACCTGAGGTGGGAATGTTGGGTGGAAATGAGCCTGTTGCCTATTGTATTCAGATACAATTGCCCAGACTTGTTGTAGGAATATTGCATCAGAGAACCATGAGAGGTTTAGCTATGACATCACAATGCAAGATAAATGCTACTGACTGAAACCAAAGCTGTATGGTCCATTTTTGTAAATGCCTGCTTCCACACTAACTCAGTCCTCAAGTTGGTACTACTGGTCATTGAGGAACTGAGAGAAACTGAGGGTCAAAAGCCATTCCTTTCCTCTGCCACCTTCCTGATAGTTTCCTGTTGCCTGTCATCACCTTGCATACAGTGTTTGCGCCAAGGGGCGGGATTGCGCGAATCCCTCATTTGTACACACTTTTACACTGCTGATCATTGTAGCTATAATTATTACTGTGCACAAAAATTGCAATAGAATCTTTATAAAGTTACAACTTTCTCCTTGATTTTGAAAATACTTCAAAAAAAAATTTTTAGAAAGGGATTTCCCTCCTAGGTTCAATTCCTTAGTGTAAACACTGCTTGCAGGTATGAGTAAGACTCATGGAATACCAACCATCATATGTTGGGCTTGTTTGAACATTCTCTTGATATTTTATAGGGAAATATCACATATAGAATGCACCAACATGGTATACAAAGAAAACAACTTCAATCAATGTTGAACCACTGAGTCTCATCAATAAACATCATTAATACCTTCATCTCCTTAAAACATTATGCATGAGTTATGGACTTCAGATGCATCATTGAATTTTTAAAAGTTTCGCTGAACAAATTATTCTTGAGTAACAAATAACTGAATATTTTATTTCTTGCAGAAGGCAGAAGGAATCTGTGTGATGGTGATGTTGTGTGTGTATATGTGTTGCTTTGCCTGTAAACATGATATCTCAAAAAGGGTAACCATGACTGACCTTGTACTTGATTTGTGGGTTGTGCATATCAAGTAGATGATCCCTATTGTTTTTGTGAGGTCAAAGGTCATCAAAGGTCATCAGAGGTCAAACTGAAAACTTTGTAAACACAACACCTGAAAAAGGATAAAGTTGACTGATCTCATACTTAGTGTGTCGGTTGTTCATACCGAGTAGATACTCTCTATTGTTTTTGTTAGGGGTCAAAGATCATTTGAGGTCATCAGAGGTCAAATTGTGGAAACCTTGTAAACACAATATCTCAAGAAGGGTAGCCTTCACTGACCTTGTACTTGGTGTATTGGTTGGTCATACTAAGTAGATGATCCCTATAAATTTTGTGGAGGTCAAAAGTCATTTGAGGTCACTGGAGGTCAGACACTCATACTTGATGTATGGATTGGTCATACTGCATAGATGATCCCTATCGTTGTTGCTGGAGTCCAAAGGTCATTTGAATCCATCAGACCTTTGACCAGGTCATACTGGGAAAACCTTGTAAACACTATATGAGGGAAGGGTAACAGTGGGGGCATCTCATATTTAGCATGTGGATTGCCCATATTGAGCAGATGACACCTACTGATTCGGTGGAAGTCAAAGTTCATTTGGTGTCACTAGAGGTTAAAGGGTCAAAATCATGTTGACTCTTGTATTTCAAAAGGAGAAACTGTGAGCCAGTTCTTTGTATGTCTATCTCTTATATTTAGAAGCCAAAATAGACACTTTTCAGTATCTCAAGAAGGTTATTGTGAGTTATTCATACTGAATATGTGTCTTGCCTATGTTGAATAGATGATTTCTATCAATTTTTGCATGTGTATGTTTTAAGAGGAGGTGAAGGTGATTTTAGGTTAAATGCATATTAATTTTGTGTTTCAAGAACAATAACTGTCGTTGTTCTCATGGTTGTCCTGTGGATAATTCATGTTTGTTTTAATGTAACCATATGGCAAGAATCACAAAGCCTTTTGGCTTTCTGGCTGTCTCATAGAAAGGAATTTTTTTTTTACAAGAGGACTATCATCCTTTTTTTTTTTTAATAGTCTGTCATTCTGTGTCTGTAATAAGTGGTTTTAGAAATATGAAAATTTCTGTAGAACGAACAATATATTTCCCTTTAAGATTTTCCAAGCAGAGAACCAGCAGCCCACATCACAAGTAAGAGTCAGTGCAGTTGTCTAACCTTTGTCTATCTAGTATATAGTCACTTAGCCAGCAGCCTATCAATCTATAATAGAGTTTTGATTTCTGTCTCAGTTGTCTGGTGTTTACGTACATCAAGGGTTCTCCTTAGGTGCATATGTATTTTCTTTGTTGGATTGTTTAATATGAACAGACATATTCTTGAAGGTGAGAAGTGCTAATTTCTTGATTTAAGGTAAAAATACCTAGCCCTTTGATAGTAACTTGTCAAGGTGATGCATCTTGGTTGATTTAAGATCAGAAACATTCAAGCTGCTCCAAACAGGAAGGATAGCTTCCTTTGGAAGTCCAGTATGAACGTTGTGCACATGCAATAGGATAAATGCAAGCAGGTGTACACTGCTTACAGTTTGCTAGTGCTACGTCATACTGTACTCTCCAAATTAGTGTTTTTCACTTTTAAAGGTGATTGAACATAGCCTTTAGAGGACTTCCCAAAAAATTGATAGCACAGTGTCCATTAAAAAAAAATACCCTTAGATATTAGTTACATATAAGTTACTATATTAGTTACTATAATGGCAATAAGCTGAAAGAGAGAATAAAAAAATGATAAAATACGTCATGAGCTTCTTGTCATTGCACAATGATGCAATGTTATGCTTGGAGTCATTGGTTCACTAACAGCCACAGTATACCTTCATGATAAGGGTATGTAAGCTGTAGCAAAGTTTTCTTTCCAAAATCTTGTGAAACCTTATTACATTAGTTGTTGAAGAAGAAGAGAATGTTGTAATTAGAAACTGCAACAATGGTCTATGTGCTATGTGTGCAGCATACATACATGCAAACTGTGTGTACGTTTTTGAGTATGATTAACCCACTCGCTGTATGAATAGCCTCGTACTGTCACCAGCCCACTATTTAATGTTGTGATTTGTGCTTTGTTTTGTTGCCACCAGTTAGCTATCCTAACAAAGACATGTTCCCCATCTTTGATTGTTTATCTTTGAGGGAACAGTACGGTGACAAATTCTTGGAGCTCAATGGAGTGTTAAACTGCATTGGTATAATACTCTAAATGAAGTTAACATGAGTTACACAGCTTACACTATAGATGTTTGTGTTGAGACACAAATTCACATTGTAGGCATATACTTGCCCCTTGCTTCACTAGTGCATACGTTACCCCTGTCCCCCATTTGCAATTATCCAGCGGGTCCTGCTCAAGGTTTGAGCAACCACGGTCCGTGTGCTGCTGGTGGCTCAACTGTGGCCCCGTCAGCCTTGGTTCCCACTACTCCTCGTCCATCTGCTGGTGGATCTTACGGTAGAGCTGCCCCCATCTCGAGTCAGGTGTCCCAGGACAAGGGCAGGGTGCTGCACCCGAAGATCCAGGACCTTCACCTCACTGCCAGGGCGTTGTCAGAAATTCTCTCTGAGCATTCTCTCAGGGAATTCCTGAGAATGTTGCCTTCATGACGATACTTGAAAAGAATAGACTATGGACTTAAACCTGCAGCAGCAGGATTGGATAATAGTCCAAGGCACACCACACAAAGTAAAAATTCAAACACAAATTATTTGAAGGACCAAGAACAAATTTGGTAAGACTTAATACTGCTAAAAAATGAATGAAAATAGAAACAAAACACAAGACTACTAGAGATTTTGAGGTTGAGAACGCCTTTGCAACAGGTAAAACACAGGAGGACAGAAATGCACATTTGTGGCAACTCGAGTGACAGGCAAATGGGGTTGGGCTAGACCTTAGAGGGCGCGGTGATAGAATTCATTTGTAGGACGATTTGAGCATGGGTCAAATGTATGCGTAAGTGAAGCAAGGGTGACGTATACCCAGTTGTGAATATCCAAACCAGTGAGTTGTGGGGATCACACCTAATATAAATTTCTGCCTTGATAATTGACATGGCAACCAGCTTGAAGGACAGTAGAATATTAATATCTTGTGAAAATTATCAGTATTTTTAGCACACTCTTCACATGCTCCCATTTAACGGTAGAGAGTGTTCATATTCACACATGTATGCAAATATTCAACAGATGCCTTACTAGACATTTGTATGGTCTTAGTATTGTGGAAAAATTTTTATGGATCTGCAGATAGTATGTTTTATAACTACCAGCGAGTTTTTAGTTTGTATCCTTGTTTAAAACACTATGGAGGGGGTGCCTTAATGTGTTTGCTCCCCATACATTGCTAACAGGACAACTCATGTTTACTGATATCTGTCCATGATCTACTTGGTTATCATTGGAAGCATTCCTTAAATTCTTATCGCTCATGTGGTGGAGTGCAAGGTTACCTGCAGGGAGAAACTTGTATAATTTCTAAGTCATCTTGGGTCATTGGCAACCTGCCCTTACTATGTTGACACTGGATTTTCTGTTTTCAACAATCTGAAACTATGAAGGAATAAATGTCCTCTCAAGTATTGCACTGTATGTAACTAGGCTGTCATCTTGAAAACCACATGTTGACCACGAAGTCATCAACATGTAACCCACTTCAAAGTGGGTACCTAATTTGCCAATTTAGTTAGGATATGTTTGGAATGTGCAAGGTAATTTGAAAACTTGGGGCAACTTTCACTCAAAAGATGTTTGTGAATTGGCTCTTATGGTCTGTAATCCAGACTATCATACAAATGAAAGTAGATTTTAAATATTTTACCATTGTGTGTCACTGTCAGGTGGCACCATTTGATGTGAATTGTAATTTGTTGGTGGATGGAAGGATGGTAGATATGAGAGAGGATGCTGTTTCTTGAGAGTTACTTGCTGGTTCACTATGTGACATCTAATACACATTCTGTTGATGTGTAACTGATCTGTAGGTGGCAGCTGTGAAAATGCATCATATCATATTGAATGTCATGCAAACATTCTCTTTAATTACTTATTTTGTGTGATTTTTTTACCATTTTAAAGAATGGAATACTTCATCACAATTGAATGTATCGTGTTGCAATTTATGAGAGATTACTTCACTTAAAAACTTAACAGATAATCTCTTTAACACATGAAAAAAGACAAGATGAATATTTCTTCAGAGTGGTATGTCGTGATTAAACGTACAAGATTTGCAAGAAGGTTTACAGCCAAGTTGAAAACTAGCACCTAGTCTAAGGAGGGTGAGCCTAGACTGCATGGTGCCAGAATTGATTTTGAATGCACTTTGAGCAAGATCAAAATGAATGCATTAGTGAAGCAAGGAGTAAGTTTAGTCCAGTGAGTTGTTGGGAGTCATTTGCAAATTACACACACCATTGAGTTGTGGGGAGTCATTGATGGATACCTGTACCAGTGAGATGTGGGGATGTGAACAATTAATGGAGATGTTTAAGCTCATTCATCAAGCTAGACAAACCAATTGTAAGGTCTAACTTTACTGAAAGAAGGGCAATTCATATTCCACAACCCAAACTTATGCTTTACCACCTTGAACAAATTCCATCACAATATGTGGCAGGACGTTGCTTAAAGTATTTGAGATTCAAGCTGTCACCCAGTCTCTTGAATCTTGCAGATATCACAAACATGTATTGTCATGGTTCTATTTTTTTTCCCTGATTTGAACAGAGTATGTTGATATGGATGCTCACTTCTTTAAGAAGTGAGATTGAAATTCATTCATGTTATAAACTGATGTGGTACAGTACTCACAAGCACAACATCAAGAGTTTCAAAATAAAAGTGACTTTGACTTGCATTTTAGAAAGTTGGTACTATGCTTTTTTTTTTTTCAAAGGCCATTTGTGAATGATCTTTGAAATGTTTGTCTTGAACTTCTTCTTTAATCGTAATTTTCCTGTTACTTTGTGAACACTTACAAATGTCAGGAGGCATTCTTTAGTTTCCAATTTTCATGCCCTTGATGATTATATTTAAATGGCTCTTACTTTAAGAGGCACTATTTTACACAGCAACTGCAAAGGACACTTTGCAGAAAAGTGTACAATTAACATTTCATACCTTTAGACAATGTTAAATCCTACATAACGGCATTGTACAGTAGTATCATCTTCTGTACAAAGTATGGTATTGTATCAATTATCATGTTTCTAATTATTTTTTTCTTCAGCCAAACCTCTGGTGTCAAGAGTTCGGGAACTCAGATTGAACGGAGATGATTTTGAGACCCTGGAAGTCATTGGCCGAGGAGCCTTTGGACAGGTACAGTAACTGTTCATGACATTGAGATACTATGGTATTTGCATCAATGACATATACTTACCCCTTGCTTACACTAGTGTATTGTTTGACTAAGGGTATAAAGGGATGAGATGGCCTGGTGCTTAAAAATTTTACTACTGTAGGGAGCATGTTGCACTAAATCAAAGCACCAGGCCCTCTAATCCCTCTAAACCCTGAATCACCTTTGTTTCAATGTTGCTTCTGCAAGGTTAAATGTGTTCCCAATTGACTCCTGAATTTTGCTTCAGAGTTGATTCACTGCCCCCCCCCCCCCCATTGAAGAGGTAGGTGAATAAGTAACCTTTGGTGAAACATAATTAGATGTAAGTTGCAGTGTTAAATTTTGAAAGTTTCGACAAAAGTTGAAATTGCTTATCAAATTTATTTGATATGCAATAGCTCTGTGTACCATACAGCATGCAATGGTAGCTGCTACTGTATAGTCAACAGCATATCCCTGTTTGTTTGATTTTTGTTTATCAGAGAAAGTCACTGTACTTGTCCTATGAATGATTCAGATGATCAGAGGTCTGTTTTCTGCATCATCTCACAATAATGTAATCCACTTTCACATGTTTTGTCAGTTTACTTTGCAGTAACCCTGTAGCGTTCATTGCTCATGTTACCATGGCAACACAGAAAAGACCATGTGTAGCCATTCCACTCAAAGGGGTTTATCATTGTTAATCATCAGAAGGAAGAATAAACTTGACCCAATTGAAAGGACTTCTCACTTGAAAATGTGTGAAGATCGCATACATGTAGGTGTAGCGTGTTTAATGTAACCGCACAATGACACAAAGCTAGACTGGGATCTTCCATGGTCTTGCTACCACAGTTGTTTGTGTCAGATATCCACCTCATGATGATCATTAACATTGAGGTACTTTCTTGGCTGAAACTGATCATACAGAATGAGTTGAGAAAATTCCTTGGAAATAAAATTATTCTTATCATCGAACAGAACCTCCTGCCATCATGCATATCGAGTTGAAGACAAACAGCAAGATTGACTATTTTACTGTCAATTCATAGATTTTTCTGCCATTCTACAGAGCAAAGACTTAAAAGTATAATCCAGACCATCCCAAACTACATACATCACAAAAGGAGAATATTCAGTATTGACTGAACGAGCCATTTTTCCATAGAAGAAACACCCACTTGGTCCTCAAAGCTATGGAAATAGTAACACATTTTACGATAAATAATGTTTATGGCAGCTTCATGAATAATTCATGCTTATGGCATGATGTAATAAAAGTCGCACAATAGTTTTGGTTCTGTGCGACTACTACATCAAAGGCTTTGTGGGCCTATTCAAAAATTTTAGGGGTTTCAAAGCAACAGTACTTTCACATGAAGACTCAAAGCAGATAGAAAGCTGTTGACTTATAGTTTCACATCATTATGGACTTTATGTGAATATTTTGAATATTTCCAGATTCAAGTCGGAGTCTGATGTGGGTTTTGCAAGTTTCAGCTTAAAATCTTCCCCAAACTTCCACGAAAAGGGCTGAAAGTTGAGGATATTGTAGAACCACATGAGGAGTGCTAATGACTACTAAAATAGAATGTCAACCAGTGATGGTTCAAAGTTGGTTTGTAGGTAGCCCATTATGAGTAGATGACCCCTATTCTTTGCCAAGTATGTCAAAGGTCATTTGAGGTCAGCAGAGGAGAAACTCTGAAAACCTGTCAAGTAAGACAGCTCAGCAGCTGAATGTTGGTGGAACTTCAAGCTCTTAAACATTGGTTGCTCTTGATGAGTAGATGATCCCAGTCATGTTTTGGGGAGGTTAAAGATCACACCAGGTCAAAGGTCACACAAGGTTAGTAGAGGTTATAGTTTAGAAAAACTGTTAGCTCAGTATCTCCAGAAGGGAAAGTTTCTGGAACTTCAGATGTAGGTTGTCCATTGTGAGTAGTTGATCCCCATTGTTTTTCCATGGAGGTCATTTGAGGTCACCCGAGGTACAAGTTTGAAGACCTTTTAAGTAAGATATCTCAGCAACTAAATTGTGCTCGAACTTCCATTCACATCGTAGACATATACTCACCCCTTGCTTCAGTCCTACGAGGGCGGGCTAGGCCGTAGAGGTGGCGTTGCTAGAATTAGTTTCAAGGACAATTTGAGCATAGGGTCAAATGATGCATTAGTGAGGCAAGGGATAAGTATAGTCACTTGTGAATACCCACACCAGGAAGATGGGGGAAACTGTTAAAACATTGATCTGTCATGATCTGATGGTCCAAGGTCACATGAGGTCAGCAAAAATCATAGTTTGAAACAAAGCACATGAATACTCAATGTTTTTATGATTTGCATTTGCAAACTGTATTTTAGAATTTGTGGCATAAAATTTGTGATGTGATGAAAAACTGGTTAAACTGTCTTAGCTAAAAGTGTTAATGCAAACCCTCTGACAAACCTTCTACCACCTTTCGTTAAATTGCTCATAGTGTTTTTTGAGGATTTTGAAGGGTACAAACACATGATAATGCTTGTGAAGTAGCATAACTAGTCCTTGAGTATCATAACCAATAGCAATGAAAAGTCCAAATTTTAATTTTAGACCCCTTAACCTGCACTGGCTGTGTGCACATAAATAAGCACTAAGTTAATGGGAATAGTGTCTGGTTATGAATTTTAAAAAACCAAATTTTAATTAGTAGTAACTACTCACTACGTTCACCTGTATACCACACATGAGATCCTCATAGTCTGACCATTGGTCATTAGTATCGTAGTGTGTGAAGGAACTTGACAGGTTTGGAAAAACTGAGTGAACTTAATGAAATAACTCAATGTGCTGCCTCTTCATGCTTCAAAAGATAATTTTTTCAGGTAAACATTGTACTTTAAAAGGCTGATAAATGTCATAAAAAGTCTTGGTAGAATTTATTAGGCCAGCAATCCCCAGCTGCCCCCTTTCCCAAATTTAAAGAAAAAAGAGCAATGAAAAATTCACATTGCTGCCTGTCAAGTAAATCTCATGATGCTGTCATTAATGTTTCATGGTTTTCGCTATGACTGCCCTGTGATTCTCAGAGTTTACTGCATAAAATAATCCAGTTTAAGTTATATCTTTGCTTTCTTTGTCCTAGGTTTCTGTAGTCAAAATGAAAGACACAGGAGAAGTATTTGCTATGAAGCTTTTGAACAAGTGGGAAATGCTGAAAAGAGCTGAGGTGAGTAAAATCTGCAGATCTAACTATAACACCGACAAGAGCTAGTATGTAACTTACCTGTCTTCAGATCGCATCAAGGAAGGAACCCTGGGTGGAAAGGAAGTGATAAGGGCAGTAATTGGTCAGTTAAGTCACAAGTAGCCATTGTGAGTGACAGCAACAGTGTTTTGTTGCAGTACATGGCCTAACTAAAAATGTGGATAGAACAGTTATTCTTCTTTACTGAGCGATGTTTTATAAATTGTTGGTAGTAAATACAGTGAGTGTTTGATTGGAATAAGTGTACTAGTATCCTTTATTTCAATGGTAGGATGTGTACAATTGTACAATTGCACCTGATGAAAGGTTTACACATGTTTAAAATGTTTGTGTCTGGTAAAAAAAAACCTATTGTTTCTTATGTTAAGTCTTATGTTAAGTATGTGATTTGACCTACATTATTTGACTTACATTATGATACTCTTATGTTTAGAGGAGGATGTAGTAATGTCTTGTCATGTTGTATTGATGTTTTTCAACACAGGAAGTGCCCTATCAATTGATTCATGATGTTATGACTATGCTCTATCATTTACTTTGTTGATCTTAAGTGAAGCATTTAATGACAAGGAAATGAAGTTGGTTTTATAGAGTTTCTGAGAAATAGAACTATTATTATTTCCTTCTTTTTTGGGGGGGGGGGGAAGAGGGTGGGGTGGGTTTGAACTTTTATTTTTTAGGGGGTCATGATTTTGTAAACTTGTTTTTACTATTCTGTGTCAGATATTTTGACCATGTATCTTAGCAATTAATCTCTCAGCCATCAACTCACTGACATGAAATGAATATCAGTTATATAGCCAATTGAAATTGTGTAAAGTTAAAGTAAAATCTCAAAGACAGAGAATAAGTTCACCATGGGTTGACTGATTACCCTTTATGAAATTTGCAACATGGTTATTTTTCTTGTGTACAGCTGTTTCCAAACACTTTCATTGTGCTGTACCATTTATCAGTGCTTCATGTAATGAAAGTTGCCCTGACACTTACCTTTCATTCAGAATCCATGAATCATACCATACTAAACACCTAATGGTATCGTGTTCCTCATACAAGGAGGTGCTGTCGTCACAAGGGTAGATGAATTATTTAAGAGTCACTATAAACCAATGCAGAAATTTGCCTCTGTGTAATTACTGAGTGAAATGCAATCTTCATGCTCAGGTTCTGTACCTTCTTCACCTGGACTGTCTGTGTTTAAAAAATAAAAATACTAAGGCCTGCCAAGGTGTTGATGGGCACAACACGCTGTTGAGGTGTCATTAAAGGCGAATTTTGTTTTGAGTAAAAAGAAGTGCACATGTCTGGTGTTTACATGAAAGAGTCGCTGATGTGAGTTGGTGAGGGGCATGGTACATTATAGGATTTTAACAGGTTAGTCATCAGAGTCTGGCAGAGTAAAGTCAGACTGACGACAGTGTGGAGAATGACATTCTGCTGGTAAAATATATGTGTTGGTGTTAAAAAGTGAAAATGGAGCCTTGGTCTTGGTGCGTACCATCCATCTCAGAGTGTGCCTATCACAGTTTCTCCAAATGTTCAGCTGGATTTATTGATGTGATAGAAGAAATTTGTAAAATTGCATTCAATTTTGTTTGCTATAAACCAAATAATTTATCAGCATAGAGCCAATCAAAGTCCTCATTAACTATGTCACTCATCACAATACAATATCCTGATTTTAGGTTTAACATTGATAATGCATGATACATAATACATTGTTTGTGATCTCATGTTCTTTCTTTTATAGAGTTAACCTCTCAAGATGTCAATGTCCAGAGTCTAATATGTTAGAGTTGCTATATAATACATTGTACCGTTTTACAGTATGATGTGTCCTTATATTGAGCTTTTTTATCTACCAACCGTATGTAGTACACTTCACAGTCTTCTATCCATAGGTAGTGCACTTCACTGTCTACTGGCTATGTCTATTATACCTCTATGTCTACCAGCCGTAGGGTGTACATTTTTTGTCTACCAGCCATAGTTATTACACTACTGTCTATCAGCATTAGGTATTGCAGTTCACTGTCTTCCAGCTATAGGTATTGTACTTTTTTGTTCATCAGCCATGAGCAGAGTTGTTGCTGTTATATGACAGTTGTATACAGAAATACAGTTCCTCTCTTGACAAAGTGTGTAGGCCCATCTTGCATTCAGTACTTATGAAGATCATGGAAGCATTTAACAGCTCATATCTATGTTCATCATATTGCTCAACAATATTTACTATACAGTTGTTCAGTTGCACATACTGTCATAATTTATGCATTCCTTGGATTAAGCACATTGCAGCATTTATCCCATGTCGCATTTACATTCACTGGGTGTGCCTCATTGACTAGTAATATAATATGAAACATTCCCTTTTTTTTCTGCAATACAAACATGATGACTCATGTTTTTCAATATTATCCAGTTTGTCAACAAGTTGTAGTTCACTGTACGTATTACAACACTTGTAACAGTTATAAACATAACAGAATGAGAATGCAATGTGGTACTGAAGGCATACTATACAATTCAACAGTATCAATCCCCCTGCTAAATGATAATTGAATTCATATCATACTGATTGTATAATTTTAAATTGTATTTGTGCATACATGTGGGTGATTTCATCCAGTAAAAGTTACAACACACAGATAAGTTTCCACAATCACACTCTGTTTACTATATGTGTTGTTAGCAATAGAGAGATATCAGTAATGGCAAAACTTTCATTGTATGAACTGAATTGTACTTAAATGGTTTGAATGATAGTCCATCCTTAAAGGGAAATAGGGCGTTTAGAATACACCAACATCGCATTCTAAATAAATAGCTTTAGTCATTAAACCATTCAGTCTCATCAATAAACGTCTCTCAAAGCTTCATCTCCTAAAACATTATGTATGTGATGAGTTAGGGAAGATGCATCATTTGAATTTTGGAAAGTTTGGGTGAACAAATTAGTGTTGAACAACAAATAACTGAGTTTCTATCTGTGAGAAACTTATTTCTTGACAAAAAGACTACTGTCCTTCCTTATTTTGAATAATCTATCATTCTGCTTCCACAAACATTGGTTTTAAAAGTATGGATGTTTTCTGTAAAACATACGCCCTATTTCCCTTTAAACTTACTGTATTCATCAGAGCTGGTGGTAGATGCATGTGACATGTATAGGTCTTCATAGAAAATGTATTGAATGTAATGTGGGTTAACAAGGACACTTAGAAGCATTCAACTTTCCAGGCAACCTTAGATTTAAGCCAACATATCCTTTGCAGAAGCTGAATTGATGGATTTGGAGATAGTTTTAGAGCATTCACATCATAGACATACTTACTCCTTGCTTACTCGCGCGTCAGTTTGACCTAACTCAAATGAAAACAATTCTGACACTGCCCCCTTTAGGCCTAGGCTCGCTTATGTTTGCCTTTCGCTTTGGTGTGTCTCTATGTGTTTTCCATTGTTCCTGGTCTTTCACATCCTGCGAGAGCTCTTTGGTCTGGAAAACCTTGAATATCCTCTTTTCTGTACCGTTAAGTTTTGTGCATATTCTGATTTACGTAAATTTTCATACTTTCCTCGCTGCTTTGAGTATTTTGAAAGTGAAAATTTTACATTTTTTTTTACAGCCTAGTCTGGTAAGCCTATCGTGCGGTTGCGCTATAGCCTGTCTCCCCGTGTGTTTTGTAATTCGGTTCCCTTGTTATGCAACAGTTTCGTCGTTTACCGTTAACATATTTTGTATTCCCTTTTACTTGTTTCGTTACCTGGGCTCCTTGTTATGTTCATTCATCTCTATTGCTTTTGGTAACAAGTTAGTATTTCCCTAGGTGTGTTTTTTTTTGTTTCATGCTAGTTTTGGCTGTATTTAGGCATTTTGTTTTGTTTGGGTAAGACAGGCCTGAGTCAAATAGTGCACCGCCTTTGTGGTCTGATTATGTCTTCCCCATCCGTGGAGCTGTTTTGCAGTGTTTGCAACCAGTTTAAGCCCGGGAGGGACAGAGGCCCGCACTCAGTGTGCCGCCAGTGCCGTTTATGCACTCATAGCAACCCGTGTAACCTTCCATGTCTTTCACCCTGGACCAGGTCCTCTCTTGGCTATAGCGCCAGTGGGAAACACTTAGGGGACATTTGGATGTGGTGCCCGATCTCTCTGTTGTCGCGGGGACCTTTGGGGACCTCAGTTCCCTTAGGCCTCTGACTGGAGCTGACAAAGGTAAGTCAGGAAAGTCCAGACCCAAAGGGAGGAAGGTTGAGAGGAAAGTGGGGCCAGCTGAGAAGCCGAGCCTCATGCTCTGACATGTTGGAGACTGTGGGCGGTGGCCTCCTTCGGGAGCCATCACTCCCTTAGCTCAGCGATCCATGGCTTCACCTGCGGAGTCACGTCCCGTCCTTCGGGACATTGAGCAGGCTCCACAAGATCCCAACCTTCTTTCGGCTCCCGCAGATGCTTACACTCCCTGGAGTGTCTCGCCGTCACGGTGGGTTGCCGAGCAGGCTGAGGGTTCTGTGAACCAGCTCCCGGAACCAACTCCCTGGGATCGTGCTCCTTGGAGCCTGGAACCCAGGATGCAGGTAGTCACTCGTCTCTCGGTCCGGGAGCTTCGGCTCCAGCTGGATCCAGAATGGGCTCTGAGGCCTTGGCCTTGGAGGAGCAAAATGCCCAAGGGAGGAACCATTGTGCTCTTCTCAGGCACTGGACTATCTAGGGGTGCAACTAGACCTGCCTGATTCCTATGCCTCACCAGCTTGGGACAGGCACGAGATCCCCCAGAGTGGTTTTGCAACTTCTAGAGGGCCTTGGACCCCCTCTGGGAGTTGGCTCAAGTCTTGGGGCTGCTGGTTAGCCTTGTAGACGTCATGCCCCTGTGCCGTCTGTGCACGAGACAGCTTCAGTTTCATCTGCTGTCTTTTTGGAGACCGGTGTCCAGGGATGTCATAGTTCCAGTGCCGACGTCTCCCGGGTCCTGCTTAAGATCGGAGTTTCCAGGACCAGAGTGCTGCTGGTAGCCCCTCAATGGCCCTGGCATCCGTGGTTCCTTTTACTCCTCCATCTGCTGGTGGAGCTTCAGGTGGAGCTGTCCTCCCTTTCAGCCCTCTTCTCTCAGGACAGGGGCAGAGTTCAGCACCCGAGGTTCCGGGACCTTCATCTGACTGCTTGGAGGAGGTCAGGAATTACCACAGAGCACAGGAAATTCCTGACAACATTTCCCCTATGGTCGCATCAGCAATGAGACCCCACCACCCTCTGCACTTATGATTCTCGACGTGCAAGTTCAAGGATGGTGTGCAAATCACAAGATTTCTCCCCCACTGAGGCGTCCATGGTCCAAGTCCCTCAGTTATCGACGACTCTGTTTGTTAAATGCAAACAGGTCATTACCATCAAGAACTACTGCTCGGCCATCCTGGCAATCCACCGGCTTTTTTGGATGGGTCCACAGTGGGTTTGAGGGGGGTCCTGTCCAAGCTACCTGGCTAACTCTGTGCCAGTTGTTTGTCGACATGCACCATCTTGGTTGATCAATGGGGTCTTGCGAGCACTCGTGCATGCCCTGTGTGAGCCAATGCATTCCTGTCCCCTGGGGAATTTGACTTGCAAGACTTTGTTCCTTGGAGTGGCGTCATCGGCGAGACGGAGAAGCTGCCTACTGGCCTTGTCAGTCAAGCTGGGCCACCATAGGTTCAAGAACCATGGTGTTCGCATGGTTCCCGATCCTTTGTTCCTAGCCAAGACCTAGACATTCACTTACGTGCTGGGGGATATCTTCATCACAGAGATGTCCTCGGCATCTCCTGTTAACGAGAACAGGAAGTGGTGTCCGCTCAGGGCGCTGAAATGGCATCTCCATCGGACGAAAGACATCCGTTCGTCCGATCGACCTTTTATCCTCCTGAGACGCCCTCATTCCAGGCATCCAGGGATATCACTTCATGCTGGCGGACTGAGGTCATTGCACCGTATGTCCAGGGACAGGTCAGGGCTCACAAGGTCCAGGGGCAGGCAACGTCAAAGGCATTGTCTTCCGTGGTGGCCGCTGAGGACACCCTCAAGGCGGCAGCCTGGAAAACACTGACAACGTTAGTTGCCTGCTACCTCACTGATACTCTACGCTCCAAAGCAGCTCTTGGCCGTGCCGTCCTTAATGCCTCATGGTTTCCTCCCATCGGTTTCTGCTTTTGTTGTCGCTCTAATACATAAGTAAGCAAGGGGTAAGTGTATGTCTACGATGGGTATTCACAAGTGACTATACTTACCGCTTGCTGTCTCTCTCCTCTCTCCCGATGGAGGCAGGGGGCCATCTATTGTTTTTTGGTGGACTCTGTACATAGGCCTCTCTCGAAGGAGCGAGGGACTTCTTGGGGGCAAATTTTTCTCCTGTTGTACATATTCTATTCACCTGATGAAAAACAAAAACAAGAAAAATGCAAGGGGAACCCCCAAAAAATACAACATTTGTTCAGTTTGGTTTGAGGAATGCGGGGGGTTGTTCAGAAGGCGGACGTAGGAGATAGACGCCTTTGAACCGCGACTGGCACGCCCCAGACCAAAGGTAAGTGTTCAAGGTTTTTGTGTTCCGTTGTTCCCACGCCGCAGTCGGCCCTATGAGGGCAAGCCTAGATCTAGAGGCCACTGTGTCAGAATTGTTTTCGGGGACATTTTGAGCTCAATCAAACTGATGCATAAGTAAGCAAGGGGTATGTATAGTCACTCATGAATACCCACACCAGAGAGTTTTGGGGATACTTCGTTCAGTTTAGTACTGCATGCATGTACAGTATGTATGCCTTACGTAAATTATCATTACAGTTTCAAAGCTGCTCCATTCTGTTATTGCAGGATACTGTGTGCACACCTACTTTAAATTATCATTGTTTGACTTAGTGCATTCCATCAAAGATTTAATCTTGAAGGACAGTGATGTTGTAGGTTCAGTGCTTGGTGGCCACTCCAGGGGGAATAGTGGGAATTCCCTTTCCCCACTCTCACCTTTTAAATTGGTTCCAGGATTTGAGGTTGTTTTAAATGGTGCTATAATCTTTAGAAGGACCTTAAAGGTCACTTACAGTAGTTTGTAAGGCCTTTCATTTTAGATGACCTTGAACCAGTTACAACGATAAAACAAAAACTGCCATGTATTAGGTGTTAAAATGATGTAACTTGTTAACTTGTAGATCTACAAAATGTCAAATAAGTTGATGTATGTTTCAAACCTAAATTGTAGAATACTTGTGTGATATGTTCAATTAATGCATTGTACGTGCCTACTTTACTTTCATTATTTTTAGACGGCATGTTTCATCGAAGAACGAGACGTGTTGGTGTATGGCGACAGCAGATGGATAACCAACTTGCACTATGCCTTTCAGGATGAAGATTATCTGGTGAGTGTCATCATCATTTCTTTCTCTCATCTTCCACTCTGTCCTAATGCCTTGCACTCATAGTCACATCCAGTATACTTATGCAGTGGTTTTTCTCTGTCTGACATGAAACACCATCCATGGTGCATCAGCACCTTGCTCTGTCAGGGTAACCTAAGTAAGCATCTAACTTACACTTGAACCATGAAATATTTCCTGCAACCACCAGACCAGAAATCCAAGAATTGAATCATCCCCTACAGAATTCCAAGGGCTTGACCTCTTTGGTTGTTCTATCACAAGAGGTGCATTGTTCCTGCTAGATCATGCTATAGTTATTGGTAGTATTCATTGCCTTTCACTGTAATTACTTTTCAATTGCGACTCTGTCATAAGTGAAATTTGACTTTCATTTGCTTTTTTGAGTTACAAGTGAAAAGATAGGAAGAAATGCAAATTTTTAGACCAAAGTCCAGTGCTTGGTGTATATTAAGGGGAGGTTGAGTTACTGTTGGTGCCAGAGACATTATTGTGTAGTATTTTCTTTGTCTCTTTAACAGTAGTTTGTTAATATGTTTGTGTTGTCCCTAACCAACTTCTTTGTTTTGAAAATGGAATGAAACTTTGTTTGCTGAGGTGTACAAATGTCAACTCAGCAAAATCAACAGACGGATGCCAACCTGATCCTTGAAATTGTGCAAGAAACAAAGAAGTGGAGGATAAAATAGTCATTGGATATCTTCCCGGTTTCCACAAGAGGAGAATGCAATTACCCTTGATCCAAAAGCAGTGGCTAAGGAAACTTAAAGAATAATTGTGATGGATGGCTTGTCCATCATTATAGCTGTACTTTGTTGACCTTGTTTAAAAATTTGGTTGATAGATAGTTGATAAAAAAACAATTGATAGTCATTGTGTTGATAGTTCATAAGTTGTCATTTTTATACTTCATGTAGTTTTAATCTTTCATTGTTATCCAGATTTTGTGATGTGAATGTCTATGGTGAATGTTGATTCAGTGTGTGTATCACGCCTGGTATTCAAGTGCAGTGAATGTACATGCATCGTATGTATCAGCCAGCTGATATGATAGTAGTGAACATCCACACACAGTATAGATACAGTGTATGTAGCAGGAAGTAATAGGATTTCCTGGAAGATATCTCTAAGTCAGGTCATTTGTAGTTAACGATAAACACCACATATATATTATTTCAAGGTTAAGATAATGGTGGTCATGTTGTATGAGTATGCTTATATCTCTTTTCATTTCCCTTCCTTATCCTTTTTTACTCTAGAAGGTTTACACCTGGTGTGTTAGTGTGACTAGTGAATTTTTTTTCAATTTTTGTTTGCAATATGACCTTTGTCCGCACCAGTTAAGCACCCACTGTTTCCTAATGGTGCGTGGTAGTGACCTAGGATACTTATTCAATATGTATCACTCACTTTTTCCTGGAAGATGACAAACAGTGTAACATTGCAGTCTTCTCCCAGTGGTGGCAGGTTAGGCTGAGTGGACAATCCAGTTACAGGTACAATATTGGCTTTGTTGAAAGTGTCAAAGTATTGTACACAGTTCATTATTAGGTCAAACATATTCCGTATACGCTTTGAATCATGTGTATGCAGGAGGTTATGAGTGGAAGTTTTCAAGTTTTTATTAAGGTGGGTAGAATGAAAATGAGATAATTATTCTGTTGCTAGCATCCATGGAAAACTACTTTGGTGATATTTTCTTCTTCACTGATCCAACCATAGTTATAATGTTGGTGCATGGATTTAGTGTTCATATTGTTCTCAATCTGGTAATAATTACACAGTCCACTTTGACTTCTTGTCATATAATCATTGTTCTTTGTTGCTATTGTTTGTCATTAGTTTTTGTACTCAGATCATATTAAAGGAGGATTCAGTTTGAAAAAGAATTGTTGACATCCATTTACATGTTTGTCATATATATTCCTAAGTACTCTCAATTCACACCATAGACATGTACTGACACTAAATCATTATTTGATCTTTCTCGAAATTCACCAGGATAAAGCACTTCCATTATTCCCTCTAGGCATAGGAATTTACAGTGTTTCTCACAATAAAGTACAGTATCCACCCCCTGTAATATCCCTTTTAATTATCCTACCCCACCTAGTTTCAAGCTTATTGTTGTAGATATCAGACCATCATCTTCAAGTTGTCTGTAAGTCATATTTTCATTTGAATTTGCACCGGGGGGGGGGGGGGGAGGTTGGGGGGCATGGGGGAAGACATATATGACCTTGACTCCTGCAGTAATCCAGTAATTGATGCATCAAATAGTTAATGGACTGTTTTTCTTAGCCTAGCATTGCAGTATCATACCAAATGTAAACACCTCTTGAGAAGTATCTTCAACAGTGGTGGTGTTTAATATTGTGGTCCTTGTTTTGCACTCATATAGGAATGTGGATTTAAAGAGATTCCTCATTTCAAAAGCAGTATGTATTGTAGTTTGCCACCTCCCTCTTCCTTCTCTCCACCACCCTCCCTGTCATCATTACTATCGTACTGGTTTACCACGCTTACAGAGCATGATGGAATGAAGTTTTTGAGTTTGGTTCAGAGAGATTGGTCCCAATTTTACTGGACATGCTTGTTTGTTCTTCAGCAAGAAGGTGAATTTGTATTCTTGTTCTTTCAACCTTCCGATTTTCAGACCAGTTGCACTACTTTTGCTTGAATGCATAGATGGTTATTCATTACCCATACACAGCTGACACAACTTATAAGTTCGTTGCCAGTCACTGATATGTTAGAGTCATTATTATTGTTATAAGTACATTGTCAGTCCCTGATTGGTTGAAGTCATTAGTATTGATATATTATATATTGATATATTATATATATTAGTATTGATATAAATACACTATCAGTCGCACAGTCCTACGAGGGCGAGCTAGGCCTTAGAGGGCGCGGTGTCAGAATTGACTTCGAGGTTAGTAGAGCATAGGTCAAACTGATGCAGTAGTGTGGCAAGGGGTAAGTATAGTCACTCGTGAATACCCACACCAGTGAGTTGTGGGGATTATCAGTCACAGATTGGTTATAGCCATTATTATTGATATAAGTACATTGTCAGTCACTGAGTTCCCCAAGTGGTGTCTTCACACCTCCCTTTGACACCCCTCCATTCTGCTTTAATCTTGTTCAGCTTGGAAAGGTCACATGTATCCCAGTTGAAGTTAAAACCATACATCTACATGTGTCAAGCATGACACATCACCAAGTGTCAAGGCAACTTCCATTAGCTTCTATAAATAGCTCATTTTTCGTCATCTCCCGTGACATGTGTCCAGCAGTAAATTGTGAAAAACAAATCTTTTGACACATTGCTCTCCTTCACTGCCTTGAAAATTAAAAACAAGCAGACCAGACCGCATGCTAAGTTTGCTTTCTAAGTTGGCATAATAAAGCATCTCTAGATAAAGAACAGTGAAAGTGGTATATACTGTAGTACTGTACAGCTATGTTTACACTATTGTCAAGTGTATCAATCTTATTGAAAACCAATGAGGTGATGTAAGTGACTTATAATTGTTGTATCAGTTTTCTAATTTGACAGCAATATCATCACTTTAAGTGTATGTGACAGTTTTCACACAGTTACAGTCACAGGGTTGTACAACCAAACAGACAGATCACTTCTTTAAGACTCAACTCAGCCAACTTTTTTATTGTTTCAATAGCTCATTATTATTAGGATTGTAGTTATTAGTAATCAATTATGTATTGTCTCGCACTCTGGCTACTTGTTCCTCTTGACATCAGTCAACTACATGAATGTGTTAATGTCCACTGTATCTTTATTGTAAAGGGGCTCATTGAGTTCATATGAATATATGTTTGTGGTGATTTGAAGGGCATAGACTTATGACAATACATGTAATTAGCATAATTGGTCACATTTCACACCTAACAGTTATGAAAATTGTCAAAAATTTTTGTCTTTCCTTGTACTGGTTGTGTACTTGTGAATAAGTACTAATATGAAAAGTGTCTGGTGACAAAGTTTCAAAAAACAAATTAATTGTTTATTACTCATTAATGTTCCATTGCATGTGAAACATTGAGATCCTCTTAGTTTGACCATTTGTCATTAGTCTGTGAAGGAAACTTGAAAATTTTTTGAAAAATTTAGTGAATTTCATGAAACATTTCAATGGACCTCTTTAACATTATATTCAGCATATATAAAGTGGACTTTGATTGGTATGTAGTTTCCATTTTTTAAAGTCAATGAAAACTTTCTGTTCGAGTTACTTCCCTATTAGACTCATCATTGCATTGTGTGTGTCAAAGTACACTACCCTTGCTTTTGTAACAAGTCGTTAATCTACCATGTTGAAGGCATTGTCATTTTATTTTATTTTTTTTGCCTTTATCCTCCATGAGACCCGTTAATATTTAAATTCAAAATATAAACACAGAGGGAATTGTTTAACTATTTCATTACCTAGTCTTGAAATTGATATCCAAGGTAAGTATTGTTGGTAGACAGTTTTTCATTGATGTTCAAAGGCACTGAAACTCTAGGACATGCACTTGTGTTGAATATGAGGGTAAGAAATTTGACAGGCAAAGACTTTATCTGTGACTGACAGTTGATTGCAAGGAGGAAGTACCGTAGTACTGTCTTCAAGTATGTATCTGTCGCCCTGGCTAATCTTTGTATTATCGAGACCCTTTGAATGCTGCGCAGCCTTGAAACTCTTTCACAAGTGCTGTCTTCATGTATGTAGCTGTCAGCCTGTCTTTGGCTCTAGTTTATATTCTCAACATTCTTTATTTTCCTTTAAAGTTTTACGAATTGGTTGCATGGGCAGATATGGCTTTGAAAGACTAGTCTGATGTATGCCTCAATTTATTTTATTTTGATCGATTGAAAGAAAGAAGGGAGAGCTTAATAAGAAAGATTAACATTTTCTGCTGTATAAGAAAGTTGTCAGAAAACCACCTCTTTGTATGAAAGCAAGTTTGTAGAAAGTCTTTACATTTTTCTGTGATGTCAAATCTTGGTGTGACTAACTCCTCAAAATTCTTCAAAGACATGAAAAAAAAAGAAGTTTACAGTACATTCTATGAAGTGCACAGTTTACTGTCATAAATTACTGCACAGTGTTCACCTTATTCAAGCTCACTGCTCACATCTAACTTTGAAAATGTGCCTGACCTACAATCATGGACGAAATACCTTGGGACACCCCGCATCCCCGTTCAATGTTGGCTATAGGATTGCTGTTCAAAGGGTACATTCACTTCTATAGCGCAACATTGGAAAGGGGCGCGGGGTTTCATGTTATCCTCTCACCCAAAATTCAGTAATATATTTGTAATGTACAACAAAGTGTCCCAACAATTTTGTCCAAGATTGTCTGAAAATTTCGACGGGCCAGAAACATGGACGAGGCACAGGAAAAAGCGTCAATTTGAAATAAGTTAAACAGCAAAATGGGGGGGGGGGGGTGATATTCCTTGCAACAAGGAACATCAGCAGTGCATGTTCGGCATGTTTGGGGCCTACATTGAAGTTGGTTTACTGTAATAATATTGTGTGAATGTGGGCAATGTTATTACAGAGTAAAGGGACCAATAAGTGAGTCAAATCCATGTATTTGCACTAAATGTGCTACATAAAATGCAGTCATTGAGGAGGTAACATCATACGTCCAATGCATCTTGTTGACCAGGAAACTTCTTTAAAACATTTTGAATGATACAAATGATGTGCTTTCGGCTCAAACTCTGATATTGAGACAGGTACCGAAGAAACCAAAAAGAAAAACCAAAAAAAAAAAACTAACATGTTATTGGTCAGTTGAAAAAGATTGATGTACATATGTGTTATTCATTCAAATTGTTCACAGTGGTGACGTGGTGTCTGGTATTCAAGTAACTACGGTTAATGACTATTATGCCTGACTTGTATGTTAATCTGAGTTAAAAAGTAAACTATCATTATACTAAAAAAACCCCCCAAATGCAAATTTAATAGATGTGACGTTTGTTCATATCCATATAACAGTGACATTGTGACACCCATTCTGTTGTACCGTACTTGGTGCACTATAATATTTTAGTCATTTTAAGCAGTTTCAACGGACTTCAGAGTACATATTTGTTGTTAGAGCTATATCATTATGTTAATTTATATATATTACCTTATGTTATATATGAATGAAAAATGAGAAGTTGACAGACATTTGAGTTTGTAAATGGATAATTGAGCAGTGAAAAACACTATGGTCATGCTGTGAATCGAACCCCAGCCTCCCCATCCAAGCTGACGTAGACCTAACCACAGCGGCCAACAGTATAGGTTAATGAAACCTACATTCTACCAAATATTTTGACAGGAAAATTTAAGCAACCGTGGGAAAATTGCGTAGATTACTAGACTGAAGATTACATATGTTACCAGTTTCATGCAATGTAAAAATTGCAGTCACAAATCTTGATGTAGCGGTAAAAAATGTAAAAATTCAGCCTTGACTAACGTTCTACCATTATTTTAATATTAAACTGAATCAACAGTTCTGACTTTTACACACTTTGGTAGAACGTGGAGCTACTTCAGAATATGTTATAACTGGGATTCCTACCAGCATTCTACAATTGCAGTAACACCCCTCTTGCAACGCAATGCAACAGCTGCCCATCAATGTTATTTCTAAACGTAACCATTTCTGTCTGCATACAAAATCATGAAATAATCTATTCATTCATGATCAGTCGTTTTCAACAAAACATATACAAATAAACCCCCAAATTAAAATTAAACTTGTAATGTTCATAGGAGAAATTCAGAATACTTTAATTTGTAAATCCCCAGACCCAGAGGCCTCGATAACTAATTTTTGTCATGCACCTTGTCCAAAAATGTTCAATTTTCTTTCAACATTTCGCTCCAAAATTGCTCCCAAAAAAACTCAGACAATTTTGGACAAAATACCTTGGGACGCCCCGCGCCCCCTTTCAATATTGGCTATAGGATTGCTGTTCAAAGGGTACATTCACTTCTGTAGCACAACATTGGAAAGGGGCGCGGGGTTTCATGTTATCCACTCACCTAAAATTCAGTAATATATTTGCAACGTACAACAAAGTGTCCCAACAATTTTGTCCAAGATTGTAGATACTGAACATGCAGTTCACAGTCACTACCAGTTCTTCCCACTTCTTCCAACCATTGTCCCCCTCCTTCCATTCCTCTCTCCCCTCTTACTCTCTCTCTCCTCTCTATGCTTCCTCTCCTTCCCTTCTCCCTTTCCTTCACCTCTCTTCCTCTTCCCCTCCATCCCCTCTCTCCTTCACCTCTCTTTCTTCCCCCTCTCCTCTACCTCACTCCACCCTCTCCTTCCCTTCTCCCTTTCCTTCACCTCCCTCTTCCCCTCCATCTCCTCTCTCCTTCACCTCCGTTTCTTCCCCCTCTCCTCTACCTCACTTCACCCTCTTCTTCACTTCTCTTCTTCCCCTTCTCCTTCAACTCACTTCCTCCCCCTCTCCTCCATCTCCCTTTCTTCTCCCTCTCTTCTACCTCCCCCCTCTCCTCTCCCTACACCTTCCAAAGAATACTTTAAGAGTCATATACAGTATGCGTAGAATACAAACTTGTTAACCTGTGTCAAGAAAATTTTATTATCCCTCTCTACTTTTACCAGTACTATCTAGGTAGACATTGTTGAAACCAGTGCCTCTCATGGAGAAATGTAAACATGTAGTTGTATGGTTCTCCCTTTGGTCCTTTGTCAAAAAGCAATAGTTCCTTCAACAATGTTCAAAATTGTTTCTCTAGAATTCTAACAAGGAAAATATTATCTATTAATTGGAGGGTTCTTCAATGACTTCTGCCTGACCTAGTCACCATAACTCTGTCATTTGGTAAAATTTGAATTATGGATTCTGAGGTTGTAAAGGGATCTTTAGATGACTATAAGGCATGTTTACCATCTTAGATTAGTTAAAAGAAACTACGAAGAGCCCTCTGTGACAGCACTTATCTTCATAAACATAATTTAACATGCAAATGCATGTCATATTTGAAGATGAATGTGGCTGATAGCATCAAAACAACTTGAATTGATGTCAGTAGAGAATCACACAATGAACTTGGCCTTCATTTGAACAGTTAGTATGATACTAACCAATCTACCTGGTTCTATTGGCATTATCACTTAAGTTTTTTTTCCAGTTGGTCATCTCCTTAGGATGGTCTTCTTCAAGTTTACCTGGCTAACATCAGACAGTTGAATGAGATTAAGTAACCCTAGCATCAAACTCGTGTGAGGGTTTTACAAAGATGCCCATACACACAATAGACCTGTAGGGCTGTTTTCTTGGACTAAAAGTGAACAATTACTTGGCCTTATGAGGTCTCATCTTGTTAGCTGATTCCTTCTTACCATTCTATCGTTAAACATTTTCATGTCATGAATTGGCTTTCCCTGGCTCATATGTCTATCATCTCTAGAGCTCAAATGTAACTGTGACAGGTTAACATGCATGTAGGGAGTGGTGAGGTGACCAGACTTTAGTTGGGGCTCATCAGAAGTTTGTCCAGAGATTCTAGTGTCAGTAAAATTATCCAAGGGCATTGTTTAAGTGCACTTTAGAGGTGACATTTTATGGGTCACTTATATTGCTTTACCATAAGATCAAATGAGTTAAATGCTTATGAATAGTCAACAAACACATTGAAAGGCTAAAACTTAGTCCAGGCTGTTGTATATGTCATCAATGTTGAATAGTCATACATAGATTTTATGAATGAGAAATCTCAAGATGGAGAGAACAAGGAGTATAAGTTGAGGCCAATCTTGGAAAGTTATAATTCGATAAATGTTACTTTCCAATCTTCCATCAAATGAAATATTATTCTCATTGTTATTATGATGCAAAAAGTGACAATGTTTGCTCCGTATCTTTTTTTATATTGGTCGTGAAGGAATGAAACATTTCTTGCTTGCCTCAAGTTGAATTTCATCAGCTTCAACTTTTGCAATGATGTGCATGTTGATCATGGAATTTGGAACAAGTCAAAACATGTTTGATTTGTTATAAGTGACTTAAAAAATACTGGTTGTTTTTTTATTGCAAAGTTTATCAAACTTCACAGATTGTGGATTGCCTGTTAGGTTAATGGCAAACTTAACATGTGTTTATCTGACAAGAATTCAATTGTTGATTATGATCATCCTCTCTGACCGTGTCCTCTCAATAATGTCTGAGATCGTGTCTCAGATTCTGAATTTCTCTTGTGACATCATATTGTTGCTGTGTTATTGTTATTGCAAGTTAATCACTGCTCAGCATTACCAAGGTGATACAGAAATTTGGGAATTTATGTATCATGTACAACGTTGGTTGCTCTATCTTAATCAGAAAAGAATCGTTAGGAATACATCTGCTCCCAGATCAACGTTGTTGTCACCCATTAAGTAAAGAATCAAGTGAGTTTCATTTTTCTCAGCTAGCACTAATGAGAGAACCAATCATTGCTCTGTGCAACACCTCACTCAGTCTACTAAGGCCAACAGTCGTATTTTACGTCAAAACCACCCTGACTTGGAACATTATGAGTTAGAGCCTACTATCACACAAGAGGCTGCCGCTGAGGCTGAGAGGAAGCCTAGGTGCAGTTCAAGTATTCAGCCTGCACACTATCATATGGTCAACCTTTCAAGTGCAATCATTGGTGAAGTCGATTTATTCCCGCATCCGTCGAGTGGACTCTTGAGTGAACACTTTATATCCACCATTCATTAACAAATGTTCTCATACTGCACCAGAGTGTTTAAACTAGCTGCTTTTGTCGCAATTTGTTATTTTTACCTGCCAGATATGTTTGCAATGCTCGAGTTGTAATTTCTCACATTTCCACTTTGGAGGGTGTTATTGTTTTTGTGTCTCCTTGTGGACTATCTATCATTCCTATTTGTCGGGAAGATCGTGTTTGCTTGTGTATGACAATGCAGTGTAACTATGGTGATGACCCTCCCCATGAATGAAATGAAATAGTCTTAGCATCATTTTGTGGTCCTGGTTTCACTGATTTAGTGTTCTGAATTCAGACTCTTATAACATGTAGGCTGACATTGCAATCATGAATTTAACTTGTTGCACAACTTGCTGTTCTTACATTACATACACAAGCCAAAGTCATGGTTTCAATCCTTTTTCCCCCAAAAGAGAGAGAAACTAGCATCTTCTGATATTAATTACCATAAAGTGAAGATATGTAATAAAACACCTAATTGCTGAGATGATTAACAGACCAGAACAACTACTGTATACTCACAAAAGGGAAAAAGTATTACTTCCTTTTTAGTCTGGAATGATATTATCTCAACAATACAGTAGCTGTCAACTTCATCTAAGTGCTGTATGTATACACCATAAATGTGGAGGTTCTTATACTGTGTTTATGTTACTGAGTGTTAAAATACTGACTTAAAATCTTTTCTAAAATTATTCATCAAAACACAAAAGACACCAAACTATTCAAACAGACAAATAAAATTCTTGCAGCTTCTTTAATTTAGTAACACAACTTTCAAATTTACAGGACTGAACAGTTAATGATATTTTGTTAGAGAAGAACACCAGAATACTCAAGATTTCAATTCTGAACTTCTGCTCTGAAGGTGAAAATGTGCACACTAAGGCAAACACATTGGTAAATCTTTAGCAAAAGTCACACAAGGGTGAGCCTAGGCTTAGAGGGTGCAGTGCTAGAACTTTATTCAGGTGCACTTTACGTGAGATCACTCCGCCAATGCATTAGTGTAAGCAAAGGGCAAGTACAGTCCCTTGTCTATACTGATACCAGTAAGTTGTGGAAATCCATTATATCTACAGAACACTCACAGTCAGGAGATTTTATCATGTATTGAAGGTACATTCTTTTATATATGAGGATGATGTGTTCTCACCTTCTGTTGAATCTCTGCAGGGCTTCCATCTCTGTGTAGGTGTTTCCAGTTTGGAATGTTCAGTCCATTACTGATTTCATGCTGTTCATGTACTTTCAGTGTTTATTTTCATAAATTCATCTCTTTCTCGTTGACTCTATGTTCATGCACATCCCTTCTGTTTTTCTCATCTTTGTTTTAGTATCTTGTGATGGATTACTACTGTGGAGGAGACCTTCTCACACTCATCACAAAGTATGAGGATCGTCTGCCCGAGGAGATGGCTAAATTCTACATAGCTGAAATGGTGCTAGCAATAGATTCAATTCACCAGCTGAGGTACGTCCATCGAGACATCAAACCAGACAACGTTCTTCTTGATCAGAATGGACACATCAGGCTGGCTGATTTTGGATCTTGCCTCAAGATGTTGGAGGATGGAACAGTAAGATAACTTCTTTAATAGTTTAAATTGAAGAAGGAAACTGCAAGAGGATGAGGCAGCTCAGTGGTAGTTACACTGATCTCTTGTATTTGACAATGAAGTTCCAAACTAAGTTTCCGTCTTCTAAGTTCCCTGGAGGTTATAGTCCTTTGGGATTGTTTTCCTGATGGTAACTTCCTATTTGTCATCCATAGACTTCGGAGACCTACATTTCTCATGACAAGTTTTAGAGTTCCATTTATCAATGAAACGCCCACAGTCTGTGAAAGCCATGTACCATATACCCAACAACCATATGGGCTGGTTGTTCCATACTTGGTTTATGTAGATAGGTCTTTGCAAACTAGTTTTATATCTGATGGATTCAGTCATGTTATTTGAACACGGTGATAATAACACCAATGTGTGTACATCAAATTAGGAGAGGATTGTTTACAGAGAGAAGCGTGCAGAAGTATGTGGAGGAACAGATTAACAATGTAACTGCAGAAAAAAAATATTCTTTCATCCCAATGTGGAATTAAGTTGATGACAATGTGTTATATGGCAAATGTCAAGTTTTGACAGAAAAAATCGTATGCTAAATATTTACCACAAATGGTATGTCATCACCACCTTTTATTAAAGCAAATAAAAGCAAATGACAGTGTTAGTAATTTATTTGAAGGGGTTGCTCTGAGTCACTTGTCCAGTGAAAATACCTTTCCTCGTCCACATTTTCCGAGTCGACATCTGACTTGAAATTCTAATCAAGGAAACACTGCAAAGCATATTCTGTTGACATTTAATACAGAGTGAGCCATTGCAACAGTGAATTCCCATCGCAGACATATACTTACCCCTTGCTTCACTAATGCATACATTTAGCCTTGCTTGAAATCAGTTCTAGCACCACATCCTCTAAGGTCTAGTCTCTTGTGAATAACCACACGAGCGAGTTGTGGGAGATTCAGAAAGAAAATATGTCCACATGGGACCCTACACTTCTGGTGTTAGCTTGTGAGATAAATTGTAAACAGCACATCCAAGAACACTTAGGGGTTTCACATATAGTTGATCAGTGTGTCAGTATGAAGACATAATATCTGTCCTAGCCACTAGCAAACAGGCAATAGGGGCAGGCCCTTCCCTCTGCACAGTGAACGATGATAAAAGTATGATTGATTCGTTAGCGTTATGTCACACAGACGAATATACCCCTCATACTTAGTAGCATGAAGTTAGGACATGACAGATGAGGAGGGGGGGGGGGGTGTGAGATTGATACTTCTTTCAGGTGTTTGAGGAGTTAGTCTCTGGACTATAACCCTCATGGCATGCAAATTTCACATAAATGAGGTCATGACACGAAAAGGAAATGTACTGAAACTTTCTCTGGTTGAACGACATTCATTGAACCTGAAGTGTAACCTGCTTATAGCTTGCTGTTGGATATTGCTCATCAAGATATTGTGAAGTCAGCTCAACTCCAGCTGTAAATCACCTGTCGTCATCTTGTTAGTTCATTTTGGCTTTTTTGAGAGACTGAAGTCTCATAAGAGCGCTTCAGCATGTTTGGAATATGTGCATCACTTTTTTTCCATGCCGTTAGATGGTCTACATGCTTGTGGAAATTACAGTGGCGATCACAGTTAACTTGAAGCCAGTGTTTGTGTGTCACATTGTACTCACCAGTGTAATGTCCTGCTCTTTGCAACACCAGCCATTGTTTCTGTTAATCCGTTAAGGGTGCTTCAATTAACTGCCCATTGGTGAGATGCTGGATGGAGAGACTAGTAGAAGGTAGCCTCTCACACATCTGTTTTAGCTTGTTGTACACAGTAGTGTCAATCAGAGAGGAGGGTTGCATAGAATGTGTTTTTATGTTGTGGATACTGTAGGTAAATATTAGCGTTAAGCTTTATTTCCATCCTTATACAAGAGTCTTGCAATTTGTTTATTAATCATGGCAGGTTTCACTGGCTGTGAATTTACGCCTGTGTGGGCAAACATTGTAAACAGAGTATGAGACCCATCGTTGCAATATGGTGTAAAGTTGAATGTTGAATTATGGAAGGCTGTCAGCTATTGTAAACTCTGGCAATTTTAGTCGGTCAGCATGGTGTAAAGTCTGAGTGTGTAGTTTATACACAGTTATAATAAATGTTTCAAATGCAAAAAGAAAACCCCAATTTTTTGCTGATAAATTTTGTCTGTTTCATACTAGTTCAACACCACTTTCCATCGTTTTACAAGATCTGATTATTATTTTCAGAGTAAGGCAACTTCAAAATATTAACATCAAGGCTTGAAGAACTGTTGTGTGTAGATTTAAGTTATTGCAACACAGTTGCCAATGTGGTGATTTTAGATTTATATATGCCACCTGGAAGTGCTTCTCTTGAAAACATTGACATTGTCTCTTTCATGTAAAAATTGTCACAAGCCATATTTGTTTTGGTTGCATCTTCCAATCCCCATGGTAATATTTTGGATTTGTGTCAACATTGCAGTTTTATTATCAGCAAAAGTGATAATGTGCTTTTAGTATGTTTTTGGATGAAAACTGTTATTTTAACAATAGGTGCACCATTTTATGATTGGATTCTGTTGTCACTTGTTCTTGAAATGCAAGATATAATCATCTTGATGCATGCCCTCTGTCTTTTGATGAAGGAAATAGTAGTATTAATGACTATTAAACTGTAGGACGTGAATTGATGTCAGATTTACAACTATAGATACCCTAGGTAGTCATGTACAAGTTAGCCTACAATGGGAGGATGTGGCCAGTAATCCATAAAAAATTCCTTTCCTTTCTATTGTTTTGTCTCAGTTGCTGACTAGCTCAGTCGATCATTCTTTAAAGTTAAACCATTCCAAAATTTTTACTACACTTGCTTCAGTAAGTTGAACAGCCGTGATGATTGTAACACTATTTCTGTACTGGATTTCACCAGTCCAAACTAATAAACTGTGTTTGTAATATGCCCACAAACAAAAATGAAATCTTTTGTAATTTTATACTGTAAAAATGGTTAATTATCAAATTTGCAATATCACTCTGTTTTGAATGTTATTGTGTGAGATGTGAACTACTTTGATAGAGAAAGCTTTTACATGTGAACATTACTAATCTAAGAAAGTTTATGCCCATGTGTAATATGTGAATGTTACAAAGCCATGATTATGACAACAAACAAGGTGTGTGCTACTGTATCTTTACAAACAAGCTGTGTGCTATCTTGGTAGTCATTTAGTTGTGGTGGTGGTAAATCTATGCTGTAATTATCATCATAATGTAATCACAACGAACATGTCATGTGGTATTAAGGGTTTTCTTCTTCTCTAAGGGATCAACAGTTAATTGTAGCTATAGCTGTTTATACAAACATGATTCTCTTTTATTTGCTTCATGTGATCCAATTATGGTTTGGTACCGTACCTGAGCTGGTAAAAAGATACAATGTTTGATGTAATCAGTTGTGTAGATGGCATGACAAGTACTATAAAAAAGTATGCATATACTTGCAGGAACAGGCTGAGGCCTTAAAGGGTGCTGTGCTAGGATTAATTTCGAGGGATTTTAGAGCAAGGCTAAATGAATGCATTAGTGAAGCAAAGGGTAGGTATAGTCAGTTATGAATACCCACAATAGTGAGTTGTGGAAAATTAACATCGTAGAGAAATAATTACCCCTTGCTCACATTATTGTATAGTTAGACTAACTAGCTCAGACACACACTCGAAAATAATCTTGCAACGCGCCTTCTATGCCCCAGCTCTGCCTTGCTAGACTTTCCCTTTGCTGGCTCACCCATGGTTTTTCATGAAGTGCTGTTTTCGCTTAGAGCGGGAGTGTTAAACCCTCAAAATGAAAACCTTTAGTATTTGTGTGTTTTCTTTAGTTGTTTATTCTGGGTTCTTAATTAATTCTTGCCAATTTTACTCGCTTTTTCATGCTTTTTGAGTTACAGTTCTACTTCGTGTGTAACGAGCATAGGCCAGTTAGCCTCTCATGCTGTTCTGGGCATTAGTACCCATTTCGCTTAATTTCATCGTTGCGTTGTCGCCATTCGCATTTACACCGTGAAGCTAGTCATTCAAACTTTGTGATAGTGTGAGCAAGGGGTAAATATAGTCATTCGTGAATGCCCACACCAGTGAGTTGTGGGGAATCTATAATAAGATTGAGAGGTATTGGAATGTACTGTATGGGTCAGAAGGGAGCAACTCCTGACAGAGGAAAGCTACTGACAGAGGGTTATGTAAATATTAAATAACATGATGGTCAATTAACATATTAACATATGCTGACAACTGCTGAAATTAAACAGTTTGATGTTGCTATGGTTGCTGACATCCTGGTTGGTTCCGTATGCGAGTACATCCTTGTTGCCTGGTATTGCTAACAATGCTCTTCAATATATGAGAATAAAATTTGAGGTTTTTATAGAAATTGAATATCATTACCAGTCAACTGAGAGAATAGTAGCAGTTTTGCTAGTAGTTACAGTATCTCAGTTTAGAAGGAAAATATAGGGTAAGTTTGCAGATGTGTGCAACTGTGATGTCATGTCAGCCAAAATAGACTTAACAAAAAACAAAAAAAAAAAGAACATAAAAAAAGAAGAGAAGCAAGTGTTACATGATATTCATGCAGCCTTACAATTCTCTCTTTCAGGTCCAGTCCAAGATTGCTGTAGGTACACCGGATTACATATCGCCTGAAATTTTAATGGTAAGTAATGTTTAAACCACTAGAGCTCATCTTGTGGTCACTCACTTTCTTCTGTGATGTCAACTTGTGGCTGGTCCAGGAAGCAGAAGATAACCTACAGGGGATCACATCCTTATAAAGGTCACTTGCATGTATTCGTATATAATTGACATTGAAAACGTCATGAAAATGGCCTCTTTACTTTGGGACTCGTGTCCAAAGGTATCCTCCTTCCCATTGAAAGTAGAACAAATTAGGCAAAGCATTTGTCCTCAGCTCTGAGAAAAAAGAAAAGTGAAGACTTTATCCGGCTGATAAACAATTCATTTCGAGGCCTTATAGTGTGGAGAAGATACTAACGTAATAAAGTTGAAGTTTTATGGTTCCTGGTAGACTGGGACCATTATTTTGATGTTTTCAGAGAAAGCATCCAATTCGGTAGTTTGGTAAACACTGAGAGACAATGTTTGTGAATTAATACTTTGAGCTCTGAAAGTGCTTTTCCCAGAGAAATATTGTGAAATACCTGACATGTAGCAGATGTAAAGTGGAGAAAGAAATCCCTCCAATTGAGAGTGAGAACTTATCTTCAGCTGTTCTGAGATTAGGAATTCCAGGAGAGATAATCTATTACCTAATTGTCCAGATGAAGGAGTTGTTCTGTCTCCCATCTACTATCTTTATTTTGTGATTAAAGATGTCATTTTGTGTGAATGTGTAGCTCATGTCTTCTATGCCAACCTTTCTTTACTTCACCCCCCTTCCACTATTCTTGATTTGCCTCTTTTAATTCTCTTGCATACCAATAAATTCTGCCCTTATCCACAACCAATGTAATTTTACGTGCTTGTTTTTTTTTTTTTTTGCTTAACTTTGAAGTAATTCTGTCCCAGTTACACTCTTGACAGGTTAACATAATAACCCCCTTCCTCCCTTCTCTTCTTTCAGCAGCTCCTTTGTAATGCTTTGCCATAGGTCTGGCTAAATCATACCTTGTCTTCCCTTCCTTATCTATTGCTACATTTCTTTCTGCCTGCCTTTCCACTCCTCTTTGTCCTATCCCCTCATCTTTATTCACCATCTCACATTAACTCACTGAATTCATCTACCCAGCTGTACATCATCTTGTGAATGTCACTTTAATATTCCTAGACCTCTTACACCAGGAGAAATGGTTCCTCCTTCCTCCCAGACAGTATATTAAACCATTAGTTCTTTATCATTGGCAGGATGTAGTTCTGTTTACTCTGGTACTGCTTTTAGATCATGTTGTTTATGTTCATATGCTAGAAGTAAATCACGGGTCCCCATATTTCACCTTTCTCACCATAAACTTGTTGTCATCTCTGTGGCTATGTGCCCTTTCTCTTTTTGTCAGCCTTACAGGGTATTTTAGACCAGTTCCCTTTGGTTCTATGATTAGCTAGAGTTGTCATCGTGGTACCATACGTGCTGCAGTCAGTACAAGTAAATGAGATTTGTTAATTATGCAAAGAACGTACATGCCACGGTACTTCAGTAATACAGTCTCTTCGGTGTTGTAAGATGACCTTCTGTTATATGGCAATAGGAAGCAATACTTCACCGTCATCAGACGGCTTTGAGTTTACTGTTGGAATTTGACAGATATGATGGACACTGTAGTGATCGTGATGTAGACATGTGGCATATCTATATGTGTGGAAAATAATCTTTTAGCTGTTGTGCAGTCCAGATTAATGAGTTTCATCTATCAGAAACTGTGATATGCCACAAAAAATTAATGGAGATGGGCATTTTGGTTACCATCCAAACACAGTACAAATGTTTTGACCTTTTATACATGATCCTCAATTTTCATGACTTCAAACTATCATAAACAACAAAAGTTGAGTTTGTGTGCTGTTTGATTCAAATGTATTGATGTAACAAATATTTCCATTTTGGAGATAGGTTTGTTTAATGTTTATGTGCTGGCACGAAACAGTTTTGCAATGTGTCTTGTTGAAATTGGTAGCAAGAGTTAACTGTTAAAAATAGAAATTTGTTGCCATAAATATTTACACATGAAGCGATGAATAGATAAGAGAGAAATTTCTTGGAGCAATTTCAGTGTTCTGAGTCAAATGTGGTGTGTACACATAAGGTTCAGTTATGTCAAATTTAGGAAAGCAGAAATCTTAACTATAGTGAATCCATCAGTAGTAACAACCACCACCACTGAAAAATTGTTTTATAACTTCTTGTAAACTCCTTTTGTGAATTTATTGTTGATGTAATCATACGTAACCATGATTATGATGACTTTGCTCTTGTAATCAGTTACCTAGTAACTTTCACATAGTAATCAATTGTGATTTCAATTACTCAAAAAAATTGATATAAATTTGCAATCTATTACAATAACTGATAATGATTACCCAAATTTACTTCACTCCGAACTTACCTGTCTCCGCACAACTAATGCACATCCTTCTACCGTGCTAACCTATCTACTGGTAACCTTTGACCCCACCTCTACCTTAACCCTGAAGTGGACCAGCTCCTTCCCCAACTACTACCCCAAAAGTTGTAGTTGAAGTCTACTACTGTGCTGGGAAAAATTGGGAATTTCACCTTTTCTGCCATTTCTAAGGATTTCTACTCTCATAGAACTTTCTCCATAGTGTTTCCAGATGCCTCAGGCCAGGAATCATTGATAAGTATCTTTTTTCACTGTTTTTTTTTTGGTGTGTGGGGGGTTCCTTTGCCTTCGTTTAGTTTGCATCAAAAATTACTATGTAGTATTAGTTGTGCAAAATAGTGGTAGGATTCTACCCTCCTCCTTTCTCTCCTCCTCCCGTGTTCCCCACAGAATGCGGAGGATCCTCTCTCACTTTTAGATGTTTACCTTTAGTTTCATTTTTCCGCATTAATGCTCTCTGTTCTTTTGCCATTGTTTTGTTGCAATTCAGGCCAATTCAAGTAACTCTCCCCTCATGGTTGTATGTTACATCATTACTTGTTTCGGCACTAGGTGTATGTTGGTCTTCTCCATTGTACATTCAGTCCTTCACTTGATGTCCCCTAGGGTTGCTGTTTTACTAGGGACTCCCTTTCCCTATGTTCTTAATTTGTGATTTTATTGGGGGTTGTGGTACTTAGGGAAGGAGGAGCGAGTCCATTTCCAATAAATGAGAAGTTAGAGGCGGGGTCAAAGGTTACCAGTAGATAGGGCAGCACGGTAGAGGGAAGTGCATTAGTTGTGCAGAGACAGGGAAGTTTGTCATTCGTATATATCCTAACCAGGTGAGTTTTGGAATGCCTGATATGAATATCTTAACAATCTGGCTTAAGATTTGATTTGCTACATTGAATGTAGATATAACATAGTACACTCTTAGTGAGGGAGTTCATTTCTACTCTCATAAAATCAATGTTTTGGAGCAGGCATGTAGCAACTTGTATAAGAAATGTTTTAGTTGGAGCTGTAATGAAAGCATAGAGCAAGCTTTGGCCCATGCCATCTTCTTAAGTCATTGAACATCTTTTAGTCTTTAAAGGAAAGGAACCATCACTTTTAGAGTCCAAATGTTTGTCACTTTTCTATATTTTCTCTACATAAGCTGTAATAAATCCAATGTAAATATACCTTTCACCTTTACTGCCATATGACCTGTGAATTTTTGGCAGGATTATCTTCTTACTCACTATCTATTGTTATTTTGTGGGTAGAATATGATGGATCTTGTTTGCGTGTGCTTTGATGTATGAAGAGACAAAGGCACTGGTAAAGAGGCCCATCAGAGGTGTTAATTGTATGCACGTTTACATCTCAAGTTCAAAATTTATTCAAGTTACAGAGGTGAATCTAATTTGTGGCAATAATCATCCTCGCTTAGTACTTTGTAGAAAAGAGAAGGGAATAATACTACAGTATGTTGTATCTGTTTGGAGGTGATGAATGTGGTGAATGGGATGTAGCGAATTGTTCTGTCTGATAGTCCCTGGAGAAGGGGGGGGAGGGGATGTCCCTGGAGAAGGGGGGAGGGGATGGGAAGAGGCCCATTGATGAATCTGTAGGTTAAGAGTAATATTTAAAGACCAAGAAGATCTAGCATAAGTATACATGGCATGAGTCATATCTAATAGGGAAGATTAATACTTTCATCACTTTATGAAAAGGTATTGTTTGTCAACTCATGTCTTGGTCATAGTATTTTTTTTTGTTTTTTGTTTGAGGTTTATTTGTTGACTGTGAATTACAGTAATGACCTTATACCAAAGGGAGAGACCATTGTATGGTGGTTTGTGTTCAGTTATACCAAGGAGATGCCACTGTGCCCCAGTAGAGGTACTGGTAAGTTTATGGAATTGTTAAGGAAACTATGTTAGATAGCAAAATGCTGATGGAAAGAGATGTAAAAGCCATAATTGTGCTATTTCCTTTGTGACCCTCTGCATACTTTTCCCTCCACTCTCCCTCACCCCTCGTCCCCCCCCCAAAAAAAAAGAAAAAGAAAAGGTAGATCATTGACGTTGTTTTGACTCTATGTGTAGTTACTTGTTTTTCTGGAAATACTGTTTCTGATGTGTTAAGTTTGTTTTTCAGTCATGTTGTCATTTATTTGACAGACTGTCACACATATATGTGACTGGTCTTGTCCATATTTGTTGAATATGCTGTTCTTAGGTTTTTCGTTGTTGACTAATTCGAGAGAAGTTTATTTATTTATTTACAAAGGAAATTGATTGACAGATGGTTCCAGGAAGTTGGTAGCAATGTAATTAACCAAGCTACCTTTAGGAAAATGTTTACCATCAAGTTTGATTTTCATTGATAGATTTGATTTTCATTGGTGGCGGCTGTGAGCATCAAAGGTGCCAAACTGTCTTTGTGGCTATCAGGATCAAAGTAATATTCTCCGGAAAATGTCAAAGCATCCCTTAAGGGATGTTTTCTGCCTATCTGTTATCATTTAGCCTTGCAGGATCTTGTTCACTCTTTAAGTAAGCCATAACAGTGCTTGATCAGGAAGGTGTTCTCATCCAAGCAGAATTTATCTCTTTGCCTTATTTTCTAAACACCACTTCAGGTAGTGTTCTGGGTTTACAAACACAACTCCCTAGTGAGATGTAGAGAGGTGCCTTTGGCATTAACGGATTGCTCTGTTACTCACAGTACTTAACTACAGTATGTGGTACTACTCTGTAGCTGTCAGTTGTAATGGCACACAATGTGTCTGACTATGCACACAAGACTGTGGTAATTACAGTACATCTCCTGTGGATGGTCAAACTGCACAAGAATGTCCAAGAATGTGAATGTCATGATGTTGCTGAGTTGATCATTTATTTACAAATAAATAGTATTCAGTAAAGTGTAATTTAGTATAGTATACTATACTAGATGGTATAAAGTAGACAAAAAACTATGGAGTTGAATACAATCTTTTGAGTTCATATTCAGGTCATACTGATTGTTAATTGCATTCAAATCAATAAAGTTTACTATCTAACTGTGTATGGTGAGGTATGCAACTTTAATGTATTTCATTACCAGTGTGAAATGTTATTGCAGCAGTGAAATACATTATTCTGTCTCAAAAGTCAAGCTAGATACTTACAAAATGAAACAGAGATAAAGCATGCAGATGACCATTCACAGCCTGAAAACTGGAAGGGTGTTGTAAACCATATCCCAAACTTCAGCTATATCATTTCCTCCTTGTGAATTTATATATGGCCCTTTTTACTTAATGATTATCTATTACCTGTTTTTCTGCCTAAAGGACTGTAAAGACAGGAATTCTATTACATGAAAGTTACCCTGACTGAATTCATGTGACTGGTGAAGAGAGGATAAGCTTTTTTGAAGCATGCCAAATCATTTATTCAATTTACTGTGACCTTGAGTTACAGACCATCCCACAAGATGAAATAGACCATCTCACAAGATGAAATAAGATACTGACAGCAGTGTAAAATCGATAGACTATTAACCTTAGTCGGGAGGAAAATTGGAAAGACTGAAAAACAGAGGAAACTTCACTGCTCAGAAAAGTGTCAGGTGGAAAGCCAATGTTGATTGGGGTATTACTCTACGTTTGTATGTGGAAACAGTGATATCATACATGCAATATAAGCCTTAGTGTACCACAGTTAAGCAAGCCTTACAGGAAGTTTCTTGCTGTGCAGTGCATTATCCATAGCGTAGATTGAGTGTTTTTTTTAATAATGCATATTCACAGGGAAGTTGAAAGTAAACTTCCATTTGTGGCAAAGAAGCACAATTTTGTAAAAAATGTATTATACTTTGGTAAGTATGCAGGCAATATAATTTCCACCTTGAGTCGGATCTCCATGTTTCCTTGTGTGTCTTCCTGTTTGAGGCTAGGATCATAAGGGGAAAGAAAAAGTAGTACACACGAAGAATCAATATGAAATATTCAATTGAGTGGAAGTTAGATATGATTTGTATCCAATTGAAATCTTATAGACCCTTTGACATCTGAGTGAACATCCAATGCCTGAAAAGAGTCCTAGTGAAAATGTGTTATTTTGGAAGATATTGTCATGCTCCACCAGCCATATTTCCTTAAACTTGTATTAGTTTGGAGTACAAACAGAGCCAGTGTTTTTATTCATAGCAGTAACGTTAGACTAGATTGGCTCATACTAGTGAGAATGCTTGCCTACAAACTATTGAAAGGGTCAATCTACTGTTGGTTGATTTTAATTGGGACATTATGAAGGTTACAGTACTCAGGCAATATAACCCACAATGTAAGGTTTAAAGAATTTTAATTTCTCTTTTACCAAAAGGTGAGATTGTCGTTTCTTTCTCTCTTAAGTCATATCTCTTCTTTTACTAATTCTAATTCAATCAGAGAATAACTAATTCTATCAAAGAATGAAAACACAAATTGCTGCTATCACATATTTTCTTGATGATTTTGTACATATTAATAGGGTGAATTTTTTTTTGATATTATCCAACTCAGCCACATTGTGAAATAATCATGTGTTTAATCAATGAGGTTAATTGTAGCATTATTTGAAGTCTAGCTAGTTGCTGGACTCCCTCTTTTACCTTCAAATGAGAACTTCCTCTTAAAAAAAGTCTTATCAATTGTTCTGATGCATTATAAGTCACAATTTACAGTATCAGATAAAAGCAAATTTTGGTAAAGGTTTGTCTGACCGTTAGCATGTGTTCTTTCCTCCTGGTCATTGTCCTCATAGAATCTTCTGGAACTTGATTGGCACGTGCAGTTTTACTGTGCGCAGAAACTGGTGCAACGTTCTGCTTTAACATACATGGGACATTCTATTTAAATCAGTTCATGTAGACCAAACAGTATCTTAGTCATAAGCATCTAGTATGTAATTGAGTCTTTAATGCTTTCTGGAAATGTTTGTCCTTTTCAAAAGTAATATTCTCTGGACCACAACTCTTCTAGACACAGCTAGAGGTTATGGTAAATCTCTCCTTGTGCCAGTTGCCTGAACCAAGTTTTCTGTGTGATCTTACCTGAGTGATCTTTCATGTGTGATCTTTCATGTGCTTGGTTTCCATGTAATTTCCCATCATGAGCTTTATGAACCATCTTTCACCAGGGTTCATGGCCTTCAAACCTCTGTGCTTATACTATTTTGTTTTGTTCATTTTCTTGTTTCTTGCAGGCCATGGAGGAAGGTAAAGGGAAATATGGACCAGAGTGTGATTGGTGGTCACTAGGCGTCTGTATGTATGAGATGCTCTTTGGGGAGACACCATTTTATGCAGAGGCATTGGCCGTTACGTACGAGAAAATCATGAACCATAAGGTATGTCAGAGCTAGTGGCCCTTCATTGTCAGCTTTGTTGTGAAAATGATTCTTCTAATGTAAGTGATATCCATGTGCTGTTATTAAGTAGATGAAACTCTTCATTGTAGAAGGCTGCTTTAGAAAAAAGAAGATTCGTTGTTTCTATCCAATCCTCTTATGTTCCCATTTTATTCAAAATTTCAAATGAAGTTTGGTACATCAGAAGAAAATACCACCTTTATTTGTAGTCTTCTTTAAAATTTGGCCTTTCAGCCAGTAATGTTTTTTCTTGCCGGGTTGTCCCCTCTTTCCAAGTAAAACACATAAATCCAAATTATGAGATTATGAGGTGATTTATGTAGATTTATTCAGGGTAATGAATGACAATCACTGGAATATAACCAAATTTCTGTATTAGAGCTTTGTAGGTTCTTGATTCACCAAACACCCTTCCTTGCATTGATATGAATTCATTATTCGAAATTAAACAGGAAATAACATCCACTTAATTTCTAAAGTCTTGTTAGTGGGGATTTTCCATAGCGTTAATACAAATCAATTATTATTGAAGACAAGGGCATAGTTTTGATGTATCAGTAGTGACTTTTGTAGGATAGAAATGCCAATTGTGTTATTTATTAAGTCTCCTTGTTCCCTTTGAAGAGAGTTTGTTTTATCTCAGTAAAATAATCCTTTGAAGAACAGATCACCAGTTTTGCAGGTGTTCGTGTGAATAAGTGGTTGTTCAAAGCTCCTTCCTTGTTTATATTGTACTTCAATTCCTCTTCTTTTTCATCATATGCATAGTGCAAGTGTTCAGGACTTCAAAGACACACACAGACTACTGCAGTTGAATATGAGTCACACACAGTCAAGTGTGTCAGCCTCATTGGATATTCAGTCCCTTACACTGGAGTGCATTCCAGTCATAGTCCTTGTGTGTGTGTGTGTATGTCTGTGGCATCGACCACACACAGAAATGGCTCAGAACGCGGTACAGAGAGTACTGTGGGAAAATTAATGCATTTACATGCTGTGAAAGGCATGCAGCCTCGTAGTAAGACAAGCCAATCAGCATGTGAATTGTTTAGTCATAATCTTAGTGCAGTAACTAATCTCGTTATAGCCTATCTGATGAAGTCACCAGCTCACATTTCTTTTTCTGAAATATGTTTTCGTAATGTACATGTATTGTTTACACAGCAGTTAGTTTTCAAGCAAGCAGGCAGTAGTGAAATCTCTCTCAGAGATTACCGGCCTCTGCGGATTACTCCGGCTGTGGCGGGATCACATCATGTTGTCTCTGGGTTAATTCTTTATCATGTGATCCACTCCCATTATGATGATGCCTCGTGTGGATGGTTTACTCTCTGTGGCACACAAATTTGATGATTGATGTACTTACTAGCAGTACATTCATTAATGAATCATGATATTTTTATTTTTAACATGAAAGTAAAAAGAACAAACATAATCAGCCAACATCAAAGAATAATTAACAGATGTTGCATTACATTACATGACACAGAGTGGTCAAACTGCTGCATGCAATATAAACATGATGTCCAGCAGAAACAGAAGAGTCAAAAGGTTTCAAAAATTCTACTGAAAACATGAAAGCTAAATCATTGGCTCACCTAGGAATGACGAAGTTTTTTAGCATTGCTGAGTATGTGTTGCACACACAAACATTTCTGAATTTGTAGTGCATGATCAGTTCATGCACAGCTTCTGCTTTGGTTTTGTTAATTACTTTTCTTGGAGGTGGAGAGAAATTTGGTAAAGTTGATAATCAAAATGAAGTTTTTCTCTTTAAACTGTGTACATTCAGGGACATAAAAGGGACAGACATCATAACTGTTTGATATTGTTTCTATTTTTGACTATAGTTGAACCAGTTAGAGCCAGGAGGATTGGTTGTGTTTGATCTGTGGTGAGGCATGGTGAGGTTTGGCCTTTAGGGTGTTAGGAGGATGTTTATTACATATAAAATTTTGTTACTGTTTCCTGTAGATAACTGTAAATCAGGATTGCTGAATAGTTTCAAAGACTTCCTTCTCTTTTGTGGCTTTCGTTCTCCAACTGTAGAAGAATAAAGAGCTCTCTTTTCTACTTGAAACCCTCTCAAACCTTTGTAGCTTGTGGTGTACCAAAAGTCAGTGTCTAAATGAAGTGTCTGTTCATGTTGAGGTTTTTTTTTGTTTTCATGTTTGTAGGAAGAAATGGCCAATGTATTTCTTAGCTCACTTCATCAGCAACTAAGGCAAAACAGTTTTTGCAGTGCCTCATGTTATCATTCTTTTCTGTGAATTATTATGTAGTATGTTATTTTAATTTCCTGTTATGGTCATGGTTACAACTGAACTTATTTTATGAATTAAATCTCTTTGGAAAGTTTAATCTTGCCTTAAAGCAGTGGTTAATAGCAGCCTCATTATGGTTGCTCGTTGAGAAAATGAAGCAAAAATTTATTTGGCCAATGTAATTGGTAGATTACCCATGTAGCAGTGGTGGAACCAGAGGGCAACATGCATTGTACACCCTCTATTGGCACCTTAAAAGAAATGAAGTAGAACAAAAAAAGGGGGGGGGGGGGGGGAAACAAAGGAAAAGAAAGAAAGGCAGTATGGAGTATGTAGTCAAGTAAGCACAGCCATTGACAAGTAGTCCTATGTTAAAGCATCCTGTTATGCAACATAGTTTCTGATAAATTGTAATGCTGACAGTTTCTCACAGACTTTGATGTCTCACACTTGTTGGAATTGCTTTGAAGAGATTACATCAGATAACACAAAGCCCTCTGGATTAGAAGTTTTGGTATCACTGAGCCCGTTTACATAGGCTATCATGTTGTTCATGGTTCCTGTATCAAAGTTTGGCTGCCATCAAAATTGTTAACGAAATGACTCAAAATACTAAATGTTGACACCAACCACGGGTGTTATCAACTGGAATTAACATATTGTTATATTGAGTGGTAAAGGAGATTCCTTTTCTACTGCCTACATTGATTATGAATTTAATTTTTTTGTCACTTTCCATCCAAGTTTCACCTTCATTTATCTCTTTCATGCTCACACTGAAAATGTAGTGCAATTTTCTTCACAAATAATGTTCTGATACTTTTGTAAATGAGCTACTCAAACGGATAAAGAAGTGCCACCTTTTCACATCTGGGTACCATTCTGAGAGCAAACTTACTGTACAAAAGCGATTGTTTTCCCTCCCGGTATAACCCTCCGCAAGACGGAAGTCCATCGATGTCCCCACTATCACAAAAAGTGGATATGCCAGCAGCATGTTGTGTGGTGAATTTGTCTCTGCCAATCTCACTCCTCTTGTACCTTTCTCCTTGATGTTGCGTTAATATTGTGATTCCTAATATCCATAGATGTGGTCATAATTGATGCCATCAACACAGTAAAGTCTGACTCTATGTTTCTCTAAACACAGCAGTCACAAGTTCCTATTTAGACCTGCTTTGATTTTGCTCACTAAGTCCGGAACAAAACTCTCCTTCAGGCCAAGGCATGCCGTGAAAATCAGTCCAGTGATTTCACAATCAATAATATAGCCACTATTTTCAATCTTTTTTTTTATGATTATAAGATTGATGTTAAAAGCATTTCCATGTCTATCTAAACCAGTTAGCAGATATAAAGTAAAGTAATATAGGTTGTAACAATATTCCCTAATGCATCCCTCCACCCTAGTAGCGGAAAGTCATGCACTTGTAATTCGCAGATTATATTTGGGATAAGCCTGTTACAGACTAAGACTTCCATTTAAAGAAGGAGAAAACGAGGGCGACTGTCATGTGTTCGTTGCTCACCTACTTGACTACATCAAAGAAATGCCTTGAGTGATAAAAGAACATGATTGTAACCCAGAGGTATCTGTATTAAAAACACAGTAGTTAGAATGTTAGCTAACATGTCTGCCCTACAGTAAGCTACATTACTGCTCTGACAGGCTTTCTTTGATGGAATTGGCCCCAGGCAGGTTAGTGGCAAGGAGAAGTATATGCGGTTTAAACATTAAATGTTGTGATACATACAAGCACGTGGACCATTCATGTAATACGTCACCTTGACCTTGTTCTTTGGAGGTGCAGTACTATCATTAGCTTTCCCATGTTTGTGTAGTTTTGGGCAGCCATTAGATGGTAACCTGATACAGCACTCGGCATGTTAAAACATAGAGGGTGCAGTGCTAGAACTTTATTTTGGGAGGTATTGCCAGAGGTGAAACACTGCATTAGTGTTACAAGAAAAAGTTAAGTTTTCAGATGTATTCTATTTAGATGTATTCTTTAAAATCTGTGGTGCTTTCTATCTTTATAATTAAAAAGTTAAGTATTGTCACTTTTAAATACCTACACCAGGAAGTTGTGAAGAATAAAAAGCTTAAATGTCAGAAAGAAGCTTTGCATTACCTCTCTGTAAATGGCTTGCTCTTGAGAGTACCATGGCATTTCATTATCGGCTGATATTCATCAAATTTGTCCTATATCAGTATCGGCAAAAATTATCTAAAAAACTGATGCTCCCTTACTGATATTTCTCTGTCAAGCAACGGATATGCTCTCTTTACTTACCTACGATTTCGACTGTAAAATGCCTCTAGGGGAGTAGTAGCTGGGAGTCGAGGGAATAACAAAGCACCTATTGTATGCAATAGCTCATGGGTTTGTCAACTTAAGTGTATGTCTGCCAGGCTCGTTTTGAAAATATTGGCATTGCATCCATATTGGCTGATAGTGAGAATAGGAATATCAGCTATTGTTAACATAACATATTGGTGATATCTGTCTGAGCAGCACTGCTGCCAAGGTAAACCTTAAGAAAAGTTAAAAAAGGCACTTAAAATGCTGTTGTACATAAACCGGAGCGTTGTAGAGCTATATATTTACACATCAGTCCTAGTCATCACCTTTTTTTTCTAATCAAACTGGTAGTCTTGCTATCATGAACAGTTTGCCATTTCACCATATTTGCATTGAATTTATCCTCTTGATGTATGTGTTCTATCAGCATAGTAAGTATCCCCCATAAGCTATTGTTGGTTCTCACCTAGACTGAAGCTACACTCACTGGTATCTCCCGTGATGCAGCTAGTTGCGGGACTCATTTTCTAATTATTGTCCCTCGAACTAAGTTTTGATGACTGTGTACATCATATTCCCTGAGGTATTTTCTCATCCCTCACTCTCATAACATACTGCTAATGAGAATATTGAACTCTGTGTACATTTCATATTCGCCATAAAAATGCGAAGCCAAAGAAGCATGGAGACCATTATTAGTAGTCTGTCAATTCACAGTTTGCTCGTGTGCTGCAGAGCGAAGGGGGGGGGGGGAGGGAGGGGAGTGGACTACTGTTTATTGCTTTCCCCCTCCTTCCAGTGGTAAGCTACAGAAATATAAATGTGAATCTGGCTTGTAGTAAATTACTGTTTTGTGGTTCTTGATTTGTCATTACTACAAGGATCTTTCTCTTTTCAAAAACTGCAATCTCTACTTCCTCCACCCACTCTCCCATCCTTGTGCAATGAGATGTGGGAGATCATTTTAAAGCTTCCTTTCCAAGTAAATGTTTGAAGTTATTAGATAATAGGTATTATGGGTCATTTAATCCAGGCAGGGCATAGGATAGGCATCTAGAAATATAATGAAAGTTGGAGGTAGGCGGTTGAACATCACTGTACGCAACAAAATGATGCAGAACCCAATTGTAAATTTTTTAGGGTAAATGCTTGGGTAAAACATGAGCTTGCTGCATGTACCTATCGTAAAATATTTTCAGCATTTAAAAATGATGTACTTTTAAGTAGTAGAATTGACAAACATTTAAAGAGTGATGTGACATAGTAGTGGTTCTTATGGCCAACTATACCGGTGTCTGCTCTCATACTCAAATGTGGAGGAGCAGCATCAGTAGTAAGCCTTTTAATATTTTACATATTTGGCATATGTGTCGTAAAAAATTTTGTTTGAAAATGCACGTCTTTTTTTATTACACGTTAATGAGTATAAGCTCAGAGTGCGGCTATAAGCGCGTTTAACAGATCTCCGTGCTAGTCCTGACTGTCTAATGATTCTTCACTACTTTGAAACCTTGATTTGACAAGTGAATCTTTTAGATTTGGAACCCTTTTATACGCAAGAATCAGTTTGTTCGGAAACAGCTTGGATAATAGCGGATGCTCTGATACTAATTCCCAGTGTTTCAGATTGGCCTCGTTTAGGTGCTAGGTTTTGATATGGGGTGTATACGTCAGTTTGAAAACTAGAGGTGGATCCCTTTCTTTGGGTTTGGTGGTAAGATAGTGCTCACAGTTTTCGAAAGAAATGCCTGTAGTGGCCTTTGCAAATGTTTCTTCCCCAAGGTTTTGAAGTAGAAGTCTCTATTTGAATTACCTCTTTTATCTCTTTCGATGAAATCGATCTCATTGTCACAGAGACTTACATAACAGGGCACTTCTCCTTAAATAAATCCTTTAAAGGTGGCAAGTGGGTGTGCAGAGTTTCTATCGAGGTACTGGTGTTTCATTAGGTTTGGTGTAGATTTTGGTATCTAATAAACCAGTAGACTGAAACTTAGGTACCTTTGAAGAGTCTCAGATATAGGTACGTGACCTGATAGTTAGAGATTTCTACTGTGAACTTGAGGAGATGATGAATTTCATTCATCTTTACCACTAGTTTGTTGAAGTTTTGGGGAGTCAATTACAGTACTAGAGTACAGAATGTCATACTTTCTGACTATTGAAAGGTGTATTCTGTAACAACATTGTGTTAATTTTGTACAGTATGCCCAAAGTTAATGGTGACGAAGTTCAAAAGGGGTCCGTGTTTCCAAAGTTCCTAAATAAGTTTAAGCACAGTAAATACAAAGACAAAACAGATATTGCCAAACATCTTACAATATCAGGGATGATCTAAAGGATAGTGAAAATGTTATTACTCCATCTCTTCTCTCTTCTATCTCCCTCCCTCCCGCCCCCCACTCATTACCCATCCTTTTTGTCGGTGAAATTGATCAGTCCAGCAGTTAGTTGTTACTGTATTAACATGGAGTGCTCTATCATCTGCACTTGCAATACATGTAAAATAGTTGATGACTGTTAGTAGAGAGCCTATGGTTGGTCAATCTGGCTGTTCTCTCTTCAGAATTTTGTTTGAAGGCTATGTTAGCCCTCTGTGATTGTGTCTGAGCTATTTTCTGCTACAAAAGTTTGTGTCCTTTTGATGTATGTTCTGAAATGATACAGTTTGGGCAATTGAATGCGGATATTATTGTGGTTAGGTTTCATTTGTCATTGCACTTTCTACATCAGTAAGAAAGTGCAATGAACTCTCTTCAAGCATGCTTGCATGTACACTTTATTGTTTGAAATGGTTTGGTACAGTTACGCTCACATAGAAAATGAACTTGAAACTCTTCATTGGAGGCCTGACACATACACTGCTAGAATCTCGTATGAAGTTACATGCCTCGTCAACTGCTGCAGTAAGTTGTTAGGTCATTTAAATCAGAATGGTAGATGAGCACATACTTAGACCAATTAAGTTAATTCAGACTTGAAGCTAATTGAGTCCCTGGTGTGGCCTACACGTCCTTCCAAACTGACTCTTTCTTTTCTTCTGGGAGGGGAGGTGGAGGGGGTTGATGGAGATTAAAGTTACGTCTATGGCTTCTGCTGTTGTTTGTGAATCAGCTCTCAAGTTTTAAAGTGATTGCGTGCGTAGGCAAAAAGTAAAAACATTGAAATTTCATCTGCAAAATTTTGGTAAGACTTTTAATTACACCATTCAGACAATCTGGGAAAATAAATAGGTTTCAGTTGGTTAATTCAGCCATATGATTTCAAATTCTTCTAACATAACGACAAAAAGTGTAGAATACGATAATGTAGTGGTTGACAGTTTTCATTCAAATCAACGGTGTGTTTCTTTGAGCCAGCCAATGGGAAGTATACTAGTATTGAATATTCAGTTACCAACTCAGGATCACTGACGCTGCGGCAAGGTTGTGCTCAGTTCGTAGGTTATTTGTAGATACAGAGTTTCCTTTCACCAAATACTACAATTCCGATACCTACAAAGGAGCAAGGACTTAAGTAGTAAGTTTTTGATACACTAGTGAGATCTGTGCTGTTGCATATTTGTTATGTAGGCGGTTATAGTAAGAACCGTTAATTTTCAAATATGATTTCTGTTTTTACTGTTTTTATACCAGTCCCGATGCTTTTCGAAGTAGTTACTGGCATTTTCCTTCATTGAAAGACATAGTCCGTTCATGAACAACTCCCCGTGTGCATTTAAAAATAAAGAACAAGTTAAGATCAAACATAATCTTATCTTTTTGGTTTTTCAGTACACACGCAATTACTTTAAGATATATGTTGTCCATCAGATAGATGCACATGGATCACCTTACTTTGGGAGGCCTCTCTAGGTAAATTAATCAAGGGATTTATTACACTCTAAGTCAATGTAAAGACGTTAGGGCAACTGTGTGGTACCTTACACAGGATAGGCTGACCCTCTCTGGCGATTGTGAATCATTTCAAGATAAAACTTCAGGACCCTCTAAGTATATTCAGGGAATAATTTATCCAGTATCACATCGTAATGTGCAACACAAACAGGTCAAATGGCTACACAATTGAAAATATGAGCAGCCATTATTTGTGTATAAAATCCATTCCATTTTCACCATTAGTTTCCCAAAGACCTAGAAAATCTCCTCCAAAACTGTTGTACTAACTTATTCTAAATTCCTGATTTTTAACTGTTGGTTGCAGAATATTACCATTGGTTTGAGTTTGGTTTCATTAGTGTAATTAAGTGTTTAATATTTTGCTATGGCAACATATATGACATGTATAGTACTGAGAGAATGAGGACTTACAGTGCATGCATCCCCTCTCTCATACCCCTCTCTCATACCCCTCTCCCCTTGCCATACACAAGTGCATTGAATAATGCATGTTCCATTTAGGAGAATTGCACATATTCTTGTAACTTTTTTATAATTTGGCTTTCAGCCTGGTAGGGTTGACTGTATCCAGTGATATTTAAGTTCTCTTTGCAAATGATCACATTCTCTGAATTCTCACTTGTGTACAACATTGCTTCATTGTTTCAGTAAAATGGTAGCACATGTTTTTGCAGAATGTGACCAAAACATTTAGTAAATCCTAAGAGTAGTACCCCACTTAGAGAGATAACATCAGGACTGCACTCAGTGATCAGCTCCTTTGAAAAGAAGTTATTATTCCTTAGGTCATTTCAGGGCACTCCAAACTCCCTGCGGGTATAGTACTGTTTGAATCTGCATCATTCTGGGACAGCCGTAATCCCGTGAACATTGCCCAGAGCAGCTGCTTTCTCGGGAGTCTTTATAACAGTAACCTAATTAAACGACATTGGCATAAACAAAAAAGGATTTCTTGTTCAGAAGCAGGCTGCTGTCTGAGGAGGAAATCTGTCAGCATGGCCATCCTCTTAAGTCTGATGGGTTGATGAAGTATCAAACAGATTCACAAAATGACTCATTGAGAGAACCACCTCCAGAAAAAAGAAGGAAAGATAGATACTTGACTTTTAATTTCATCAAGGCCCCTCCCTTGTAGGGAACAGATCATTTGCTTAGGATGGGCATGTTGATTGCTAGAAAAAATTGTCCTTGCTTAAAGGTTTATGAGTGTAACAGTAGAAATCATAAAACACTTAAAGGAGGAGGACAAGGAGTATTTCTTGAAGTAGGGTAGATATGAATTCATATACAATGGTAGTCACCTTTGTAGTACTTCCATGAAGAGATTTTCTATGGGCCTATAGGCTATGTATTGAGTGTGTTTGTAACTGGAGTATTAGTGATGTGGGTAGATAGTGAACTAGTACTGTCATTGAAAGGTTACAAGGGATATCAAGGTGGGTTTGTAATAGACTGACTGAGAATAGTAACCTTCGAAGCTGGTGTTAGTATGTACCATTCTTCTATTACACTTTCCCTACATTAAACCTGCAAACAATTGCTAAGTTGTCTTAGTTCCAAGGTCTCTATATTTATGAGTTTTACTCCAGCAGGTTTGCTGATTTGTAAAAGTTAACATGAAATATCTATATCTTAAGGAAAAGTACCATTAAACATTACTAAAAGTATTCTTTTACAATGACATACATGAATTTTAATAGCGTGCAACCTATAGTCAGATTGCGTCAGAATTCAAGCAAAAGTTTGCAGAAGTTGGTAGTGCGAATGAAGTGAGCAGACGTATGAGAGTGGGTGTGAAGCAGGTGATGGTCAAGGAATGTTTTCTCACTGCATGACCGAACAGACTGAAAATTTGTCCTAGCAGAATAGAAGTAGACATTGTGTGATAGACTGGAATTTGCCTTCACTCTTCTTTAAAATTAGACATTACTTTACTACTAAGAAATTGATCACGAGGCTCAGTGGGACGAGTTTCAACTGCTGTGACTTCATACGTTTTTTTCTCCCTATTTTTTTTCTACCATTGCACTGACATGTTAGCTGTGGTGATTCCATTCTCTTGGAGCCAAGTAACAAAGTGATGAGGTATGATGCTGTTGTATCAAGCCACTGTAATGAACACTTCAAAGCATGACCAGTGTTGTGTGATAGACATAAAATCATACAAGTCTTGTCCACTGGTGTCACAAGGCCACAGGACAGAATTTAATGCTATGAGTTTACAACCGTTTAACATCATCTGTCTTATATGATCTTGATCTATTAATACCAGCCTTGAAGATCAATGCGGTGATTGATCAACAAAGCCTATGTTCTCTCATTAATGTCGTTCATGTTTTTTAGAATGACTCTTGACTCTTTACAATTATGTGAATACATTGAGCCAGTTCTGTATCTTCCCTGATGTGAGTTTGGTATTGAATTAATAGTTATATACCTGAAATCACTGGAACCTACACATAACATTTAAATTTCTGCCTTAATTCTGGCAGTCACAGGTAAGGTGATATATATTGATTGAACTTCCAGGTACATTAATGACACCATTAATGTTCTGAATCAGTTCTAAAGGATCGAATGTGATAGCAATTTAAAACAGAGCCAGTAATGAAAGCGTCTGGTAGCAGTAGGCACAGATTACGCAGTCCCTGTGGAATGCCTTTTAGACCGAACAAGAGCAGCTGCTTCAAACTGAATTGTTTTGCCATCGCCACCTTCCCAAATTTGGCAAAGAAGGATCTCTCCACAGATGACTAAACTAACATTTGTTATTGCTTCAGACATATTCCGGTAGAATAATGTGCTGAAGGAGATGTGCTGTTTATAGGCTTTTTAATGCCCTGGTGCATGCATTGCAGGGAAGGTTCCAAGAATCAAATCGTGAAGCTTGCTGAAAGATATCGGCAGAGGATGTTTATACTGCATAATATCTTTAGGGAATATCCGTATGTTAAACAGATATAGCACGGTTTGTTGTTGATGGAGAATGCAACTCTTCTTAATATACATTAGAGACTGCTTGGGGGTGATGCCAATTGGACCTACTCGATGAAGCAAAGGTTTATTTTATAGTGATTTTAATAATGTGAAGTCACAAGTCATCAAGGAAGTGGAAACATGGTTAAAGATCGAGGGACCAAAGTGATTTTGTCTATCAATGCTGATGAAAGATAAATTTGTTTTGTATGGTTTTGGTAAAAAGTTCCCCATTGTTAGTAATCTCCCTGAACTTCTGCTTGATGTTTGCCTGAGTTAGAGTTTGTGGGTAGATTTTGAGTTATAGGGAAATAGGGCATTTAGAATACACCAACATGACATACAAAAGAAATAGCTTTAGTCATTTTTAAACCATCCAGTCTCATCAATAAACACCTGCCAAAGCTTCATCTCCTCAAAACATGCATGTGATGAGTAGCGGAACATGCATCGTTTGAATTTTGAAAAGCTTGGGTGAACAAAACATTGCTGAACAACAAATAACTGAGTCTGTATCTGTGGGAAAGTTATTTCTTGAAAAGAAGGCTTCTGTCCTTCCTTATTTTGAATAATCTATCATCCTGCATCCACAAACTTTGGTTTTAATAATATGGATGTATTCTGTAAAATAAACGCCCTATTTCCCTTTCAATAGGAACAAACTTACGTTTCTTTCCATGGTAGCAGTGCTACAGTGTGTGGTATTGTGTTACAGTATCTTGTGGTCTTGGAGACTAATCCACCCCAACACACACATAAAGTGTTATCAATGTTACTGCTTTTTGAATTGATCCTGTGCTCATCCATTGCTCATGAAAGCTAAATTTGAACGAATGTGCAAGTAATCGTCTTGGTTGATTTAATGTAACCAAAACGTGAGGAATGCTTAGGTTTTGCAAAGTATTCACAGGCTGAATACTATACATATCATTCAACAGTTATTTTATAATTCACTTGAGCAGTTTGCCCAATCTGGCAAATGTAACTAATATTTGAAAACTGCTACCGTACCTTCCAAACATACCAATGTAGAGCGTGTTTGGTTCTTGACATTCTCTGACGGTTCTTCTGATTTGTCAGAAACCAGTGGTCATGTAAGTCCTTGGCCATGTACAGATTTGAGTATAGAAACAAGTTCCTTCATTTGTCCTCTTTATGTTGCTTTTCAGAAATATTTTGAATTCCCTCAAGACATAGATGATGTGTCCGATGCTGCCAAAGACTTGATCAGAAAACTCATTTGTCCAGCTGCCCAGAGGCTAGGAAGTAATAACTTGGAAGAAGTTAGAAACCATCCCTTCTTTGAAGGAATTGACTGGGATAATATAAGAGATAGTACGTTGTTTTGGAAAACTTTCGTTACTGTATCATGAATATAGTTATCATGAAAATTTATTACAATTACAAGAAGCAAACAAGCTTTACCTTGATGTTGTTCATTTGAAGTCAATGTTGTATCCAAAATCAGTGTCATGAATGTAAATAATAGTGATAAAACCTTGGAGCATAGCTACGTGACTTGTTTCATCAGCCTCATGACTCCAGGTCTTGAAATAAGTTTCTAAAGGGAAGAGTAACAGCAATCCTAATCGAAAAGAATTTTTTTTCCTACCAAGGGCCAGTTTTTGTTGTAGGTGAAGTGTATTTTCAGGGACATGGCTAACATAGTTGGCAAGACAGCTTTGAGGCATTGTCTCTTATTTTGAATGCTGTCACTCATTTTGGAACTAACCAACAGTTCCATAGTAGCTGCAATCCTAATGGCAAGTAGCCTTAATGTTTTTTGTTTTTTCCTTAAGTGTAATCATTGTTTTTTTTTTATCTTTGTTAAATTATCCAAGTTTCTAATACTCAGCTCTTCCAAAATGTTTAGCTGTTACCGTTCTTTACAGTGATACCGCCCTACAAACCAGAAGTCTCAAATAACGTTGATACCTCAAACTTTGATGTGGATGACACAGATCTAAAGGTCTCTGACGCAGTTCCTCCCAACACCCACAGAGAATTCACGGGGAATCATCTCCCATTCGTAGGTTTCACCTTCACCAGGAATAGGTAAGTAGGATCATGGCGTCTTGATGATACAGCAGTAAATCACCAGTATTGTCAGTTTCATCATTCCTTACAGTAATTTACATTTAATGTCAGAAAATGGGAGGTGGAAATACTCCTGGACCACAGTGGCTGGTTGTGCAGTTTTGTGACTGAAAAAAAGAAAAGAAAATAGACTGTTAGGATGCCCAAAGAGTGTTACCACGGAGACAATGTGATCTTTAATAGTCACTTAGAAATGATTGGATGCATTGTCTGACATATTGAATTTGTTATCCAGGATGGTCTGAAGATTACCCCAACAGGGAAAGCTGGTACTCTTCTCTAGTTTTTACTATAGGTTTGTGGTAAATTTCATCCAATGTTTAGGTATAATTTCAATCAATTTAGTTGGTCGATGAAAATTTTAAAAAAATGAAATATTGTACTCAAATTCTTCTTCCCCTTCCACCACTCTGTAGATATGGTCAATCAATTTAAATGGTCTTACAGATTTGACTGCCAAGAGATTATTTGTCAGATATTTTCTGTCACGTGCTGCAGTACTTCAGTGCCTTAAAGGGGATAAGTGTCCAAATACACAACAGGGAAAGTTAACTTGATTTACAAGCCAAAAATTCATTCCAAGAGCTCAGGCTTTTAGTGGGATTCTTTGGTTTGATATTTTGTGATGTGTTATGCTTCATTATTTCTCTTTGCTTTTTGGACGTAAGTGATTGTCTTTTGTCATAGTTCTGTGTGTTCTTGATCATCACTGTTGATGATGTGTGGTAGATGTAACCACAACCGTACATTCAAAGCCATTCATATCTGTTGATCTTTTGGTGATTGTGTCTCATCTTTGAAATCATTTTTCTTGGATGGATCACCAGGAGCCCACCAGTCCTGCTGCGCTCACCTCAAAATCTCTTTTATTCTGTTCTCAGTGTGGAATGCAGAGAATGAATGTCTTAGGCATGGAGATAGATTTATGTTGCACATTGTCTCAGCACCACCACCAGAAAGGAAAAAAAAGGTTAAAAAAGGTTTCTGGATGTTAACCTTTTCCAACATCATACTCAAACATAAAAGAACTTCATTAATTTAACACTAAAATATGAAGCGAACTCTACATGTGAAGAAATTGATAGATGTTCTGGAGGCAAGTAGATAGAACTGTTGGATTGACAACAAGACATTACAACAATCTATTGTCAATGAGTCAGGTATATTTTACATTCTCCAATCAGTGGGACCTACAGTAAACTCACAGAACTGTTTCAACCATCACTTCTTTACTCAGACACTTTGCTTTCTTAAAGAGCAGGTGGCCTTAAATTCTAGTAAGGTAATTCAGTTAGCTTATCCACCTAACAATTGAAGGTTTATTAACAGCAGCAACAACATTCATGTACATGAAACATTACACAATATATTATCTCTAAAGTTAAAGGTACAAAGGAGCCTCTTAACACAGCTCAAAGTTAACGCAGCCCTTTTGTAGAGTCCTTTTTTTTTCTTGGGAGGGTTGCTTGTAACAGCCTCTTCTCTCCAGTTTAGGCCCCACACACTTTAATATGTTTACCCAACAGATGCTAAAAGCAGGGATGAAGCATTACTGAGTTATAGAGTCTGTACTTCGTATAGCAATGTGGCAGATTGATTACATAACCAGGAAATCCTCCAGCTACCAGAGTTGGCAACTATTGCCAGCTACATTATAAAATGCGTTGATTGCTGCAACTACTGCAAGCTACCATGTAGAATGCTTTCACAAGTGCAACTACTTCTAGCTGTGTTACAGAATGCTTTGATCAGTGCAACTACTGCCAGTTACTGTATTGAATACTTTGATTTGTGCAACTGCTGCCAGCTGCTTTATTGAATAGTTTGATTTGTGCAACTACTGGCAGCTACTGTATCGCATAATTTGATTGATGCAACTGCTGCCTGCTACTGTATGGAATACGTTGATTGGTGGAACTGCTGGCAGCTACTGTATTAAATACTTTGTTTGGTGCAACTACTGGAGATACTTCTGTGTTCGTCGTTACGGCCTAGTCTGTTTCAAGCAGATTTATGTTAGAACACCACCCCAGGGATTTTGCCGGAAACTCAAAACAAGATGTGAGGGGTTACTGCTAGACCATGATTCCATATTGGTGCTGTCCTTGGTAAAAGTTACACATAGGTTCAGGTCGACAAAAGTTTGCTTCTGGGACCTGTATAATGTGAAATTTGAAGGTTCTATATGTCCATTTAATTATGTAAGTTCAAACATGGCTGCAAAGTATTCTTTCCATAAGTAAAAAATCAAGGAATAGATATTTTTATGGAAAATGAAAAAGTGAGGGAGGGCATTTGGCTCACCTTCCTTTGGAAAGGGGGGGACACACCCTACCCCTTTAACCCCTCTGATGAATTCCCTGCACCTCTTGCACAGAATGAAGCAATACTGCCATTGGGTTGTGATAAAATTCTGTACTGTAATTTTTTTGGTGTTGCTCTGTCCAAGTTTGACCAGTGTTGTAACTCTGTGATTAGGGATTTGATGTACTATTCAAGGAAAGCACTGTATTCTAGACAGGAAATTCTATGTCATAATTGTTTGCTTCGAAGCTGTCATAAGTTGTAAACATGAGAGTATGGGACCAGGATGTCAACTGTGTGAAATTAATTATTACTGCTATCCATGTTACAGCAAGGAGAACGGGGGTAATCATAATTGACTTTAAACAAGACTTATCAGAGTTGCCTCAGAGTCACTAATTATTTCAAATTAACTAAATGTTCAAATGTCAAATTAAGATGTTTTGTCAAATTTGGCTCAGTCATGGTGCCATGGTGTATACATGGTGTAAATGCCCTCAACTTGATAAATAAAGCAGTATCTAAGAAAGCAGCTTATATAACCATGAAGCAGGGCATTTTTATTTGGCACCCTTTTCTCATAAACTCAATGATGTCCAGTTCCTTAGTTACTAAACCTTTTCTTTATTTCTTTCTAATTGTTGTTTTTTTTTTCCTCCACTCATCATAAACAAATCATGGCTATTCAGAGTCCACAACTACCACAGATTTGACGGTTTCAGTGTTTTCTGTTTTAATTTCTTGCAGTAAATTATCAGACGTCGGTTCCCTTATAGAAGCCAAAGACAGTGTGATTGATAAAGACACAAGGCTAGACATCGATTCGTGTGAGAGGAAGATCAAACGATTGGAGGCGGAGAAGAATGAGAAGGAAAGCATCATTTCAAGTAAGCAAACTGTCACAATCAGAAATGGCATCGACAGATAAAAATGAGAGTATGATGGACAAAAAAAATGAAGTCAATGATCACATAGTGAAGGAGAGTTGGCTATGATCTCTGTGGAAGATGATACTCAGTAATTGAATTTTATATTGCAAGATCTGGTGATGTTGAAACATAGCCCTGTTACTGACATTGATCCTCTCCCTTGTCTGGAGTCATGTGAAATTCATAGTGTCAAAATGATTGCCTGCTGACTTTAAATTCTGAAAAATCACCATGTTGTCGTTCCCTCCCTCACAACCATCTCTTGCCCAATTTTATGGCTAAAGGAAGGATTAAAAAAAAAATAACGAACAGAACGTCTGATTGTCAAAATTAACAACATAGACATTTATTAGCCCTCGCTTCACTAATGTATACATGTAGCCTTGCTCCCAATATCCCCCAAATTAAGGGGTAAGTATAGTCACTCCTTAATGCCCACACCAGTGAGCTGTGGGGATTTCTCAGTAAGAGAAAGCAATACCATGAAACAGTAAAACAGTTGAATTGCTCCTGTAGTATGAATGATCCGTATTCGTGTGATTTGCTTTTTCAAATTGGTAGAATGCTGCAATATTAGCCTGTAATGCTTTGAACTAAAGTTTGCAAACATAGCAGCCACCGCCTCCTCGTCAATACTGGTGTCGTTGAGTTTTTTATTGTGCGGCATAACAATCACAACAAATAATGTTACTAATTGCAACCAGACTGTTCAGACACTGTTGTGTAACATTCTTTTGTGGTAAGGTTGTTGTATTATATTTGTTCCCAAGGAGTTAGTCTTCATTGACAAGTTCTAGCATCCTTCAGTGATTTCCAACAGGATAGAAAAGTGATCTTGGTAAGATCTAGGTTAATTACAACATTTGAGAGCGATTGATTGACTGAATCAATTGAAGAATTGCTCACATGGTTCATATCACAGACCATGCTGGCATATTGTTAGTGTGGAGTAGTTGAGTTTCATTTACGGGGGAACATCTTGTTGAAGAACACATGGGTACAATAGAGAATAAGTTATGAGCTCATTCTAAAAATAATCCTGTAGACACTTAAACTGTCTGTCAAAGTGAAACTGTGTTCCATATAGCTACTCTGTTGTATTTTACACTTCTTTTGTTTTAGTTGATGAATGTTGGCCTTGCCCTTTTTCAGTGATTTCTATTGTAGATAATAGCTAATATCTAGCTCATGTCTCTTGTATTATTTTTATTATTCTGCTGTCAAACAGTTACAAATTCAAAGGAAAAAAGAATGCTTGGCTAGTTTCGCCTTTTTCCCTTGATGAACATGTACATCCTGTTTACAGAGTCTTGTCAACTTCTCTAAGCAAAGTTGCAAAGGGTGAATAAGGAGGCTGTTTTTAAGGATTGAATTTGGTACAATTTTCAGCATACTGGAAAGAGATAACATTAATCTCAGGGAGGAAAAAATATTCAGTCACTTTTTAGGAGGATGATAATTACTGAGATTAAGTAAAAGCCTTCACACTTGAGAATTGCTTTCACTTCTCTGAATTTAATATATTGTACTTGACATACTGTGAATGTAAGTCACTCAACAGTATGAGTGGGCCCCCTCTCAGCCATAACAAGACCTGGAAAACTGTATGATCTGTTAGCATTTCAACTGTGTGACATTTGCCAGTAGTCCATCAGTATTGAAGGGAGTAACTTGGAACTGGTGTAAACATTCCATGTCAAGAAAAAGGAATTCCAACAGTTGACCCAGCAAGCATGGAGTGGCAATTCTTTGCAGAACTGATAGTTTGGTATAAAATGCTGAATTCACAAAGTAGTAAAAATTTGTTATACATGTTGATTGGACATTGATTTATTTTGTTGTTTTGATTTCAGTCCATAAATCTGAATATTCATTAGTGTAAGAATGTGATGGCATGTTTGTAGATCTTGTTCAGTTTCTGGTTGAAGGAAATAACAAAGCAAGGTATACTCTTCTCATTCAAGTTTATAATACAATGTGTGTGTGGCCTGGAATGGTTTGTCGGTCCTTGTTTTACACAGAGATATAGGTTAGCATGTAAGTCAATTTTTTTTTTGAAGGTTTGCAGGTGTTAGTGATGTTGATATGTTCATTTTTACTCCAAGTGGATTAATTCTATCAGGAGTTTTGCTTACATGGTACACAATTGCTGGACTGTAATATTTTAATTAGATGGTCAGGTATGAATAGCCATTATAGACCTGATGTTTAATACAAGATCTAAAATGTTCTGTAAGTTCACTACCGATGATTGGATCTTTCAATCCATTGTAACACTTAATGCTAATCAAATTTAGACCCTGTGTGGGCCTCACAAGGTATTCCTAGGATTGTTCCCAAAACTCTGTGATCACTGGAATACATCATGTCAGTTTCCCTAGGCAACAGACGCCATATCAGACACAGAGCCAAAATATTTGAGTGCTTTAATTACATCTATGAGTGGTTTTAATGAGTTCATTATGCAACAATATTGATTCACTTCCTGAAGCATAATTTAGTGCATATGAGTATGTGCAGTGTATGGTGAATTAAGTTAGATGGCCCTATAAGATTGCTGGAATACAAAACATGCAGTAGATCAGTAGCAGACATTTTGTGTGAAATATAAATAGTATTATACTCCTACGGTAAGCAGTGGTTATGTTGAATGGATATATACAAATATATTTGTACATGAAAAAACAAAAGATTACATGAGATCGCTAATGATCCTCGTCTTATAATTAGCCCCTCTGGATAGCTGATGTAGTAAGATCAACCTTGTCATTCCGAAATATATAAGGAAATAGCTTGTTCAGAAAATTAAAAAAAAAATCAAAAACGAAGAATGAGAGAAACACCAGAACAAAGATGGCAATTGCCTCTTTTCATATTTCATAGTTGTAAGTCCAATACTATCAGGATATTCAGCGACATGACTTGATAAAACTATGTCCGGTCCAACAAATGTTCTTGAGGATGTATGACGACATCATATGCTGTGTTACTATTGAGTTTATCCTGCAGTGTGGTTAGGACTAGTTTCCATTTTATATTCTTTTGAAAGGTTTAAAGCTGCAGTTACAAGATTCTTCATCTCCTGTTTACAATGGACAACTGCCATTAGATAAAAACAGAGAAGAACAAATCAACAAACTTCAAGATGACATAACTCATTTAAAGAAAAAACTGGCAGGTATGTTTAAAAATGATAATATTTCAGTAGATCTAGTTTCATTTGCATCAATTGTTTTACGTCAAAATGACAGTGATCAGTCATCTGTCAATGTTATTGTTATTTTAATGAGCCTTTTACGATTGATGAAGATAAATGACAGTCTACCTTTATACAATAGTTTTCCTTTGGTCTTGAATATCAACATGATTGATACTTCACACATAATGTGTATTACATTGTAGGTACATGATATGAAAATACTTTTTCGGTCACTTCAACCAATTTTTGAAGACAATACTTAATCTTAAATTAGTTTACTGGTTCCTCTGCATCGCCAGTAGTCAATGGAGCAGTTTGGTAGCTGTCTTTAAGCCTACATTTTCAATGCTCTGTGGAGCAGTTTGGTAATGGTCTTTAACCAACATCCTTCAAGAGTATGGATGATTTTGTTAAGTGAAATCTCATCCAGGCTGTTGTTGTTCAGATCATTTCCATTTCATTGCAATGATTTGTCCGTCAGACGGAGTTTCCGGTTTCATTGCAATGATTTGTCCGTCAGACGGAGTTTCCGGTTTCATTGCAATGATTTGTCCGTCAGACGGAGTTTCCGGTTTCATTGCAATGATTTGTCCGTCAGACGGAGTTTCCTGTTTCATTGCAATGATTTGTCCGTCAGACGGAGTTTCCGGTTTCATTGCAATGATTTGTCCGTCAGACGGAGTTTCCGGTTTCATTGCAATGATTTGTCCGTCAGACGGAGTTTCCGGTTTCATTGCAATGATTTGTCCGTCAGACGGAGTTTCCGGTTTCATTGCAATGATTTGTCCGTCAGACGGAGTTTCCGGTTTCATTGCAATGATTTGTCCGTCGGACAGTCTTTGGTTTCATTGCAGTGATTTGTCAGTCGGATAGAGTCGCTGACTCCCTAATTTGACTACTTATGATCAATGACCAAAATGTTTATCTCGATACAAATATTCAGTTTTTGTTTTCATCTTCTAGATGCTGAGAAGAATTCCCAGGGAAGAATGCTGGAAGGTGGAGACTCAGTGTCTAACATCAAAGTGAGAGAGCTGGAAAGGAAAAACAGGTCAGAATATCCAAGTGATAATGGGGACATTGTGACACTTGTTGTTGTGTTTGGTCTTCTCCATAGTTATTGCGATGCAAAGAAAAAGAAGGGTATATTCAAACAGAATATATCTCATTAACAAGCTCAACATAATTCATTAACAAAGGAAAGAATAAAGTACATTGTTTGAAGAACATTAAATACTGAATATGACTGATAGTAAAGAATATTGCTATGCCTGTCAGTGTGTATTCACATCTTCCTTGTGGATGTAAAAGCGATTATCTTCATTTAGTGCCATCTTTGATGGGTTTCATGTTTGCCAATGGCATGTCCGTTTCATTAGTTAGTCTTTTATTCTCTTGAGTGTTTTAAAGACTGCTTGCATGTAGGAAGCAGGAAGTCATTGCAAATGTGAGCTATTGAATGCTTCCTCCTCACAACTTAAAATAACTACATTCTTTCCAGTCATGTGTGGTACCAGTTTTTGTCCCTCTGCAAACTTGGGAATGTTTGCAGAAAGCACCAAACTTGTCGGTCAGTTAAATGTACAGAAAAATATATAAAAATGTAATGGAAACTGAAATAATGAAAATGAATGAAAATGAAAAAGTTGATCATGAATGTATTCAAAACTCAACAAATATTGGTTAATCATAAGAACCAGTTGGTGTGAAACAGTTGATTCTGAAAGTACTTTGCACTTGTTATCGTTACATTTGAACAATTTTTTCTAAAAAAATTCTTGAAATGCCTCAAAATGTGATGATGCCTCAGAATATGAGGATGCCTCAGATAGTGAGGGAATGAGTGCATTCTACCACATACATGCTCCTGTTTTGCAAATGTTGCATTCTGTGTGTATTATATTACATAGAGACCCATTCCTTAAAACCCCTCACAGGCAGCTAAAGGCAGAAAGAGATGATATCGAGAAGGAGTTGGAAGAGAAAAAGACCTTGATGAGACAGCAGAAGAAGGAACTGAAAGAAGCTCAATCTCTGCACAAAATAACTCAAAATGAGCTAGAAGATGCTAGCATTAAGTGAGTATCACTGAAAACACCATAGCCCTACCATCCCCCAAACAAACTCCCTAGCCTCATGGCCAGGAACATGTCTGGAGGTAAAGGAGGAGAGGAGAGGAGAGTAGACGGTTGGGACGGGGTGAGGATGAGTGTGGAAAGATTGCAGTGCGCCAACTTTGATATATTTTATTTAAAGAAGATATTTTCTTTAAAGAAAAGTCTATATTTGAAATATAATGTTGAGGTGGTGTAAAGACAGACAGCACTGATACACCGTATCCATGGTTACATGTGGAAGCTCAGATGAGCAGCTAATGACCTTTGCAATGTTAATAGAGCATGAATGCTTACATTAATACAGATATATATGCAAACTATGTTCAAAGTTCAACAAAGTAAAATACTAGCAACATGTTCCAATTGCTTTGGGTTTTCCAGTTGCTGTGTACATTTCTTTCCTCTTTGCAATGAAAGTTGAACTTCCAAAGTGCCATAGCTCTCAGTCAGTGCTACATCATAGACCATAAGCAGGTTCTGTCAGAATCAAGGGCAAAATTCAACTTGAGGAGAAAGGTTTTATCTGTCAATGTATGATGTACATTGAGTCTATTACTGATTCCTGTTTCAGTGATTGTTATTTTCTCCGTATCCATTCATCTGCTGCTGTTGCTCAAGCTCAGTATAATTCAACCTCCTCAGGGTGAAAGTAGAAGGACTCGAGTCTGTTTGATCTCTTGTCCTGCTGTAATCCGCTAGCAATGTCCGTGGGTCTGCATGAGCAACCAGAAATAAATTGAATTATACAAAGGTGTTTGCCATTATTGTACACACCACATAAAAAGATGATAACATTATTCAAACAAATATCAAAACTGTTCCTCTTTGGTCATGTTGACTGATTACGTACCCGATCCCTGGGTAGTGTCTGGAGTCATGTGTTACAGTACCTTACAGTGATGTTTTATACCCCATCATTTCACATATGTGCACAGCTATATTGTACATAAACTGTATTGTTTTATAGCTATATTGTTCACAGCTATATTGTACGTCACTGTATTGTACTTAGCTGTATTGTTCACAGCTGTATTGTATGGCAGATTATTAGCAAAATGCCCTCTGGCAACATTTGAATGCCTAAGGTAAAGATATCAAGGCATACATCAGTTTATTCTATTAATTACACAAAATTAGTCACCACCATCCTCCTTGTTGGTGGATGATACTTCAGATATCTTACGTTACAAGTTTGTTCTTGGACTTTGCAATAAATGGCTTAAATTAGATCTCAGCTATCTGGTCCCTACAGTTCTGAAAACAACTTTTCCTTTAGGTTTCGTTCTTCTTCAAATGTGATTGTGGCAGCTTGTTTGAAGGGTTTTGTCTCCATGTTTTGGTGATTCACAGATTTTCAGACATGCAAGCAGAGAAGCAAAAACTCTCGCGGTTAATCAAAGAGAAAGAGGAGGAGATTGATAACCTGATGCAACAGCTGGATAAGAAGAGACAGGATCTCAGGAAGACAGAAAAACTACAAAAAGAGGTAAATACAGCAGATTAGAGCAGGAATTTGGGGGAAATGATGAGATAAACAGGGATTAAAAGCTACAGAAAGAGGTGATTATAGCTGGATGAGGATGGTGACAAAACTAGTCAAATGATGACATAAACAGAGATTAAGCACACCTGAGAGAGGTGTCTACGCCAGATACCAGGGTAAGTGGTAGGAGGAGGGATGGGAAGCTGGGAAAATGATTACAAAAACAGGGATTATTTACAACTGAATGTGAATACACCAGATCCCAGAAGGACGAGAGGTAGGAACAACAGGACACAAACAGGAATTATTACATCACAAATTGTTCCAACTTGTATTTGATCTGTATATGGGAGGGAGACTTAGAGTGTGGGTTTGGGTAGCTGGATTTGGGTACAAATGTGTTGAGAGGCAATAAGTAATGATGGCATGAAAGGTGATGTTATGAAAGGTTAAATGTGGTAGGAGCAAAACCCTTGAAGCAGGGAGATAAAACCCACTGAGGTGTTATTTAAGGGGATGGAATAGTGTACTCGCTACATGTGAAGTAAGTGAAAACTTTGCATTTAAATGAAGAGTGAGGTTTTCTTTTAAATGAAAATAGCTGTTATAATTTTAATGCAAGATGAGGTGGGGGGGGGGGATTGTTAACAACAATCTTTATATGTCTCTGATATTATGCTATTAAATTTTCTCCTTGCAGCATGAAAATGAGCTTGTTGAGCTCCAGTCATCCCTGGCCAGAGAAAAGAGGCTACGGCAGCAAAGTGATCAGTATACAAAACGATTAGAAGATGAATTAGAATTACAAAAGGTATGTTACATGAAAAGACAAAAGGTATGATGACAGGGAAAGACAAAAGGTATGATGACAGGGAAAGGCAAAAGGCATGATGACAGGGAAGGACAAAAGGTATGATGACAGGGAAAGACAAAAGGTATGATGACAGGGAAAGACAAAAGGTATGATGACAGGGAAAGACAAAAGGTATGATGACAGGGAAAGACAAAAGGTATGATGACAGGGAAAAGACAAAAGGTATGATGACAGGGAAAGACAAAAGGCATGATGACAGGGAAAGACAAAAGGTATGATGACAGGGAAAGACAAAAGGCATGATGACAGGGAAAGACAAAAGGCATGAAGACAGGGAAAGACAAAAGGCATGAAGACAGGGAAAGACAAAAGGCATGAAGACAGGGAAAGACAAAAGGCATGATGACATGGAAAGACAAAAGGCATGATGACAGGGAAACACAAACGGTATGTGATATGGAAAGACAAAAGGTACGATGACAGGGAAAGACAAAAGGTACGATGACAGGGAAAGACAAAAGGTACGATGACAGGGAAAGACAAAAGGTACGATGACAGGGAAAGACAAAAGGTACAATGACACGGAAAGACAAAAGGTACGATGACAGGGAAAGACAAAAGGTATGATTACAGGGAAACACAAAAGGTTGGTAATGTGGGAAAACAGGTATGTTATAAAGAAATACAAAAACTATGTTGCAGGAAAAGCCAGAAGGTATGATGACAGGAAAAGATAAAAGAGTCTGTGACAGGGAAAGCAAAGATTGTTATGTCATAGTTAATAGTTAATACACACACCCAAACTTTGGTACCGGTTGAGGAAAACTAAAATACTAGTGTTTGCCTTTTGTACAAAGATACTTGACCGACAATGTCAGGACTGATTTCTGAAGTTGCTAACTGGATCCAAAGTTTCTCAAATGTACACACTGTACTTGTGACAAGATTCAACCTTTGTAAAATGCAGAGTAGATAAATGTTAAAAGAAGATCAGTTATGTTATGACATAAGTAGGTATCCAAAGGTAGCCAAAGGATTTGCATTGAAATGATACAAGTGACATTCTAGAGATATTGTCAAATTTATCATCAATTTCTCTCTATTTGATGTATTTGCTGTTGCAACGATCTGTTTTACAAGATGGAATTGAAATATCATTGGACAAGTTGCTTTAATGGGATAAATCAGACACAGTTGGCCACTATATCTACCATCTGGGATGGGTCATTCGGAGTTTCTGTAAATCATGTTTTTTTGGTGGTAATGTTAGATGGATTTGTGTTGTCTCATTTTATGTGTGTATGTCAGTTGTGTATAATCCTGTGATTTTGTAAGAAGTCTGTAAATGGCTTACAAAGAAGAACACGCTTCTATATATGAAGCATTTTATTAGAAACTGACAATGATGTTAATTGAATGCTGATTGTTTTCTTTCTCTCAGAGGAGGGTAGGATCCAGAGAGGCAGCCGAGCCATCTCATGAACTGCAGTCGGAGATTACAAAGTTAACAGCAGAACTTAGCAGGAGGGACATCGAACTAGAGGATGCCCTCGCTGAAGCAAAGTCTAGATATGCAAGTGAAGAGCAGGTATGTGTCCATCCATGTATTGGGTAGGTACTATTAACACATCCTTCACTTCAAAAGTACATGAAAATGGTTAAAATCTTTGCAAAGTGGTAATCAAATTTTTGCAAAATTGATAAGAAATATGAGGATTGGTTGTGTACAGCTATGACCAAAAGTCCCTTTTTTTCAAATCTTCTAGAGTCTTCGAGATCAGATTCAAGAGAACAATCAAGAACTTGAGAAGCTGAGGAGAAACCTGAGTCGTCTTCAAGACAAGGCAGACAGGGATCAAGCTCAGATATCTCAGGAACAGATTGATCTGGTAGCTGAAACTAAGAGGAAATATGAACGAGAGAAAGCTGTCCTAATGGAAGAAAACAAGAAAGCACGAACAGACTTAGAGAAGGTATGTTCTTAAACTCCAGGGTGCACAGACGAACAAATCACATATCCCATCTGTAGTATCACCAGTAGCAGCTGCAGTAGCACTGACTGTAGTACCCACTGTAGCATTGTCTGTAGCACCTGCAGTAATCTCAGCTGTAGCACAGGCAGTAGCGTCAGAATGAATTTGTTCAGACTGTGTCAATAACTCATTTTGTTACTTATTCTCATAACTATGCCCAGTTTCATGCTCTGTATGTCAAGAACTTCATAGGCTAGGGGAAGAGAGAAATTTTTTTCATTTCAGTTGAAGTATACAAGCTACCTGTAAAAAGAATTGAGCAAAAGAGTATATATCCTTAAATAGTACTTCAAATTTATAGTGCAGTACAAAAAAAAACAAAAAAAATTTAAAACAAAGAATATTCAAATCAAGATTTAAAAGCACAATCTTAAAAAAAAAAGGAGTTGTGCAGAAGACTACATTCTTTGTACAACAATTAGTTGTGTATTTTGGATATACTTTCACAGTTTCTTAACTTCACCACACTGTTCAGTAGAGTTATGGCATGGACTAAATTTAAAGTTATCAAGTGTGAGACCCACTGCATGTGCACTTAACCTATGGTTATCACGTCTAGAACATTTTTTCTGTAGACACGTCATTGGTTAGTATTATGAATTATGCATTTTACTGAATGCAGTCATTGGTGAGTCCACTGTATATTTTCTTTTTTTTTGTCAGTTTTCCCCATGACATAAACTGATACAGATCATTTTAAAGTTTTTTTTTTTCACTTTGCAGTATTTTGTCCTGTTGAGTATATGGGTAGACAAAGAGTCATTGAGGTCTATTAATGAATCTTGATGACCATCTGGTAACTCTGAAATCTCAAGTGTGCAAACCTGAAATCACATGCACAATTGTCAGCTTGACTTCTTGTTCTTTATTGTTGTGATTTCAGACGATCTCTGCCCTGGAGAAGTTACAGAGAGACCACAGGGTACTGCAGGAAGAGGTTCAAGATATCAGTGATAAGAAAGATTCTGTGGCCCACTGGGAGGCACAAATTACAGAAATAATTCAGTGGTGAGGCTTCAATTTATATATTGTTCATTCACATCTGTTAACATTACTCTGCGTTATTGGGTGAAGACAGTGAAGCTAAGTTTATCTGAATCCACTGAAGGTTTCTAGTATGTGATATGAAACAAATACATAAAACTTATGTTTTGTTCCCAGGGTAAACGATGAGAAGGAAGCGAGAGGTTACTTACAGGGTCTAGCTACAAAGATGACAGATGAATTAGAATCAGTGAGAGCACCAGGTCCCCCTGGTACTGGGAAGGTAACTGTTTCTTTTGCCAGTCATGCTGCATCATACTGTCTTTGTTATCCGTGAAAAGTCTTGCCATATGTGACAGTTTTTATCTTACTGCAAAGAAGGTTTAATTTGTGTGACTCACCTTCATGAATTCCACTTTGCAGTAGAATTCCAAAACATCAACATGTTAAGTTTTTCTTCTATCTCATTGCACTACAGCTGTTCCCATTAATTTGTTGGTCTGTACTGGTACACATTTAGTAATTTCTATTGTTACCTATTTGTTTTTCATATGCTTGTCACTCTGACACCTGTTACTAGGAGATGTACAAGTTCAACAAAGATAGTTTAGTTTTAATATTTGTGTGGCACAAGTTATTCACATACATTTCTCTTAGAAAGAAATATATTGCTATCTCAAACAGGTGATTCTGTAGTATCATGTAGCCTGTGAAGGGTGGATAACATCATGGGCCAGATGATTTAATGTGGATGTGACTCATTTTGTTTTAAAGCTAGGAGAGGAAAGAGCTGTTAACTTGTGTCAAGTTATTTTGGATTTATTGTCACACTATGGTAATATTTGAGATTGACAGCCTCGGTAATGATGTTGCTGGTGATATTATTTTTTGACAGGCAAACTGGCAGTCGAGGAGGTCTCACAAAATGGACAAGATGGAGCTGCTGAACCTGCAGTCTAGCTTGCGAAGCGAGGTACTTGCCAAAGAACAAATCCAGAAAGAGTTGACTGACGTATCTGCCGCCAGGGCGTCAGCTGAAAGGTAACGACGCCTTCCAAATACTGTGATTTAATTACAAGAATGAGTGTCAAAGAGATTTGCACACTAGAAAACAGCAGTATGAATTTCAAAGGGAAAGCATTTGAAGTTTCAGTTTGTCAGTAATTGAAGAACACTGGGTGTTTATAACTGTTAGTTATTACTATGGTTAGTTTTGTTTTTATTAACCATATCATTAGTCCCTCTCTGTTTTTGATCAGTTGAGTGACATCATTCAGTCTGGTGTTATCAGTTTAATGTTTGACAACATATCTGTTGGCATCGTAAGAGGTTTACATTCTATTGCCCTTTCATTTTTACTAGATCATGAATTGACTTGCCCTTGTCAGTTTTATATTGCTTCCTAATTCTCAGCCAGCTTGCACAGTGTTGTCATGGTGATGGCACAGATGATAAGTTTATAAAGATTGCCAATGATAAATACAAGGCTGCATTTCCAAAAGTTTGAGTATCTCAGGAGGGGTCTGCATATGGACTATAGAGTATGAGAAAATATGTTCATTAACTTAAATATCCCACCATTAGAACCTGTGCCCCACCCTGTACCCTTTTCGCATTTCATATGTCCGTATTTTGAATGAAAATTCCTCTCTTTGTGTATGTGGCACATCCTTGAAAACTAATGTTGATTTGAATGCCTCCATGGTTAGAATGATAAAAAGGTTAACATCAATGTTTGGATCCTGGGCGAATGATCTGGAAAGTTTGAATGGTTTGTTTCTCATGCTTCACACTAACTCCTGGACCCACCCCACCAAACCCACCCCATCAACCCCCTAACCCACCCCACAAATGTCTTTGCCTGCGGAAATCCTTTAGTATGATTTTAACATGAATTTCTCTATGTTTTACAGCAAATTGGAGTCAGCTCAGAACCAGATGACAGAAATGAAATCTGAGAATGATAAGTTGAAAGATAGAATTAAGGAATTAGAAGATAAACTAGAATCCAAAGAAGGTAAGCACTTTTTCAGGTAAAACTGTTGGTAGATTGTAGACTTTCTTCATATTAATGGGAAAATACATTGACAAAGCACAGATGTTAGTAGTTGTCATAATTGCTAGAAGTTTTAAAAATTTCTTTTTACCAGCAAATTCTCAAAAGAATTACAAATTTTAGGACCTCAGGTTAGAAAACCTACAGGTCAGAAAAGGACTTTCAACTATTTATTGTTGAGCAGTAATTGCTTTTTATGCTTTTATTCTACTTTAATTTTTGCAGCATCTTTGGTTGCTTTTCAACTACTCTGATTGTTCATCTGTCTTCTTTTCTCCTTACAGAGGTATCCACGATAGGCAGGCAAGATTCAACCATGAATTTAGACTTTTTTGTTGATTTCTTGAAGAGTGATGTGAACGTTCCTCCAGTGGTAAGTGCCAGACATCCCCAAAGGATGAGAATTACTGTCGTGCAGTGTAGATGTATTTTGCAGGACATTTTGTTCTCTCTGTATTCATGAAGAATGTGACAGAGGGGCAACACGTCTTCGTTGGACACAAAGTTTATTATGTCGTAGGTCTCTTTAATGTAAGGTTGCAATGATGGGTAGAGCCAACAGTGATGGGTTGACACTATAATGTTGGTGTACACTATGATGATTGGCAGATACTGCAGTGATGGGTAGACACTACAGTGAAGGGTAGACACTATACTAGACTTATTTATAACATCAAAATCATTTTGACTGAAAAGGAGAGGAATGTGTGTGCAGGGTAAAGCAAGGCCATGAAATTAAATGTGTCTTAATGAGAAGCCATGGATTGAACTTTGTTGCAGAAAGAGTGAAGTGAATTAACTTCATTTTACCCTTTCTTGTCTTTCTCCTCAAAAGTCTGATGAGGAAAGTGAAATGCCAAAGTATAACGAACCAGTCGTCAATGAACCGCCTCAGCCAGAGAAAGAAATTAAACCTGTAAGTATTACACAAAAGTTACATGAAGATTCATAAAGCTAAATCACTTTATTATCCTTCCCTTTCCCTGGAGAGATTATTAATGACACATTGGAATTTGTGTCTTTCATGCACATCCACTGTGACTTGCAGTGTTAGGCTTGAAATGCATATTAATCTCCCTTTTATATCTGATCCTTACTTAAGACTCAATGATGATATAATCATCCCTGAATGACTCTTTTTGCCCGAAGCATTACTACTCTATGCCTTGTTTGCCTCACATATCCACTTTCCTTGCCTCCTCCCCACCCATCTGCTCATGTGCATATGACCATGTGACAATGTATTGTCCTATGTATTCTGTTAAGGTGAACAACAACAAGTCTCCAGTGAAGCAAGTGAAACCCAAGGTTCCGCCTCCGATGTCTCCACCAAAGCCTAAGGCACACAGATTAGTATGTCAAGATTTCAGTACCCCCATTAAGTGTAATCATTGTACATCTCTTATGCTTGGTCAAAGGAGACAAGGGATGTTGTGTGAAGGTAAGTTGACATTATATCACATGATATTACACATGACATTAGTTTCAATATCACATGTAAACTCAACCAGAGAGACTTCATTTCCCAATACCAAGGGGGAAAAAAAAAAAAGATGGATTAGCTGGTAGTCCACCCAAATTCTTGATTCAAACCACTGCATAAATGTGAGGTTGTGCAACAGTTGCATGTAGCTGTTGCATATTCATGAATTATATGTTAACCCAACCAAACACTGATTCCTGTACAACCACTTAACATAGCTGTTGTCTTCCTTCATTCTCTGGATTGTTATTGAAGTTTTGTTCTCTTGATTTTTACCTGTTCTGAAAATTTGTGACACCCCAATGGATAAAGATGAACTTACTGTATATGTGAACTTATTTATATTATTCAGATTACATATTATTCAGAGTATATGCTGCTAGGTTGAGTAAAATGAACTGAATTAAAGTAAACATGGAGAAAAAAAAATGTATTAATGTAAAAAAATGAATGTAACAAATCAGTACTATTGTTACAGTATAGATCATCTTTCCACAAGCATCTTCTAACCAATGGTGATTTCTCTCTTTTTTTTTATCATCTACATCTAGTCTGCCATATTGCATGTCATGTGGCCTGTGCAGAGAAAGCATCCAGTGTGTGTCCAGCCCCAGCTGACCAAAGTAAGCTCACATTTGTATTTTTGTTTGCAAAAATTATTTTTGGTTTAATCAATGCTCAGGAAATTGGATTTATTGGTTCAAACTCTGAAATGATCAAACAAAGGCATTGCATCAGTTCAAGGGACTTGAGTGTTCACTGCTATGGAATCAATATGTGTTCTTGTTTTGTACTCTACAATACTGGTAAAATACTGTCATTTGAGCTACCTGGACATAAAGGTTGACTACTTTAGTTCTTAGTTGCAGCTGATAGTGTGACATTCTAGGAATAGAAATGGTACTGGTGTGTTTCCATGGAGAAGTGGTGTTGGTATGTTAGGATAGAGTCGTGGTATTCTGTTGAACTGGTAGTGATGTGGGCATGCTAGAAGAGAGAAGTGGTGTTTATACGGTAGAACGAAAGTGTTGGTATCGTAGGATAGAGTTTAGTGCCAGCATGTTAGGACAGAGTAGGTGAGGCTGTGTTACAATGGAGTAGTGATGCTGGTATATCAAGATAGAGTATTACTACCAGCATGTAAGCATTTAGCAGTGATAACGTTTTCAACATTAGTGACGTGCCGAATGTATTCTTATTTAGTGTTTTGTCTAGACATATGACACGGAAGCAGTTTTGCTAATCTTTGTTATATTTGTGCTGCATTATAATTGAGTTGTCACATTACACAGTCAGTTACAGATTTTATCGCATCAAGTTTTAACCTGCATTATCTTTCAGTTGCTAAACCTCAGGGCATTGATCCAAACCAAGGCATAGGTACAGCAATTGAAGGTTACTTAAAGATTCCTAGGGCAGGTGGAGTCAAAAAAGGTTGGATGAGACAATTTGCAGTTGTCTGTGACTTCAAGTTCTTCCTATTTGATGTCATCCAAGGTCGTAATGGTCAGCCTATCAACAAAGTGGTACATGTCCTTGACATGAGGTGAGTCATGTCTCTGCTTACTGATATCGAGGTTCCCTTTGTTAATGAAAAACTTGAAAAAAATCATGAAAATTTGGAAAATTCTCCTAAGGCCTCCTAGTTGAAAAACTCAGGGAAATTGTGTGAAGTCATGGAAAGTTTAAAAAGTGACATGGTTGTTTTCTCACTTGAAATATGAAATTTACTTTTCTTTTCACTTCATATTTCTTTGGATTTTGTTATTATAATTGAAAACTTTGTGTAAGACATCAGGACAAAGGTTGTGGAAATTCTTTATTTGGTCCTGGAAAAGTGATGCAAACATAGTGAAAATTGATTTCCTAGAATGTGAAGGAATTATCTGATATGCAGATGAACACAGGTAGGAATTGCAGATAAAACATTGCATTGAAACCAGGAACTCTAAGTTGGGAATACATCACTGAGGTGTGTCTCACCAAAGGACCGGGTGCAGCTTTTTGCAAACTCCTCAGCAGTGCTGTGTTTGAACACTCAGCAGTATTGTCATTTCTTAAGATGTTACATGTCTGTTGTCAGTTTGACCTAGTCAATGAATGTTTGCTATTTTTCAATATAGTCTTCCTCTTCTGTTTGCATTTAATCATCGTGGACCCTGATTAACTTGAGATGTCTTTCTCTTTTGTCACAGAGATGAAAACTTTGAAGTAGGATCAGTGTCGAGAAATGAAGTGTTCCATGCAGATGATAAGCACATACCTTGCATATTTAAAGTGAGTTGTCACACCTTTCAATATATTTTGTGGTGGTTGTAAGCTTCAAGTAGAGATAGGTTCATAACATTCATCCTCTACCACTACTCTTCCCTCGATATAACGACCATTTCTGTGTTTTTGTCCGCGCAGATGTTAATTTTGTTTGATGTATATTTTTATCCCCCTCCTATCTTGTTGTGATGGTGATTAGTTGTGATTTGTGTCTCCGTCATCTGCAGGCTTTAATCAGTTTCATCTGTTGTCATGCTCATTGCTTTTCATTCTTTCTTTTTTGTTAGGTATCAGCCTCACAGCTAAACCCACCTGTCCATAAAGCACAACTGCTTCTCCTGGCAGAGAACTCCACGGAGAAGAACAAGTGGATCAAAGCCTTGACAGAGCTTAGAAAGATCATCCAAAAGAACTTACTACCGGATCGTTCAGTCTTCAGGGTCAAGGAGGTGATTAGTAACCCACCGGTGCCCTTGCCAAAGGTCCAATGTGCAGACATAATAGGTAGGGTTCATTTCATACGGTGCAGGAGCTATTGTCTTTAGTTAGTCAGTACAATTTAGGAGATGTTGAAAAAGAGTTCAGAGAATGTTCATTATTTTGTAATTAAGTTTAATCATGTATTTATCCTTAATGTTGCAACATCAAATAATTCATTGAAAGGGATAGTCACAGAATTCTTTGCGTTTACTACTTGGATGATGGTAAAATGCTATTTTTTTTATGCCAATACAGATTCTCATAGATTTCTCCTTGGTACTGAAGATGCCCTCTGGAAGGTGGAGATCACCAATGAGGGTAACAAGGCTACCTGCCAGATGACAAAATTGGAACCAAAGAGAACCTTCCAAGTCAAGGTTTTAAAGAATGAACACTTAGTGGTTGTCAGTAGTAAGTCTAACTTTTGTCATTTAATCCATGGGTTACCATCTTTTAAGTGAGAAGAATGATGTAACTGGATGATGTATTTGGTCCCAAAATATTTGATTTTGTGATGTATTTAATATTCATTCATTGGCTATTCTTGGCAGTGATGCAATTTTAAGGTGGTCTTTTCTAGCAGTTTTTTGTATGGATCAACAACTACTGATGTACAGTGCACTCTGCCAGTGCATTTTATGGCAGTATCTTGCAATGCATTGTATCATTGCTTGATAGCTTGCTACAATGCACTGTATTGATTGTTTGATAGCATGCTACAATGCATTGTATTCATTGTTTGATTGCATGCCACAATGGATTGTATTCATTGTTTGATAGCATGCTGCAATGCATTGTATTCATTGTCTGATAGTTTACTGCTGCTGCTGATTACATTGTTTGATAGCATGCTACAGTTTATTATATTCATGTTTTGGTAGTATGCCACTGTGCATTGTATTCATCATTTGATAGCAAGCTACAATGCATTGTTTGGGTGTTTGACTGAATGTTGCAATGCACTGTATCGTTCGATAGTGTACTGCAATGCATTGTATTCATGGTTTGATAGCATGCTACATTGTATTCATGGTTTGATAGCCTTCTGCAATGCATTGTATTCATGGTTTGATAGCATGCTACAATGCATGGTATTCATGGTTTGATAACATGCCACAATGCATTGTGTTCATGGTTTGATAGCATGCTACAATGCATTGTATCAATGTTTGATGCATGCTGCAGTGCGTTGAATTTATTGTTCAATAGTGTACTGTACTGCAATGCATTGTATTTATTTCTTGATAACATGCTGCAATGCATTGTATCCATTGTTAGATAGCATGCTGCCATGAATTGTATTCATTGCTTGATAGCATGCTGCAATGCATTCATTGTTTGATATCTAAAACATTATTTTAGTATATATTTAATGTCTCTGATGGATATCTTTACTTTCATTATTTGCCCCCTGCATATTACAGTAGGCAGAAATCACAAAGTTCACCTGTTCCCAATCAGTATCCTTGAAAAGAGCACCAGGTCTGTCAAGTTGGAGGACACCAGTGGTTGCAGCATGTTTACCACAGGGAGGATACGACAGGGTTCCACGACGTGCCTCTGCGTCGCCGTCAAACAAAATGTCTGTGTGTATGAATTTAACATGACAAAGTCCAGGCACAGAAAGATCCGAGACATTGCGGTTGGCCGACATGTCCAATGCCTGCAGATAATTAATGAGAGGCTGTGTGTTGGCTACAACACTGGCTTCATCATGTTTGGTATTCAGCAAGAAGGCCAGCAACGTAAGTAGTCCTTGTAATGTATGTGTTGCTATTTGTGGTCAGTATATCAGTCTTATCTAAGGTCTTTTTAAGTGGTAGTATTTGCCCCATCCCTGAGCTAAAATAACCCTTTCTAGTTTCAACAATTTAAGATTTTATAAAAACAATTAGTTTATGTATTGTGATGTGCGTTGTTGCTTGGTTTAATTATTTTTTGAGCAATTTTCATACCTATCATAAATGGGAGGCTGTAACTTTGGCTTCAACCTAGTTTGGTATGCAAACCTAGGACCAGCAACATAAGTGGCCCTTCTAATGTGTGCTGCTATAGGTGATCAGTATGTCTGTCTAGTATAAAGGTCAATTTATGTGGTGGTACATGCTCTAGTAATTGTGGTAACCTTATTCCCTACCTAGTCCCTCACCCCAGCATTGTAGCATGGTTTCATTTCACTGTTGAGCAATGTCATAGAGATTTTTGGCTCACTTTTTTCTGTGAGGTTATTATGTCAGACACATTTACTGATGTTTGTTCTCATCTTATTTCCATTTACTGTAACATGTTGAATCGTGTTAGGGTTCATTTCTGTGGTGTTCTTGTCACTTTCTTATTATTTCTCAGAATTGGTCTGTGTTGAGGAAGATCAAAGTTTAGTGCAGGTTGTGGGCACACCAATGGATGCTCAGTGTGTAATTGAAATCTCAAACAGAGAATTCCTCCTTTGCTTTGCCAGTGAGTATCATTTTTCTTTTCTTTTGATATCTTTTAATGTTGACTTCCTATTAATGCTGCAATTGCTCGAGATGATTACACAAAGCAAGTCAAGAGACAAGCAGCTAAAGTGTACATCAACAGTCACTTTCGTTAACGAGAATTCTGTGGTTCAAACTTTTTGGCTGAATTTAAATATACCAACTTTTGTGGAATTCCTAGATTCGCTAGTCATTATTCAAAACTAACAAGCCATGCTCAGTAAATATATGTCTTACACAAATACATTTTATTTTATAAGAAGCATTGAGGACAGTAAATAGTACATTGACGTTTGATAATCCATAAGTCTACACATTCTTGAAATGAATGGTGGTTATGATCCTATAGTAAATTGCTTTTGGTTGAAGGGCAACCAGAATAGACTTTCTTTACATTGTGGCAGCTGCTTTTCTTTTCTTTTTTTTGGTGTTGATGAAATCCTTATCTTTGTAATCATGCTGGTTCATTTATGTGCATGCATGTTTGTGACGCCTACCTTGTAAATATGATATCTCAAGCAGGGGAGCTTGTACAGATCTCATATATGATATGTGGGTGTACCATACTGAGTACAAGAAGCCTAGTGTTTTTGGTAGAGGTCAAAGTTCACTTGGGTTCAACAGGGTTCCACATAGTGAAAACATTGTAAACATGACATCTCAATAATGGAAACTTGTACAGGTCTCATATTTGTTATGTGGGTGAACCGTATTGAGTGCAAGAAGCGTAATGTTTTTGATGGATGTCAAAGGACATTTGGGGTCAACGAGGACAAACAGTGAAAACCTTGTAAACAAGATATCTCAAAGGGAAGCTTGTGCAATCTCATATTTGGACTGAGGGTGTATCTAAGTGAGCACAAGGAGGCTATTGTTTTTGATAGATGTCAAAGGTCATTTGGGATCAACAGGAGTCAAATAGTGATACCGTTGTATGTGCAATATCTCAGAGGGAAGCTTGTGCAGATCTCATATTTGGACTAGGCATGTACCTTATTGAGTGCAAGAAGTCTATTGTGTTTGGTGGAGTCAAAGGTCACCTGGGTTCAACAGGGATCAAATAGTGAAAACCTTCCAGACATGGTATCTTAAGACAGGTAGCTTGTATAGGTACCTTGTAGGCAAATAAGCCTATTGTATTTCATAGAGGTCAACAGTTATTTGATGTCAACTTTGGTCAAGTCAAGATCTGTCTGTCTGTCTGTCCACCTGTCTGTCTATTTGTCTGCCTATATGTCCACCTTTCTGTCTGTCTTTCCCTCTGGTCCTCTATCCATCTGTCTATCTGTCCATCAATAATTGTTCAAAATTCTTCTTTTCCTACATGCATTCAGGGATTTGGTTGAAACTTAGACACAATTTTCCTTAGGTGGGGGACCATTTGGGGTGTTCAGGAGCTTTGGGTCCCATGTGGGCCTTTTGGCCCATTTATGAAATTCTGCAAAATGCTTCTCCTTCTACAGATTCTCTTGTACAATGTTGATGGTTTGTCATAATGATACTTCATTGGTGATATCTTCCTTATGTTTACCAACTTTGGGTCCAAGGTCCCATGTTCACCCTTTGGCCCATTTTATGAAATTCTGCAAAATATTTCTCCTCCTACAGATTCTCTTATACAATGTTGATGGTTTGTCATCATGGTACTCTATTGGTGTGTCATTCAGGAATTGTGGGTGCAAGGTCCATTTCATGAAATTCTGCAAAATGCACTTCTACAGATTCTCTTCTGCAATGTTGATGGTTTGTCACAATGATACTCCATCAGTGGTTCATTTAGGATGTGCAGGAATTTTTTGTCAAAGTCCCATGTGGACCCTTTGAATTGATGTGCTCATCTGTCCTTGAAATTTGATATTAGTTAAAATAAAGTTTTAGTGTAAATTGACTCAGAAATGTTCTTGAGAGTAATTTCACTTCTTCTGAGCTATCATAATGTTTCTCTTACTGCAGTCAAAATTATAGAAAAATTTCATTTCATTTATTTGTTTCTTCACAAATTCAAATACAAGATAGATTACAATGCAGAATAGATGTGTTCAAAAAAAAAAAATGTGAAAGGATAATCAAATAGTTATGTCTGTGTGATGTCACAGATTACCCATAGTGCAGTGTACCAGTGTAAAATAGATAGTCTTGAGACTTCATACTTCCAAAACAAAACATGTTATTGACTGATGATTTTGACTAAGTAAGTAAAAAATAAAAGTGTCTTTAATGTTTCCTACGTTTTAATCTCCTTCAGCGTTGAATCACTTAACTCATTGATGACTTCTCTCCAGTCACACATGTAAATAGTCTTATTTTGTGGACAGCCCAGGAGTGACAAGGAAACAGACCACTCTGTATGTAGTCTAGTGTTATCAATGTATTTATGGTGTTATTTTCAGAGCTCGGTGTCTACGTCGATCACCAGGGCAAAAAGTCCAGGAAAAGAGAACTGATGTGGCCATCGTTACCCACCACCATCTGTAAGCATTCTTTGGTCTTATCAGGCTCTGTCTGTAAAAGTTGATCAATATTTAAAGGGGGACTACTTTTGGAATTCAAACAGAAGTGATCAACCAATCTTGTATAAGCCTTGAGTTGGAACTAGACCGTATAGAATTGTGGCGAGGAGGGGGAAATGTGGGACAAATGAAAGAAACAAGACAAGAGATCTCCTACTTAACATTTAGTCACTTTTAATTTCTCTTGTCAAAATTGTCCTCTAAGTGTGTAAATTATTTCTCTATGATCAGCAATAACCATACCTTGGTATGCTGTGAGTGGTGGAACCTTGGTACATAGTGAGTGGGTGGTTTCTACAGTAGACATACTTTGAAATACTGTGAGTGGGTGGTCAGAGATAATGTTCTTAACTTCATGTTGTTTAAAATTGTCAGTATATTTTTTTATCCATCACAGGTTTCAATGACCCTTACCTGATAGTGTACAGTGAGATTGCCGTTGATGTGTTTGATGTTCACCTAATGGAGTGGGTGCAGACAATACCAATCAAGTTTGTAAGTATGCCTACCAGTGTGGAGTCAAGTTAATTCATCATGCTTCTGACTTCGATGAAAGAGAAAACTACCCAGTCATGATTGAGTGTGTGTGTGAGGACGCGTGTGTATGTGTGTGTTTGTGACACTCAGCTTGTTATCACCTTATCTCAAGAAGGAAAAGTCTGATTGTTCTCAATCTTGGTACATAGATGCCCCATGTTTGAGGAAGAACCCTAATGTTTTTGGTGGAGGTCAAAGGTCACTTGAGGTCACCAGAGATCAAAGAGTGAAAATCTTGTTAATTCAATATCTTAAATTAGGAATGATGGAGACTTCCCATACACAGTATGTAGGTTGGTCATATTAGAAGAAAAAAGCTTATTGTTTTAAGTTGAGTTGAAAGGTTGTAAGAGGTTAAACCCTGAAAATCTTGGTAACACAATATCTCAAGGTAGGAATGATGGCTACTTCTCTTCCTGAGTGTGTGGGCAGGTCATATTAAAAGAGAGAATCCTAAGGTCACCAGAGGTGAAAAAAAAAACTGAAAATTTTTTAATTTGATATCTCAGGATATCAATCATTGAAATCATTAATACGTAGTATGTGAGTGAGTCATATCAATTAAAAACCCTGTTGTATTCACTAGATATAACAGGTCATTTGGGGTCAGCAGGGGTCAAATTGTCAAACCTTATGAGTTTCATATTTGAAGAAGGAAAGCTTGGACAAAGTCCGTTGTGTGGTATGCAAGTGTAACTTATTGAGTACAAGAAGTCCAATGGTTTTTGTGGCAGTCAAATGTCATTTGTGATCAATAGGGTCAAATACTGTAAACAAGATATCTCAAGAAGGGAAGTCTAGACAGATATCCTATTTGACCTGTTAGTGTGCCTATTGAGTTCAAAAAACCTATTGTTTTTGGCTGAGGTCAAAGACCACTTAGGTTCAAATTGTAAAAATATTATGAACAGGATTCCTCAAGTAGGTAAGCATGAAGATCTGATATGGGTTATGTAGCTGCGCCTTATTGAGCAAAAGTAGCCTACTGCTTTCTCTGGAAGCCAATGGCTCCTTGCGGTCAACTTGTGAAAACTGTGGAAACACTAAGAGAAACTTGGACAGGTCTCATATTTGATATTCAGATGCCCCTTATTGTGTGGTCGTTGGATTTCTCAAGATGGTTGATGTCAACATCATGTACGGGAGTTAGTGTGGTTATTGGTTGTCTCACAATGAGTGAATGGGTGTTCATGTGATCTTTTGTTACGGTGGAAATGATTATTTATTTTATAAAACTATTTACATGTTGGACAAATGTACATTTCTGTATTTCCATTGTATTCAGACAAAGAACTTGTCAGCTGATGGTAGCCTTAATCTCTGTATGGACACCAACTTACATGCACCAAGACTTGTGTACTTTCAGAACTTGCACTCTGGTAAGTAAAACCATTTGATTGCTATTGTAAATCCCAGATTGGTGAAACAACCTGCTAATTTATTTCATGTTGACAGCCTGTGTTTTGTACGTATTCTTGCATGTATTCTGTCTATTGTTGGTTTCGATGAAAAGAGAAACCTATGAGGTCATGATGGCGTGTGTATGTATGTGTGTTAGTATGGGTGTGCACATGTATGTGTGTGTGTGTTTGTGACACTTAGCTTGTGCACATGATATCTCCAGATAGGAATGATGGATACTCATCATACTTGGTATGTAGGTTTGTCATATTAAGGGGAAGAACACCATTGTTTTTGGTGTTGGTCAAAGGTCATCTGGGGTCACCAGAGGTCAAATCCTGAAAACCTTGTGCACGCAATATCTCCAGATAGGAATGATGGATACTCTTTACACTTGGTATGTAGGTCAGTCATATTGAGAGGAAGAACACTATTGTTTTTAGTGGAGGTCAAAGGTCATCTGGGGGTCAAAAGAGGTCAAATAATGAAAATGCTGCATACACCATAGGAATGAAGGATAGTCTTCATACTTAGTATGTAGCTTTGTCATATTGAGAGGAAGAATTCTATTGTTTTTGGTGGGGGTCAAAGGTTATCTGGAGTCACCATAGGTCATGTAGTGAAAACCTTGTGCATGCAATATCTCCAGATAGAAATGATGGATACTCTTCATACTTGGTATGTAGGTCTGTCATATTGAGAGGAAGAACCCTATTGTTTTTAGTGGAGGTCAAAGGTCATCTGGGGTCAAAAGAGGTCAAATAATTAAAATGCTGCATACACTATCTGAAGGTTTGAATGATGGATACTTTCATTCTTAGTAAGTATCTTTATCATTGTGAAAGGAAGAAGCCTTTTGTTTCAAAACTTTAATATTCTCATATAAAGATCTTGGAGAAGACATTTCAGACATTTGCATGCACTGTACATTCCTAGATTGTAGGTGTATTTCATTGAGTTTACAAAAATTTCATTGTCTTTGGTGAAGGCCAAAGTTTACTTGCGGTCAACAGGGTCACAGTATGGAATTCTTGTAAACATCTTATCTCAAAAAGGCAAGCTACGGCAGATGTCATATTCAATACGTAGTTGTATCTCATTGAGCACAAGAACCAATTGATCTGTAAATGGAGGTAAAAGGTCATTCAATGCCAACAAGGGTCAAATTGTGAACATGTAGATATGATCTCAAGGAAGGAAGCTTGTACAGATTTCATGTTTCATATGATGCATACATAGCTTAATGTGACACATACTAATGCTATTATATCAGATTCAGAAAAAAAATTCTGCATTCTGGTTATATGATTGCTGGAAACTTTGCAGTCAAATCTTAAGTTCTTAAAATACTCATTGCAGATTCTGCATCTCAGAAGAAATGAAAAACATTCTGTAATTTAAATTTATCTACATCCCAGTGAGCATCTCTCTGGTTTCCATGGAGTTTCTTTGTCCTGCATACCTTTAAAGGGGCTCATTGAGTTAATCTACAGATGTTTGTGAGGGGTTTGAAGGGTGCAAACTCATAACAATGCCCTCTAATGACATCATTAATAAAGTTTCACATTCAATAGTTATGAAAATTTATAAACTTTTTATTTTTTTATCCTTAACTTGCACTGGCTGTGTGCATGTGAATAACTACTAATTGTGAAAATTGTGTGATCTCAAATTTCTGAAAACCAAATTGAATCGTTAATTACTCACTCTATAATGTTCATTTGTATGTGACATTTGTATGTGGCACATGGGTGTCCTCTTAGTGTGACCATTTGTCATTAATATGATTAGGAAACTTGAAAGCTTTTAGGAAAATTCAGTGAATTTCACGAAGCAACTCAATGAGCCTCTTTAAGTTTGAACTGACTTAAGTCCTTGAAACCTCTCTATGGTGTCTCATCTTCTCCTGCACAGAGGAGGAAGGGCTTAACATCCCTCAGCATGGAATTCATAAGTATGTTACCAAGAGAAATGATGACAGCAGAAGGTAAGTATCCAGAACTAATCATTCCTGCCTGGCAAAATGTATTAAAGAAATGCTGAAAGCATCAAAAGTCTGATCCAAGTATTAAAATGCTGTTTCAAACATACAACTATAATAATGTGGCTTCATATATTCGTGTTCTCATGTAGAGGAAAACAGAAAAAGAAACTATAATCTTCATTTTTTGGTTTTATATCCATCATATATCAATGTCAGTTAAGATCACCTCTCTGTTTGCAATATTCATCCCAGTTCTTACATATCATTTTTATTAAACAACCTTTTTGAAATGCAATATTTTAAGTTTCACCCGCCCTTCCATGTTATATTCACAACTTACATATTCTGTACCCTGAGTTTCTTGCTAGCTATCAAACAACCAATCTGCGGTGGCATTTATTTTGGTGTTTCTTCTTTCATCATTTTCGTGATGACTTTCCTTGCTGACTTTTCTTCGTTGATTATAATACCAAAGTAAAATTGCAAATATTCAGAAATCTTTGTCTTTTCAATGGATTATACACAATTACACAGACATCATCACTATGACGCCACAGTGAGGGTGTTACTCGTGCACATGGTCCTATTTTGTTTTCTTTATCATGGATTTAAAATGCTTCTGTCAAATCAAACGGTACCAGTCACTGAGGCATGGCAAATGTAGTGTGAGTGTGTAAATAATTTCAATGCATAGCGCCTTTTTGCTTTAAACCTATCTGTCGTGTTAAACAGAGGTACGAGTGAGAGCTTACGGCCTGTCATCTCCAAACCACATAACTTCAATCACATATCTCACATGGGCCCAGGAGACGGTCTTCAGAATCTAGTGTCCTTACCGGTTAGTAACAGTCCACTCTTCATTGGGTTTTTTTTTTTTTTTCAATTCTTTTAGTGCACTCGAAAGGTATTTTGAATGACTTTAAGTAAGTTGTTTTGTAGGCAAGCATTTCCTTCAAATCGAGGTAAAACAATAAGGTTCCAAAGTTCGTTCATTTTCAATACAACTATGGCAGACAAAAGTGTATGTTTTAATGCAATGATGCAAAGTTTTTCATATATATTGCATATATTGGTCATAACTGTGGTAGGTCTGTAATGATTTTACTGCATGGATTTTGTTTAGTGATGTTAGGAGTAAATTTCAATATATATTAAACTTTTTGTCATGTATATGCACATGTATGAATTATACCTTTGGTGGACACACTTTGCTGTAAGAATGTACTTTACAACAACAGTGTACCTTAAGTCGACAGTTTGCTTTCGACCCAATGTTTTAGGTACCATTCCTAAAGCATATTTTTATTGTTGCAAATTCTTTCATTATATTCTGCACCCTTAAAAACCATAATTTGATGTAAGTAGGTTGAGGTTAGGGTTAGAGTTAGGGGATACACCAGGTGAAAATTTAAATTTTTTAATGTAGAAATCAATGAAACTGTCGACCTTGGGTGCGATCCAGGGTACTAGATATATATACATGAAAAGTATATATTAAAATGCAATGACGCAAACTTTCTGGTACGTTTAAATTTGCATATATGAATCATATCTGTTCTATATCCATGTTGAATTCATTGCATTGATTCTGACCAGTGGTTTAAGTAGTAAATATCTACTACAGTTTCAAGTGATTGCATTAGTGCAGAGAAACCAGAAGGATAAGAATAGGTTTGATCTTAACTTTTTCTTTGCATTTTAAATATGCACACCAGATTGTTCATGGACAAAGGACTTCTTTCAATGAACGAAAATGACAGTAACTACTCTGAAAAGCAGCAGGATTGGCATTAAAGGAGTAAAAAATGAAATCATATTTGAAATTTAATGGATCTTACTCTAAGGGCCTATGTAATAAATATGCATCAGTACAGGTTTCATTGGTGTATCGACAGGTCTTACTCCAGTTGTCACTCCTTGTTTTCTATCTGGAATTGAAGTATTTGTTGAAAGGAAGCACTATATTCAGAAAGAAAAACCCACAAACTGATCGTACCATTGCAGCATCAGCGATCAGTTGTTTTGACTGAATATTTATTAAAAGTATCCTTTGCATTAGCTTGTTCAACAAAGCACACAGTTGATTTGAATGAAAACTACCCTCCACTACATTGTTGGATTTTACAATTTTATTGTCATAAGGGGAGAAGAATTTGAAATCATATGGCAGACTATGCCACCTGAAACCAATCTATTTTGCAAAATTGTCTGAATGGTGCAAAAAAAAAGACCTAATAAACTTTTGCACATGAAATTTCAATGTTTTACGCTTTGCCTACACATGCGATCACTTTACGCATTGTTGCGCTAAGTTGCAGTTTGGATCTGTGATATTTTACAGGTTAATAAACCTGACGAGAAGCCGAGGACAAAGAGCATGTACAGTCCTGGTAGTAACCAAATCAGCAGACAAAGACCCTTGACCACCATCAGAGCTGGAACGCTGGATGAGTCAGCAAGCAAGGGTAGCCTTGGTAGCTCAGCAGCATCCTCTGACAGTAGAAATGTTTCATGGGATTCCCAGGGATCCCTGGCTTCCTTCAGAAGTAGTAGTGATGGATCTCCTGAGCTGACCCCTGATCCACCTCGGCAGCTCTCTGGAGAAGGTAGGCGAAAACTGCTCTCTAAATACAGACATTCATTTATCACGTAGATGCTGTCCTCCGGTTGCCAGGGACGACATCGTGAGTCGCCGGTCCTCTGCTGACGTGATGACAGCGATTATTCGGCTTTCAGAGCAGTTTGCTGTGTTTATTCTAATCATAGAGTGACTGCAGCATGCCCATTGGTGGTTGGTTCCTGTAACTGTACCATCATTGCTGTATCATCATTTGGGGGTTTGCTCCCTGCCATCTCTGGTATTGTATTCTAATCCTGCATCAGATGGCAACACCAGTGGCACTATCTTATCACAGGTTGATTAAAAATTGTCCATTTTTTCACTAGTTTGGTACATTCAAGAGCTGTATTTGAAGCAATGCATTGGCTCTTTACCACAGGTAGTGTAGTACATTTGAAAACTGCATTGGAAACAATACATTGTCTCTTTGCCACAGGTCATGTGGTTGCTGTAGTACACATACCAGTGGTATCTTTAGAGAAAGAGATGTCAAATGGGGATACTGGTTCTTCTGAACAGACAAAATTTCTAACCCTTTACTTTGTGTCAGATAAATCGTGGCTGTTGTCTTTGACACTGAACATTTTCAGACTTAACATTTCTGAAATGTTGTTAATGAGTAATAAAAAAAATTGAAATTTAATTTTCTCTCCTGTACTTTGGCAAATTTAAAGTTTGTTATTAATACTGTACTTAGCTGTTGGTTCTTAACAGATTACTTAATCTTTTAGTTGCTTCAGGGTGTTGATGACAAACTTCTGACATCCAACAACAACAACAGCAACTTAAAGAGGACAGAACTATCAAGATAGACCAATCCATAAAGACCCCAGACCACTTGATCACTGAGTTAAAATTACTCAGATATTTTGCCACAATAACTTACATGTTATTTATGGAAACAAAACCAAAGAATGACTTCTTTTGTTTCTCAAAGCTTTATTTTATGTGATGTATTTTTTTTTTTAATTGCATGAGTTTAGTGATAGAGGAGGATGTTGAATGCAAACAAGAAGTAATGTTGAACATCAAAACCAGGAAAACTAACAAGAATCTACAGAACAAAAATGCAACCAAGGATTAAGAGTAAACTTAATGTTATCCATTCATAATTTAGTTTACATTACTATTAGGGCCAAATAGCCCAGATCTGATCAGAAAACACTTCTTTATTTGATTACAATATCTTCCTTTGAATGCTTGCTTGCTTGCTTGATGTTTATGCATTCCTTTGGTTTGCTTAATGGCTTGTATGTTGTATGTGTTTTCAATGCATATGTAAATATTTCATTGATATCATATTCATGGAGACTGGTTCATTCTGCTTATCAATGAGTTGCAACTTAGTTTATGATAAATATTCAAAAGTAACTTACAATCATACCATTCATGTGATAACGCTCTGCAGTTTTTGGCATGAATTGATATTATAAATTCCTGTCATGTGAGGACTCAAATTACAACTGGAATCTGGTCACCATTCCCTGTGAAATATTTTTGTGTTTGCCAGGTACTAAGGGCATTGGTATTTCCTGTTCCAAATCATCAGAATTTTAAAGAGATACGTTAATTCCCCATAAGTTACCCATTTACTTAACAAGTTGTTTATTTTATGATTGCTTTTACATGTTAATTTACACAAGATTTTATATTTATTTGATTAATTTATTTTTAGTTGCTTCCTCTTTCCATTTACCTACTGGCAATCCCTCAGAATATTTTCTTTCCCAGCATCCTGTGATCGTTTGTTCTTTTGTGTTTAATGGTCTAATTTATGTTTTTTGTTTTTGTTTTATTTTTGCCTTTTTTTTACTTGTGTTTTAAGTTCAAAGGAAACCAAGAATGTGGAGAGACTAAGAGACAAAATCAAACAGACAAGTAATTGTTTTTAAATTTCCTTCTTTTTGTAGGTAGATTTACATTAGTCACCTGCTTTCCTTGCTGTTGGTAATTTTCCCGCACAGTTTCCCTTCACTTAGGTTAAGAGCTGCTTTCAAATCAACAAAATGAACACATTCATATCACAGTTTGTACCTCAAATTATCAACATTTTTAGAAGTGGTTCCCTTGATTTCGTTTGGTTTTCTTTGATGTTTGTGACAATTTATGTGTACTGGATAGTCGGATGGTCTCTGTATACTTTTGGAAGTGCAGCATTTCCCCAGTTTTATGGTGAAGTTTCGGTTTATGGATTTCTAGTTTTGTGCAAGCTTAAAGCAACTGATATATACATCACTTGGGCCTCTCAGAATGATTGTGTTGGCACTTGCAAATACTTTGACCGTCAGGTATTTCATTATTATGTATGGGAATGGGTGAAACTGCCATTAGGTGCAAAAATATAACAGCTAGATTTAAAAAGAAAGTGATTGCCTTCGAACTTGCAGGAGAAAGTTAATCTATTACAGCTATGTTGCTATGTCATGAAGAAGTTGTGATTGAGAGTGGAAAAGATAGGCAATATTAGCCCTTATGAAATGGAAAAAAATATCAGAAAATAATTCTTACTTCTTTAGTTGCAAACATCTACTCCCTCAACACAGCTTTGTAGAAATTACAAGAGGTTTTCACCAAGCTCAAAGTAGTGTAGAGAAGCATTATTCAAGTCTTTTGCTTTTATAGTTGTGTTGAATTGTGTTCTTGTTTGTTTTGTACCTTAATTGGCACAATCGTTGAAACAGCTCTTGTGAGTTTTGACCTAAAAGAATAATTGTAAGGTATAATTATTCCTTTTCCCACCCCTCTACCTTTTTACAGTGACAGTTGTATTTGAATATTGTTGATCTATTGCCCCAGATTGAATTTCATCACAGCAATAGTCACAAGAAATGTAACTAAAACCACTTGTTGTATTCCATCACTATTAGCAATAGCCTGTACAACTGCCACAATTTAGGCTTGCACTGCTACATGGTATGGCTGATGTTTCAGTTTAGTTTTACATATTCACAGTTTTTCTCTCATATTTAGAAAGACACATTTTTAGATCCTTCTAGATATCAATCAATACTTTATGAAGACTGATACTTCCACAGCATCTGTTATCATCCTCACCAATTCTCAATCCCTTTTCTTTGTTTCTTGTGTGAAAGTTGCTGTCATTTCCTAACTTTCCCTTTCGACTGTCTTACAAAAACTTGATTTGTTTTGGACATTTGGAACTTAGCAAGCAAGATTACAGTCACTGTGGCATGTTGATAGTGTACAGAATTAATACACAATTTTTTTTGAAGTTATCTGATTCTGAAGGTTTGTTGTTTAACCAACTGGTTTGTATTTTAACCTGAACCATGTTTTTTTCAAAGTTGGTCGATTTATTTATTCCTTCTCAGTCAATCTCATGAATGTTAAACTTTCATTTAGGGTACTGGGGAGGGACCTAGTTTGTACTGCATCCAAAAATGAAAAGTCTCTACTGGATATTATAGTTTTCTTTCATTTTGTCGGGTCGTGAGTTGTCTCAATCAAAGTGGGACATTTTTTCTCTTGTTTCACTGACCTAAGCTGTATCATTTTATGTACATTTCATTTGTATTGCAAAAGAATATAAAATAATAAAGTTGTAGCATAATATTGCAAGATGAATGAATGATCAGTCGCCAGAAAGCATGCCAGTTTTAATGCAATATTCTTCTTCTGCTTCTACATATTGTATTGGACCGATATTATCCTGATTTTCTTGGCTAATAGTTTGGGGTTTTTGTTTGTTTGCATGGCACTAACACCTTCCTCTGTGTATTGCTACTTTCTACTTCATATGCACTGCACTCCCATTCCAACTCATTTGGTTATGTAATCTTTTCTTCATTAACCAGTTACATGCCAGTATCATTCTGCAGCACCAATCAGGAATGCTATTGTGGTCATTACCTCACCATTTTTCAGTGAAGCCTTTGCAAGAGCAAAAGACTCTATTTATCTGTTAAAAAGATTTTTGTTCAAATCATTTAAGTGACAAGTAGAGTCTGTGGACACTTTTGTCAATGTTGCATCTTCAAACAATGGTAGACATGTCAAGGAAAGTTCTGTTTTGTTTGTTTCTTTTGAGATGTAATGATGGATCCATTATCTACCTTAAAAAATAGAAACAAAATCATTTGCAACAGTGATACTCATTTAATTTAAAAGGTTATACTTCAGAAAGAAAAGAGTTTGAAACCGGCCTTCCAGGTTTGCAAATAAAATACAGAAACAGAATAATGTGAGATATTCTTTAACATTTTCTTTGGTATGTGACATTCATGGTGGCGTGATAAGGAGGGTGCTGCATACATTGAATTGCTTCCCTTCCTCCTCTTTACCTGTGGTCTACCCTTCCAGTCTTATCACATTCACTCACCTTATTTTTTCAGCTTCTGGCTCAGGAACTCCACCGACATCTCCTCGAGGTAGTTATGGCGAGAGTGATGGTTTAGGAATTGATTGGAATTTTTAATCATTTATGTTCTGGTCACGTCATGTCATGTTATTTGCCATTCATTGGATTGAGACCACGGACCACCACAGGAGGAAAGAAATGAAGACAATGACTTGCTAGTTTGATGTCCTCCTTCATGTTTATAGATTATAACATCAACCTCTGGAGATGACCATCTTCTCCCAACTCTTCCATCATTTCATCTCAATCATTGTTGAATCATCTTCATCTCAGTCTTGAATGGTCTAGGTTGATGCTCACCCTCTCTCTTTTGGCACCAGTGAAGGACTCCCTCTTTGTTGCAGAACTTCCCCTCAGAGTAGACTATGTATCTATTCTGATCTAGCATTCTGTTGTAACAGTTTATACCTGCTCTTCCTTTTGTGTATGTACTACAATTGGTATTACTTCAATGCTATCCTTTGTGCTGCATGAAAAGACTGTATATTTCTGTCTTTTAAGAATATATTTTCTTTCTGTTAACTACTGTACCTTCTTTCAGCTCCTGTAATTATGTTTAACAGTTCCTATCATATCTTTAATATGTAGAATACAAGTGACTTCTTTGATTGCTAACACAAGTAAAAACATTGTAATCTATTCCTTCTGTGTCTCAACATAACATGATCTTTGATCCAAACTCTGACAAAAGCATATACGGAACCTTACTGCAAACCTAACACTTAATATGTGCAATCATAGCAAGCAATTTACAAATGATAATAAAAGCAAGCAACTACCTAGTTGAAATGACTGAGAAATGTTGATACGAATGTGAATTAAATTTTGACTAAGACTGCACTTGCTGACTCTGTAATTATGCCTTGTCTTTTTAATGCATCAGAAATACAGCAGATCATGACACACCTCAGGCAAATGTGCTTGAACAATAGTTACTTCAAGAAGCAAGTTTAATTCAATAGCATAAGGAATCAAAATAATGCTACTACTTCATTAATTCAGGTGAAAGAATTTGTTAACTGGTCATGGTGAAGATTGTAGAAACGAAGTTCTCATATTGCATAATATTGTTTTAATATGATCATCAGTAAAATGCAAAGTTTGACCCTGAAGTGTGGGGTATAATTGATTTCTCTTTTTCTTCCCTTTGTTTATTTTTGGAGTATTTCCCTTTGATTTTGTTCTTTATTAACAGAGGGTTATATTTTATGTATTTAAATTGAATTAATTTAATTATTTTTTTTTAAATTAATTTTTCTTTTCTCTATAACCTGATGTTTGTTTCATACTCCTGTTTACTTTCCATTGGTAATCTATTAGGTCTATAATTTGCAAAAATAAGACTCATCCCCCCTCCAATTATTCTGCCAACTCTTTTGTATTAAAGGCCCAGCATTGCCTTGTAATATAAACTCATATTTTTTAATATAAGATATTGATGATTACTTTGTCAATTGCATGGGCATAACCAGGAGCAATCTTGTATAGTATCTTACAGCCCCTCCTCACCCTTACTTGGACATTTTCTTTCCTTTGATTACTTCGTAATACCTCAAAAATGCTTGCAAAAGTTTGCTTGGGATGTCTGGTAGTTTGTAGTTTATGCTTCGGCGGCAGCTATGATACCAGTCGCTCAACGTCTCTGGCTTTTGCCAAAGATCCAGCCCCTAAAATTCTCCACCCCCCTCACTCATTGGCATTGAAATATCCTGGTTATGTCCATGCCTGTCATCGGACTAGTTACCTCAAATTCAAAGCTAGTTCAGAAGTACAGATGCATGAAAATATAAAACTTTGTCAGTCTACAAAGTAATCCAAAGCATCTTTGCTACATCTAACATAAACATGTGACCATACAAGAAAGCAGTAAAGTGAAGCAGTAATATCTGATGATTGTTATTACCTCAATCTAATATGCTTTTGTTAGTCAAAATGGCTGCTATGCTTCTGGTCACAACTTGCAATGAACTTGTATCTTTTTGAGTGTTGAACATTCTGTGGTATGCTTTTTGACATGAAGTTATGTTAGTGAAGGCATGCCACTACTACCATTTCATTCTTGGATACTTACGAGCCAAACTCATCCATGTATCTCTTTCTTCATCTCCGTAGGAAGCAGGATTAAGGATATGTTTAACAGAATCAATAATATGTTGTGAGTATGGGTAAAACTCTGTGCTGTGTAACCTCTCTGTTATCTTTGCGTCTGCAATAAGTGTTCACATTCAATGTCAAAATGAACAAAGTAAATGCTAACCTCATTGAAGGAATGGACCATTTCATGAGTCATAGAAAAAAACAGATAAAATGTTGAAGCAAAGACAAAAAAAAACAGCTCTCATAGTCAGTCTCTCAAAATTTCAGAAAGCTTTTTATTGTTTCTTTGTTTTGAATAGTGATGTCCTGTTTTCCCATTTCATGAATTCTCACTTTTCAGTCACAAATTAGAAGTAGAATAAAACATCTGAAACCAGACATCATAGCTCAGTTTATGAAAACCAGAATGTAACTGATGACAAGAATTGTTATGTCTCAATCTACTGACATAAACAGATCACAGTCTTACTCTTATGTGATTTAATCTGGGAATGTTAGACATTGCTATCCTAACAAGGAATTTGGGCCTTGCTATGAAACAACATGTAGTTTCATTAAACTTTTGTTTGACAAAGTGGTGTTTTTCTTTTGTAACACATGGAATATGTGATCCTGGTTTCTTAGCAGATATGATGTAGTCCAATCTTATAGTTCAATTAAAAAAATTTCACGATGTTACAGTTCAATTAACATTTGATTAAAACTAGTGGTGATAATGGAGTCATCAATTTATTGTTTCATGTGTTAGTGACTTCTACAGTGTTATCGATGTGCATGCTGAGCTTCTCATTTACTGTGTTATAACATAAACCATGTTTGTACAGTACCGTGATGAACCGCATGGCTAGTAAATGGAAAAGCATGATCAGTTATCCCTCCCTTAGATAAAGAAAAAAAAAATGTGATGGTGCTCAGAAAGGGGAAAAAATACCCAGATAAGAATCAGATGTTAAAGGAAACAAAATATCTTTCCAATTAAAAAATCTTGAAAGAAAACAAAAAAGTGGGACTCAAGTATGGGAAAGGGGTGTCAAAGACTTGAATTGTTTGAGAATTGACTCTTTTTAAAGTAGTTAAACATTTTAGCATCGATGCTGCATCTTGTATCTTGATGCTTGGTGTGACTGGCAACTTAAAGAAGGAATCAGCATTATGATTAGGTTAGGAATAGTATGAAGGACGGCATATGTGTTTGTGTCACTGTTAGTGTGCTATCTATCTTTATAATTGTATATAACATTCACAGTGCTTGTTGACTGGCAGAGATTTAGTTCCTTATTTGAAATTCACTTTTATGTTTCCATTTCTTGCTGCCGTTGATGTGTTTCAGTCAAAAAAAAATCATCACAAAGCTCTCTAGGTCATGAACCAACTGTTCCACCTTATTTCATTTGTGTAGATGTTGTATGTTTCTGTGTGTAACTATGTACCTGTGTGTGTGTGTAACCCATATTCTGTCTCTCTTGATATTCCCAGTATGTACTTTTCCTCACAATCAGTGATTTACTCACAATTCATCACTTTAGGTTGGACCAGATAGCATATGCTTTAAGGACGGGGAGGGAAAACCTTTGCATCCCTTCTGGCCATGCTTACACCTCAATCCCTTTCCCCTCCCACACACACACACACACAGCCTGCCACTGGGACTGTGCTAGTAATGAAGAAAAGTGGAGAAGTTTTCAGTTCAGTGTATCTCAAGTAAAATTTAAGAATAGTAAATAATTCAATCAGTAACATAAAGAATGTTACATATTGTGAAAAAAGGGAAGGTAATAGATGAGATGACATGAGATTGAGAAGTGACAACTAAAGCTTCTAGGAGCTGTTAGAAGTTGACACCCCTTAACAACAGAAAAGACAAGGAACAACCTAAAGCATAACTTAAGGGAAAAGAAACATTTCTGAACACAAGACATCATAGAACAAGTCTAATGTCAGTGTGAGTCACCAAAATTTGAAGACTTCTGCTGACTTCAGACTCAACTCATATTTGATTCAGTATTCATTTGACTCAAATGGTGCACACCAAATGTTTCCAACTCTTCCATCCCTTCCACCCCCCAAAAAAAGAAAAAAAAAAAACGTGTCAGTTGTACCCTAGCTTTGATGGTAGTTTGGCAATACCCCAGCTCTGTATACAAAGTTTAATGTCACTTACTGAAGACATTGTCAGGGTGTTTTGTGGACAAAGAATTTGACATTTTTCTGTTGAGCTTCTCTACACTCAGAATCTGTAGTTAGATATGATCTCATGAATTCAGTCATGGACTCTGGTAATGCTTTCAAGTCAACACATTCATATGAGGGTGTGTAGGTTTGCATTCTATTCACACGTTGCTTGCTACTTGGTTTATATACATTGATCTCTGGTGTTACATGAACATTCAAGAGATATGTTCAAAATAAATTGGAAGAGTATACTGGTGCTGTTTAACGGTCCATAGGACAAGATGCATGTAAGGAGCTGGCATCTTTTATTTAAAAATATAAATACTCTCAATGAATATTCATGCTGTTACTGTGCTCTGTCCATGAGTCTATTGTCATCCATGTTTTTGAAATATTCTTTGAAATTTTGTCAATTTGCTTGACTTGTGACCCACCCTGTCGTCATAAATTGTCTCGTGTATATTCCTGAAAGTGCTTCATCATGATTCTTGCAAAGAGTTCTTACAAAAGAGAAAGGCATAGACCGTTTAAAGTGGTCAACAAGTTCTTGTGCTTTCCCATAGTTGCAAACCATTTGTGTTCTTTGTGGTGTATTTTGTACAGCTTTCTCACTTTCAAAGAAACATTTCATTTCATTTGTACATACAGAAGTCAGGTGAAACATGAATGTATCAATGTATAATTGTGTAAGCTTTTTACATCAGATAAAAGGGATTGTCACTCCGTCCATTGGAGAAGTGTATGGCCTCCTTTCAATGACTTCCCAAGGGAAATAAGAGACATCGTCACAGGGAAGGCCAGAATTTTTTCTCTACTGCTTGTCTGCAAGTTTTGATCTCTCTGTGAGAAAATACTTTTCATGAGCTGATCTTCAACTGACGTTTGCCGTTACTGTGTGATGATTAGTGGTGCAAAAGATCTCTAGTCAAGATTTTGAGGGGAATGCAGGTATAAACCAGAAGGATTTGAAATGGTGTTAGTCATAGAAGTTTATGTGAAGTCACGTGGGTAGAATGCAACCTACCTCTCTCTCCCGATAGGTGCTTATACTTGACTTTATTAATTCTGTCTATGAGGAGTTTGTTGTTCGCTGCTGGGAGAAATTTTGCGAAAGCCTTGAGAGATGTAGACCGTCAATCATGGTTCATATTCAGATGAACTTAGTGATTATGATGGGGATTGTTGATCTATTTTTGTTTCCTTTGAACAAATTGTTGATATTTTATGTCATAACTAAAAATATTGGCTGTTGGAAATATGAGAAATGATTATAACTGATGGTCTGAAGTGTACAGTGAAGGTGTGTAATTTATATCACATCCCATCCTTATGTACTTTCCAGACCATCTCTATTTGACAGGCTAAAAGTTCTATTAAAAACTAGATCATTTAGGGTAAAGGAAATGTCACTATCATTTAATAATTAAGGAATCACATTGGGAAAGTAGTGTGATTTACACTATCTTCATGAATAGTGACATAAAGTAAAATAGTTACATGCAGAGAAACAAAACTTTGTAGTTTGCAGATAACATTATAAGCTTTATTCTCTGAAGATGATGTGTTTGCAAAAAGCCAAAATTATCAGCGACTGCTACGGTTGTATCTAACTTTGTAATATTGTCCATATGTTTTTTCTCTTTTCTCAGTTCTGTTCCTTTGTATTAATGTATTTAAAATGTAAATTTATTACTCTTGTAAAAACAATTGTGTACAACCTGTGTATCTTTCTATATTGACCAAGTGTTGTTCCCAGGAGCAACATGGAAGTGGTCAGTGAGTGTTTTTATATTCTAGTTGTTGCTGCTCCAAGAAGTAAGAGAAGCAAGTCATCTGCTGTATATATGCCGGTGGTATTAAGACGAGAGTACAGGCTTCAAACTCTGTCTTCCTGTTCTGCTGGAAGCTTGAAGGGAGGCCTGTTTTTGTTATTATTTATAATACTTATTAATGTCAAGTGAATATGCATTTTATTTTGTATCTTAGTAAGGAAGGGTATTAAATATTTATGAGTTAAAAGTTAAACGAGAGTTTGAATTGCTTGTATCTTGACAGTTCTTAGGGAGGAAATATTAAGATAGTAGACTCATTTAGGCTGTTGAATGCAGAATGTTTATCAGTGACCTAAATAGGAATGTGTTTCACAATCCTTCATGTTTCATTGTAGTATGACATACTTAATTACACGTTCCTGAAACAATGAACTAATTATCAGTTTGTCCTCAACAGTGTTAAACTAAAGTCTTCAGTTATCAATGGAACTGTTGATTGTTTTGGAGCAATCTGGATCAATAACCTCATTCAAAGACAGCATTGTGCATTGGTCAATGTAGACTGGTGTTAATTTATGAAACTTGTCATGGTTTATCCAAGATTCCATGTTTCTAACTTCTCAGTGTCAGTATTGTGTCCCTTCAGAGTAATTCAATTTTCACACCAAACAGACATATTAAACTAACAAACTTTCAAGTAAAAACATCAACAGTTGCCAACAACTGTTCTTAGATTTACTTTGATGTCTCACTATTCTGTATATGTGAAGTTCTTCTATGTGAAGTGAAAGTACTTCATTTAAATTTTGGTTTGATATTTATCTAATCCTTCTTTTTTATATATATTATTTACATTTCTTTTTTCATTTAGTACCAAAGGTGCACCTTCCATGTTATTGGGGTATTTTTTTTTTTGCTTAATGAAAAAGTTGTATGCTGTGAAAAAACCAACATTAATGTTTAAATTCAAACAATTTCAAATATGTGTTGCTGTAAGTAACAGTTACCTTTTTTTTAATATTGCTAGTGATTATTTAAATTTTAAGATGTTTTGGGGTTTGTAATAATTATCATGTAGAGATGATTTTGAGGTATTGTCCCCATCTCATTTTTGGTTGTACTTGATTCTTCCATCGATGCAAAAACAAAACAATAAAAAATTCGTTGGCGAACAGGAAAGCAGTCTCATGTGTTCTTTGTTTATTCTTCTCCTTTATTGACCATCGCATTTTGCTGATACTTTCAGCTCATCCCTTTATCCATCTTTCTATTCCATCTTTAGTATTCATGATTCTGAAAAAATAATTCCTATCAGAAGTGGTAAAACATGTTCTCCTAAGTAGTTATCAACTACTTAACTACATTTAGGTGATTGCCTTTTCTCCCACTTTGAGTTAAACTTGCTCTCTTCTGAGCCAGGAAACTCCCCAAAATTATGATCACATCTGAAAAGTATATTCCCTTAATCCTCATGTGGAAACTTTGTGAACAGTGTTGTTGCTCACTTCTCAATGTACCACCTTCTCTTGCTGAAGACATGTTATTTAGATCAACAAAGTCTTAATAAGTACTGATTTCAGCCAAAAGAGCCATGTGGCTATCCTCAACAATATTTCAGTCAACAGATTTTGGTTCCTTGTGTTAACAAAGGAATCTATGCAGTCAAGTTGGTATGTGTATGTGATGCCATCATATCAAGAGATTCCCCTTACAGATTTTGACAGAAATTTCACAGCGATGCATGTACAGTAGTGAATGCTGATTCTTGGAGTCCGCTGATTAATTGTTCTCCTTTCCTGTCTGGAGTTAAAAACCCGACCAAAGGCTCATACATCGGGTATTTAGAGGTGTGCATTTCTGCAATGGCCCATTTCATGGCATGATTTGAATGCGAGGTATGTGGTGCGATAACTCAATAATCAAGTCCTCAGTTTTTCTCAAACTTGGTGTGTACGTGTATCTTATTGAGTAGATGTGCCCTATCCTTTTTGGTGCTCATATCTTGCATATTAATGAGTGAGCAGGGCTAAATGTCACGATTGGAATGTGATGTATGTGACAAGATAACTCAATAACTGAGTGCTCAATTCTTCTCATACTTGGTATGTTTGTGTATCATATTGAGTAGATCTGACCTATTGGTTTTGGTGTCTATATCTTGCATATTAATGAGTGGGCAGGACTTATTATAAAATTCCTGATATGGCAATAACTTTACAGTGCCTTGTCCGATTTGCTTCAGTTGTGGTTGGAATGTGTTAGATCTTAGGCACCTTACCACAGCATTTTTATTTTCAATGTCTTTAGCATTTTTGGCTTCATTTTGTGTGAGACTGCACAGAAAATTTAGAATTTTTGTGCATGCTGTGGGCAATTGGCCTTTGGTTACTGAAATTTCTTTCCGCCAGTTTTATGCTATGGATGCTTATATGTTCCATCACGCCATTGCACCATCTTTTCAAATTTTAGGTGTCCCCATCTAGCCAACCTTCACAGGCTCCTCCACCTGTTTCTTCCACATCATTCTGTCAATGCTATCATTTCAAATTTGGGCACACACTAAGCCATATCACTTGCCTAGCTGAAGGGAGATTTAACCAAGTTCTCTGCAGACCATAAGCAGGTATGTCTGTGAATGATTTCTTTCAAGATCACGTGTCCAACTTCAGTAATATTTCCAGAATACTACACTAACTTGTGGTAATGTAATAGACCTGCTAGTGTGTAAACTAAATACTTTTTGCATGTACAGGGGCGGATTTAGTGTGGGGGACGGGACTTGGGGATGTGGGCCACCCTTTCAAACATGAAAAAAAAAGTGCAAAGCCCTATCCAACTACGACACTAGTATGGCACTAGTGTGGCCTAGTATGTGATGTGTCAATGAAACTTTGTTCATTATTTCGACTACTTCACTGAAGAGGTAACTCCGTTACCCAGAATTTTGCACCCTGATAATATTATGGCTCATATGGACCACAGTATAACTAAAGCCAACGCCATACATTACTACGAGTATTCTCTGTGGTTACTCATGAGCACTATATTCAATTGGATTGCTAACTTCAGTGTATTACCAGGGTAAACAGGCGCATAGAAAACTTCTTTCTACTTTCAAGAGACTTCCAACTATAATTTTTCACAATCTCAGGCTTTTTCGCCATATCTCTCTGCACCGTCAGTATCTCACTCGTTGTCATGCAATTGATCTGGATGGAAATTCTGGGTGATCTGAAGAAGAAAAAAGTAACTCATACAAGAAATTATCATCCTGCTATGTGGAACCATCAATTTGAAACCTATTCTAGGGAGAACTTCAACATATCATATTCCAAATTTAGATATTATAATATAAAGACATTCCAAATTTAAACAATTTCAACATTCATTGAATCGGGGGAGGGGTACTGTCCCTTGTGTTTTTGTCGAAGATTGCTTGAACTTATGTACGCTGCTTCGGGAACATACGAATATCCGGTAGTGTAGAGAAGCCGCCTAAATTTGTTGGGCAGCTTTGAGAGTCGTGATAGGAACTTCGATGTAACCTGTAATTGGATTGTATTATTATCAACATACGGGGCTACTAGTCACTGGGTTATGTCGTGGATTGTAGCTGAATGTGTAGATGGGTTTGACGATAGCATGATTAGATAATATTGTATACTGTGTATATCCCAAATGTCCAGGCATAATTGATGCTAAATTGAGATGGTCTCATGAAAATCAAACAACGACAGATTGAACAGACCATAATTGTGTCTTAGTGTGTTAGGTAAGTGTACCAAGTTTGATCGACTGATCCAACCAGTTTTTATCTTTATTCAGGTTATTACCATAAGTGCAGTTAATTGTTGATGAAATCGCTGTCATTACTCTCATTCATGTTTTTAACTCGTCGAAAACGCAGACGGCACGGCTAGTACAACTCGGGTTGGCACTGCGTAAAATAGAGGACGCATAGCAATCATTTTGCCCAGTCATTTAATGTGTTGCATGCGTGCAGGTGCGCTGCTGATGCGGAGAAAAAGTGCCAAGAAATACACCTTATGAATATGATTATTTGGCCATGGAAAACGACTTTTAGTTTCACTTGACTATCAAGTTATTATTTTGTCAGAGTAAAATTCAGACGGATGCAGAATCCGATCGAGGTACAGCAACGTACCATACCAAATGCTTGCCTGTGGACGGTCTTTTAAAGGGAAATAAGTCGTGTGCTTTACTTAAAACAACGATAATTTTAAAATCAATGTTTACAGGCACAGAATGAAAGATTTTTCAAAAAAAAAAGAAATAAGGAGATTGCGATTCTTTCAAAGAAATAAGTTTCGCACAGACGGAAATTCAGTTATTTGTTGTCCGACAATAATTTGTTCACCCCAACATTTTGAAATTCAAATGATGCATCTTCTGTTACTCATCAAATGCATAAGGTTTTGAGGAGAGGAAGCTTTTGCAGAATGGTTTAACAATGATTAAAGCTATTTTCTTCGTTTGCCATGTTGGTATATTTAAACGCCCTATTTCCCTTTAACAACTATCTTTCAAATAGGTCTCCTTCTGAAACACAAAAGCATTCAGGGGGTTAAGAACAGGGAGTAAACCTTTGCACCAAGGGGCTGGGTATCAGTGGCGTATCATGTCAAAATAGTTTCGACATTCGAGATGTTCCATTTGATATTTCTTTGCGGATACTTGCAATATCATTCACACAGACGTTAGGCGCAAGTTACACTCAATCCTTGTAATTCTACTCGAGCGCCATCACAACGCGAAAGTTTTTTTTTCACGCTATGTATCCTAGTTCAATAATCACATGGAATTTTGTTCCAATAAAACAAACTTATTTGAAATAGTTCCCTGTTTTTCATTCGAATCTTGTAAAAATTATTCTAGCTTGCAATGGAAGTTACAGTCTAGAACTACCGTATCTCGAGCATGTTCAAGGTTTAGATAGATTCGATTAGGCTATTTCGTTGACGCAGATTCTTTTTATGGAAATGTAAATCGAAAGCAGAAGAAATCGAGGAATAACGGTTTATTTACCAGTAGATCTACTTTAAGGTAGCAACGCTGGTCTTCTCCAAAGATTTTCAAGAGCGGCGGTGACTACACATGAAGTGATCGTCCGGACGGGGTTTGAGGAGATGGGTTCAACCTCATCTCAACTGAGACACATGTAATGATGTAAAATTTGTGTCGCCAACAGAAGAGGTTTTGATTGAAATTACAGTGGAAGATGGTCAATTTTTTCTCCTGTCGAACGGAGTTTTTGAATGGGTATATGGGAGTCATTTTAGAGGGTGGTCGCTATTTCAGGGACGGTAGTTTTCCCTCAGGGTGAAGATCTAAAATCCCCGTGGAGATCACTGAAAACCAATATAGAAATAGAACTTTAAAAACATCACATCACGTTTTGCCTATATGGATAATATAAGAAATTTAATTAGGAATGCATCACATTTTAAGTTCTTCCTTGTACCAAATAACTTGCCAGGTGGTCGTTTGCGACAAACGAGCTATTAAATCATACCACAAACTTTGCATTCTAAATTTAGCTCGATCAGTCAACAGCGAAGAATTTTCTAATCACTTAAAGAGGCTCATTGAGTTGTTTTGTGAAATTCACTCAATTTTTCTAAACCTGTCAAGTTTCCTTCACATACTAATGACAAACAGTCAAACTAAAAGGATCCCAAAGTTTTACATACGTTGGAACATTAATGAGTGAGTAACGAACGATTAAATTTGGTTTTTGAAACTTTGTGACCAGACATTTTTACATTAGTACATTCACATGCACACAATCAGAGCAAGTAACTGTCAAAAATTCGAAAAAATTGACAGTTTTCATATAACTATTGGATGTGAAACTTGATTAATTATGCTAATTGTGAGTATTGTCGTGTGTTTGTATACTTCAAAATCACCGCAATCTTTACTGATATCAACTCAATGAGCCCCTTTAATGAAAAAGATATGTTTCCACAACTTTCAAAACATTGTGTTCATAATCAGATAAGAAAATGATTAATTTGTGCTTATCTTATCGGTGACTCATAGGAGAGTATGCAGCAAGGAGCCAAAAGGATTGGAGTGAAACATACTGTAAAATACCTCTTCTGTGTTGTTATCTTACCAAAAAATTTCATAGCAACATTATCCATGTTGAAAGAAAACTGACTTTCCCGACTGAATTTGTTGCTTCATTAACCTTTAAGATACGATTGCGGATGTCGATATTTGTGTCAAATTATCGTTTTTATTGTGTGATTTCAATCTTGTGTGCATTCCTGTCACAGTTCAAGGTCAAGACTAGTCTATAATGTGCAGATGCAGTCATTACTGAGCATACGTGCGATGCAGACCTATTACACTGTTTTCATTAACAGATACTTCTGTAATGGGTGGCCAGTACATATCCCGTGAAACTCTTCCAGTGTAGTCAGGGAAAATTAAAAAAAAATAACAAAAAGTAAAACTTAAATATAAAAGAGATTCAAACGTCTTGATAATTAAGGTGAGACTAATGACATGTCAAAGTTTGGGAACTAAGATGCAGTTTTGAATATTATGGTTTCTTTTTCATACATAATGATAACAATTTGTGCCAAATGGGAGAAGCCACCCACCGCCTCATAAAAGTTGATACTGTGGGAAGTTTCTTGTGATATAACATCAGGACGTTACACCTTATTCTACAATAATGACATTACACATGCCTAATTTGCAATGATTTATTCTAGCAAGTGTCCATGACAACGGCAAAGAAAACTACGCATATTGTTCAGTTTACGTATAATGTTAAGGTCACGCCGAGCCAGGTACTGACAACTCAGGTGTATTTCAATAACACCAAGCTATTGCAGTTTGTTGGTGAATATTTATCGTCAATTATATGAATAATTGCCTTCAGACATCATTCATCAAAAATAATTGACTGAGGGTTGCTGCTGTCAGCAGTGACACTATTTGTTATAGAACTATCAAAGCACGAGATCCTACCTATTTTCAAAGTGATATAGATACGGGCTTTGGTCTCATACATGACAAACGTTCAACACTGAAGCAAATTGACAGCAATGGACCTGACTACTTCAAAATTAGGGAGGGATGGCAGTTATTTCGTGGGTCAAAAATAGGCCTAATTGGGTTAGGGCAGTGATTCCCAACGGGGACAGTTTTGATTCCAGTGAAGTTTTTAATAACGGGGGGGGGGGGGGTTAAATCTAATGGCATACAGCACTGTGTGCAATTAAAAAATGAGATACCACATCTAAATTAGGGCTATGATAAAGGAGCTAACTAGTTTTCACTACAATTACCTTACAAGTATAGTTTTCATAAATCGAGCTAAACATAAGTCAACACTTCATCTTGTTATATTGATTCGTCATGTTATAGTCTCAACAATATTTGATAAAGGATTAAATTGTCAGAACAGTGGAGCAATGAAAAAATTGGATTGAAATTTAATAAACATGGTTGGGAAGAGCAATTTCCCACTAGCTGAAAGGGACAGTTTAACTGATTTGGTACAAAGCAAGTGCCCATCAATGCGATGAGAGCTATAATTAAAAGTTAATTCAACGATACCGTTAAACAAAGTGACATCTTACTCCATATGAAACAACTAAATGTTTGAAATTTGTATGCAGCGTAGATCACTAACTAGAATTGATCGAGTCTATTATAAAATGGACAACGCTCCGACTCAAAGGTAGCTTCCGAATTGGGAGGATGACGTCAATGTCAGGTTGTTTCACAGCACAATCGATGGGATCGTTCGCTGGTCCCTGGATGATGGATTAGCACCACAGAACACCACGAATGAATATCCGGGACACCACTCATCTACCATTTTGTGGCTTGAGAAAATGTGCGATGATTAAATGTTGCAGAGCTTGCAGTCAGTGCGTGTGAGGAGTTCCCAGCTTCTTGGACATACCGCTTGCTCGCTCCCGATCCTCGGCTCTCTGCTCCATTCACTGTTATGGACGTTTATTAGATCCTTGCATATGCTGCCGCCAGCCAAGTAGTGATGTGATAAGCTCGTAAAGCAAGCACTGCAGCAGTACGTTTCAAAGTGGAATCGTCGAGTAGGGTTTGCTTGAATGCCAACATTTCTGGATATAGCTTACTTCATGGAATAAGCCTTTACGTGTAAGTACTAATTCCTGCGATGAGCTGCCTCAAACAAGGGAATTTACCTTTAGAGCATTTGCATGCATGCACAGTAACAATAGGCCAAGTAAATATTTGCAAGTGCATTCAGATCAATCATGATATATTCATAGACAAGTTAGTCAACGTTATAGTATAGCTAACTAGGCCTAGGTGCTTTACAGCAGCAACACTCATGACACCAGCAAAAATTCTCTCCCGTACGCAACACATTGAGCAAATTCAAGCATTAACGTCTAGAATGGCCAAGTTCATATAAAGCTAAATCATTTGGAGACAGTTTGATTCAGATACACATGAATAAAAGTTGACCAGTTCTTGGAAATTGTGGACGAAGCTAGAGATGTAGTAAATTGCCGACAAGTTAAATTCCTTCCTGGGTTGCAAACGTAACATAGTAACATTAACTTAGTATAGTGGAAAGCATTTGTCTCTTTCTGACAGTATATTGTATTAATGTCTGCTCACATAGGCCTAGCAGTTAAGTCACATGAGTGTCATCGTCGTAAGATAACCGCGTAATTTGTAACATTTGGCGAGTTTTCGCATGCTTTCTGGTTGAGGCTTCAGAAGGAATCTCCCAACCTGATCAGCCCAGAGTAACTAGGTAAATAACAGAGCTGGCAGCATATAGCGAAGTGCCATGTCAGCATGCATCACACTTCGACCAGGAGTGAACCTCTCTTGATTTCTTGCCGAAGGCACGCAAGGAATCTATGGGGTGGTGATGAACATGCCAGTGTGTGTGTATTTGATGCCTGTTGCAAATACACTATCTCGATAAGGAAAAATGTGGTGAGACTTATACTTGGCGTGTTGGTACTTCACATTAAGTACATGGTCCATATAGTTTTTGGTGGAGGTTAAAGGTCATTTGAAGTCACCAGAGGTCCAACTACAAAAACCTTGTTAACAAAACATCTCAAGGAGGACCCCGAATAATCTCATAGTGACTGTGTTTGTTGGCTGTATTGAGTAGATGATTCCTATTGATTTTGGTGCAGGTCAAAAGTCATTTGAGGTCACTGGAGGTCAAACTGAAAATCTTAATCATAAGCAATCTAAAGAAGGGTGGGGAATCTCATATTTAGTATGTGCAATTGTGCAATGCCCATATCAAGCTGTAGATGATCCCTTTTGCTTTTGGAGGTCAAAGTTATTTTAGGTCATTAACAGAGGTCAAACTGTGAAAACCGTATACTACAATATATGTCAAGGGGGGTAACCTTGAATATGTAATCTCATAGTAACTGTGAGCGTTGTCCGATGTCCATGTTGAATATATTATCCTGTTGATTTTGGAGGAGGTGCAAGTCATTTGAAGTGACTGGATGTCAAAATGTGCAAACCTTGTTAACACTTTTGTTGTGTTTGGGGGGTTGTTTGGGGTTTACAGTCTTGGTAGGACTGCCCCTGCAGTGGATGTCGTGGCTGTTAACGATACAGAAGGAAAAGTTCTCAGTTACGCAGAGCAAGATGAAGGTCCAGTGAGAGATCAGTTTGGTTTTTGCTGATTAGAGTTTGTAAGTTGACCTCATAGGCCTATCACTACGTATGCTGCAGCTACATGTATACGCCTCTCATAAAGTAACAAGTTACTTACAAAGCAACCTGCTATTGGTGTAATTAGTACTATGACAGATGAAAAGTTTGCATTTTCAATGCACTATACATTTATTTATGGCCTTGCAATTACTTAAATAGCCTTTTGCTGTTTCGCCTATTTTGAGAAATGTCACAAATGGACATAAAAAATTGGGAGATTAGAATAGGAAACAGTGAGGGCAGGAGATCTGGACAAAAAACGGGAGTTGACAGGTCTGTGTAGTTATTGCAAAACAGCGTATAACGGTACAACACTGAGTGAAGTAAATAAAAGTTAATAAACTTGAGCAAACACCAGAAATTGTGCTCTAAGTGAGTCCTGAAGTATGAAAGCTGTGACATTTACCGTATACAACTCTATATAGTGGGGAATCTCATAGTTAGTGCTATGTGCACATGCTCATGTTGAGTAGATGATCCCAATTATGTTTGGTGGAGGTCAAAGGTTATGTAGGGTCACCAAAGGTCAAGACCAGTGTTGTTACTACATTTTGAAAACTTGCATCCCAGGAATGCAACCACATTGAAGAGTTTTCTTCCCAGCAAAAATTCTTGCATCCACCCATATATTGAAAATGCTGGTACAATGTACTGTAGTGCTAGCCATACTATATATGCATTTGTACAATTACTGTGTATGCAAAACGAAAGAAGGACATCACTAGGCGTACTGTACCTTTAATCAAGCACCTTCCTAGCTGCCATGCATCCATTCCGGACTACTTAGTGAAAAAAAAGAAAAAAGCCGTCAGAAAATAAGCCAACGGTAGTGTCACTGCCCATGCTAGTCTGTATATCTACACTAGGAAACAAGTGACACATGCATTCAGTCCTTCTGGAGTTCTGATATACTGTAACACTAACCCTAACATTAGTGTGTTTTAAAATACAGCAATTCTTCTGAACCAAATCTTTACTCCACACTTGACTCCAACAAGTTTGTCAAACTTTCAAAGTATGCATGCAGTGTTCCCCCTTCAGACCTCCAAACTTGCCAGAATAAGACCATAATCTGACTGTTGAGGTGCTTACCATAACTGGTCACAACAACTATTTCATATTAGAAAATACCCAGGGAAAGAATATTGTAGCAAACACAAAACTTGCAATGAGGCCTAATGTTATGAGTTTTGTGTACAAACGTCTTGTAGCCTTCAGGTCTGTTGTAACCTTCAGACCGGTATGTAGACCCTGTTGTGGTCTTCTGGCCTGTATGTATACCCTGCTGAGGGGACCACCATGTATCGCATTTCGAGGAAACAGCAGTCCGATGGATGACAGATCAGGGGAATGATAGAAAAGGAAACAGGTAATGCATAAACGGAGAAGCTTTATGTGGGGGAACTGTATGTCGATTAAAGAAATTATAAATGAGAGAGTCGTTGGCGAGTGAAGGGTTACCAATGGCCAAAAAGCTCATAACAAGAGCTAGCTTGTATGCAGCTTTATCCGTGGGAGGGGGTTCAGTTTTACTACAAACGGAACATTTTACCAGACAATTATGACAAATTAGGACAAATTAAATCTCATATATTTTGCTAAGGTAGGCCTACTGTCATAGTCTGAGCAGAACTCCAGATCTGCCGAACCCCCCTCCTCCCCCCGATACAGGCTTGGCCTTCATATACAACTTCTCACTGTACAAATGCACAGTTTACACAAAGCTACAAGGAGGTAACATCTGCAAAATTTTGTGTTGCTTTGGTGCTGAAAGAAAAATTTTTTCCGAACTGCCAACTATTAACTGAAAGGATCATTGGAAGTTGTTTTGACCCCAAGGGAAAATAGGCAAAATACAGATTTTCTTCTGCCGCTGCTTTCAGTGCTTTTGGGTAGATTTTTCTGGGTAACTGTAGTATATTGTTTTATGATTGGGAAGATTCTGCAACTGATCTTGAATTTGAATTTTGAAGGGAACAAATGCAAGAACATATTGGCTTTATCACTTTGTACTTAGGGGAACTGTCAAGCAATATCAGGAAAATGGAGTAAAATACTCTAAATGTGCTAAATTTATTTTTGGTAATAAAGCCGCAAGAAAAGTTGTGTCCTTCAGTTGTAAGAAGTTGGAGGAATTTACATCCCTAGGTCACTTGAAAACTTGCATCCTGGATGCAGAATCCTGCATTTGTAAAAATGCTGAAGAAAAGTATTTTTATCTGACTGACACCCACTTCTCAAATTTGGACACCAAGAATAAGGTTTCTGTTTCACAGCCTGGCAGTTTGGGAAAGATTTTGAGCCCCCAAAGAAAAACGTTTCAAAGAGACAAAGAAAAGGGAGCTTCCACTAAAGGGAAGGTTAAAATAAGTGCCACCTTCTGTTTCAGAAATCTTGGATAGATCACCAAGACATCATTGAAAATTGTTTGCGATGCAGGACAAGTTTCCAGCTTTGGATAACCACTGGCAGGTTTCATAAACTATCCTATGGACAACCATCTCTAAGTTCTTAAAAAAAGCCCTGTACTCGTCAAGATGTGTGTGATTCATGTTTAATATATCCATATGGCAAGGAATCACAAAGATACCTGACTTTTGTTCTTATGTTTTCTATCATTTTCCTCTGCATAACTTCTTTAGGGGCCTCACCTGGAATGCACTTGTAATCCCCATTTTTCAAAAGACAAACATATTTTGGAAAAACTTCAGAAAAGATCTACTAGGCTGATTAGTTCCATGAGAGGTGTTGGTTATGATCACAGATCATACGGCGCTTGAGCAACGATGTCTTCAAGGTGTTTAAAATTGTTCATGGTACTGTTAATTTAGTTTTCAATGATTTTTTTCAGTGGTCGATTTCAATGAGTTCTTGTGGTCACAGATTTTAGCTCCAAAATTGAGCTGCAGTTTGGATGTTACAAAGTTCTTTGAGCTGCAGATGAATGGAGCAGTCTGTCCATCTGTGGTGATGTCTAGGAGTGTTTTCCAATTAAGAGACACTTTGGTGTCTCATTATTTGAAAGATTATTTTGTTTTCATTTCAAAGATGCCATGAAAACATAAGACTTGAATGGTTGTTTTCAATGAGATTTTGGGGGTTAAAAAGAACTTCCCTTTTAATTTTTTAAACTTTTCTTGTTATGGTAATTTAAGCAATATTTTCATCGTACTTACACACGTCAGAGGCATGTCTTGGAAAGTTTCATTGTCCCACCTATCCTATGAAACCTGACTCTGATATGGAAACCTTTGCCTAAAAATGGTCCTCTTTTTGGAGAATTGAATGCAGGTGACAAACAGGAACCATTGTCTTTTTCAACGATTCAAAATTGCTGTGAGAGCAGTGATTGGACTATTCCATTTACTTTTGGGTTTGCTGGGATTATGTCGAACATAGCTTTCAAATATTGTGAAAGTTCTGTAAGTAGGACTGGCAATTTTTTTCTTTTGGCTACATGTATGGAAATTTTTTAGCTGCTTATGACTTTTGCCTCTGGCAATATTTAAAGCTTTGTGAGTGTCCCACAGGATAAATTGCATTGCCTAAGCATATATGCCTAACACAAGTGGTTACAATATGGTTGATTGCAATTACTTTTATGGTGGGTCATTATGCTGCGAAATCAACCTAGAATTTAAGTTAGTACTATCTTTCAATTGTGACGGCTTTTCTTTGTTGAAATCACCTTTTCAACGAACTTGGAAATATAGAGCTTGTTGTGAATAATCTTGCTTTCCAAAATTCATTACCTAGCAAATTTGAGGCATTAAAAGTAGTACTGTGGCACCAAAGGACACACCTGTGTTTGCCATGTCAATCTCAGTCTGCTAGTTTGAAAGGCTTATTGTGCCAGATTGTATGTAGTACTTGAAGTAATTTCCAAATGTCATTTCACTTTATTAGAACTTTGACATGTACGTGAAGGTTACCCTGCCATGTATGCATGAACATCACTGCATGGCTATGACTATGTTGCTAATCAATAAGCATTTAATGGCCAAAAAACTTGAGCAATAGGAATAAAATAAATTCAGGGCATTCACTATATTAAGCAAACATGTAAAATTACTATGTAAAGATGTATACAACAAGTTATGCTCCAGAAATTCCATTTCTGAAAAAGGTACTAAATTGTAACTTATTATCCTTTATATTAAACAGCGCCTTGCCTAACATTTTTTCCATCATTTTATGTTATTTGTTCAGTAATCAATTTCTTAGAGGCCGTGGCTCCAGTAATCCCAAAGTCTGTGAAACTTGAAAGCATTTCGCTTCATAATTCATTCATGTTCATGAACATTAATAATTAACAAGACTGACATGTACTGTAGTTGGGCCCATATATTCAGGAAGGACTTTCTATGAGTGTCTGTTGGAGGCACTGCAAACCATGCTTGGCAGATGAGCAAGTTCTGCCTAGCCTGTTTTAACATGTCATATGTGACACTATATCAATAGGAGATTTGACCTTGTATAATGAGGAATAAATTACAATTATTGAGCACACAAACTTGACCCGGAAGTTCTTTAAGCATTAACTTCTGGCTTGCAGACTATTTTTCTACATCTGGAAAGCTTTATTTTGGTTGTTGAATTTTAGTGTTCTAAATATGTATGCTTAGGCCTATGTAATGTGTATTGCACAGTATCCACTAAGACAAATCTATCATTTGAGACGTAATCTAAATAACACAAAGTTCAAGATAGCTCCCTCAGTTTACCACGGTAACATTGCATCGCAAACCTACATGATATGTGATTGTAAGTCTAATTCAACTTTTTGAGGTGATGTTGAAGTAGTTTTTTGGCTTCAGATGGTGAGTTTCTGGGATGTATTTGTTATTTTAACTTCAAATTTGTGGAACTGCATCACAAGGTAATACCACTCCAATGTCTATCCATGTACATATTGTGCAAGCATAATGCACATTCTCCTCAGTTTGGATTATTGTCTCATTAGGAAATTTTGATCTATATTTACATGGTTTGCTGTCTAGTGAAACCCCGCAAGCTCAAATTGGATTGATATACATGAACAATAATAATCTTAGAGGTTACCAGGTCAGGCAAGATGCCCTAAGTATACAAAATGAAATGATATGATTGCTCTTCGAACAGTTCTGCCGGGGAGGCTACAACTGAACATACAGTACTTACAGTAACATTTAAACCATAATTCACACTTTCACTTTCAATCTATTCCCTGTGATGTTGTGTAGAACTTTACAGGTGGTTTCAATTGATGCACTGCAGTGCAACTATCTTTTTAAATGTCTATTGGACAGAGTCATATACAGTAGTACTGCAGTACTAAAACCTTGAGCTTAATTAGAGGAAGGGTTTTTCAAGAAAGATGTTGCTTATTGTGCTCAGCGATCTTCTTCCATTTAATATTGCACATTGTGCAAGTGTTCCCTCAACATACAAATTTTAGACTAAGCTAACTTAAGAGCCAAAAGGTTTTGTCTCCCTCCCTCACCCCAAAAAGAAAGTCACCCTTGATTAGCAGCTATAATTGATATTTCATTTAATGATTATTGCAATATATCTTGAATCTAAAGATGTTGTGGCTGTCTGTCTATTGAGGAGAATTGTTTGGTCAAGAATGGTTATCAAGTCAGTTGCATTTCAAATTGTCTTCAGAGGAAGCGTGATGTTTTGTAGCATATAGAGATAGGAATACTGATCGTATCTTTCTCTTGACTATACCCATATATACTACCCACAGTACCTAAGTTGCCATTGCTATACTACCCACAGCAGGCTTGGGTGACTTACCCAACCTTACTCAGAGTGGTGACTATTGACTGCAACCTGACTTCTTTTTCTGCGGAATCACAATTCATGGAATTTTCAAAACTATAGAAACCTGTTCATGAAGATTGTTTTTCTGTTTTCTCAACAGTTTTCCAATTAAGCCTAGCCTATGTTTGACAACTTAGATTATTATAGACCCACCAACACCGTACTGTTTGGGGTCCTGCAATGTTTAGAAGATAGTGTTATATGGCAGTTACAACATCCTTGAAACCAATATCAATGTAGGAGTTGTGAGTAGTTTCATAGTCGCTACTCTTTGGCCACAGATGCTTCCCACAGCTCATAAGTTGCCATGGTGGGATAAGTTCCTAGCGCAGTATTACAATTTATTTAGACTTTCCTACGCAGTCAACACATGATATAGCCTACAAACTGTATAGTATGCAAGTATTATATTTCAGCTCTGCAATCCGTAGCCTCACAACAATCCCCCGTTCACAGTAGTAGTCGTCAAGGATTTCTACATTGTCTGCGCACATTGAGAGATGTCACATTAACTAATCCATAGATGATAATGAAGCTATTGCATGCATGTATACGCAGTCAGTGCCATCTTATTTGTATTTGCAGACTTTGCATCATTTGTCGTTCTGAAAAAATTTTGTCCTTGAGATTTAAACTAAAGACTCGTGTGAGTTGCAGACATGGTGGTTGTATCAGGAGTCAATTGCAAGGACCTACATGTATACAGTGCATTAGTATCTATACGGGATCTATCTGTCCCCTTCCTGTGTAGTGAAAACATATATTGTGTCAATGTCTAACAAGTTTCAGAAGAGTAGTAAAGAAAATACACTGAATAAAATTTGGCATTTGATTGTTTTCTAAAACCTTAATGATAAAATACTGTATGTGCCCAAATTGCATCCCAGAATGTTCATTAATTTTAAGTGCAATTGTTGTGTCAGCTTTAATTAGCATATGTTGTGAAAATAAGAAACCTGGAATGTTGATTCCTCTTGTGATTCTATATAGATTTGTAAATTTTTGACTTGTAAACTGAAGTACAGTACCTGTGTAATGGACACACACTATGCATGTATATGCTACTGCAAAATAGCATTGCAATATACTGCATACATATTCATTGCATATAGTGTACAAGTATTATTATAATCAAAGTAGACTATATAACACTCATGTAATAAATTCATGTAACAACATTTCTTATATACAGAACATGTAATAACATTCATGTAACACAATTCATAGACTCTGTAAGTGACTGGCAATAAAAAAACATCCTCAGCTGCTATCTGAGCAAGGAAAGTTAAAATATATTGACAAATACATATAAAGAAAAAAAATAGCTTTTCAATCACATGTGGCCAGTTTATGTCATGAATCACAATCTCAGAATGGCAGCTTCCTGAGAAAATTTTATAAAAATTCAAATTGCAATCTTGGAAAGTAAACAGCACATTAAATGAAGTTTGGTGATGTGTTCACTGTTCACCATTTATGTTAGTCTGTCAAGTCAGCATTGTCAAAAGTCCTGAATTTCCTTCTCCTTTAAGCTGTTGGGTTCTTGTGGGAAGTCCCAAAGTCAACATGAAATAATCACACTCAAGCTATGTCATTTTGTTTTTCTTTTTGAATGGATACATTTACCCAAACATACAGTGTCAGATGGGGCTCTAGGGAGATTTATACATCTTTATCACTGAAGATCTGCAAAAAATAATTCCTTTTCAAGGTTACTTTGAGATGATGGGAGGAACTTTTGGCAGAAGATATTTACATCACTTCCATTGCTATTTAATTCCCCCGTTGTGTCCCTCTTTTTGTGACAGATTCCAGCAATATCGAGCCATTTATTTATTGTGGCCATGTAAAATATTTGCAATGTGCCAGCTGGCAGATCCTCACAAACTAGTCATTCCTGCCACTGAGTGCAGACCGTACGTTAGCAACATCCTTAACGACCAGCATCTTGTCAACTATCATTCATCTGGCTCGCTACATATACGCCGGTATCACAACGACCACGACAAAGTGGTTGCTTCCGTTTAGTGGGCTCTGTGTTATTATTTTATGGTGTACAACACGATGGAGTGACTTAATCAAAATGGATAGAGCAAAAAACTGACTGGATGAAGTGAAAACCTTTTTCTCAAGATGCAATGGAGACAAGAGGATGATTGAATTGTGAAGAAGAAGGCTTTCAACAGAGATGGATTAATTGTGTTATATTGTAATGTTGAGTAGTTTGCATGTACTAACTTAAGCTGCAGCTGTATCACAACTTACCATGAGGGAATTTAATGGTACAGTATATTGTGAGACCAAGAAGAGATTTAACTTAGTGTATGTTATGCATAATGTGCTGCACTTGTTTTAAATCCTGTACAATGTATGAAAAATGTCAGTGATAACAAAATGAGTTTGCAAAAAATAGTCATGTATGGACACAATGTCAGTAATCATCCAAATATTAGTCAGATTTACTGACGAGTTGCTGGTAACTTACATTTGCAATTTAACACTTACTGTAGCTTGCAGTTCAAATTATTAAGTACAGTAGATGTTGGTATTGAATGAGAACTGTGTGTGATATTATCCACACATTATTTTGTAAATGTAAACTCTGAAGAATTGAAAATATTTCAAGATACAGTTTAAAACTTTGTCAGTTTGATAACATTTCTCATCCATTTGTAGTAAGTAAGATTTGTCTAGTTGAAGCCAGAAAATGATCAAATGCTCTAATAAGGCAGTTGTCGTTTCATGACATGAACTATTCCCTATTGATGTCTGTAGTCATAGTCATTGTTGGTGTACAGTAGGTCAGTTGTCCTGATTTCAAGGAGGTCACAATTTTCTGTAATACTGAAGAAAATATGGTTTTTATCAGAAGTTTGAAAGAATTTATTCTGGAAGTGATGTAACATATAGAAATAAGCAAAAGAAGTTCTACAAATTAAAAATCTTTGCTAGCACTCCATTTTTCATGGTAATGCACAAAATACAATAATAAGTCAAGATACACTTAAGTGACTGAAGGAGTTATGCTAGTACTCTTAATTGGAGATTGATGATGAAAATTTTGTTTACATGTACATTATGAGACCATTATGTTGTATCAACTGACACATTTAGTCACAGAATTGTTTGGAAACCTCATGGAAGATAGTACTAGGGTGATTTCATCAACTGGTAAAACTTGTTCAAGTGAAAAAATTATGTATACAGTAGTGAACAGAAAAGCAGATAAAGACCATTCTTTCTTCAGGCATGGCATTGCAGCTCACTAGATATGTGCATGTAGCTTCACTTTGACCAACATGTCTTGATGTTTTAGGCTCTGCTTGTAGTAAATTTCAGGTGACAGTGTCAATATTTTTGGTCCTCTTTGCCTGAAGCAAGAAACAAAATGCAGGATGTAGCGGGCATGTGCTGGCCTGGAATTTCTTTTCGCCATTGAAATCTTGCATGTATTTAAGTTGTATTCTGGTATTCAATATCACATTTTCATTCGTACATTAAGAGAGCAAATTAAATATTTGCCTGGGCCAAAGAGGTTATGCAAATGAACAAAGCACCATAAATACAGTAGTAGAGGATTGTGATTGTTTTGAATGCACAGCCACTGCTGGCAACTTTTATTAATAGAATGATTGTTTTATATATCACATTAAGCAAAAGTAACTAACAGTTGATTTCTTGCAATTATTATTCTGATTGTGAACTAGTATCAAGGCACTGATTAGTTGTTAGTCTACTCTGATATAACTTGCAGGTAACATGCAGGTACTACATGCCAGTAGATCATTCCCCTTCCTTGTCTAATGCTCAACGATTATGCTCAGTTCTAATTTAATTCTTAGAGATTTTTCTTCGTTCTTGTTTTTCTCAGAAGATTATGATCCCCACCGCATAGTCCGCAGTCCACGTAATTGCCACCTTGGAGGAGATTAGAGGAAGAGGACAGAGAATATGTCTTACATCTCCTGAGCCCTTCCTATTCATCCATACTTAAAAGGAACCATTAGATTGGTCTTGTATTACCGTTGAATACCTGAGGGCCACAATCGTCATCATCAGCATAACAGACACATGCAGATATACAGAGGGGGTCATGTGGAGTTGCTGATAGTCATAATTCCCTGTCTCTGCACCATAAAGTCACCTGTCTGTAGAAAGACTCTGAAGCACCACTCACCGTCAACTCAAGGCAAGATACTCTAGGAGAGAGACAAAATGGGATTCAACATCAAAACTGAGAGGTGTTTCCTGGGGAGAAGAATGCAGCTTTCTGTTTGTATGGTTGTATGGATGTTTATATTATTGTGTTGCTTTTTACCAGTTGAAGGGCAGTACAAAAGCTGTGAGGAACATAGAAAAACTCAAAACACATCTGGCCAGTTATCCTCTAAATGTGGAAAGGCAGGTGTGGCTCTTCGCTTTGTGTGGGAGCCTACTGATCCCGAACTCGGAGACAAAATTGCCCGAGCAGTTGTGTTCTTTTCTGGGCTGGTTTTCATGTTTCTGGGGGTATCGATAATCGCCGATCGTTTTATGTCGGCCATTGAGGTCATAACTTCCAAGGAAAAAGATGTCACCGTCAGGAAGCCTAATGGGGACATCATAACTGTGAGTGTTAGGATTTGGAATGAAACTGTTTCCAACTTGACTCTGATGGCATTAGGTTCCTCTGCACCAGAGATTTTCCTTACAGTCATTGAAATCGTAGGAGACAACTTTGTTGCCGGTGACCTCGGTCCTGGTACAATTGTAGGTAGCGCTGCATTTAATCTCTTTGTGATTATAGCCATTTGTGTGTATGTCATTCCAGATGGTGAGGTACGTAGATTAAAACATCTCCGTGTGTTTGCTGTGACTGCTTCTTTCAGCCTGTTTGCATACTTGTGGTTATTTTTGATATTGACTATCACTCCAGGAGTCATTGATTGGTGGGAGGCTCTTATCACCTTGCTTTTGTTCCCAGTCACCGTGTTATGGGCATACATAGCAGACAAACGCATATTTCTTTACAAATTTCTCCGAAAGAAGTACACAGCCGAGAAAGTAGTTCGTCGGAGTTCCCAGACCCCGGGCAGCATGGAGTTAGGTTTGGCCTATGAGTCTAACAACCACTATAATCATGGCACTGATGGAATCCAATTTCAGGGTAAGAAATACCTCACCGTGGATGAGCTTGATGACGTCAAGGACCTGGAAGAAACCAGAAAGGAAGCCATACGCCTTTTGAGAGAGTTACGTCAAAAGCATCCAGAGGCCGATCTTCAGACTCTGGAACAAATGGCCAACTATGAAGCCTTGAATAACCAGTCAAAGAGTCGCGCATTCTACCGAATCCAAGCTACACGTAAGATGTGTGGTGCAGGGAACATCTTGAAGAAGACACTGGAGAAGAAACGAGCGAGTGTTGCAGAGGTTAAGATAGAGGCACCGGAGGAAGACACCTGTGCCCATGTTTACTTTGATCCTTCCCAGTACACAGTGATGGAGAATGTTGGACTGTTCAACATATCTGTAACCAGGGAAGGTGGGGACATGAATAGCACAATATATGTTGATTATAACACAGAAGATGGGACAGCCAACGCTGGATCTGATTATCATGCGGCACATGGTACTCTGATCTTTAGACCAGGTGAAACTCAAAAAGATATTTCCCTTACCATAATTGATGATGACATATTTGAAGAGGACGAACACTTCTTTGTCCGCTTGGCCAACATTCGTGCTGGTGGACCAGATGGCATGTTTCATAGTTCGTCCCTTGGCCCCCAGGCACAGATTGTGGAACCATCATTGGCTACCATAACCATCCTTGATGATGATCATTCAGGTATTTTCCACTTTGAGGAAGTGGTCACAAAGGTCCCAGAGTCTGTTGGCGTGGCCCAGTTCAAGGTGGTAAGGTCTGCAGGTGCTCGTGGGACTGTCATCCTACCTTACCGTACTGTGGAAGGTACAGCCAAGGGAGTCATTGATTATGTGGATGTGGAGGGAGAGCTTGTCTTTGAAAATGATGAAACCTGGTAAGTAGTTGCTCTGTTCCTTTTGTTTGCTGCTCTGTTCCTGTTGTAAATTGTGTGGTGTTTCAGAAAGCAGATAATGTTGTATACTTCTGTCCAAGACTGCCTGCTGCCTTGCTCTGATGAGCATTGGTAAAAAATCTGCGTTAGTAAAAACACCAAACCTTAGATTCAGAGTACGGGGTCTTAGGATCAGAGACATGTCTTGGTGTAACCTTCCTGGCAGGTATCGGTATGTACGGCCATTTAACATGGACCTTCAAACCTAAACACCTGGGAACACTTAGAGATATTTGCCTCATCTAAGATTCAGGGTCTGTATATTCAGTCTTTCTTGATGTCTGATGGTTGGCTCAAAAGAGCATGAATAATCATATCCTTTAGAAGGGAAAGAAGTTTTGAGTGCTACTGAGTGTAATTGGTTACATAGGCATACCTGAATTTCAATAGCTTACAGTCGGAATTCATTCGGAAACCAAGCGACAGTTTGTGGATGTTGGCATAAGGAATGCAGTCAAAGCTGATGGATGAGTAATACCAGTCCGTTGTGCAGGCAACCATTGGTGTTGTGTAAAGATCTACCAGCTGTAGTACCACTTATTCTGACTTTTAAGTTGACTTCATGTAGAGATACTGTACAGTATTATACAAGAATCTTATAGAAGGTTTATTGGTAGAATCTGATACTAATAACAAGTCCATACCATTATGTTGACATCTGGTAGGATGTAATTAGTGTACAGCCCGCATTTTGATTCCTTTCCAAAGGCAGAAGGAATCTGTGCTATGGTGATGTCATATGTGTGTGTATATGCATGCAGCTTTCTTGTAGACGCAGGTAACGTTGACTGATCTAATACTTGGTGTGTGGGTTGATCATACCAAGTAGGTGATCTCGGTTGGTTTTGGTGGATTTCAAAGGTCATTTGAGGTCACCTGACATCGGAATGTCCTGCTTTAATAAGTGTTTTACAACTCTCCACTTTACCAAACTTGTCTATTTCTTTATTGTTTTCTCCATGTCAGAGATTGACACATCTCAAGTCAGCTTAGAGCACCTATTCTAATAATTCTTTGAGCACATTACACAGTTTCTGTTAGGGTTGGGTGGCATCCTAGTCAGTACTGGTATTTGCAGTACTGGCGGCTGAATCTGTTTGTGTGGGTACCAATACTTTTGAATACTTCCTGGTACTGCCGAAAATTATTGGTACCGGTACCATCTCCAACAAATAAACAGAATTTTTTTTAATGTAGCATTAATAAATATCAACACCTAAACAGACCAAAAATAAATTCAAAATCCATTTTAAAACTTTTCATTTCAATGATTTCAAAAAATAAAACAAAGTTCAATGCCTCTGAAAGTAAATGTATGCATCGCCGTAAATGATATTACGGTTGCTGTCTTATGGCTAATAAAGCAGCTATTTTGCATTGTGCTGGAAAAACATGCAACTGTACAGGCTAGGCCTACACATATTGCCTATTTTGTTAACACTAACTTACTGTATATGAAGAGTAAAGTATCTATGCATCATACTTGATGAAGTTTGTCTAAAGAATAACAACGTAGACTATGAAGAAATAGAAATAATTATATTAATGTGTAATTGTTACAGTGGTGTATCCTTTTTTTTGCATGCCTCCTGAGGGGTCACCTTATATAATATCTTTAACCCCATTTATTCATCTATGTAAGTAGGAAGTGGCTCGTTCAGTTACTTCAGCAGGTCTGTAATGTTGACGTCATGGGTTCGATCCCTGCCTGGCAATGCTTTTGTCCGGTGTGTGTTTTTTTTATTTTTCTTTTCTCTAATGTTGAAAGTATTGGTTTGAAAACCTTTGCTCAATTCCTACACAGCCACAAATCCCACCCCTTATTTTCTGGTTACATATAACTAAGTCTGTATCAATTAATGATAATAAGGATGGAACAACAACCCCCCAAAAAAACAAAAACAAAAAACGGCAACAACAAAGATAACCTGGTTTTTCTGCAGCCACCCTTCGTCTTATTCAAGACATTTTTTATGACCTTGAGATGGATTGTGACTAACAGTTGCCGTTGGGGATACATGTAATGATATTCATTATTGTATGTTGATTATAGATGCTTAAACATGCTGCGTAGGCTTAACTTTATGAAAATCAGGTTGTTTTTAAATTTAAAAAAATGTAAACTGCTATACAGTAGCTGTTCCATGTAATCCAGTTTCAGTCATTACCCAATGGATGAGCCTAAAGTGACTACAATTGGGTTGCCAGTTTGTTTGTGGAGTAACTAGCCAAGTGGCTGGCCAAATCACATGAAAAGAAATGCTAAAACAAAACTAGCTCCTACTTGAGGAAACTTGACCCTCTATATTTGTACAGTATGATGCTTGACAATGTTTCAACACACGGAAATGTGATATAGATCATTACATACTCAATCTATTATTCCTACACGTGGAGAAGTAAATCGTTAACCCCTAATGTCGCCACTAGGGTGACTATTATCTGGGAAAGAGTTTTTTTCTTGAAATTTTGTGAGAAAGCTGTTGTTCAAGTTGGATTGGGAATTTTCGCTATGCATGATCATAAGCACCGTTCCTGGCCTTGCATCTAATTATGAACGTAAGTCCTGCCCACCACTTGCATTGTAGACTCATGATTGGCTGTCGAAAATCACGAGAAGTAAGGTCAAGCAATTGATCTATGAACTTATGCACAATATCATTTACCTCAAGGCTGTCAGTCATTCTACATTGTGGTCATTGTCATGGGGCATAGTCAGTTTGCTCAGCTTGAAACTGAGTTGGCAAACAACAGGTGAAATTTTCTGTTGAAATATAGCACAGTGACTCACTCGATTTGAGTGACTTAAGTTCTGTATGATGCACATACAATAGTGTGTGTTAAATGACCTATACCTTGTATCATGAAAGTTACATGTAAGCGGCATTGACAGCGACTTTGTGTTTCTGGAGAAAGTTTCAACAAAAAGTTTTCAACAATTTTACGTAACAAAATAATTTGTAAATAATATACACAAGCCAGATCGTCTGCCATAAGAATGAATTGCTGAGTTGTGACTTGTCATTGAATTTCTAGGCCAGAGATGGTGGGTGGGGGTGTTGACATATCAAATCAGCAAAAATTTTGTCGCCGATTCAGTTGCTGTGTTTATTACTGCTCTCAAACGCTGCTGAAGCTGCTCAAAATGACATTTTTTTTTGTGGATTTTTGGCAACAAATTTACTTGAAGCCATGAATACAAGTTACTGCATTATTGCACATAGCGCACAGAACCTTTCGTCTTTATCACTCTGAACATGTGGTCAGTACCAGTACTTTGACAAATCCCGGTACTGATGTGCATGCTGTGAATTCCGGTGCTGATTTTTGTGGCACCCTCCAATACTAGTTTCTGTTCCTTTTAGTAATTCTGCATGGTTTCAAATTTAATGCCCTGTTAAGAATTCTACTTCATCTTAACAGAAGATGCTACTCATGACCATGTGCGTTAATTACAATAGAAATCTCATGAAATAACTGCACTGATTAAGATTGCTGCATTATTGTGTGATACAAAATCAACCTTGAAGCAGTTTACTGTACATTCATCATTTTCTTGTATTTTCTGGTTGCTTTTACCAAACTGAAGAGTTTTTTCTACTAAATTTTGATCACTGTATAGTCATTAGTCATTATGCAACTGACACTATCATCTCTTTTGCAATGTTTCAGTCAGTTTCTTTTGAGAGCAAAGTGCTGATCAGTGTGAAATAGTGAACATCAATCTTTAGTATTAACATACAGTGGAAATTTTTGTAAATGAAATTGGACGTTTTGTTCTGATTTAAGAATCTGCCTATATAGTTTTGAAGAAAAATGTGAGAGTTAAAAGCAGATTTTTCAATACCTACCTGTGACCTTACACCTTTTTCCACTCACAATGTCACTTGAGCAAAAGGTAAGTATATGTCTACAATGTGAACTTCCCACAACTCACTGGTGTGGGTATTCACATGTGACTGTATACTTACGCCTTTGCTACCTCCCACGCCCCATCCTGAGAAGGGGGTCTTGAGGCAGGTTCCGTGGCCGTCACTATGAGATGTCTGCACAAGGTACATTGAGGTGCAGCAAGGCTCTGCTAGGCAGATCCCTTTGGGAGCTCAGTGGATCTGGGATTCTTGTTAGGTTAGTGCTCAAGGTTTTCATAATGTTGAGCACCGGTCCTTGTCTCCAGGCCTCTGAGGAGGACCCTAGCCTTAGAGGGCGCAGTGCTACAGTTGATTTTGAGAGTGTTTTGAGCAATGTTAATGCATTAGTGAGTGAGGTCTTGCAAATCATCAGTACAGACACCTTTGTCGAGCATGTCTCAGTAGCTACATGCTTCCCAACTACATATCCCTCCATCTGATAGATCATTTTGACAGTTTGCTTTTATGAAGGTAAGTAAATTACCAGCTCTGTGCCTCCCCATTCCGTTCTTTTCTTCATCTGTAGTTACTTGACAAGCTTATTTCTTGAGTCTAACATCGATGAGGGCAAATCAATTTTCCAGCGGTGACTATAAATACGATATTAAAAGACAGTTATGTGAGACTCGACAAAATGCCTGCTGAATTTAGCAGAACCTCAAGTGTTCTATAAAGGGAAGGAGAGAATGTTCTTTTCCTTTGCAAATTAAAGCCTCAAAGTAATTGATTGGGTTTGCATTTATGCATCTATTTTGATGGTAGAAATTTGCCACAAGCAACAATTAAGTGACGGTGATGCAACTGAATACAACCAGACATCCTGAAATGAAAGTAAAACCCTGGTAGTAAAAACAGTGCTTTTTTTGGTCAAATTAAGCAATAAGCTGAAGTTAGAAGAAGCACAGAGGTATGTTTACTATAGACTACTGCCTTCACCAGTCAGCAACCATTCTGCAAGCTTTATCAAATGACTGCTATTCTGCTTGTTGCTGATATTGCTATCAAGTCCTTTCAGAAAAAGTTAGGAGTGTTGCTTATCACTTTCCTGGATTTGCTAAATGACTATGATTTACTTCACTCACCTATAGTTACTGGTCTCAATGCAACAATTGCACACCTCCACATGTAATCTGTCAGGCTGGCAGGATGCAAAGGAGATAGTCAGTATAAGGTCTGACAGCATCAAAGGTGATGTGAAGATGTTACCAGATGTAACTACTAGGCTTTACAGGGTAGATGGGAGTGCATTTGTTTTGTTGAGACAGGTTATTGCATGGTTATATTTGTAACCATGAAATCCTGCAGTAGCTCATTCTATGAGAGGGAACAGTATAATGTCAACAAGCAAGATTAATGCTATGATTCTGTGGAAGCAGTTAATTGCTGTGACTAGTCTTAAACTTAATTTGCATAACATGCAACTGGTCAGTATGGAGAAAAAGAATTCCTTGGGTACATGCGCACATGTGGTGTCAGCCATGTAATATCATTAGCCTGGCCTACAAATTCATGGTCAACAGATGCAAAGTATGTATGAGCTCATGCAATGAAGCAGTACATGCCTAGTAGATCTCTGGATGGGTACTTGTAAAGTTGCATATATACCTACAGTACTGCAGCATGTATTCATGCGCACTGACTGAGCTTGGAGAAAACAGCAGCGATATTATAATAAGCAGAAATGAAGACACTACTGGCAGGTAATTGCCAAGTGCTGCAGATCTGGTATGTGTTCGATCTTGATATCCATGCAGGGACATGATCAAATGTTGAATGTCATCTCGATAACCATGCAGCGACATTGAAAATATTCAAGTTCTGTAGATGAAAGCTTCTCTCCAATAGAGATATTAAATGTCCTTAATGGACTCTAATAATGTCTCTATAATGAATGGGTAGGTTTCCTTAGGTTCGTTTGTTGAGGTACTGCAGGCTAGATTTGTTAGGGAATTTTTTAATGATGTATTTTTCAAAGCATCACAACTTAGCAAACAGCCTTTAGATATTTTACATGTAACCTTATCTTTAATACTGAGTAGTTTGATGGCACTTACAGAGTCATAAAACAAGTCTGGATGAACTGCTAACATTTGGCCAACAGTATTTTGAGAAAATCCAAGTCCAATCCTTTACGCCTGTGGTAAAGGATGTTGAGCTTTTATTGCATTCTCTTTTGAGAGAACGATGCTTTACTATTCAGGGCTGCAGTTAGCATAAACAGAAGAAAGAACATCACAAAGTGGTTGACACATGATCTAAATTTGCAGTTGATGTAATATCTACCTGAGGACCCTTTAGTAGTCAATACATAAAGATGGTTAATTATTGCATGAAGGACTATGAATAACATGGGCATTGTAAATGGTACTCAATCCATTGACAACACAGAACTGTAGCTACTACTGTCATAGATATAGCTGCGAAGTGTAAATAGAAGTAGAGTCAATCAACTTGACTCATAAATGAATTAGCAGATGTTGAAATGTTGCAAATAGCATATGTACCATATGCCATCAGGAGTGGCTCTGTTGTTGGACTGAACACTTAAAGCAGTACTGCAGCAGGATTTCAAACAGTAATGACTGTAAAATGTCATTTGTAGATATTTTAAGCTTATATAGCCAATTCCTATTTGAAATGGTGATATAAAAATTAAAGAATTACAACTTTCTGCTTTGTATGTACACACTGGTGGACTGTATACAGTACATGTGTGTAGAACCGACACGACATGCTTGACGATTTTTAAGAAATGCACTTGTACAGTGCTGTTGCTCATGAATAAACAGCACATCAGTGATTGATTGAATTTGAAACGTGGTTGCCTGTGATTAATGTAAAAAAAACAAATTGTCCAGTGAACATTTGCTTGAGAATTCACTAGTGGAATAAACATAAGTGTATGTCTTACAGTAGTCTGATAATTTGTGTAATTAGTATTATAGTATTGCAAACTACATGAACATTGCAAATGTTTCAGTGCAACATGTGGCATTAATTGTGATGCAACGTCGTACAGTACGTGTCAACGATCACATTTCCAAGGCAAAAACTAAGTTTGTTCTTCCATAACTGGCTTGACTTCACATACAGTACTAGATGATCACCAAAGCTTGCATCTGCTGTATACCTTGTGTAAACATCCTGTCTTTAGGTAATTTTTGCTGTCCAATGTGACACATCATGGGGGTTCAATTTTCTGTATGGTTAGACTGAACACATGTTTGCTTGTGATGTTGCTTCAAGTTACAGGTAACCAGTGCATGGTCAATAACATATATAGGAATCATTTCAAAAGCAGGAATTGTTTCTTTCAACAGAATACCTCAATTCACAATGTAGGCATATGCTTCTCCCTTGCCCAGACTATTTGACGATGCTTGAACTGCAGTAGTTACAGATTCATCATTTGCAACAAAGGTTACTGATCATCTTCTAATACTCAGGAGAAAACTGTCCAGTAGGGACATCCCACAAAATAAAAGGGCCTCAAGACTGAAGGTTTCCTTGAGATCCAAGGTCAGTGAGACTGAAAAGAAAAATGGTCTATGAGACCAGAGGTCTGCAAGACCAAAAAACTAAAAGGGTCCTTGAGATCGAAGATGTGTGAGACTGAAAAACAAAAGTGGTTCATGAGGCCAAAGGTTTGTGAGACTGAAAAGCAAAAAGGGTCCACAAAGCTGAAGGTCCCTAAAGACCGAAACATGAAAAGGTCAGCAAGACCGAAAATGAGAAAGGGTCAGTGAGACTGGCAATGAGAAATGTTCATGAGAACCCCAGCCCACTAAGGAATTTTCCTGATTCATTGATGTCAAGGGAGGGCGAGGAACTAATTTTACGATTGACTGTTCACAGTTTTTGTTTTTCCTCTAAACAGGAAAATTCTAAATATTATTTAAAAAGAAGTCAATGCATGTTGTACATCTTCATAAAAATGCTGTCACTTTCATTGAAATTAGATTTGTAATTCCAGCTACAGGTCTAACAGGGTTTTAAAAAGTCATCATTTTTTTTTATTGGTTTATGGAACAGGCCTGCCGGGTCATCTGCTTCAGGGTCATCTGCTTTGTCTGCAACATCACCAGACATATTGCATATCTGTCTCATTGTCACACCTGAGTTGACATAGAAGTTAATCTGGCAGTTACTGTGGATTTCCTTAAAGAGGCAACATTGTCCTGCCTGTTGTGCTGTTGCATGACTTGTGAGATGGTACTGTACTTTTGCATTTAACTATGTCATAATTAGTTACAGACAGTCACACTGTGACATGCACATTCATTAAACTTTAACAAAATGACAGAGAACACAATTGTGTGATGTCATGTAAAATCTGGTGACTGTGATTTGTAACTGAAAATGATAGTCCACCTTTAATAAACTAATTAAAAGATACCAGAATTATTGAAGTCAACTTTACATGTCACATTTGCCTTTATACTCAAGTCACCCACAGGTAGTTGAACTCATGATTCAACTTTCAACTAATTGCTCAATTTGAATTACCATTTGCATTAGTTAATGAAAGAAAATGTCAATTTGAAAATTGATTCATGTATTCAAGACAACCAGGGCTGAAAACAAAAGTGACAGAACAGAGCTCTTTTATGATCAACTCAAAAAGTTTAGTGGAAAGTTGAATTGCATGTTGAATCTTGTATGTTACCCAGTATTTACTCGTGTTCATTGACATGTACTGTAGAGAGCGATACTCTGCATATGCAGCAGTGCAGTTTAAATAACCCAGTGCTCCTTACCTAAAAACAGGCCGTGAGTACTGCTATTGGTCAGTAAGATGGTCAAAAGTTGCAAGATAAAACACTGGCTAACCTACTGTAGAACATAAACATGTAGTGTCCCTCTGCCTGCAGTTCTCTCCAAAGGTAAAACTTCATAATCAACAGCCATTGCAGAGAATAGTTACCATGAACCCATACATCATAATTATTACTATATGGGCCTATTAACATGTCCGGTCTTGCAAATCCTATTTCACTTTTGTCCTCATGGACCTTCTGTTTTGTGGACTTCAGTGTTGTGGGTTGCAACTGAAAAATGAACATTTCTGCTTGATTGTAGGACACTAGTTCTGCAAAAAAGTTTAGGAACAGTGTCCAGTGCTAGAACAGTTGTGGATTAAATTCTCCTTAGAGAGGCCATGAAACCAAGTATAAAACTCAATGGAAACTTTTTCTCTAAATATTTGGACAAATTGCTATCCAAAACCCAAAACTGCCTTTGCTGTCCGTGTGACTTCAATGTTATGCAATCAAAGTTTTAAGTTTCACAGTTGGAACTGCCTTCTTGAAAAACTCTTTTTTTTCTTTCTACAAGGCAGCTTATGATGTCATACTAGGGACCCTTTTATGTACGAGCTATCTATTCACAGTAATTCAAAATGCGACATGCCTTGGTGGACTTGCTTCAAACTAACCCTCCACCTTTCTTGGCATCTGGGCCATTTTGGGTCAGTCCAGGAGGTTTTGACCCAAGGTCCCATGTGTACCCTATGGCACATTTTATCGAATGCTGCAAAAATGCTTTTCCTCCTACAGATTGCCATGTGTAATCTTCATGGTTTGTGATCAAGATACGTTCTTAATGGTACCTTCATGTGTCCATGAATTTTTGGTCCAAGGTCCCATAAGGGCCTTATGGCCCATTTTATGTAATTCTGCAGGATGTGTCTGTGACCACAAATTCTCTTTTACGATGTTGATACTTGTCATATTGATACTCAGGTGGCACCTTAAGGGTGTTCAGGAAGTTGCTCCTAATATGACATCATCTGATGTCGTTCAGAAGCAAAGATTTTCCTTCCAACTTCCAACACCGCTTTCAACTGTGAAACTTAAGCCTTTGATTGCATAACATTGGATGATGTCACAAGTACACCAAAGGCAGTTTTGGATATCTGTTTGTCCAAGTATTTAGAAAAAGTTTTTATGGTATTTTAGTCTGCATGTCATGACCTCTTTAATTTGGATTATCTAAGGTGTGATTGATTCTGGAGATGTTTGGTCATATCAAACAAGATTTAAACAAATGGCAAGATGCGGACTTCAAGAGTGCCAACTCTAACGGTTTCACTGTCAGTCTCGCAGTTTTAGACGTTATCTGGTGGTGAAAATGCAATTGCTTAGTCATTTATTGCGTATTGAAGGAGTTTTCCCTGTACAAAATAACAGGGTTGAGCACTGTCATTGAGCACTGTCATTTCTCTTCACCATTGATATATCTATTATACACTTATATTTTAACTACTTGTAGCATAGGCTGCAAATCACAGAGGGTGCTACCTGTTGACTTATTATAATTAGACCTGTGTGCCGTGAAATGTCACTGGCTTTGGTGAGTCATGGAGGATCTGTAACAGTGTCCTGTACCTTTAACATTAAAGGGTGGAGGGGAGGAGATGCCCGGCTTAAATGTGAGATGTTGTTGGGATCTGTGGCAACTCTCTGGTTTTACTGACCCAGTTATGTCACTGAGGCTAGGTTTATTATGGGGGAAAGGAGGGAACATTGACTTGGGTGTAGCATGTACATATCTCTGGTTTACCATAGGTGTGTCATGAAGGGTACAGTACCCCTGCCTAAGGTGTGTCCTTAAAAGGGGAGGTAAGATGAGGTAGAGAGATGGGGAGGGGTTTTGCCCTGGCCTAGTATGTGATTGATGTAGGATATGCATGTTCTGCTGACTGCCTGTATCTATGAGGCCAGGTATGTATCAGTGAATGGGATGGGTATTGGAATTTTGTCAACATCCTGGTAGATGCAGTATATCCTCACAAAAGTACGCTTTTTCTTTAAAGGCTGTATTGCATCACCCTAAGCTATATTTTTACCTCCCTGAAAGGAAAATTCTCAACTGGTTCTAAGTTACAGTACTCTTAGATTGCCAGCAAATTCGAAAGATGCAGAGCAGCTCGTATTACACAGCCTACACAGGGATCCATTGTTCTGATTACACATGTGGAGGAATGTAAGACAGGCTGAGGGAGGGACTAGAGGTAGGTGGTTGGGAGAATTGGAACTGTCTGGGATGATGCATTACAGCCTTTGTAAACTTCGTCTTAATTCTGTCACCTGCATTTTAGGTCTCTCTCAGGCTGTATGAGAAGCCCTTAATTTTTTAACTGCGGAGGTTGTGGCAGAGTGCTGTGTTCATTACTCACGCATGATGGTTGTGTATAATTGTAGATACCCCTTGCCAAGCCTCATGGCTAGGACAAGTCTTATATCTATAAAAGAAGATGGTATCTTTTCCTTTAAGAGAATCCACTCAATCTAGAGTGCATAATAGCAATAAAATGTGTAAATTTACTTTGAATGATACATTCACAAAGAAAAGTTAGAAGCACATGTGTTTTCTTAAGGTACAAATGAAATAAAATGTCATTGTATTGCATTAACAAAAACTGTCATTGATACCAGTCGCTGTGTACATAAGAGCAGGGCATCCTAATTTGCTTTTTTCAGAGCTGCCATAGTACCATTAACCATGTATTTCATTTAACTCTGATCATATTTACACAGAGATTTACACAGGAATAAGCAGCACAGTGTTGATGGTATTCAACAAACCTGAGATATCAAAAGGTGAATACGTTCTGCATAGCAGTACTTGTCTGAGCTTGAAAAACAATATGTGAGTCAATGTTATCAATTGCAACTTATGTAGAGTACACTACACAAATGACTGTTTAAACATGAGAAGTTGCAATGGGGCCTAACTCGGTTTTAGGGATGCAGCATTACAGGCCAACTGAGGGTTACCAAACTAGATAGGGTTGTGGATTTACTGGTAAATTCATTTACATTTTACTCAAATTCTGTGTGGCAACATCTGTTATCATGAAACCGTGTAGCACATTCCAACGTAAATTTTAGGATAGTGTAACTAACAAACAGCTAAACACTGGGATGTAGTTCTCCCTGCATATTATCAGGTCATCTCAAAAAATCATACGGTCATCTCAAAAAATCATACGGTTGCATTTACGTCTGTCTTTCCCAGGATGTATTTAGATATCGAATGAACAAATTCTCAGGCAATAAGTGCATTATATACGGCAAATGTTGAAGGTAGATCTCCTTTGCCTTACCACATAAGACACCCCCTTATATTGCAATTGGCTTACATTTGTTCAATATGTGAGTATTTAAAGTAATGTCATGCTACAGGTAGTTTATTTCTATTTTTTTATCTTTAAGGGGCTCATTGAGTTGATATCAGTAAAGATTGCGGTGATTTTGAAGTATACAAACACACGACAATACTCACAATCAGCATAATTGATCAAGTTTCACATCCAATAGTTATATGAAAACTGTCAATTTTTTTGAATTTTTGACTGTTACTTGCTCTGATTGTGTGCATGTGAATGTACTAATGTGAAAATGTCTGGTCACAAAGTTTCAAAAACCAAATTTAATCGTTGGCAACTCACTCATTAATGTTCCAACATATGTAAAACTTTGGGATCCTTTTAGTTTGACTGTTTGCTATTAGTATGTGAAGGAAACTTCACCGGTTTAGGAAAATTGAGTGAATTTCACAAAACAACTCAATGAGCCTCTTTAACTCACCAAGAGGGCTATATGGGGTATACAAATCTGAAATATAGCAAGTTGAGCAGAGTCATTTTTAGACTTGTGCACAGTATACTAAATTCTGTAGGGGATTTGATACATTTGTAGAAGTATTACCCTTGCACTAAGTCCTTCAATGTTGGAGTGATGTGATTTCATGGATAGAGTTACCATTCTAGCTGCAATATTTTGAAGTCTTTGTAGTTGTTCCTCGGAAGACCATACAGCAATCCATTAGCCATGTTTATGTTAGATGTCACAAAAGAATTATGCACAATATGTGTTCTGTAGGACCTACACATTAAGGTAGCGAAGCAACCTTGCAATATTCTTCAGTTGAAATAAGCAAGTGTGTGTGATACTGATTCCTAACCTGAGACACTAGTTACTAACTTACTTGCAAGAGTCCCTAGTAGCAATGTGTTTCATACTTGCTCTGGTGTGCCAAATAGGAGGAACATTTTTAATACACATTTCAATATGATCCTTTAGCCAAAACACCCTACTCCCTCCTGCTGTACAGGATTGATGGAGACTTAAATCTGAGTATTATTAGCATAAACCAATATTGTACTTGAAGATATATCACACATTGAGAAAGTGAACTACTGAAGGCGTAGCCAGAGCCTTTTGGTACATAATAGTTTAAAATCAGAAATGGCATCATTAATATAAACATGCTGAGTTCTGTTACTTACATAACTGACACCATTTCAGAGCTTTGCCACCAATTCCAATATGGGATTTACAAAGTGAAAGTAAAATAACACGGTCAGGCCATTTTGTCGAATGTCGCCTCTCAGATCAAGGAGAAAAAAATCTGTTGTTTCAGTCCCATGGTGAGTCATGTGGCAGGTTGGAAAGGATCAAACCCTCATTTAAGTTCTCATTGTGGAAAATATATTAGAAACAACATGCTAGTCTTAATACCAAGGTACTTTAGGGATAAGTTTTTTAAATTATCCTTGTCCAGGCCTTCTTTTTCTCTGTAGCAGATGAACATGTGCAGTTTTCAGATGGTTGGGGACTCTCCTTGTAGCAGCGACATTGTATCCCATAGAGTTGGTTGTGCTGACTCTTTACAGTATAGAGACAGTGATTATAATTCAACCAGTGGAGATGAGTGTTTTTGTACAGTGTATTGAAACATAGATTCTTGTTATTTTCTGCATTAGATATGATTATGCTTGAGATATTGGCCTTCATAACATTATGCAAAATTTAGTAAAAGATCTCTTCCTCCAAATTTAAAATTGATGCCCTTATTTATTACAGAATAGTCATTTGTTTCTCTTTCATAAATCCTGACATACACATGGAAACTGTCACAAATCTTTAGCCACAATTCACTTTCCAATACCATACTTTCAAACTACATGTTAGTACATCTTCAGATTCTTTGTGTATTTTCAAGATGTTTTGTCTAAACCTTTGTCTCTATGAGGACAATATTCCTGATATGTCATTGTAAATTTGTTATTTATGATGAAAACAGATTTTTTTCATTTGGGTCAATAATCCAGCAGTAGCAGTGGTACCCGGTAATTTTCCCCCCTCTGTACGTTTTGACGTAGACAAGCTTGTGCATTTCTTTGTTACTATATAATGATTCAGAATGTTGCCATAGAAACACGGCATTTGCTTGGATTTAATTGGCAACCAGCTTCTTGCATTTCCTTGCACTAATTCATTAATCCTACATATAGCAGTTGATGTGCTAAGGGACAGACTTATATTGTACTGCACTGTGTTCTGGTTTGCTTGTTTTTTATGTCAAATAATAAATTGATTTTCATTGTGCCGTACTTACTGGCAAGCTACCATTAGTAAGTTTTGTGGAAATTCCTTTCGGAATAATGAGGAAAGCAAAGCTTTGATGATGGAATAAACAGCTAGGTATGAAAAATGACTAATGCATTCATAATAGCAGTAAATTAATGTAGCCATTGACTTGTCTTCTGCAGGTCAATAGTGACTTTATTGCAATGTCATTTTTGTAGCATTTTACTGTCAGTATGTGAGGTCACAGCACATAGCACTTTGTTTCTGTGTGAGTTTATGATGTCATCAACTTTCTTTTGAAATTTTCATGAAATTGGCTTTGTTTAGAGTGCGCAGTATATAGTCACAGGTTCTAGTTTTGTAGTACATGGGAATGACCTTTTTATTGTATAGATTTATCCAGAAGTAACTGACTATTCTCGTATTTTATTTAAGTTGTAAGAACATAGTCAGTTTGTGAGATAGTTCATTATGCAGTGGATAAGTAGAAGCCTAGTAGAAACCTGAAAAGATTATAGCTTATCTACATTGCCAATATTGTTAACTGTATGTTATTGATCATTAAATATATGTAAGGAGATAACATGGCATGATGTCAACACAGTCATAGACATGCATACAATACTCACATATGCCTTGTGAGACAAGCCCAAACACATGCTTGAATAAAAAGGTCTCGCACCGTTCCCTCTATGCTCTAGCTCTTCCTCATTAGACTTTCGCTATTTTGCGACACATGTTATGTTTTTTTTTATTAGGGTTCCCATTTTCACTTGAAGCAGGAGTTGACAACCTACAGAAACAAACCTTGAGTATTCTTGTGTTTTCTTGTTATCTTATGTTATCTTGTTCTCATCAAATACCCACACCAAGAAGTTGTGGGGAATCAAATTTAAACCCTTGGAGAAAGTGGTATTTCCTCAGTCGGTTTAGCCATTCATGTATGGGATATTCCATTCTTGCAAGGAAGAAGTACAGTATCTTTTTCATTAGTAGTCAAGTCATGCTTGTTTCAAAATATTGCTTATAATTTAGTGTGTAAGACTGAAAAATATTTGCTAAATTCATCTTTAAATTTTTAAGGAAAGAATTTACTTTTATTGATGCTTTATGGGAGGGGGGCCTTGAACATTTTAATCCATTGATTTGTATTGCCATATATTTGTTTTGCAATGAGGCATTATGATGTAAAGTAATTGTGGTTGTAGCTAGATAAGTTTTAGTGCCAAGCTTCAAGCAAAGAAACTATCCACTTCTGGTGGGTCCAGGGGCTCACACAAGGGCCCTGGTGGGCTCCAGGGAACAGTGCCCCTGTGTGGATCCATTTGACAGCACCCCTGGAATGCCTTACAATAGATGTCTTGTAAGCACTGTTACATTTTAAGTTCTTGCAAAATCTTTGAATGTTAACTACTTGTCATAAACTGATCACAAATGCCGGGTGGGAATTACTAGTCCTAGGCGGGGCCTCGGCCAACCCAATGCAGCAACAACACTGACAGTAAGATGTTTTGTATTACTGATTTTTAAACAGATTTTTCAGGTTGATTTGTCATGAGATTAGCAACAGTGCTTAGCTAAAATTTTAAGGATTTCATTAATAATAGTTAATCACATCCAATGTGTATTTTATCACTAGTTATACTGTGAGCAAGGATTGTTTTTGGTATTAACTAACAACTCACTTATACATAGGGTATACTTACCAGTTCACCTGCCTCGAGGCTATCAACTGCTTTCAAAGTTATCAATCCTCAGATATCTCTCCAGCATACACCAAATTCATCTCGTAGCTGTGAAGACGATTGCAACATGTAACTACATATGTAGTTTCTGGATGTAACCAGCTTCAGAATTCTTTGTTGTGTCTAAATTCATATAAAATTGCGCAAAAATCTGAGAATGTTTGTCCAGATGGATCAAATAAACATCAGGTGACTGGCAGTTTTTGGTTTCAGTGAAACCATGACCTTTGTAATCAAGATTGCATGTATGAGTGTGTATAGGTGTCTGTGTTTATGTGTTTGTGATGCCTTTTTTGAAATGTGATATCAAAGAGGGAATCTTGGACAAATCTCAGATATGCTGAGTTGTAGAGGTGTACCACTTTGAAGACAAGTACCATATTGTTTTTTAGTGGGAGACAAAGGTCATTTAGATCAAAAGCCTGGGTCAAATTGTGAAAATTTGTAAACAAAACACTTCAAGAACTTCTTGGACAAATGTCACACTTACTTAGTTGGTGTACCACATTGAATACAAGAACCCTATCGTTTTAGGTGGAGGTCAGTGGTCATTTGGGATCAACAGGGATCACCTAGTGAAAACCTTGTTAACACAATATCTCAAGAGGGGAAATTTGAACAGGGCTCAATAGCCCCAAGGATCCTGACTTTGTATATTTCCAAATGCATAATCGACACCACATGGCATTTTCTAATTCTGGTTATCCTACTGTTCTGTCCTAACTCTTATAAGTGATAATTCTCTGTTTCCCTGCAAAAAAGAGCTGCAAATCTTAGGAAATAGAGTAGAAGTATCTATAGAACTACTTTAGGGGTGAACCACGGTAGCTGGAGGCCTGAAGTTGTCCCCCATCTTTCTTATACTGGTGTGGACATGGGGAGGCTGATGATGCCTGTTTGGCCCATCGTTGCAGCAGGTTGCCCTCAAATCCATGCAGTTGCATCGATGCATTATGCTGGATGCATTTGCATGGTCGTCCTCTGAAGCAATCAGCAGGCTGGAGTCGGGACCTAATCTTTTCTACAGGCAGTTCCTCAAGAGGCTCATCGAAGAGGTCAAGGGTCATGAGGCGAGAGTTGTGGCCTCGTTCAAGCCGCCGTCCATCACCCCTGGACTTGTCCTTCAGCTTCATCTGCTCGCTGAAGGTTGTGGCAATGCCATATTAAGGAGAGGAAGGGTATGGATTGTGGCAGCACCTCCGGAGGTTAAACAACCTCTGGAATGGGCCACGGAGGTCAAGGTGTCAGGGCCTAGCTGTCTCGGGCTCAAGAGAGAGGAACTGCTGGGGCTGGTGACGGTCCCAAGTATGGTCAGCAAACCCCAGCACAGTTCCCTCCATGGCCCTATGAATGCCTATGCTACTGCTCTTCTTTTTGTAGGGGGGAGGTTGAGCAAGTTTCCCAGCCCTGGGAGTTGTTCTGCCGAGATTGGCAGGTTCTAAAAGTGTTAACACTCAGTTACCACATCGAGTTTACAGCTGCGTACGTTTGGCGGTGGGAGGGTGGGTGACTACAGCAATGCATAAGTATGAGCAAGGGGTAAGTATAATCACTCGTGAATACCCTCACCAGTAAAGGTGTGAGGATTTGATTAAAAATATCAGAAACTATAATGAAATTTGGCAAAAGACTTGTGTTCTAAACAGCATACAACCACATGTTGTGGGTTTTTTTTTGTCCCTTGGACAATCAGATAAAATTTCTTCTAAATCTTTTCCGTGACATCTATATTGCTGTGATTCATTTGAAATTTAATAGGCCAACACATGATAGTTAGAAATCACACCAAACCTTTCTGACATAATCCATGGACATGTAGTGGCCTTCAGTTGAAACAAGAGAACTTTAAGTAATTAGAGAACTTCTGTTGATGGGAATTTTAAATCAATAAATAAAACGACGTGCATGTTAATTAGTCATTCATTATGGGAAATGTTTTAGGTTGAGACTTTGTTAATAGTCTGCTACATATCAACTGTAATTGATCATGTCCTTGACATGATTTATAATCTGCAAAGCTAGTTCATTCTTGGCATGCCAGTCAGTAGTGATGTACTTTTGCTCACTTTTGGGAGTTGAAATGTTGAGAGCAGACAGCAGGTTTCAGATATTTAAGTAGTTTAGTAGATATTGATTGGAGGTCATTCTCACAGATTCAGGCAAGGATCAAGGCAAGCTAGTTTCCATTGTCTACTACATATCCTCAAAATGTATAATTTTAGGTATTTCAATTGTTTAGTACCACACACAGTAGTTGGGTATTTATGTTATATGACCCTACCCTTCAATTTTCTGTAGACATTTGTCATCACATCAGTTATCACTTCTTGAAAATTTAACATTTGAAAAAGTCCAGTGTGTTATACCGTCATTTTATCTACCTTAGTTGCACTGTATGTGCACAATGTTTAGTGGCAATGCAATTACTAATGAAAAGAAAAGATAGTGCACATAACCTATGCTGCTTTGTGTCTTTGAGTAAATTACTTAAAACATGCACATATTACCACCTTTGCAGTCAACAAGCTTGAGGGTCTCATGGAGTGTCCTAAGACTTTATTTGTGTTTAGTATCATTTGGATTTAGTCTAATTAAGTACTATATATGGATCTTCATATCATAGCCAAGACCTCTTCATGTCATTCTCAACCAAACATATTTTTACACTATTGAAAAATGTAATACACTGGGTATACATATCGTAGACATATACTTACCCCTTGCCACACTACTGCACCATTTGACCTTTGCTCAAACAAACCTCGAAGTCAGTTCTGACACCGCGCCCTCTAAGGCCTAGCTCGCCCTACATATCGTAACTAGGTAATCTCCAGTTTGTTCATACATATACCGGCTTCACATCATGATGTAATTTGTCTTCATACTGTACTGACAATGTCATCACATCGTATACACATCAGTGACTATTATGACACAAACAGTATGCACTTTTTTTGCTGTTAATGTAGTTCAAATAACTCATACTATCAATTACTAGTCATGCTTCACTCTGATGACTTACAATGCTGATCAGATACATTTATCGATACCAAAATGTTTTAAGATGCTACTTTTTATTCTTCAAAAATATGAGTTGCAGTAATATCTCAATATATGTCTGTATGCTGCCTCAGTTTGTTAAAACCATGATTGTACCACAACTTTAAAAAAAGGATTTACTGAAAATTTGTTAAGTACTGTAGATATTAAGAAAGGCATCATCAAAGGTAGCAGTTTTAAAGAATTTAGCAATTATTGACAATAAATTTAATAATAAAGATATGACTGGCAAAACACTGGATTCAAAAGTTCACTTGTACTTTGCGATACATGATGTTGTCCCATTTGCTCTTCCACTGTCTCTATAATTCATCGTTTGATTGATAGAGGTACTGTGACACTCAATATCTCATCTATTCTTGACAAATGTGTGAACAGCTTTGTCAGTGTTCTAAACGTAGACTGCTATCTACAGTAGATCACACAGTTATCTTAGCATCAGTTCCTTTAAGGTTCATTTAGATGAAAGTATGATTGGAGTCAGCACTTAATTTATCGGTTGATTTTAAGTTTCATTGATTGCAAATATTCCTGTTGTAGTATGCAGTTAAGAAATTACAGTTTTTGGTTTGCTGTTAACTGAGCCAGTAATCATTAAAAAAAAAAAATTGGGAAAAACGTCAAGTGTTGTGCAAAGTAAATCTACTTGTGGTATGCATTATCTCCAGACAATACTATAAAATCTTTATGCACCATGAATCTTGCTGTACATGCTTTCTTACTTTGAATGTGGTCTCAATATACTGACATAGTTGCATATTGAAGTTATGTAGCCAGATATATGTAATTAAGACCTTTTCTCATATTTTCTACTGATCTGTTGATTGTACCTATACATGAAGGTTGTAGCGTTTACCTCAGTCCAATATTAACCAGTTATCTAAAGCACACTAATGTACTGATCGTTTTTTCTTTTTCCTCTCTTTCTCACCTTGCGATTGCAACGAGCAAGATTTTCAATTCTGCTCACATCTGCTAATGGGGCAAAAGTGGAAATAAAGACAATTTCCAAAAAAAGTCTATTTAACAGAACTTTTGTGCTACATTGAAAATGCTTCCATGCATTTTATTGCCCACATGCATGGATGTTCCTTCAGAAGATTCTAATGTTAAGAGGTATTTGTTCTTGATAACAAATGTTGGTAGTTTTTGGTGGATCACTTCAGATTGCTATTATAACACTCATCATTCCTCTTACATTTCTGCAAACATTTTAGTTAAAAGCTCTGTTTAGTCTGCATTTACCAACGAACATATTTAATACCACATCACAATGCAATACTTACCTTTATTGAACAACTAATTTACTTTCCTCCTTGTCACTTACATGTCTCCACATCACTACCGAATGTCCCACATTACCTTCACTTCTAAAATTAGCTGGTGTCCTTGAACACAGCCTGTGTCTTTGTCCTAACCCAATGTGACCTAGCACTTTTACCCAAGTGCTACTTGCTGAAGACAGTCCTCAGCATTTTTTACACGTTTTTTTATTCAAAATGTGTAATATACTTTGGGGGAACAAATGTACTTAGGTTGCATTGCTAACTCAGTTTGGTGCTGAGTACCAACATTTGCATTTTTTTTGTCAATACACAGCAGTTACTATTATTTGACTTCATGAGGTTACCATTTGCAAAAAGGAAAGGCATCATTAGGGAGGGCTGAAACAGGTTATCACATGTCATGTCAGTGATATTATGTTATTCTTTAAGTCTCAATGGTCTCAGCTAGAACACATAAACTATCTGCTTTCTGTTTGAACTAGTTGAGCAGCAAGATAACTGACAATGAATATGAACTTTGGGAGCGATTCAAAACTTGCTTCTGTGTGCAGTGCCAGTGGAGGGATTATAGACAGAGAGCATGAATACCCCTAATGACATCATAGAGTGAAGGCTGATAGTCTCCGAAGTTTAAAGATATGGTATCATGATGCGAGATATGCTTTCTGGAAAATCAAGCATCATTGTCATGACATGTGCAACTTCAATTTTTTTCAAACTTGGTAATAAAATTGGATTTAGGTGTGATTTGTGTGTAACTTCGTCAGTTCAGGCCGAGCATCCCTTCGTGGCTGTCACTATATCCTTTTTAGATCCATCTTTTGCTGCAACTTGTTAAGTTAAAAGGTTAGACTGCGCAAGAAATATTTTATGTGACAACAGCAACATGCATACGCCTATGTACAACACATGTACAGCAGGTCAGTTCTTTTCACATGAAAATCTAATCCTGAATGCAACATCAGAACAGTTCAGAACATCCCAGTTTATCTTCAGAAATCTTCTTGTTTTCTTTAGTTTTTTTGCAATTTTGACTGAGGGAGGGTGTGTATGTTTAAAATATGGAATATTCTTTGTTACATAGTATAACTGGCATCGCAAAGTGGATCATAATACCTTGTCTTTAATAGCAGAGCTCCGTGTGAAAGCTTTAGTTAAGTTTGCACAATCAAATAGAGTCACTGAAGTGAAAAGGGATTATTGTTGGTATGGTCTGGCCGTGCTCATTGTGTAACATAGTTTCAAGTGTTTTTTTGAGTGGATTCTTTCATCTCTTTTCAGTTGAAGAAAGCTGAAGAAATAAAACTCATGGAAACATCAAACTCTTTATTTTCTTGATTTTTTCTTTCTGGGGACTTGTTGGTATATTAAGAATATTCACATGGTAGACAAATACCCCTAGCTCTTAACTGGCCAAACACACAAATACCCCTAGCTCACACACAAATACCCCTAGCTCACACACAAATACCCTTAACTCACACACAAATACCCCTAGATCACACACAAAAATGATGCAATGAAGGTTTTTTTTGTGACATTTTATGTCTTGTGCTAGATTCATGCAAAAAAAAAAATATGCTAGCTAAGATGTAATTTAAAATACACATAGTGAAAATGAGTATCATCTCATTATCTACTGTTAACCCATTTTAATTAATTTCATTTTGCATGAAAGGTCGATGTTTGAAAAAGAAGCTGACACCATATTTCATAATGACATTCTAATAGTTAGCCTCTAAATATCTTCTCTCATGTCAAAAAAGTTGCAAGTTTTGAGTTGAGTACATACAGTAGGCCCATGGATGATATGTATTGCACATAGACTATTGGCAGCACTGCAGAGGCAACTACCTAATGTAGCTACCCTGCAGTGCATGCATTTGACTTGAGTTCATTATGTGCTGCAAAAATATAAAAGAAATAAAGCAAGCTCTCAATATCAGTTTAAACTTTTCCCATTTGGCCCACATACCAAAGTTTTGATTACACTTACATGTGCAGTGAAGTATTCCAAAGCTATGGTACACCAGGTACAGTAATTAACTATAAACCAATTAGCCTATCTAGGCTAAGCCTCAGCTCTGCCCACATCATTGAAATGTTACTGTTCATTGGCCCAGGCCATTTTGTTCACAAATTTTTAATCAAAGCAGAGGCTAGGAACACTGTTTTTATTCATTAGCCACTTTCATTTAATTACATGAAACTTCTGTCAGTTTTGTGATAAATAATAAATCCTCAGATCTACTCTAGGATCTTGTCTGCTTGATCGGTTCTGATGGTAATTGTAACCTTTATAATAATGCATAGTGTGTGTGTATGTATATGTATGTCTGTGACACACTACCATGTAAACATGATAGCTCAAGAAGAGAAACTTTGACAAATCTCATATTTGGTATGTAGGTGAACCACATGAGTAGCAGGTCCACGTTGTTTTTGGTGGAGGTCAAAGTTCATTTGGGGTCAACATTTGTCAAATTGTGAAAACTGTGAAAACATCTCAAGAAGGGAAGCTTGGACAGACCTCATATTTGGTATGTAGGTGAACCACATGAGCAGAAGAACCCTAATGTTTTTGGTGGAGGTTAAAGGTCATTTGGGGTCAACAGATGTCAAATTGTGCAAACCTTGTAAACACGATATCTCAAAAAGACAGCTTCTCACAATCGAATATGTGGTGTTTTTTTCAGGTATACTTCATTGAATAGAAGAGTGCTATTATTTTTGCTGTAGGTCAAAGGTCATTTGGGTTCAACAGGGGTCAAATTGTGAAAACCTTGCAAACATAATATCTTAAGTAAGGAAAGCATGGACAAATCTCTTATATAATGTGTAGTTGTTGCATGACTGTAATATGCAGTTGTTTATGTTGAGACATGATACATATCAGTCATCATATGTCAGATTCATAAAAATCATCATAATGGAATCATCAAAACCAAAATGCAGTTGTGCATTCTGGTTTTTGGAGTTTCCTTGGATATATCCCAATGGTCCAATGACAACTTCTTTGCACAGTCCATCTACTAGCTCTGTAGCCTTGTCTCCATCAGTCTATAGCATGACTTCTTTTTCCTTTATCATGTGAATGTTAAAAAAAACTTGATCGATCAATCGGTAAACTTCTCAGACACCATCTTGTTTATCATACGGGCAATAATAGTGACGGAAAGCAGCACTCAGCACAAAAATTGATTTTTGAGTGCTACAGACCAAGGATGTTTGACCAAAAATGGTCAAGACCTTTCAATGACAAAAATTGAGGTGGAAAAAACTGGTACAATAGTATATTACTAGTATTGATTTTCTTCATCTGCTGTGTTCAGTGGATAGATGCTCTGCATAATAGGCATTGCACCATGGAATATATATGCTTACCAAGTGAATAGCTAGCACTTCATTGGACTGGTTGGAGTGTCTGTGCAGTTCTTAGAACTTTTCAAAATTTTCTAAAATTGCAGTAGTCCTTTGCATTCAAATTGTTACACTTGTTCAGCAATGATTATCTGTAGGCTACATCAGAGATTTCCAAATTTTCCTTCTGTTTACGTGAATGCAAGTATCTTGCCGTAAATGTTTTGGTATCACAGGCCTCTTTTATTTGAAAATCAAGGGAGTACACAACAGCTCTTCTCCTAAGAGCTGCTATGGCGAGTTTTTTCCATAATTTTTTCTGATGTTACATGCAACAGAAAGCTTGTCAGACTCTTATACTGATGACCTTTTTGACAATCAAGTTGAGTAGTAAATGACTCGCCTCAAATTCATCTTAGGCGAATTTAGGCTCTGCCCTTGCTTTTACGAAAAGGCCTGGTTTAAGAGAATCACAATTCACTAGACTAACCTTGGGTGATTCCTGTAGTTTTGGAATGGGGTACTTGCAGTGTGACAAGTTACAACCCTGAAACTAATCACAACTATTACTTGATATGTTTCACTAACCATTATAACATCGCGTTCATATATAGACAATGGCTCCAAATACTATTGGCTGGTTAGAATTGTGGGCTTCCTACCAGTAATCTGAGTTGTCAGACTTAGGACCAACTTGCAAAAGAACAAGTCAAAACTGTTAACCACACAAAACATCATAATGAATGGATTTTGGTACTTTGAAAACTTCTATGGGAATTGTGACTCCAAAGAAAGTGGAGTGGACTCCTAGCCAAGAGTTGTATCTCTGATGTAGAGTCAGTTATCTGCCAATGTCTTCACTAGATACATTCAAATTAAACTTGGCTCATGTTACCCTTGACGAGTTGCCTTAATTAACTGTGTGCAAATGACAAATGATACCATGCATGGTCACCTTATCTCTTCCATTTATTTATGTGAATTCACAGTATGTATTCCCACAGTTCCCTCATATAACCTGCAGATGCATTTTACCATACTGACTATAATCTAGCAGCTGGCAATTGTGTCTGTGTACAACATCTGGTCCTGTCCTTCTGTAATTGCCAGCCCTTTTGAAGTGGAACTGTATTTATTCAGACAAGTTTAATAGATAACTTTTAATCGATGTACAAGTTGGATCCCTCATATTTGTAAACTTCTATGTTTCTGTTAAAAGCTCTGTTTTAGCTGCTGCAATATGTGTTCAAATTTGTCATCCAGCTGCTGTCACACTTTTCTTGGCAGCTGATCATCCTCAAGTTCCTCAAGAGATGAACTGATGCAATTACACATATATTATTAATAGTATCACAGCTATGACTTAACGTTTGAGAGGACTTTCACTATCAGCAAGATGAGATAGATTTCTTTCCAGGCTCCCTGGAAGTGAATGCAATCATCTCTCTGTAAAGATATATCAAATTGATGTTTTTGTACAGTGTTTTTCAAAAGGTGTTACATTGATAAACTGGGGTAGAACTTTATTCAAACTTTTACACTCTTGACACATAAGTAGAATGGAATGAAGTTGCCAGTCAAGGAAACAGACTGGATGGCACAAGAGGCAGTGCTAAAAAAGGAGGCAGTACTGTAAAAGGTTACCAGTACTCTTGGCACAGTAGATTGTAGTGCAGTTGTTGTGTTGAGACAAGTAATTGAGTCATTTGTAAATAATCAAATCAGGTGAGTTTTGAGATGATCATGTGATTTCTGACGACAGCTTAAAAATGAATCCCGATATCATTGTGTCTTTGGGGAAACTAGAAATATTGTAAATAGAGAATAAATTTGTATAATTGCTTAATTCACCTTTCTAATGATTTCAACTCTTGCAGACACCTTCCAAGGTGTTTCTAGAAGCCTCTCAATTGAACTCTTTGCAACTAGAAATTACAAATTGGAATGTTTTTAGGGACTTTTTACACCACAGGCCTCTTTTCTTGGCATGTTCCAAGTGATGGTAAATGGAAGTTTCTTTCCTAAAAATGAATGCAGATCTGAAGTGTTACATATTATGATGAATATGAGTGTAAATTAAAAAAAAAGCAAAAAGAACAACAAGAAGTGTTTCTGCATAACTGCTTGTAATAATCAATGTAATCATCTTGTTTATGTGTAGCAATCTAAAAATAAAATTGTCCAAATAAAATTGTCCTGTAAATATTCTTTGTCTATTAGAGATCCCATGTAGATTGTGATCTTCAGTCTGTGTTTGCATTGCTGATCACCCCTAAACATCATTATCATCATCATCATCACCATCATCATCTTCATCATCATCATCATCTTCATCATCATCACCATCATCATCATCTTCATCATCATCATCATCATTATCATCATCATCATCATCATTATCATCATCATCATCATCATCATCATTATCATCATCATTATCATCATCATCATCATCATCATGTCTCTCCTGATGCCTCTTGTGATCTGTCTCTGATTTAGTCCAAATATCTCCTTTACGGCTGATTAATTTACTCTCACTGTTGGCTGGCTGCTTTCTGTTGACTGGTGGCAGTTGGTGATACTGTGACCCTGTTCCATATTGATATAACCGATAACAATATTTTTGAAGATCATTCAAATTGTACAATGGAAGGACAGTTGGAATTAGCTGTTATCTCTTCAGTCATGACACCCACATGCAACTGAAAACAAGGATTTCCATGCGGCATCAATAAACACTTTAGTGTTGCAATGTGCATGTTTAAAAATCTGTATTGTCTTTTGCATATGAAGAGAGGGTATTTAAAATTGATATCACTGGCGGATGAGTCGTTACCAGCAAATCCATATTTTGCAGTCGAATGCGAATAAACTTTTACTATCTGTAATCCAAGGTTGATTGTTAACATTGAAGTGAATATTTGATGGCATTGGTTGACTGAGCATGCATACCTACATCTAGCTTTGTCCTTGTAGAATATTTCATTACTCTGATGAGGTCTTTAATTTAGTGGTCACTGTGAGGTACATCATCCAGCAGTACAACAAAGTGGTGCATTTTTTTTTACCATGTCTTATGGTGATGTGGTAGTGAGTGTGCAGAGACGTGAAGATAGGGTGGAGGAGAGGGAAGAGACGATATTGAGTGGCAAAGAGCCAGAGTCATCCGTGTTATTATGACTATTAATGTTAGATATTATTCAATAATCTCGTTACTATCAGGTCCCAATCAACAGCATGCTAATTTAAGGGTCCTATCTATGGCATGCTGTAGTACCTATTAGGTCTATTTCAGTTACTGCATGCTACACGAAACAATAGCTTTCTGATTATGTAAATTAGCAGCCATGTCTGTGAAAAGGCCACACAAAATAACCTCAACTGCTTTCTACCTGTTTAGCATCTGTTTTGTGAGTATATTTAGGAGAAAGCATCTGTATCACTGAGCCAGCCAATAAATTGAGCCTCATGTTACGTAAGATAAACATTGTTTATCTTGTATAAAACCTGTCCTTGTTTTTTTACTCCTTAGTCTGTGTTTTAGGAAATGGCATAAGTTCATTTCTGGATAATAATGAAGGTGAGTTTTATGTACTAATTAATGCTATTGCCCTCTCTGATCAATGTCATACATACATCCTCATGATGGCCACTTGAATCACTTCCAAAGACATACTGCCTTGACATTTTCAAGATGAAAAGGAAAGACATGCATCGACAACAGCTCTGTCTGCCGTTACCAAGCAATCAGTGGTATATATTGGCATTTGTAGTCCTGCCGATGAATTGCTATGTTATGTTGGTCTTATTCAAAATCAGTATCAACAAGATGCACAAACACGTTTCTTTGGTTTTTATAAGAACAATTAAGAATAGATAAAAGTCAGTTTTGAGTGTGAGTCATCCGTACATTCCACTCACTGAATATAAAATAAGCTTCTTACTAGTCACATATGTTGCAGTTCCAATTTCAAACGGAGCAGCAATTCGAATAATTCAACAACAAGGATACGGCCATGTTGTCTGCAGAGTTGATTAAGAAATGATGATTGCTGAGTGCGTCCACAGCGTATAATAAGTAGAGCTGGTTAAGTGTACACTTAAGACAACCAATAGCACTGATACCACTACTGCTTGAGATAGTGGCTTACAGCATTCTATGTTTTAAATGGAGCATGTTTGAATCAGTTTGCTCGAAAAAAAAAATGAGAAAGGACCACTGAACACTCTCCCAGAAATATGAACACCTTCATTTGATTATATATTGCCCTACTGCACCATACTGTCTCTTTGTAAATGACTTCTTCATTTTATACAAGTACACATCTTTTATCTATATCTAGATCAGTCTATCCCTGTAGTGTAACATTGATGAGGGAAATATTTTCTTCAGCAGCTTCAGATTTGCCGATATGTCATTACCTGGTTTCATTTTGATTCCTGCAGTCTGAGTAGGTACATATTTGCATTTTTCCAAATTTTTGAATATTTTGTAAAGCATCTCATTTTGGCAGGTTGTATGCTTTTTTTGGTCACTATTTTTTGCACCACTTTGTTATATCAATAAACATGTTTTTGGATGTGATGGTTGTAGGGTGGAAACATAGCAGATTCCACTGATATTACTTTTGTTTCATACTGTCCATGGAACCAGTCTCATATTGTATCATACATTTCACACTGTCAGGCTAATCTTCTGTCTTACAAATAAAATTCGACACATGAAATGGAGGTAGAGTGCCATAATTATAGGAGACAGGTAAGTTCTGGAATGAATAAATTACACATTTGACCATATTACTTGCTGATTAACTGTCAGATCAACCTATAGATTAGTTGAAAAGCAAGGGCCATATGTAAGATTTATCTTGTGCTATTATTCAGTTGTAAGTTATTTACAGATTTACCATACAGTACAATAAGCTCACAGACCTTCAATATCAAACAAGCAAAGTACATTCACATCTGGTTAAACATTTTCATGGCTACAACATTCCGGCAAAATGGAATCTAATGAAGTAGATTGGCTAATGCTGCCACAGATACGAAGCAGCAGCTGATCGCTTTGGCATCTCTACTGTTCCTAAAACAATTTCTGCTGACATATATATGCTAAATGGTTCTCAGGTATGTTAAAGCAATGTATTGCCGATTGGCTAAATGTTTGTTTAATTGAAAGGCACTAGTCATGCTCTTGCTAACATGTTCAAATTTTTACAATGCCACTGTAAATTTAGCTTTAATATCTTACCTCTAGCCTCTGCTGTTTCTTCAATTAATTGTAAGGAATGTTAGCTGTGAAAATGTTTTGTAATTAAAAATAAAAGGTAAATAGCTATAAAGACACCTCTGTAAAATTGATTTGACATTCATTATTTTAGTATGATATTTTAAGGAATGTACAAATATGATTGCAAGGTCTAATTAAACTAAAAGTCAAAGTCGATCAAACAAGCACACATTGAACAGGCACCTGTAGACAACAAATATGTTGTGCATTTCTGAAAACCATTGCTGTGTTGCACTAGCTCCTACTGTAAGCAAAAGAATGTTAATCTGACATGTTGTGATTTTTTGTGTAAACTTCATCTGTTGCCTTTTGGTTTGATGTGGTAACTCTGAAATAATTGGATGGATAAGGATGTTCTTACTGGTCAATATGCTGGCTGCAGCTGAATATTATCAAGCCTCTGTTCATTTGATCACTTTAACGAGTATTCTGGCAGTGAGCTCCGATTTGCTCCCAGCCACTGTTGACATTTACCTATAGCTACTCCACTATATGGCTGGCATCAGGTCATCTGATAAATTCAATGGCCACCTCTTCAAACCGATCAGCTTTCCAAATTATTAAAATGTAAATCCCAGAATCCTGCAACGGGAAATGTACACCCTATGCTTGATGATAAACTCATTCAGCACGACAGAAATGAAATGTAAAAATGCCCAGATGTGATGACAAATTTGATTGGAAAATGCCAAGTTTTGTAATACTCAAATCATTGATTTGTCTTGATTCACTTCTGAGAGAGGTGATGGCATGATTAAAAGTTGGTTCACTGTGGAAGACAAGTTAAGAAGTTTATTACAGTGATCAAGTGTACATATCTGATTGCCTCAGATTGACAATTGAGTTATATGCCAGCAGGTCTGTGTGGGTTTTGAGTCAAATAATGCTTACATGGAGAAAGTGATGCCAGAGCTGTAAAACATTAAATGATAAATATTTCAGATTTGTGGCAGGGATAAAAACATGCCTTTAAATTCATAGCGCGTACTCCCTTACCCCATTTAACCTATGCATTACCGTATTGACCATGGTCGAGCATCTGGCAATTTTGTGTGTGTGGGTGTATCTGGCCACCGCCCTTCAGTATATGGTAATGCACAGGCTATATGAGGTGAGTACATCGCTAGCGAAGTCCTATACGTTCCCCAAACGTCCCCAAAAGTTTTGGGGAATTTCTAGTACATACATTTACATTTGATGTAAATTTAGTATTTAGCTTGATAAAGAGTTCATGATATGATTTCCAATTGATCAATGATGTTTGTTGCTATTAATTGTGATTGTTTCATGCTGTTGTTTCGTGCTGTTTTGATAGTCCTTTGTGTAAATTTGTGTAAGGTTCAACATGTAACATATTCTGTGGATAAGAAAGTTTACTGTATAAGTTGTAGCTATTTTTGATTTCAATGAAATCGTAACCTTTGTAATCATGTGGCAATATATGCATGTGTCTGTATGGGTTTTTGCGATGCTTACCTTGTAAACATGATATTCACATCGTAGACATATACTTACCACTTGCCACACTACTGCATCAGTTTGACCTATGCTCTACTAACCTCGAAGTCAATTCTGACACCGCGCCCTCTAAGGCCTAGCTCGCCCTCGCTCACTTGTGAATAGCCACACCAGTGAGTTGTGGGGAATCTCAAAAAGGGAAGCTTGGACAGATCTCATATTTAGTGCAAAGCTGTACCACATTGAGTACAAAAACCCCATAGTTTTTGGTGGAGGTCAAAGGTCATTTAGGGTCAACAGGGGTCAAATTGTGAAAACCTTGTAAAAACAATATCTCAAGAAGAGAAGCTTAGATAAATCTCATATTTGATATGTAGGTGTACCACAATAAGTACAAGATGTCTATGGATTTTGATGTAGGTTAAAGGTCATTTGAGGTCAACAGGGATGAAAGTGTGAAAATCTTGTGAACATGATAACTCAAGAAGGGAAGCTTGGACAGATGTCATATTTAGTATGTAGGTGTACAAGAACCCTGTTCATTTTTGTGTAGGTCATAGGCCATTTGGGGTCAACATGAGTCAGATAGTGAAACCTTGTAAACACAAACATCTTAAGAAGGAAAAGTTGGACCTATCTCCTGTTTGGTATGTACACGTATCTCACTGAGTACAAGAACCCTTTTGTTTTGAGTAGAGGTCAATGGTCATTTGAGGTTGACAGTGTCACATTATCATCTCTTTATAGACATGATTTCCAGAAAGAAAGCTTTATAATAAACTATAGGTAGCTTGTGACACATTCTCTTGCAATAATGTCAGATCCAGAAAAAAATGCTCATAATTGGATCATCAAAACCACAATGCATTTGTGCATTCTGGCTTATTTACTTCATAGACGACATACACTTGTCCCTTGCTTACAACTGAAGTGCTCTCGCATAAAGTTCCAGCTTTGCACATTTTGTGTGATAAATCAGCCTTGCTTGTCTTTTGCTTTTTGAGCTGTCAAGGTGTTCTGCAAACTAGCACCGAGTTCCTCCAGATGATTTACACACTTATCACATACTATGTATTACACCTCCATCTGAGGGGAACTTCGTGGGCTATGGCTACCAGAATAGGTTTCACTTAAAATTGGTTTAGCAAAAGTGAGGCTACAGAATTTACAAATATGACGTATGCAACTTTTGAAACTTAAGAAAGAAATGTGTTACCTAAGTACATGAAACTCATCTCGCCATGAAAAAACAATGTACCCCTTCAAAATGAGAACATGTAGCAAAACAGTAGGACACAGAAATAAATGTAGGGAAACAGGCAAAGAGTGTGATAGCTTAATACGTTATCTGGCCTAGGATAGAGTAACACATTCAAATCAACAAATCTAGCTAAGATACGTGAAGGAGTGAGTAACTTTTTTTATTATAGAACTAATAATGATATATCTGATGATATGTGATAACTGATTTAGAGTACACTGCAGATTATGTGGTGCAGATTTAGGAGCACAAACCAGTGTAAGTGAAGGGTAAGTGTAGTCACTGGTGAACACCCCACACCAGTAAGATGTCATGAATGTTGTAACTATGATTGGTTGGTCACATGATCCTTGTATTCTGTTCTTCCCATTAACATTTAATTTTATTCAGTGTGCAAATTTAAACTTAAACTTGATAAAACTGGTATGATATGATTTTTATCCAATCAGGGTCAAGGAAAAGATCAAGGCAATGCCATTTACTCTCACTAAATCTACTGTCTTGCAGTCAAATAGGCAGATCTACTGTGGGTAGATGTTACATAGTTATTCACAAAGTGGACAGTGGATCCAAATAATGGAACCACCTTGACCAGTTAAAATGTCATGAATGCTTTCTTTAATGGCTTTGTGTTATTGAACATTATTGCATCTCTGACTGCTATGTGTGAAATTGTTAGGCTACATGTAGCTTACTAAGCCCAGATATTGAGGCTGTGGACTACGTAAAGTTAGAACTTACAAAATACAAGCTTCAGGTCAACATGGACCCAACTTGCCAACTGTGGGACTGAGAAGAGCACAACAATTTAACGTGATCGATATTTGCAGCCACATGGATGATTTTCCAACTTTGTCATTTTTTAGGCTAACCTCAGCATAACATTTGTAATCATAGTTGTTTGTCTTAGTATGTACATCAACTCAACACTGTGGAAGGAACTGATACCAGAACGATTACTTAATGTAGTACAACGATTCAAAGTTAACTGCACTACCTAATTCTTAGCTCTTTATTTAAAGTGTTGTGAAGTACAGGACAAGTTTTATTTATGGGCATACTGATATTAAGTTGCTTCTTACCATCCTGTATTTAAAGTAGATTTTGGTTGTAAATGCGAAAGACAACTTGAGAGAAACTTTCACAACATAGCAGTAAGGTTATGCATTGGTCCTAGCATGTACACAAGCTGCACTGACGTCATGCTCAATTGTTGGCGTGGTGTTTTGCTCCAGTGTCGGCCTGGTGTCGTAATCCAATTTTGTTCAGCCTGGTGTCATGGTCCAGTGTTGTTTTGCCTGATGTCATGTTCAAGTGTTGCCTGACCTGGTGTCATGTTCAAGTGTTGTTTGGCCTGGTGTCATGTTCTAGTGTTGTTTAGCCTGATGTCATGTTCAAGTGTTGCTTGCCCTGGTGTCATGTTCAAGTGTTGCCTGGCCTGGTGTCATGTTCAAGTGTTGTTTGGCCTGCTGTCATGTTATAGTGTTGTTTGGCCTGGTGTTACAGTATGTTCAAGTGTTGTTTGACCTGGTGTCATGTTCAAGTGTTGTTTGGCCTGGTGTTACAGTATGTTCAAGTGTTGTTTGGCCTGGTGTCATGTTCAAGTGTTGTTTGACCTGGTGTCATGTTCAAGTGTTGTTTGCCCTGGTGTCATGTTCTAGTGTTGTTTAGCCTAGTGTCATGTTCAGGTGTTGCCTAGCCTGATGTCATGTTCAGTGTTGTTCGGCCTGGTGTCATGTTCTAGTGTTGTTTGGCCTGGTGTTACAGTATGTTCAAGTGTTGTTTGGCCTGGTGTCATGTTCAAGTGTTTCTTGGCCTTTCAAGTGTTGTTTGGCCTGGTGTCATGTTCTAGTGTTGTTTGGCCTGGTGTTACAGTATGTTCAAGTGTTGTTTGGCCTGGTGTCATGTTCAAGTGTTGTTTGACCTGGTGTCATGTTGAAGTGTTGTTTGGCCTGGTGTCATGTTCAAGTGTTGTTTGACTTGGTGTCATGTTCAAGTGTTGTTTGACCTGGTGTCATGTTGAAGTGTTGTTTGGCCTGGTGTGATGTTCAAGTGTTGCTTGGCCTTTCAAGTGTTGTTTGGTCTGGTGTCTTGCCAGAGAATCACTACAATGGAAAATGTAATGAAGGCTTATTATTTATGAACACCCAACCATCAAAAAGTTACCATATGATGAAATGATGCCTGGTGTGTTTATGGTGCGGAAACTGTGAGTCAATTTATTAATCAGTGTACTTTTCACCTTCAGTACAATCAGAATGTTGTGTTATGTGTTTAGTATGTTAGACACTGGACTTATCAACTGAGTGGAATGTGGTAGTAACACAAACTTACATTAAATGTAGAAAGGTTTCAGAAAATAACTTAGAGGCAGAAAAAAGGGTTGGTGAAATTCTGCTCTAATCTCAGTATACTAAGATCTATGATATGTTTTTTTGATGCTTTGATCACAGTATACAAGGGAATGGTATTGAGGCAAAGTGTGAAAGAACATTTTTGTTAGATGTTAGCAAAAAGTTATGCAAATAAAACAATACATGCAATCACCCACAAGTCATGATGTACTCATTTTCTAATATACCAAGAGCTGTTGTGTAAAGTTGGACTGCCTTGTATGCTGGCTTGTTGTTTCTGGTCTGTACCTCTTGCATAGTTGGCCACTTCTGGCCAGAACCACTGTCTGCTATGTTAGCTGAGCATGCACTGCTCACCAGAACTGGTTGCTCATCAGTTAACCATGTGCATGCTGAAGTTAGCTTGCTTGACCCATTTTGGTAATTTAGTGTTGAAACTCAGTTTTCCCTCCATAAGGGTAAGATACGAGTTTTTACAATACCTTGAAAATATTTTAGCGTGATCTTTGCTTTCCTTCTCCAGTGTGTGAATTGTGTTAGGAGGTATGATCATTAATCCTGCGAAAGCAGCAGTGGAGCCAAGCTGCGTCTCCAGAAAAGTAATATTGATGCACTTACATGTCATTTCAGCTTCATTTCTCTCCAAATATTGACAAGGAAATTACATCTGGTAGAACTTGGGCTTCCTTTTCAAATTTCAAATAACTCTCTGCTGAAGATTTTCTCAAAACAAAGTGCAATTCTCATTAATGCTGTGAATGTGGTTATCAAAGGCACCTTCTATGTTAGAATAATTGTGTAATTCATGCATAATTCGATGTTTGAATGTTGGAAGAACTATGTTTTGTGTTTGTCAGATTTTTGTGGTTTCTCAGTCTCTCACATTCCTGTGTGACTTACATCTCAATGCTTGCAGTATGCCCGATCTGCAAGTTTGGTCTGTACCCAACTACACAACTATCTCATGGAGTGCTTCTGTCTTTATTACTCATACATCCAATTGAGGGAATCAAATTTGTCACAGTTGAGGTAAACCAAAATGATCAGCATTTTGAAAATGAAATTGTGTCAGCACTGACCATTCCTTTTGCACCACAGTTATGCTTACTGTTAACAGGAATGATTCTTAACATTGTCTACATTCCTCACTGTTAGATGACTTAAATTGTATTCATCTGCTGTGGATTGAACCTAATCACTCCATAAGATGTTTTAACTATTATTGTGAGATCCTTTTGTAACATGTCAAAGAACTATGGTTAAAGCTTGTCACAGGTTCTGCGTTTGACTTTATATATTACTAGAGATTTATCATGCTCTGGTAGTCTTCTCCATTCATATTTTTTTGTTGGCAAATTTAATATTCCAATAGTGTCTGTGCAGATGGCTTTGCTTTTGTAGGTCTCTTTTTGACAATCATTTTCATCTGTTAGTGATTTCCTTTCAGTTAAAACTTGTCATTGACTCAGTGAAACTTGTACTGTATCTTGTTATTATGATCTTCACATACCAACCAATGCCTTCAATAATTCAGTGACTGTAAAAAGAGTAATTTTTGGTGGAGGAGTAATAGTGTGTGTTTTTGTCCTCAACAGTTCATTTTTTGTTGTCCTTTTTCTCAAATATTGCCATTTCCAGATCTTCTCTTGAGAGTATTCTTTTTTCTTATTGTTCTCTCAAGATCATTAAAACTACATCAGTTTGTAGATGGTTTCCCTGCCTTTGCCAGAGAAATGTGTTGCCTGTTTATTAAAAGGGCAACTGACGCCAGAAGTTTGCGGGTGCACTGTGCTGCTGCGCTGCGAGAACGTCTACTAGCTGGGATAATTCATAATGAGTACTTGCCTCTGCTGTGTAGCGAGAAAGGCGGCAATCTGTATTCATTACATGCTGCCTTGACTTTATAGGAGGAACAGACAATACTGCCAAAGCAAACAACGCCTTGCTGTTTGCAAGCCGTGGGAATAGCTTTTGCACATGGCAATCAGAGAATTTATAAATAAATGCCTGCACGCTGCATGGTTGGTATTGATGTCTTGTCTTTCCAGTCAATAAATTGCCACCATATTTGTATGGAGATGTCAAACAAAGAAATAAATACATTCTTGGACTATCAATTTCAAATCATCAGAATACACACTCTTTGGTTTAGAGATAGGCATAAAAATTAGCATTCTAAAAGTGGAAAATTCATAGTATGTAATGGTGCACCCAGTACATGCTTTTGACATTATAAATACAGTAGAGTGGAGAAAGATATGTTGAGAATATTCTTATGGTGTGCTCAAGCAATCATTTGATTTTACTTGAACTATCCCCAAATGTTTAACATAAACATAAAATGTGTAATGAAGTAGAAGTAATTTTTGCTGAATCAACATTACTGTTCTCTTATCTGCCTCTTCTACACATATTATGCTAGTTTACCATTCCAAATTAATCTGCTTGAAGATTACTTGTTTACTGTATAACGTAAATGGTGGTGACCCCACATCATTCTTTTAGCATTACTTTAAAGTTCAAACAGTCATTAGAACAATGCTCGGATTGAACCGATGTTGGGTACCTCCAAGTCTTGTCAACGGTATTGCAGCGATTGTTACAACTATGCTGTATCGATTACTGACCACTGTTGAAAATGATATTCACTTGTGTTCAAAATTCTGTATGAGAAAAAGGAAGGTAAGAAACTCAAAATCTTTCTCAATCCAATTGCAGTTAAGTCCCCCTGGTACAGTAAATGCATTGTTTGTGTTGCACTGAAGTAGGCATTGGTTTAATATACAGACAAACAGGGATGTTAGCTCAGACACTGCGATTTCCAGCTGGTATGTATCTGATCGGTCAGGATTTCAAGTGCAAAAAATCATTGATGTTGTAGAGGTACTGCAGTGTAGTCAGTTTGCCTTAACTTGTTCAATGGATCAATACCTGTGTAAATGTTAACCCTGAATCTTTGAAATCTCCGCTATGGAGTGATTATTGTCGTTATTTACAGAACAAAAGCCAATCCATCTAGAGTATGGAGGGCATAGTGTTAGATCTGCACTTTAAGCGAACAATAAGCAGAGCTGCCAACTAGTACATTTTTGATGTATTAATATGTTTTTTGCCTTTTGCTGTGCTAAAATCTGTTTCTAGAAAGTTCCAAGTGTGTCTGTGTGAACGTAGCTAGCTGTGATGATAAATATAAATTGCACTATTGTGTTATTGTGTTCTGTGGAAAGCAATATAGCTCGCAGTGCATATATAGACGATGGCACGCGGAGATGCACCATTTCACCAGTCTAATCTTGTGAAAGTTATGTTCCTTGATAGCAACATTGCTGCACATTTGGGTTGCTACATACAAAGACATTGGCTTTCACAACAATCCTATGTCCTAGAGATGAAGGTAGGCGAAGTTTAGCCACTGTAAGTCCCAAAAACTGCATCAGTTATTTGGAAAGTTACTTGAAAGTTTTGTGTAAAATACGCAAGCTATTTTTGTGCCCATTATTTTTGAAAACTTTACTTCAGCACTTTTCTTGTATGATTTTTTCCTTCAGTGTTGCTTGCTTTTGCGAGTATGTTATCCAAACAATATATGGAGATTACTGAGCCTTCAGCCTATTCTTGTGAACAAACTGTTGGCAAGAGGCAGTTGCCTATTTGGTTTGAGTGTGGCTTGGCACTATGCTGCTTTGTATGCATTAGAACCGTGCAGCATGGGATCATGGTTTATAAGTGCTGATAATGAGCACTGAAAATTTTTGGAACAAATCAAACCTCATGCATTGTAAGGTGTGGTGGCCACACGCTAATCATCAAAGTTGCTTTAGATCAGCATGAGGTGCATATAACAAGAATAATGAGCAAGAATAATTAAGTGGTTGTTGATGCAGGTTATGTGGAGAAAATGCTATGTTGCACTGTTGTGCTCAAAATCCCTTTTTTCCACAAAACCACAAAATACTCTTTCTTGTGTTTTAAGGTTGGCAGGTAGGTTGGCAACTCTGAATAACTAATGGGTAGGTATGTATAGTCTCTTTTGAATGCCCCTACCAGTGAGTTGCGTGGAAAAATTTCATTTAAAGGGAAATAGGGCATTTAGAATACACCAATGAGGCATGCAAAGAAAATAGCTTTCATCATTGTTAAACCGTTCAGTCTCTTCAATTAACATCTGCAAAACCTAGTCTCCTCAAAACATTGTGCATGTGATGAGTAATGACAGATGCATCATTTAAATTTTGGAAAGTTTGGGTGAACAAATTATTGTTGAGCAACAAATAACTGAATTTCTATCTGTGAGAAACTTATTTCTTCAAAAGAAGGCCACTGTCCTATCTTATTTTGAATGATCTATCATTCTATGTCCACAAACATTGGGTTTAAAACTATGATTATTTTCTAAAAAAGAAATGCCTTATTTCCCTTTAATAGAATTGTCTAACTTGGCTGTAAGTTTCTAGAACTGTAAAGTGAAGCAAGCAATAACCTCAAGACCAAACTCTTTTAGAGCAAAAGTTGGCTAAAGGTTGTGCTTTTGCCACAAAAACCATGTTTGTTTTCAAATCTCTGAAATGGAGATAATATCTATTATTATTATTATCTCTCAAGAGATTATCAAGGAAATATATCAGACTTTTGCTCATCAGTCTGTTATTATAATGTGCACATCAAACAGATGCTCACAATGATGAAAATAGTTCTGCATAGAATCGCCTCCTCCATAATCCTGGCCATGTTTGTGGTAAGATGCGTTGTTATACTTGACCCTCTCCTTTCCATCCTTCAGTAGCAATTCAAGTCAGAATTCCTTATGTTCCAGTGCAACCGCTGTATGACTTTAGTTAACATATTGTATCCTGACTGCAATGAGTCAAGCAGATGTCATTTGCAATATTGGCGATATTTAATTGTAGCTATAGTCAACATGAACTGTAAGTGAACAACCCTCTTAGCGCTACTACATACTTGACTGGTAGCGTTCACTTTAAATGTATACATGAATTGCAATGGTGTTATAACATCCCAATGAAACTACTTCTTCAGTTTCTCTTACTGTACATCCTGTTCATTTTATTGCCTTGTAGAATTGCTGTCTGTGAGAAGTGCTGTCTTCTATATTGTTGTTGGCAGGAATGCTTCAGTTAGTCCACATATCAAGACAGTAGCACACTATGATTCATTCATGAATATTTCATATATCTGAAATTTAATACCCTTTACATTCTTCAGAGATCTCTGAGGATGTAAAAGGCTTGCTCGTCTCTGGAATCATCATTGGTAGCTGTAGCTAAGTTGAATGTAGAAGCTTAACTGTGCTGCATTAATGTCTTTATATTGACAAAAGTCTCCAACAGCACCACAGTAGCTTCGCTTGTTTAAATAAGAGATGAATAAAATTACATCATCTTAAAACCAATGGGACTTTATGAGGCCTCTTAAAGGACAAACTGTGAAGGACAACATCATTGCTACCAGTACTCATCCTGAATACATGTGCTAGCTGGCTCTCTTATTTTGTGTCTCATGAGGAGAAAAGATGTTTGAGTGTTAGTCAGAATTGATTAAGGCCTCTATTTCACACTCCGAAGACGATGCGATATGTTTTGTGTTGCAGGCTATAAGTATGTTTATTCGTCATCAATTGCAGTCACTCTGTCCAGCTTTGCACTCTAAGTTCTTGTGAATCAGTCAGCTACGAAGGATTTTCTGCTGACGTGGATGACCTTCAAACATGTGAATGTTACACAATAGTCTAATCGCTGCTTTCCTGAAAAAGTTTGATGGTCTTAACCTTCATGACTTACGTCACACCTTTGGTGCAAGGTGAAATGGAAAAAACAACAGACTGCTTGGAGGCAGATTGGAAAATTTAATGGCATATGGAAAATGTGATCATGTAAATGGTTTTCAGTTACATTGTAGACATGTTAGCTTATGTGCCAGAATGATTCATGAATGTTTCTTCCTAGAAATGTGAAGTGTTATACACAACATACAAATAAAATACAGGTCTTCTTGTCCATACACTATTTGAGACTGATGCATACTTGAATTGGTTTGTGTTTTATTCTATGTTTTGTGTTGCAGTTTGATTATGCAAATATCTCAGCATGACAGAGTTAGTACCTCGCTTGTCTACAGTATTGCTCCATATTGCTGGTCTGCTAGAAATGTAACTGTCACAGTTTACTGTGAATGATCCATTTCTGAGTGATGTATTTTCAACTGTTGCTGGTTTGTTCAGTGTTGAATGCTTGTGCCAGTCCTCAGGCTGGTCATTGTTATGGAAATGGCTCACAAAAGTCTTAAGGGGAGGTAAATATTAGAGTTCTTTGAAAACGAGCATTTGGATGGAAAAACTTTTATATCCTGCCATGTCCATCCTTAATTTGCTTAAATGATTTCTGAGAACAATGATTAGTGCACTATAAATATCACTTAGTGATTTCATCATTACGTCTTGAACCCTTGCCTAGAAGTTAACCTGTATTGAGATCATGTTTTTTTTAAATTAAGGTTTATATTGCTTGAAAACACTCAGAATTTCAAGCAGAAGCACGTCGTTGGTCAAGTGCGGCCCCGTCTTCATATCTGGCCTGTTCAGTCAAAAAGGTTGCTCACCCCTCTTTTAGACCGTTTAAAACTATGCTCATCCTGATCTTTATTTGCATTCCTGGGACCATTTCAGCTGAGAGACTGAAGCAGCGATGGGAAGCACTTCAGCAAAAGGCAAACGAAGGCGGGCAAGCTAGAGGGGGTGGTGCTAGAATTACTTTTGCGGATTGAGCATGGGTCATGATGGAGCATGGGTCAAATGTATGCACTAGTGAGGCAAGGGGTAAGTATAGTCACTCATGAGTACCCACACCATGGAGTTGTGGGGAATATCTCACTTCGCAAAGTATAATATCTTGTGGCCACCTAAAATGTGCTGATGGACTGATGTTAACACAGGAATTCACTTCACTCCTCACTTACCATCTCAACTCAACAACACACTCCCATCTACCAACGGGAAGGATGTGCTAATCAGGTGTTAGACCAGACATTGCCAAAGGCATATGTTGAAAGGTTACCAGTACTCTTTGCATGGTAGATGGGCATACATTTATTGTCTTGAGAGACAAAAATTAGCTGTTCATAAATAACCAATTCATATCTTAAATATAAACTTTCCACTTGCTGACATTCCAGGCATGAATATTAAACATGTTGTACAGGCTATACCGAAAGACAATGATGAGTCTAGCCTTAGAGGGCATGGTACTAGAATTGATTTTGAGTGTGCTTTAAGTTCAGTCAAATGAATGCATTAGTGTGAGCGAGGGAAAGTATTGTCACTTGTAAACCCGGTCAGTTTAAGGATTCACATCGTGGTCATATGCTCAATCCTTGCTTCACTAATCCTTACATTTGACCTTGCTCTACTGCTAAAAATAAAAAGGAATTAGGAACAAAACACAAGAATACTCAAGGTTTGAGAGTTCCATGTGCTTTCGAACGAGGCAAAAAACAGAGGACAGTATCTGTACATAGTGTGAAACACTGGAGCAAAAGGCAAACAAGGGCGGCCTATGCCTTAGAGGATGCGATGCTAAAATTGTTTTTGAGGACATCTAAAGCAAGGCCAAATGTATGCATTAGTGAAGCAAGGGGTAAGTATAGTCACTCGTGGATACTCACACCAGTGAGTTGTGGGGAATTAACTGCAAGATCTTTTCATACTAATTCTTGTAATTGACATAACCATACGTACATAATGGATATCACTATCTTCGTTCATCATATCCCATACTGACATCCTGTCCAGCAACTTTACAACATCAGTTGTATATGTGAGAAACACTTTGTCAGGTATAGTTTTGTTTAGCCTGATTGCACTGAACTCAGGTGTTACATTATAAAGTGGTTCTAGCTTATTTTGCATGCTTTTATTGTCAGTTGACTTCATGTTATGAATTGTGTAAAGTGTAAAATTTACAATATCATGTACACCACAGACATGTTTACTGCAGTAAGCATTCTTTGCCTTTAATCATTAATTTAATTAAGTCACTATGTTATAATGTGCTGTAATGCTGTACATTGCTTGTCTATGTTTGGTATCTAAATCAGGTTTATAAGGGGGAGGGTCTAAAAATGGCCTCAACTGGAAGTAGTATTCAGATAGTTTAAAGATCTGCATATGGATGGTGAGGTATTAATGAAGCCATTCTGAATTGTGTTCATTGTAAGTCTTGCAGTTCTGTAGAGTATATTCGTGATCTTTAGCTTTGGTTGCTGTTTGGTACCGTAGCTCTGATGCTTCACTGATTAGTATTGTTGCAATATTGTGTTAACCCACTTTCAATGTACACACTTTAAATTCAATATCGTTCAAGCACATCCTAGTTATCGCAATAGATACACTTAAAGGGGCTCATTGAGTTGATATCAGTAAAGATAGCGGTGATTTTGAAGTATACAAACACACGACAATACTCACAATTAGCATAATTAATCAAGTTTCACATCCAATAGTTATATGAAAACTGTCAATTTTTTTCGAATTTTTGACCGTTATTTGCTCTGATTGTGTGCATGTGAATGTAGTAATGTGAAAATGTCTGGTCACAAAGTTTCAAAAACCAAATTTAATCGTTGGTTACTCACTCATTAATGTTCCAACGTATGTAAAACTTTGGGATCCTTTTAGTTTGACTGTTTGTCATTAGTATGTGAAGGAAACTTGACCGGTTTAGAAAAATTGAGTGAATTTCACTAAACAACTCAATGAGCCTCTTTAAAATTCTCCTCACATCATGTCTTTCCACTGCTAATATCTGTGTGAACTATAAAACTACATACTATGTATGGGTAAAGTCTCTTATACTCATGTTCCACAGATGAAAAGGGTAATTAAAAATAACCTCCACAGCATTTTATCGATAGTGGATGATACTCTTTAGTTGTTATAGTTAACCTTGAATTGTATTGTCCTAGCTGTTGTAGCTTAAACTGATGATAACTACTTGTACTTGCAAATCCAGAGTCTATGGTCCAAGCTGGTGCAAATGAAATAAATGCAATTAGAATGAACTGAAGAACAGTTCACTATGCTAGTATTCAATGCATGTGTCTGTGCTAAATATAGTAACATGTGCTCCATCGTTCTTATCATGTGTAACATTTAAGATGCTAAATTCTTCTGTCCCATTTGTCATGTACTACCTGAGGCTTAATAGATCCACACTGATCATAGCTTTAGGGTTTGACCTTTCTATCATTTTACTTCACAAATTAGTATCTCTTGTCTGCATCGGGGTTCATCTTCAGATGAAGAAGAATTTTAGGTATGTTAATGCCAGATGTGTATAAGTCAGGCACTGCAGTGTTTGCAGAAGCATTGAGGTTGATAAGTAATTCAGTACCAGTATTTCCATGTCCTGCAACATATGTGATGTTTCTTTCCATAGCTAATCTATTGTGATGGTAACGATCATTTTTGGAGTGTTGTAAATGTTATTTTAAGACTAGAATTTGACAGTACAGTATTCCATAACTAAAAGTATTTTATCAATATTGTTTATTGTGCCATTGATTTGAACATTATCATAGACATTTCAGTATGGATGTTTGTCAGTGTGCCATAATTCAAAATAGCAGTTGACTTCCCTTGATTGGCAGTGAATGGGCAGTTATTGACAGGCTGCTTCAAATTTGCTGTAGTGTATGTATTATATTCTGTATGGTCTTGTACCTTACAGCAATGTTTATCTCTCAGCGTTGTCACATGTCAACCAAATAAAGAAAACAGACATTTTGCTTTCTCCTCTCACAAAAGGACTGAATCAAAGTGAGAATCAATATTGTAAGATGCTATTATTAGTTATGAGAAAAATGCAGAATAGCACATTTGGATTGTTATTTCTAGGTAAACTTGTCAAATATATTTTAGAATTGGAATTACTTTCTAGAATGAGGTTCTCAAAGGGGTCTTTATGCACTCATTAGCCAGATAAATCAACTTTAGAATGGTGAGATGAACAAATCCAACGTAGAAATGTTCAATACTTGTCTCATATGTGTCTCTAGACATTACCTCTACAAATGCAGAAACCAATAACAAATTAACAGTAGAAATTGTCATCCTTATTCTATCATCCATATTAGATGCAGACATCTATTGTAGAGTAAGTATGAACAGTGATTAAAAAGTCCATTTAGAGATATTTTATTGTAAATGACATTTACTTGCTAAGAAACTGTGTATATATCTTTAATGCTCCCTCTTCCTGTTGATTCCTGTTGATGTTGAAAGTTTGTGTAGTCAATGTGATTCCTTTGATTATATCTGCTATGTTAAAACGAACAAACCATTGTGTGAAGAAGCCAGTCTTACTACTACTACTACATACTGCAAACAAAACACAACAGTCAGTATTGTTTCCTCCCTTTGAACTGTCTCACAGAATATGTTTAAAAACATGTAACCTTGTCTCTGACTAGACTAGAGATTTTTTTTTAAAAAAAATTTCCACTCTAGAGCAAAAATAAATTGACAAGTGGCTGCTGCTATTTCCAAGTAGAGCAAGAAATCATCTCTGAGGTGGCTGCATTTTGCTTCATTTAACATCTCAATTATCAAAACCCTCTGTAGGTGATTGGTAACCCGGCCACCTCCAATCAAGCCACTCCTTGCAATTGCATTGTGATTGTGTTTTGTTCATTGTGCATTGCCGTCTCCCACCATCTTGAAAATCTGAGAAGATTACTGTCATGGCATTCCAAAAAGGGTCATGGGTAAGGGTGAGCGTCCAGGGTTAGTGGATCTTTGTACAGTCTCAGAACTGGTATGTACGTTGTCCCTTGTTTTTCATAAATCAGCAAGACTCAAAAAGTCCATTGACTTTCTGGTTAATGAAAGGAGTATTAATAAAGATAATTGTTTACTCTGAAGACAACTTTATGCCACCCTTTCCTTATGTTCTTGATAACAGCATGCCTTAAATGAGACGGTCATTTAATTCCAGATGTCATTGGCCATAGTTCCTGATGAGGTCAGGTGGTACTCGGTCATACTATTGATCTATTTTGTAGACTACACTGACAGACCAGCACAAGAGAATAAGTGGTACTTAGATAAACTCTTGTCATGTAAAGTATGGAGACCTTAGTCGTAGTTGTCTTCTTTTAGAAAATTAGAGTGACAAATCACAAGATAGGCTGCTTGGAGAAAACTATCCAGCTAGCATGCATGCAGTATACAGTGTCAAGGTGTATGCAAATTAACACCATCCTGCAGATGGTAATAATGGACAAATCCATTGATTACTCAAAAGATACTTAGATGTATATGGTACCATGAAGAAGCTTTCAGTGAATTCGCTTCCATATTGACACTAAAGTGATATTATTATAAGATTTTGCTTGTTTGATGTGAGGGTAGCTAATTGATTGTTTCATCTTTGAAAGTAGTCTGTATAAACTGTCTTGTGCTCCTACTTGCTGCAAAGCAACATGATAATAGTTAATTGGTAATCCTAAATCAGAATCAATAGATTTGTGTAATTCTTTGTGTACTATTGAACACATTGTATTCACAGACATGAGAGATGTTTGTGTATACCAACAATAATTAAAACCAAACCCACTGGTACAAGTACTTTTATCAGATTTGTGTAATTAGTATCAAAAGGTTTCAAACTGGCAACATTTCTTCCAATCAGATGGCTAAATTCACCCCTATTGTACTCAAGTCCTAAATCCTATTGATGTTTTTAATCTTCCAAGTTCCATCCCAACTCTCTCTTGCCCGCTTCACAAAAAAAAAAAAGGAGAGAAAAGGAATAATATCACATAAATTAACAGCATTCATCTGCCATAGCTTCCGTTCATCCATGTAAACAAACTACACTAGTTTGACTTTACATCATCTTTTTTAATTTGGCAGGAAGCTTTCAGTGTTGAAATTTCTGTTTTGAAATTTAAGCCACTTCATGTGTTTGTTCAGGGGTCAGCTAACATATAAAATATGAGTTTTTCAAACTGAAGTCATCCTGAATTAATCTTATACTGAACATATTTGCCTTGGTTTGTTGTATTATGAATGCACTTTGCAAATTTCTTGCCAAGTTTCATTCCATCTTTCCTGATTCTATAGTAAATCTGAATTGGGTTCAAGCTCCTTCACTAATATTGTTGTCTGAAGGGCAACCTTATTACAGTGCTTGGTTTGCCTGTAGAAATTTGAGACACCTCAGATGTCAAGAACTCTGCCAAACCTCATCACTGTCGAGATGTTCAATTTTTCAGGTCTGTAAAAATTTTGATCTAACAATTGTCACTAGGTCTGTAAAAAACCATTGATGAACACTGCTATATTGCAATGGACGATAGTTAACTGAAAAAGTATTGCAGTTTTGTTTGGTCTTAACTGTCATTTATTGAAGGCAAGTAGTTGAGTAACTTCATTATGGTATGCAATGTTTCAACAGTTACATTCAATTAAGTCTAAAATTATAGTTTGGAAGACCTAAGGTGGTATGCACTTGATTAGAGGTTAGGAATCGATGTCTGTTGATAGGTATAACCCAATTATGTAACCACAACCCAGCTGCAGATCTTGCTTTGTTAACTTACTCTCACACAGTTCACATAATCTATCAGTGTTGATACGAGTAACTTCTAATTATGGAGTGTGTTTGTCATCCTCTGCCGAGTTGGCTTACCTGCTCTAGCTGCTTGGTTTATTGATATATTGATTACACATAACTCATGAATATGCAGCAGCGTAGACATTGGGGACATGGCATGAGAGATGAATGTAGACTGCTTCCTCTCAAGACATTTTCTAAGATGTCAAGAGGCTATAGAGAAAACTCAATTTTATCTGTGTGGTGCATTACTGTAACAACTCCACAGATCTGTCTACAGTATAAGAGCCATGAAGTGGTAATTAACAACAGTAACAGGTACTGGTAGACATATTACTGGTAATCCATTGAAGGACTGATTCAACATCTTCGCATTAATCACCATATAAATGTTTAATAGTACAGTAAACATGAGTCTCAAAAAGTTACCAAACATGAAGGATGGTTTGTGACAAACACAAAGGATATTTATCTAAGAAAATTTTGTAACATTTAGTTGTGCCTTGTCAGAATTTTGTATCCAGCCTAAGAAATTTTCAACACTGTTGAGCAATATCGACATGGTGGGTCAGGGACTTTAATGCGACTCAGAAGAATTTTGAAGTGAAGAAATTTACAGAGCACAAAATCCTAACCAGAGACACTAGCTAGGTTTAGTGGTAGACTGGAGAGGAGTTAGCCTTAGCTGGTTTGATGGAAGTGTTACCACAGGGCACCAGACAAAGTGGAGTAAAGGTTCATGTATTCTAGAGCTTTTCATATTGATCATGAATAAGTCATCCCAGGTACAGTAGGTTTGGGGATTTTCATATCTAAAAGGAGGGGATCATTCCTAAAGAGAATTTATTGTATCTAACTACTAACATAGCCAACACCCACAGATAGATAACTTACCTTAAAAAAAATGTTGTGACTAATAGTTGCTTTCTCTGCTTCAAGTACAGTCATTCTGCAATTGGAAATGATCAAGAAGGAAAAGAAATTTCATCATATTTCAATAATATTCCTCAGAGAGAAATAAACCATGAATGCTGGAATTTAACTCATTTAATGCATTGTCAAAGTTAGTTACTATGAAGTGGCAATTGGCAGTCAGCAGATGTTTGTTTGAAGTTCTGATCGTAACTATTCTTCCCCCTCAGTCTGATTGCTTCTTTTTTCTTGCCTTATCTGTGATAAGAAAAGAATCCCTTCGGGTTAGTTTCGTGACTTCAAGTGTCTGGTCAGATTGCTTGTAGGATGTGCCAGAGCCTTTTATCCGATTAAAGAAAAGTTCCAGTATTTAGAGAGACAGAAATTTGGTCTGAGAGGATGAGGAAACCAACTCAACTGTGCTGCAAGTGATTCCTCCCTAAATGCTATCGAATTGTGTCTGTGGTGTGCAGTGATGCCAATCATGTGACTGAATGCAAGTTATAACATAATAGTATGTATACTTTACACATGTGATGCTTGTAGTAATGATTCTACATATGTAGTTACACAATATGAAGTTTACACTGTATAAGTTTGATGTGTAATCAGTTGAGTCTTATAATTCCCATCACAGACATATACTTACCCCTTGCCTCACTAATGCATACATTTGACTCTATGCTAGAATTGGTTTTGAGGACAATTCGGGCATAAGGTCAAATGTATGCATTAGTGAGGCAAGGGGTAAGTACAGTCACTCCTGAATATCTACACCAAAAAGTTGTGGGGATGTTATGTCATTATTGTATGGTGAATAAATGAAGTCACACTACGGGTCAATATATTTAATATATATATCTGCAACAGTATTGAGTCATGTAATCTACACTGCCAGATCGAAGCAGCAAAGTTGAAGGTACAATAAGTCATCGATTTAGTGGATAAATTAACAAATGCATACCAAATAGCATTGATTTGTTTCTTTTGTCTTTTCTTTTGTCATTGACAGTTCCTCAATATTAGACTATAAATCTCCTCTTTCGAAAATAAAGAATGTGGTATGTACAGTAGAAAGTTTGTAAATTTGCAAGAAAAGGCTTCAGTGCTATTTAACTTTTTTTTCTACTACATAGGAAGATGCCATGTTTTGTTACTATGTAAGAAGATACCATGTGTTGTTACTACATAAGGAGATACTATGTGTTGTTTATACATAAGAAGATTCCTTGTGTTGTAACTATATAAGAAGATACCATGTGTTGTTACTATGTAAGCAGATACTATGTGTTATTTCTAGATAAGAAGGTACCATGTGTTTTTACTGCATATGAAAATATGTGTTGTTTCTACATATGAAGATATCATAAGTTGTTTCCGCATGAGAAGATACCATGTGGTGTTACTATATAAGAAGATACGATCTGCTTTCTTACTTCACTATGTATCTGATTATCAACTGACAACTGCTAAAATATGAAATGTGTTCATTTTTTATTCTAAGTGTATAGTATTGTCATAGATATGAGATCTTTTATGACATAGTAGCAATATTAGGACAGTGAGCATCCCTCCCCCTCTCCAGTAGACTGAAGCCTACAGCATAAGTCCTTTTCTCCTCACCTATGTGCTTTCCCTACTGCAACACTGAAAATGCACATCTTTTAATAAAATGTTGTGAGTTTATCTCTACTACCATATGTTCATTGTGAGATACATGTGTATAAAATAAAGTAGATTTAATTCAAACACAATGTAGATGATGTGAAGTTGTACCTTCATCATGTGGCTTTCAACACTTTGTTGCACATGTTTATAGAAGCATGCATGTTCTACTGTTTGTGTATCCAGTTGTAGTGTTACTTAATATACTCCAACTGATAGAAAACAAAGAAAATTGAAGGTGATTGGCAGGTGTATGGGCATATTTTTTATTGTAGCATTCTATCACACATACATGTGAGAGTGATTACAGTATTGTGTCTAATTTCACCTGCAGTCACTATCTCCCCTGCCAACTGGCGAATGTTTGCATTAACAAGATCCATGGTAGAAGTAGTGACTCTGCGTTGTCTTTCATGTCAGTGACGTTGTTAATCATGCTATATCAGGCATGTTTGCTTAATGCAATTTACAGTTTTGTTTAACTGGTAGAACAGCAAATGTAAACATTCAATTCCGTCTCTTATACGTCTTATCATCAATGCTGCGACAATCTGATTGGACTGCACTGAGGTGTGCCAACATGATCCAAGTTTTTTCCGCATGGGAATCAGGACATTTCTGGGGTACTTTAGCAGAACCTCAGAAATCAATATGCAAGCTCTTAGCTAGTTCTCATGGATTTGTGGAAATGTACAAATTGTACATTCACAGAGCTATGTAAAATTGATAGTTGTTGTGACAAGATTGTGCCATACCAACACTCTCTTTCTAGAGGTTATTAATACATCAGAGCATTTGTGGCCCAATTGTTAGTTTACCATCAGTATCAAAATCATTCTTGATGGATGAATTTCTTCCCTGAGGGATGAAAATATTGTTTTTTCTGTAATTGCTCGACCCTGTTCCCATTTAAAATGTGACAGTGAATGACTGCTTCTTATAAATCTATGTGAGCATACACTCATAAGAAAGAAAACAATATAGTGCAATGTAAAAAAGAATTGTGGGTTTAAAATATTTTATTGATTTAGCATCATGATAGGTTGTGAAATTGTTTTTTAATGAAAGCCATATTTCATATTTGTGAAGAAAGCAATCACAAATCTAATGTGCTGTTTTTTTTTTACATTTGCATTAGCTTCCTTTCTCTTTTTCTCAAAGTCTTCAAAGTTGCCAATTTATTTTCAACTTGGATAATATTTAAAAGTGCTTCAACAGAACAATGTGGAACACAAAGTGTGCACAATGTAACTAAGGATGACAATATGTATCAAAGTAAGTACTCTGCTTAAGTAAATATCCCAACCATACCCTCCTCATATTATGGAAACACAATATGGTACACATTTTTTGTGTCTAGGTGCAAATTATCCACCCTGTTTAATTGCATTCAAAGAAGCCACTTGTGTCTACTTCCTTAAACTGCTCCTAGCGCTTGGACACTGTTCCACAAAGATATGTGCACAGTCTTAACTTTAGCTTATTGTGGCCTTTTCATTCTACAAATCATACTTATGTGTAACTCTTTGTGGAACTGCCCTGGGATATAAATCATTAAATGGTATAATTACAACTATTATGATATTCCAATTTGATACCACCAGAGATAATGAATCCTGAAAACAAATTTTCAACAAAGTGGCTGGATCCTGTGTACAGGTTTGTGGTTTTGCAGTATGGCGTTCATACCATTGTATGCACACTATGTTAATTATATAGATTTCATAAATTCACATCATAGACATATACCAAGGAGTTATTATTAGTATAAATAGTAAATCGCTGCATACACTCACCCCTTGTTTCACTAATGCATTAAGTTTGACCTTGCTCAAAGTGCATTTAAAAGACACCATATACACATCGTAGACATATACTAACCCCTTGCTTCACTAATGCATACATTTGACTTTGCTCTGAATATCTTTGAAAACAATTCTAGCACGGCAACCTCTAGGCCCAGCCCATCCTCATGTGCCTTTTGTTTGAGTGTGCCACAACAAGTATTGGTCTGTCCTCCATTTTTTGCCTTGTGCAAAGGCATTCGGAACTTGAAAACCTTGAGTATTCTTTTGTTTTGTGCCCATTTACTTTAAATTTCTGTCAGTATTAATTCTTTACAAATTTTTCCTCCCTTGTCTATCCTACCATGCTTCTGCACATATCAATCCTTAGCCCATTCATTGTGTGTATTGTGCAATTTGCATAATGTTAATTTGTAAGTTAGTTTCAACTTACATAACTTACGTAACCTAAAGACAGTTTAGGCTGGTCGTTTCTTTGTTTTCCTTGGCATTATTGTTAAGCAACTTGTAGTTTGCCTTGCTTATGTTTTTTTTTTTTTTTGTAACTCCCCAATTTTTGTGCAATTTTGTCTTTTCGTTGCTTGTGAGTGGTAGGTTTTTCTTAAGAGTGTACACTCCCCTTGGTACGTGGCATGGCCTCTCCCAGTTTTGGCTCTGTTGATTCATTTGCAACCAGGTCATGCCCATGAGGGATTGAAACTCACACTCAGAGTGCCCCCTGTGCCATTTGTGCACGCGATCCAATCCGTGTGAACCGTGCATGTCCTTTACCTAGCCCAGTGGTCAGAGATTCACTCATGTCTATAGGGTGGCAGGAGAGGCTTGGGGGGACGGCTGGATGCAGTCCCAGATCCCTCTGTAGTCGCTGGACCAGCAGAAGCCCAGACTCCAGCTGGGACAGTGGTTTTAGGCTGTCTAGAGGTAAGTCTAAAGCCAAGCCCAAGAGGAGGAAGGCTAGGTCGACAGTGAAGGTGGGGTTAACCTTGAGACTGGCAAGGAATCCGGGGCTTTGGCCGCAAAATCTTGTTCTGCCCGGGGGGTGTAAAGCAGACCGTGCAAGGTTCTGACCTTCCCCAAGAGACTGCCTTTGAGATTGTTCCTGGAAACATTCTCTCACAGGCCTTTTGGGCTGCTGGGAGTTCTAGGGTCTGCTGATTGCTGGGGAGGTGGCCAAGCAGATGGCTCACATCTGGCTCTCAGCCAGTGCTCAGCCAGCTCCCGCTCCACCACTTATCCTAGCTGAGGTTCCAGTGACCCGCGCTGCAGCTGCCCATCCCCCATCTCCCAATTCGCTTGAACTTCTTGCCTCAGACGAGCTCGATGACGAGATTGAGGAGATGTATTAGCAGGCGAAGGGGACCACAGCATAACAGGAGAGGAGGACTGTACCCCAAGGGGAACTGATCTCCCTCCTTCGCTTCTAGCATCGGTTGTGGAGATTCTTACCTCCAAGTAGGTTTAAGCTCCAACTCATAGTGAGGCAGTACATCGTGGGCTCCCACCTCTCTGCTACAAATGAGGAAGTATTTTCCTGTCCTCCAGAATTTCTGATCGACGAGCATTGTCTCAAGCGGCTGGAAGCTCTGGCAGGCAGGCCACCCCTGGCAGCCTTTCCTGCTCTGCAGGAGAAGGCAGTCTGAGTACCGCAGGGTCACTGTGAAACCCTGTCCTGCCCACCCTCTATTTCAGATGAAACATATACTTACCCCTTACTTCACTAATGCATTAGAGTACACCGTGGAGTACCCCTTGCTTCCTCCTACCTTCCACCCCATGGAGACTGGGGAGGCTCACTATTGTTTTCATCGTTTGCAGTTTAGTTTGCCCCTTCGGAGGAGTGATGGTTTTCTTTTCTGTAAATATTGTACACAGTCAAAAAAAAGAGAGTCAAGACGCAAACATGTGGGCACTTGAGCAACGTCTCAGCGACTTGCCCCTATTTGCGGTAATTGTTCAGTCTTTTCAATAACGTTGTGCACCTTGCCCAGTCCATGGAGGGTGGGCTAGGCCTCAGAGGATGCTGTGCTAGAATTGTTTTGGAGGATATTTAGAGCAAGGTTAAATGTATGCATTAGTGAAGCAAGGGGTAAGTATAGACAGTCACTCATGAATACCGACACCAGTGAGTTGTGGGGATCCAGCGCCCTCACCAACCACCACTTTCTGTACTCAGTGCATTCTTAGTCACTCGTGAATACCTACACCAGTGATTTTTGGATTTTATGATAGCAGGCAATTGCATTAAAATTTCAGCAACCATGCATAAACATAAATTCTTAGATGTGTTACTGTATTTACTGACATATTAATTGTAACAAAATTTGTATGATGTAGAACTTGAAGCATCAAATTCAGTCAATTTACAAGAAATTTATCTTTGTAATCATACAGTCTGTGACCAGTCCTTGCTTTAATCTCAAAGCAAATAACTTCCTTTTCAAATTTATATGTTATTTTTAAATTGTTTTATGTTCAATTACTTTCAGTCTCCACGGCTAGAAAACCAAATCATTGAAATTATAAGTCACTACGAACAGGCAGTACCCCTCCCATTGTACTTTGTTGATTTCAATTTATGTCTCTTGTATGTAGCTTAAAGGCCTATTTTACCAACAATTGAAGGGGGTCCTAAATGAAAGAGAATATTTTTTTTTCACTGCAGATACATCATACCCCATGTCAATATCTTGTTCCTAACTCAAGATATTGTTGTTTGAAGAGAAACTTCTCTGGTCAGGAAAGATTTCTAGTTGCCTCAAGGTTTCCAAAATGCCATGTAACAGTGGCAAATTATTGTGGGAAGTCAAAGTCCTCATTTTAGTTTGAAAGTTGACACTAGTGAAAATGTAGATTGTCTATACCGTAGATATCGTGTATATTTAAACTTAGGATATTAGGAATGAAAGTAACATCTCTTAAACTACTGTAATGTTCCTTAAAGGAACATCAAGATTATCAAGAAATAAAAAGGATATTCAAGAAACTGTGCCTGGGTGATATCACAGACCTCCAAAAGTCAATGAACCGTTATAAAATAGACTCTCTTTAAAAATCCATCACTTCCAGATGGAGCATGCTATTGAAATATGGTTTTCACCAGTAAAGTGAGAAAAGTATGTTTAATTTTAATAGAATATCAATTGCCTTCAGTGGCCAATACCCTTCAAGACCAAGTGACATGCAGCTAGAAAAAAAATCCTGAGTGATATCCTGAGTGATAATCTCTTAGGATTATGTTTGTATTTATTACTGTTTTGCTTTTCAAAGTTTGACAAAAATGCAAAACAGATGATGTAGTGTGTGGCACAGTGTCAGTATTTCTTTTGGTAGGCCTTTACATTTTCTTAATTACTGGGTTTCACATTCGTAAGTGATATCGATATTTTTGCAGAAGGCAATATGTGCTTCTGTAAAATTTTCAGTTGTCCTTGAAATAAAGGTTAAGTAAACAAAGCATAACATAAGGCATGTCAGGTAAGTCCCTCCCTGGACATCACACATTTGCACGTGTGGCTTATGTATATTCATGATGCAATTGTAAAAGAGAAATTTGTTTGTAAAATGGAAAAGGTCTGATGGATTTTCATGAAAATTGTGACTATTTTCCACATTTTTCATGATATAATTCGCTCAATACTCCAAAATGTGTTTTTCATGTCACATGTACTTTTATGACTGTGTTATATTGTAACACTCAGTCCATGCAGTTAGTCAAGGAAAGAAAAAACTTAATGACATGTAGTTTAATTTCAAAGTTGGACAGGTAAATTTGGATTAGTGTTTATCTTTCCACACAAAAATTCATGTGATGCATGTAATTGTGTTTTAACTTTCAGTACATGTATTGATAACTTTAGTGACTATACTAATCCATCTTATTGAGATGTACATGTTTGGATGAGACAAGTGTTAAATTGTCCTGCACCTGACCTTGTTTCTTGTGGCTCATTGACAAATAGTTCAGGGCCCTATATCGTCAAGCTTCAGTAAAGTGTGTACATGGAAGCCATCTTTCTTGGTTCAACGGGCAATGTTGATCTCATTTCAGAGATGGAGATGAAATGGTCAGAATACACGGAGGACAAAATTATATTTTTTCGCTCCTTTGCATTTAGGTCTACCTTGATTGATTAAGTAATTTCACTCGCATTCACCAGTTGTGTGTTTTATGCTGTATTAAACGTGATGCTCCATCAATCAAACCATCGTCAATCGTTCCAGATGATTTAATACTCTGAACCATGGTGTATAAATGGCCTCAAAACATAGTTCAGTTCTAAGTTTAAAGATCATTACTAAAATGTTCGATTTTAATTCCGGGTTGCATTTGAAATTTAGGTTAAGTTTTACACACAAAGCTGTATATTTTTGCTTACCATTCTCCTACAGCTGTTTGCACACAGATCTACATATAGAGGAGTGAGCTTATGTTGGTACTGTTAACATGGTGAACATCGTATAGGTTTAGTGATCGGACAAAACTGGCCAGTATTGCAACGAGTTATGAAATAAGGCAACAAAGCTCTCACTATTTGCTAGAATGCAATAGAATGATTGTCAGTCTAATTGAGGTTTTGGGATTTATGATCCGAATAGTAAAGTAATTACTGTGTTGTGTCATGTTTATATGAATTCTTGAAGGCCGTGTCCCCTGATTCCCTCCTCCCCCATCATTTTCCATATTAAAATATGGAAGTTGAAGGAATAATTTTAGTTGGCAAGATTGTGAATACATCAGAAACAGTTAAGCAACCTTTAATACCCACATCATAGTGACATCACCTTGGTCCTTCGAATTGTTTGTGGGTGTAATGTTAATCGAAGCCACAAATTTTGTTAAAGACATTGTTCATTGTGGACCGGCTGTCTGGTCAAAGTCCTGCATAATTAGTACCGCCATTGTAAATGTACCTTTATGAAACCTACATCTAACTTTGAAGTGGGTGCAAAGCAGAAGTTAAATTTTTTTTTATTGTTTCAAGCTGTAAATATTTGATGGCCATCTGTTTCTAAGACAATTAGTATTTTTTAATGTTTGGATGCCACCTGTTTTCTCGACAGTTATCAATTTGAGTGTTCATGCTAACTGATGTGTGATACCAGTGTCAATGTGTGACTGGCATGGTACAACAGTACTGCAGTGATAATCTATTCTATGTAGGCTTAACTATATACAGATTCAAATGTTGTTTGATATTTAGGGAGGCTCAAGCTCTTCAGTCACATTGAGAGATTGTAACTATGAAAGATTCCATGCGGGTAGTCTAGGTGAAATATCCCATGCATTACAATAGTCAAACTGAATGGGGTAACTGCCATTCAAGTACAGGGTAACTAGTGATCAGTTAAACCAAACCATGCCTGACACACCCTCCAGGTCATGTGTTATTTTAAATGCTTCCTAGACCAAAAACAGTTAAATGTCTGCATGGGCATGAATATCACATTACTGATAAACCAAATGAATACTTGTCCCTTTGTGTACAAATGTATGAGCAGTAATGTACCATGATTTGAAAATGTATTGCAGAAAATTCAGTGTAGGTATTCATAATTTTCAATCCCCTTTTCACATTGCAGGAAATTTATAGAAGTTGCTATTGTTGATGATGAAGAATATGAGAAAGATGAGAACTTCTTCATTGAACTTGGTAAACCTCATCCTGGATCCAAAGATGGTAATTAAAAAGTTCCTTTCATTGATTATTTCTAACTTCATACAGAAAGGGATATTGCATGTAAGTTTAAATGATATGAAATATGTACTTTATTGTATGATATTAATGTTTTGATAGTCATAAAAGTCATGTGATATGCAGTAAAAGAGAGCTCACTCTATTTGGAATTGGCAGAGTGAAACCCCAAATGACATTCCATTGTAATTGTCCTTATCTAGCACCCCTCTCAAAGTTTGTTAAAAATGCAAATGATGTTGTGGACCGTTGCACCGTGTTGATATTTCCTTTGTTAGGTCTATATACATTGTCTCTTGATTTCCTGCCATCTGGCTTACTCATTAGTAAGTGTTACCAAACATTTTCATAGAAGAAAATAGATGCTTCTGAAATAAAATCCTCAGGGCTTAATGAAATTCTCAATTGTCCTTGAAACAAAGGTTAATTAAGCAAAGGATAACATAAAACATATCATTCGAATCCATCTCTTGACAATTCTCATACTTATCCAAAGTTTGTTAATGATGCAGATGTATGACAGAAACTTGCCTGTAAAATTGTTAGTTTTTGAAGGATTTTTAGAGGAATTTGTGGCTATTTTGAACATTTTCATGGGTTAATACAGCCAGTACTTCAGAGTGTCATTTTCATGTCACACAACCTTTACTTCAGCTATGTATTTACTAAATAAAATAAGTCCATAGATAAGAAACTACTGTTATCTTCTTGTTTGTGATATGCTGTTACAATGGAGTGCTGTATTGACTGTAATTACTTCAATCCACTTGCACATATCAAAATTCCACCCTTGTGGTAGCATACCTCTACTAATTGCCCCACGTACTTATGTACTCCCTAGATTGCAACAGTAATGTGGTGTCTAAAGCCTTGAAGACGCTTTCCACAGATGTAAGGTACCACTCATTGGAAATTGACACATTGCCATTCATGGCACTTTCAATTTTCCATACCTTAGCCAATAAGATTTTTAGCTAGAGGTCGTCAATGTTAGCATACCTTGTCACTGGAGACAATCATACCTCATGTCGAATGATACTGCTCTGCTGGCTAAAAGTCCTTAACTTCTTTGTAATAGCTCCATTTAATACCATTATCAAACCATTTATACCTCACTTGCCTACCTCAATATTCAATTCACAAAAGAACCCATCCTAAAGGATAAAATACTGAAAAAGATGCCCAAATGTCCATAATATTGACTTCCACTGACAGTAAACAAAATGCAGAGGTTGTCTCCAACTTCTAAACCATCACATATAGCAGATCTGAATGCTTGAGATGTAAGAGTGCGAAACACTCATGACACGTCTGCCTCCAACTTACTGCCAGAAAACAAGTTGGACAAACAAAAGTCTTCTTTGATTATGATTGAGATGACTCAAAAATATGAAAATACAATCATTTAGATGCGCTTTGGATGTACCCATACTTGGGATGCTCTTCAATTCCATAGGCTCTACACTGAGCAGGCCGAGAGCCATCAACATTCCCCCATGGGACCCTTCGCGCGGTTGACTGAACTCCAGAAAAGCCTCCTTGTCCTGTGCCTTTCGCCTTTCAGCTGCAACGAGGTTGCGACTTCCCTCCGAAGCCATGACATGATGAGCTGCAGGTACGGTTGAGTGTGGCTCAGGGCTTGTACTAGGTGGCAGCCGTTCCCTAGTTTTTCTTGACCTCTTTAATGAGCATGTCCAGAAATTCTCTAATGAAAAGGTCATGTCCTATAAACAGGTGTAAATGTATCAAGACAGATTGGCTGACACTCACTTGCATTGACTCGAGTGCCACTAGAACAGACGGAGTCTGGAGTTGGGGTCTAACAAAAAGATCAGTTTCCACATGCCCATTCCACATGAGAGTACTGAACAGGGTCCTCACTTGAGAGTGCTGAACAAGGTCCTCACATGAGAGTACTCAACAGAGTCCGGAAAGTACTGAACATTGTCCTCTAGCTGCTACAGCTATGTGTGACACAAGGGGAAAGTGTTGTCACCTGCAAATACCGTCACCAGTTGGTTGTAGTAGGGTACATTATAGTTGATGTGGAGGTACTAGTGTACTAAGTGCACCTGCACATACTTGACTGTACATATTCTTACTTATGTCCACTGATTCTCTGCAAGAAAGAGAAACAATTCCATTTTGAACTTTTTGCTTCCTGTCTTTTTTATGGTCAAGCAGTCCAGTTGAATTTCGTAGCTTCTTTTAGGGTCTGTATACAAATGGGAGTAGTAAACTGCACATAGCAGGGCCATATCAACAATCTGACACAAATGTGTGCACAAAGCAGTTGTATTTTTTTCATTTTATGAAACGAACCAGGGACTGATTTGGGACCTGGTAGTAAATGTTAGGTGCGGACCTCGGTACCTGGGTTACCGATGAAAACATTACTTTGTGCATTATAGGAACTCAGTGCAAATGTTCAGTGCTCTGTATGTCATGAGATGAGTCAACTGCTTTTGTTGAAATAACAACAAACAGGAAGGAGATCTGAAGTATGCCAGTCTTAAAGGTCCGTCAGCTTTAGCTGGTCAGAAGTCTGAATATCTACTTGTTTTTTACACAGTAGGGTCTGTATATGGGCAGTGTTGTTGATGTTGTTACATTAAAGAGCCATCAGAGAATGTTTCAGATAATAAAACTATTGGAAATTGAAGCAGAATTCCCACACTGTATAATGGTGCTTAGAAGAACCAAATTAAATGTCTGATCTGTTTTCAGTCATTTCATGAGAAACACACACAATCTGATGGTATAATCTCGGTGAAAGTAAAGGTTTAAATCTGTATGGCAGTAAAAGAGACATATAACATTTGATCAAATTTTAACAACTGAATGAAGTTATGTAGTTGTGGGAATAGCAACAAAACCTTCTAAACTTTCAAATAGGTACATGCTTTCACTTTGTGCTTCCACTTTAATATTATAAGTTTGCTGCATTTTATAATGGCAGATACTATGGACTGAAAGTTTATGACAGTGCATCTTCAGCAACAAATTTCATTCACTTTGTAACAAAAAGAACCAAGTTTGCTAATACTTCTGATGAAGTGTTACAATTCCATGAACTATTCATGAGACTTGACCTACATCTCACATCCTTAAGGTGGTACCTCATCCGATGTGCCAGCAGTTACTATTGAAGGTGATGTTGATGTCAACTAGCTCTCCACTCCTAGACAGACCAGAATTTTGAACATTGTCACAGTTACTATTGCCTGTAAATATCAAATGGTGTAATTCAGAGAACGCCATTGGTCAGGATAGAGGGCTAGCAGCCAGAAACTGAACCCTGCTGTGTGCATAATTGCAGGCAAATTAGTTGTGTATGAATCCTTTATTTGCCATTAAATCATGACATCTTATTACCATTAAGCAGTTAGCATCATAATCATATTATGACATTAATTGAGGTGGTATCAAACTACTATTAAGCCATAGATTCTGAACCATATGATGACATTAATTAGTGTTCACACATAATCGGTGTCCGAAACGGGCTGATTATTGCATGAATGAATTATAATCGGAATCAGCAAAACTCATGTACAACACCAGCTATGTGGACTTATATATTAGAAAATATGGAAGGATGATTACATATGCTGTTGTTCTAAGTTTTTACTTGTACAACAAAAAATGAAATAAATTAGATATCATCTGTACATCTTAAACAATGTTTTCCCTTCCGATTTGGATCCCAGATTTGTGGATTTTTCATCTGTTGTGGTTTGTAATTTTATTGCTTTTGTGCCGTAAACATGGTAACAGGCAATACCAATTTCGTGAATTAATGCCGTACCGGTTTTCTACACCAATGTACTTTGATACTTTTGCCAGTAATGTTGTTACCCAGTATAGTGCTGATGAATAATTGTGATGCCTAAAGACTACATGTGCTGTAGCATAGACAGCTTTTTAATGTTTATGTTTTGCTAGTGCACAATTGACACTTCGCTTTTACATGTTGATACTTCATTGAAGAGTCTCGCTTGGACTGACTTCTGTTTGCACAACAATAGAAAGTAAAAAAAAAGATATGCCATATCCGCATGTGAAAAAGTGCCCTCCAGTCGCACTGCCATTCCTATTTTCGTTACCCCAGGCACACATCAAGGCAACCACATCATTCAAAAGAAATTCAATACCTCTCTCCACTGGCTGACTGGCCTCTTTTTTACAAAATAACACACAAAAGTGAAGTTTTCATTAAAATATGTCCAGATACTAAATCTAACGGCGATTTAACATTGAATTGCACTTTCAAACGGAAAATTTGGTTGGGTAAGAAGCAATTTAACAAAATATCACGGTCTTCTTTCATTTTTAAATGTGTTCTTCTTGCAAAAACACCTCCCTTCTGCAGTATTGTCAATATCATTAGCTCAATTCAGACTGTACCATTCCTGTGAATTTTCAAATAAATATATGTTCTTGCACCCCATTAAACATGAGATTTCAATTACAGGCATTTTAGACAGACTGAATTCACAGCACGTACTCCCTCACCTCATGTAACCTATGCATTACCGTATTGACCATGGTCTAGCATCTGGCATCTGGTGTGGTCCCGGACCGAAGCGGCCCAGCATATCAATGTTTTAGAAATGGAGGCAGTGCTACGGGCGATTCAGCTTTGGTGCATGGATCTCGCAGGTCACGTTATAATGGTGCGCTCAGACAACTCCATCACGGTGGCCTACATCAACTGCCACGGGGGCACCAGATCAGCGGCCTTACTGCGACGAGTGTGGGACCTCTTGCTCCTTTGCCAATCCCTACAGATTACGCTTTGGGTGGCACACCTAGCGGGCCAACAGAACGTCCTGGCGGACGCGCTCTCTCGAGGCAATTATGATTCCGGTGCATGGACGCTCGCGTGTCGGTGGGCAAGCCACCTCTTTTGTCTCTACAGTCGGCCCTCAGTAGACATGTTTACGTCTCTGTCCGACGCCTAGCTGCCGACCTTTGCATTGCGATATGCGATGCCCACGGCGTGGAGGGTGCCTAATTCACATTCTCCCTAATTCACTCTGTCCTCCGACGGCTCCAGAACACACCGGCGAACCTCCTACTACTAGCCCTGTGCTGGCAGAACCAACCGTGGTTCTCACTCCTCCGGCTGCTCAGCGACCTGCCGTTTCTCTTCCCGCCAGTTCCGGACCTCCTCACACAGTGGAGTGGGGCTCTCCGCCACCCGGACCTCGCCTCCCTCTGGCTGGCTGCGTGGCCTATGTCAGGTCGATGCTCCAAGCGGCAGGCTTTTCTGTGGAGGCTGCAGACATTGCCGTGGCAGCCAGGCTTCCCTTGACGCTTAAAACTTATGATTCATGTCTCTACTATGCTTGGGCGGACGAGAACACTCTCGATCCCGTGGAAATGTCCCCCCTGACCTGGCCAACTTCTTCTGCATCCTCTTCCGGGAGAGGAAGCAGGTGAATACGATCGGCAACTACTGCTCCGCGATTGCGGCGGTACACCAGGGATTCACTGACGATTCTACGATAGGTACCAACATTGCCCTCCGCCAGCTTCTGCGGGGCATGTACCACCAGTGCCCACCGTAACGGCATTTGGCCCCCTCTTGGTCGATCAACGCGGTCTTGGACAAGCTCGCCAAGCCGCCGTAGGAACTGCTACACAATGCACTGCGGGACCTGCTCACGTTCAAGGTCCTGTTTTTAGTAGCCTCGGCTTCAGCGCGGCGGCGGGCCTCCCTCCACGCCCTCACCCTGCAGGCGGGCTTTCTGCAATTTGACCCCCCTGCCTCCTACCAGACACGCGCTTCTCAGAGAAAAACCAAACTCTGTCTTGCACGCCGGGAGAAATTGGACTGCGTAAGCTAAGCGGCGCCTCCTCGGTATAGGACGATAGACTACGCTGCCCTGTCAGGGCACTTAAGTGGTATATCGAGTGTACTAAGAATGTCTGGATGTCAGACCAGCTTTTCCTTTGTCTGCGACGCCCCTTCACGCCGGCCTCGAAGGAGATGCTCTCACGCTGGATCGTGTAGCTGATCCGGCAGCACATAAGCCCTATGGAATGCGTTCAGGCCCACGACGTTCGCGGGCACTCAACATCTTGGGCATGGTTTCGCAGCGTACTTTTAGAGGACATCCTCGCGGCGGCCGCGTGGAAGACCCCATCCTTCGTGTCGTGCTACCTCACCAACACGCCATCAGCGGACAGGGCTTTCGCACGAGCGGTCCTTCAACCTCCCTCGGCGTAATCCTGCCCGCCGCCGACAACCCTGTGTCAGCAATGCATAGGTTATACAAGGTTTTACACTTGCCCCCGCCCACGCCTTCCTCGTTCTAGGCGCGGCACCTTGCGACCAATCTTTGTGGGACTCTGTTATCAACGACGCCGACGGTCGATCTTCGCCCACAATAAGCTAGGTAAGCATGGGTCAGGGTATTCTTCACCCACTTTTTCTCCAGATCGACACTTCGCCGTCAACCTGGGCTTTTTAGCCTGAGAATTACGGAAGGGCAGTGACCAGATACACGCACACACACACAAAATTGCCAGATGCTAGACCATGGTCAATACGGTAATGCATATTTTATATAAGGTGAGTACGTCGCTAGCGAATTCCCAAACCAAGGAGTTTTGGGGATTTTATATTTTTATACCTTATTACTCATATTTTATGGATTTAACTTCATAATTTCAACCTTAACATCAGACTGTACAAGTAACACCCAAAGTTACATCAATCACGCCTTAAAGTTTGTGTCACGTAAGTGGGTTACAAACTTCGCTACTCCAACAACGTTAGACAGCATACAGTTTAGTCCTAATTGCACTGCACAAGCACTGGCACTGTGTACAACTTAACTGCTGAGGCAACGCGTTGCGCCAAAACAGACGTGTGGTAGTGGCTTCCAACTCATGGCAGTGCGACTAAAGGGCGCATTCTGACATGGGTAGCCATTTTGATTATCTCTGGTTTTGGTGTTACTTGTTCAGCATAAGGCATATGTTGTTGTGGTACATAAAGTAGATGTGCACCTTTCCTGGAATTTTGCTACTCACATTCAGAATTATAAAAGTCTCCACAAACACATGGCAAGAATGTTTTCTGAAAAGGTGTTGAAGAAGCTTATATGTTGTTTGAATCTGTGATTGAACATTCAGCCATCACAGAAAATGTCTCAGACAAAAAAAAAAATGTTAAGAAAGAATAAATTAGTAATGAATAATACATGCATTTTGTGCAAATTTTAAGTATAAACATTACAATCATGCAATATCAAACTTGATCAATTGAACTATGATTGTAACATGATGTGTTGAAACATAATACACAAGATGACCCATAGCAGACAAGCTGCAGCAGCATTTAACACATGTTTGTGGTGTTCACCAATGGGGAAAAACCTAGAGTTAGCTGTTAGGATTAATTGGGTCAGTCACCAACTTATTAACAAATTCTTCAAACTTGGCTCAAATTAACAGTACTTTGGCAGACACCAGGGTAAAGTACATCAACTCAACCGAGAGTTCCACATGAGCACTTACTACAGTGGTTGCCAGGACAACACAAGAGTAAAACATGCAAACCACAGGCATGAATCACAGCAATCAATGAAGCCATCTTTTCACAAAAACAAACCTTAAATTTTAATACATTTGAGCGACTACAGATGATAAATCAAAATATCATTTAAAAATGTCATTAACTTACCGAAAGTCTGCAATTCATGAATAAGCTGTTCATTTTGATGATGAAAAATGATTTTGCAGAGATGGTTTAATAGACTACTTGCTATACTGTACACTCACGCTTAGTGCTCAGGTGTGATTATTACAATTTTTTGGAAGATTTTCCATGATCTTTTCAATTTTAGTGCTCCAGAAACTATTGTTCATTTTAAAGATATGGTATCACAATGGGAGATATGCTTTCAGGAAAATCAAACATGTTGTTGTGTACTCAGCTCATGCTAAAAAGCATACTTTATAGCCTGTGAATCTGAATGACAGTCTTCCATGAAAAATGACCAAAGCATGGTGTTGCTTTTGACTGCAGCAGTATGACCATGGGAGATAGTATTCTTGAATTTTCAAGGACAAAACAAAAACTCATGGATAACTGGAAAAGTTTGGGTGATGTTGGCAGCCATTTTCGAAAACCGTCATCTGCTCATAGTCAGACCTTCGTTCGAAAGATGACTGTCATGAAGTCTATTGTAAGCAAAACTTTTCGTATTTAGCCAATGGTAAGTTATTAAAAAGAGCCTTAAATTTCTTTGGTAGCACAAAATTATGTATTATTCACACAAAATTTTGCCGAGATATATTCGTCTCAACTGTGAATACAAGTACAGTAGGCCTATATCGAATGTTTGGTCAATGTAAGCAACGTATTGGTTGCGCTCAGTAAGAGTGAAAACAGCCAAAATGATGACAGCTCACCATGAAAAATCCTCTAGGTTAACCAAATTCACAGCGCGTACTCCCTCACCTCACATAACCTATGCATTACTGTATTGACCATGGTCTAGCATCTGGCAATTTTGTGTGTGTGTGTGTGTGTGTATCTGGTCACCGCCCTTCCGTAATTGCCAGCCTTTATGGTCTGACAGCGAAGTTCTAAGCTGCTTTCCTCTACATTAGCCAAAACACTTGTACCTACAGTCCTACACGAGGCTAGAGGATTTAGGATCTTACTATTATGTAGATAGTAACTAACTTAAGATCTTGATGAATGTAGCAGAACAGCAGGAGTGACGTGAAGCTCTTTACCCGTCCTTCGCGGTACATGCACATCGCTGTTTCATGCATAAAGATAAGGCAACGTTTCACCTACTTGGTCACCTAGTTCTTCTTCATGGACAGTATCACCTGCTCCTTTGGTATCTTCTTCACATTTTAGCACCAAGCATCAGTTTGTGGCCATCACTATATCCTTTTTAGATCAATCTTTTCCCAATGACACGTTAAATTGTCATATTTATGCTGTGCGACAAATATTTTATGTGAACAAGAACATTTGTATGCATATATACAGTAGGTCGGTGCAATGCACGTGAATGTCCACTCCTGACGCCACAAAGTACATGGGAAATTTGAGCGCTTGGGAATGCAACATTGGGACTGCTCGGATTATTTTCAGAAATCTTCTTGTTTTTGTTCGTTTTTTTACAATGTCGATTGAGGGAGGGTGTAGACGTGGTGACAGATGGAATATTATTTGTTACAGAGTATAACTGGCATCGCAAAGTGGATCATAATACCTTATCTTTAACTTCAACCAGAAAGTCAAATGACTTAGTGATTCCTTGCCGATATCTACTTTTTTCATACACACACAATCACTTACCAACAAAAGCAACTCAGTGGAGAAGGGAAGGGACCATGTCAAAATGAATAACACCAGAAAGCCAAAAGGCTTTGTGAATCCTTGCAACATGGTTATATTATAAGCAAACACGAATTATCCACATGACAAGTTTGAGAGCAGTTTGACCTCTGGTGACCTCAAATGACCTTTGATCTCCACCCAAAAGCAATAAGAATCATCTACTCAATATGACCAACCAACACACCACGTATGACATCAGTCACAGTTACCCTTCTAGAGATAATGTGTTTACAAGGTTTTTGCAGTTTGACCTTTGTTGACCTCAAATAACCTTTGACCTCCACCAAAAACAATAGGGATCATCTACACAATATGACCAACCCACACATTAAGTATGACATCAGTCACAGTTATGCTTCTGGAGATATTGTTTACAAGGTTTTTACCATTTGATCTTTGGTGACCTCAAATGACCTTTGACCTCCACCACAAACAATAGGGATCATCTACTCAATATGATCAACTCACACATCAAGTATGACATCAGTCACACTTACCCTTCTAGAGATATTGTATTTACAAGGTTTTTACAGTTTGACCTTTGGTGACCTCAAATGACCTTTGACCTCCACCACAAACAATAGGGATCATCTACTTATATGACCAACCCACACACTAAGTATGACATCAGCCACAGTTACCCTTCTGGAGATACTGTGTTTACAAGGTTTTTACCATTTGCCCTCTGGTGACCTCAAATGACCTTTGACCTCCACCACAAACAATAGGGATCATCTACTTATATGACCAACCCACACACTAAGTATGACATCAGCCACAGTTACCCTTCTGGAGATACTGTGTTTACAAGGTTTTTACCATTTGCCCTCTGGTGACCTCAAATGACCTTTGACCTCCACCACAAACAATAGGGATCATCTACTCAATATGACCAACCAACACACCTTGTATGACATCAGTCACAGTTACCATTTTTGAGATATTGTGTTTACAAAGTTTTCACATTTTGACCTCTGATGACCTCAAATGACCTTTGACCTCGACCAAAAACAATAGGGATCATCTACTCACTATGATCAACCCACACACCAAGTATGAGATCATTCATGGTTACCCTTCTTTAGATATCGTGTTTACAAGCAGCGTCACAGTTTTGGAAGCAATACAAACAATTATTTGTGATTGAACTTTCTTCTGCTGAAAAAAGTCAGCTTTTCAGCATGTTGGCCATTGACTTTTTATACCAAGGTGGATGGCAGCTGAGTTGAGGAAAACCAGTTTTCCTTTTGATGGCTTGTAGGCCATGCTTATAGACCTTCAAACATGCTATAGAATTTTACTGAAGTGGGATTAAGTGGAAAAAGTTGAAAACAGATGTTGCTTCATTTTTGGAGTGTGAATTAGTTGCCCTTTGATTGATGTGATATACAAGAGAATACACAGGGAACAAGAAAAAAGTTCAACAACTTTGTTCACGTATATCATTGTCAATTTGGTACCTTTAATGTGGTGTTTTCTCTTTAACAAATAATCAGAATAACCCTGATTATAAAAAAAAATAATTGGCAATTGTTATTTCCATTATAGCATAATCGTTTGAACTCTAACATAAATTGAGGTGTTTCCCAGCTGTTAACTATAGATTGTCTTAAACCACATTGTGGCATTAATTAAGGTGGCATCCAATTAGTGTTAAAGCCGTAGTCTTAACCATATTATGACGTTAATTGAGGCAGTATCCAGCTACTGTTATGCCTTTCAGTTTTAACCATATTATGGCATTTAGAGGTGGTCACCAGTTACCATTATTAAACCATAGATTTTTATCATATTATGATGTTAATTCAGGTGGCATCCAATTACTCTTCAAGCCATAGATCTTAACCTACAAGATGGTGGTTATGTTCACATCATTGTTACACAAACGTTATTTGACCCTGCATTAGTTTGAGCAAGTATAACTCATAAATATGCTCATAAATATACTCATAACTATACTCATAAGTATACTCATACATATACGTAAGTATACTCATAAATACACAAGTAAATTTTTCATTTTTGGTTTTCCTTCTACTTTGCATTGTAGAAGCAAGTTGTAACTTCCAATCCTTTCTTTTTAGGCTAATATTAAGACATTTGTCATTCACTCTTTCATTTTGAATTTGAACTTGGTGAAGACCAGTAATATTTTGCAGTTTTTTGGTCATCAGGCATCGACAAGACTCATAATAACATCCTGACTCTTTAACAAGCATACTCGAGTAAACACTTTACTTGGCTTGATCTATGGAGATCAAGTTGTATATTGTAATAATACTGGTAAGGCATTAGCATGTGTGAGATATTTATCATCCTCATGTGAAAAAGAATATATTCTAGCTAGCCACTGAGACAGAGAACATTATGATTATCAGTATGATTACTATCATGCACAGTTTAATAACTAGGAGAATCCATTACCAGCTGTTGTTGTACATGCAATGAATATTTAACAACATTCTTTAGAAAACAAAGCAGATTTGAAGGACATTGTGTTTAATTGCTTTTTTCAAAGCTTATATTGCTCTTCAGATCTGTGTCAAAACATGAACAGACATTGCCTTTGCAGATTTTTCCCACATAGATACCCTGCTCAGAGACTCGTTATGCTTATACTATTGACACACTATTTACAGTGACATTAATGTCACTTTATAGATTTAAGTTGATACTGCAGACATTTATATTACTCTACATGCATTAATGATTCTATTGTGCATGTTAATGTTACTGCACAAATTAATGCTGATACTTTAACTGTGTCAACGTAATCATGATTCTTAAAATCAATGTTATGTTGGGAAATACATGTTTTTGATAAAAAACAATGACATCAGGATATGATTTCTGCCCTTTGTGTAAAATGTTTTCAAAGTAAACATTTCAGAGAAGATATCAAACAGATCATTCACAAACATAGCAGTCAGTATATTATGAAGCACATTTATGCAGGTAGCATGGTAATTTAATCCTGCATGTAGCCTGTGGTATAAAGGTGGTACATTTCAAGTTTTGAACATACTACCAATGCATGAACTCTCCTATGTTACAATGCTATAGAAGATAACTCACACATCCATAACATGTTTTCAACTACATGGTTATTTTGAATACTCATAACATTAAAGAGGTCATGACATGTTGACTAAAACTTGATCAAAACTGTTTTTTTTTCTAAATATTTGGACAAAGTGATATCCAAAAATGGACCCAATGGCCCATTTACAAAATTCTGCAAAATGTTTCTCCCATTGATTGTCATGTATGTGTACAATATATGGATGGTTTGTCATTATGATACTCTCAATAGCACCTTAATCATGTACGTAAATTTTGGGTCTAAGGCTGAAGATTGGCCCTGAGGCCCATCTTTGGCTTTGAACGCAGTACTTCTTAACACCTTAAAGGTGTCACTAGCAGAGTACCGTTATGTCAAATCATCAGCATTGTACAAGAGAATGTGTAGGAGAACAACTTTTTGCAGGATGTCACAGAATGGGCCACAGGCCTATGACCTTGGGTAAAAAGCCATGAAAACCTTGAAGGTATCACTAACAACACATCATCGTGATGAACCAATAAGATTGTTCTTGAAAATCTGTGGGAGAATGACCATTTTGTACAATTTCACAAAGTGGGCCATACCCACATGGGACCTTGCACCAAAAAGTCCTGAATACCTCAAATGTTCCACTACTCAAGAAACAGTTTGTGCAAGTTTCAAACAAATTCATGAAAGTATGTGCAAGTAAAAGCATTTTCAGTTATTGTGGAGAGGTTGCTCATGCATGAATCTGCTCCTGATATGACATCATATGATGTCATACAGAAACAAAGATTTTTCAAAGGGGTTCTTCCAACTGTGAGACTTAAAACATTGATTGCATAACTTTGGATGATGTCACAAGGACACCAAAGGCAGTTTTGGAAATCAGTTTGTCCAAATATTTAGAAAAATCAGATTGATGGCATTTTAGTACACGTGTCATGACCTCTTTAAGGAAACACAACAGCCCAGGGGAATTTCAACGTCCTTTTACCTAATTATATGTGTACAGCAGTATGTAATTTGATGTCAGCAGTATGATATTGAGAAAACACTCATCAAAATCATGTTCACCCCATTGTCTAATATTCGTTGTCTTTGTGCAATGTGAATGTATGCAGATTCACATGTCTGTCAGGAAATGTATCTCAGTATCATATAGTTAATCCCTCCTTTCAATCTTCACCTCACACAAGAATTTCTCAGATTTCACATTTTACTGCAGTAAAATGTAATTAATATCACACAACAAACAGGATGCAGTCATTTCAATTTCCTCTTGGCTTTGATTACTCAATGAGGATTACAAGCTTCATGTTCTTAAACTGCAGGTGTGTTTTTTACCCAGGTCCCTATGCCAAAGTCATACTGAGAGCATTAATAAAGCAAAATCTAAAAATAGCTCTCAGTTTTGTTGGAAGGAGACAGATGAAGAGAATGTCTTAAATCATTTTCAACCCATCTCAAATATTGTAATTTGTGGCACATGCGGTGTGACAGCATTAAGCAAGCGTCATTTCTTTCACGGGGTCTGAAAGGCTTAAAGCTGAACTGGAGAATTAGATGGTTTGTTAGGTGTTGACATTTATTAGTTGGCAGCTGCTAATCAAATTGAATTGTAGCAAGCCAGTAGTTTCTGCCACATTTATTTCAAATTCGGGCAGTAAGAGCAGGAACTTGAAGGCACCGATCACAGATACATCGGCAAACATGGCTGTCCAAGGGAAAGAGAGAAAACAGTGACGTCAGTGGCGGCGGGTCTGTAATAAAAAGATGGCAAACAATCCTGGTTGCAATCCACAGCTCCATGATAATTAAAATGTTGAACTGGGAGCTAAGTATAAAATTATTTGAGTGTCTCCCTTACAGCACTAACAGCACATTTCTGAGGAGGCTTCTCTTGGGATATGTGGTTACTGAATAAAAGAAACCATGGCTTGATGATGGAAATCGCTAGAAACAAGAAAAAGTAGATGACTGTGATTACTTTCTATTTTTGTAATAAGACCAAAGGAGTTGCCCATTGCATGAAGATGCCTTTACAATGGGAAATGGATGATCTGTTTGACTATCAAATACTTGATTTCCATCCTTAATACCTATAGGACTTAAAGTGATATTCTGTATGTTAGTCATGTTTACCATGTGATGCAGTGTCATGCAGTGGTTTGGGCCTCTGAATTATTTTTCTGTCATGAAAGGTAGATCTCATCATTCCGTTGTGATGATAAATTTATGTGAATCATTCATACCGTAATTCATCTGTTTATAGAAGTTAGACAATAAGTTTTGCATTAGTATTGAATGTGGTTGCTATACCTATCAACAGTCATATATCAAAGCAGCATGGAGGGTTCATTTTGTCCTTCTTAACTTCTCTTCTAACTTCCCTGTCTCAGTACAACAGGTGCACACCATCTGCCATGCCAAGAGTACTAGTTCAGTTTAATACCCGACCAGTGCCTCCTTCCCCGACATTCTGCCATCCTTTTGTGATAGGAGTGTAAGTCACTCATTTGGTCCTTTGTCACGTAGAAGATTATGTAGACCAGTAACTTTCATTATACAGTTGAGCTATCATGATTGAGGAGTATACAGTACAAGAACAAACAGGAATAACAATTGGCAGATCAACATACTCTGCTGTGCAGATGACACTGTTTTGATTGCTGGATGTCACTCTTGAGACTAGGATCATCTCTGGACAGAAAAAAGAAGACATATAATTCCTCAGTGTAAGATCACATTGGTCACTGAATTTTTGCAGGAAAATGAATATTTTAAGTGCATAGGATTATGGATCATTTCCAACTGTAAATGTGTAATGGATATAAAGATGAGAATTGGAATGGCCAGAATGACTTTACTCGACATGACGAATGGCCTAACAAATATGAAACTTTCAGTGTAAATTGTAAAATAGTTTTAAATCATGGACACTCAAAAAGTAAATGGAAAACAGGATCAATGTGTCAGATATGTGGTTGGTTCTTCTGAAGGATACTTGGTATCTCATATCTGGACAAAATTACTAAATCTATAGCATTGGAACAATCAAATCTATAGAGAATATTAGTATCAAATATAAGGAAATGAAAGCAAAGTTGTTCCATCAGGCTATGAGTCACTTAAACACCTTGCAATGACTGGAGAGATAGGAATTAAACTGAACTGAGTAGAACAAATACAATTGTTTGTGGAAAAACATCTTGCATTGGAATAGAGAGAGCCATAATTCAGATGGCCAGGGATGGATGGAGAGACATGATGCCTGATGTTGTGAGGCATGACGACACTTGAAGAATCTTCTGTTCAAAATTATGAATTTGTCATCCATTGCCAAATTATTGCATTGAGTGGGGTATTACCTGATTAAAATGTTACAAGTAAATACCAAAACAGTCATAAATAAATCCTGATTCCACAGTTCTAAACAGTCTTTTTTGTAGATTCTGCATGAGGTAATATCAGGGTTTATCAATTGAGTCATTGTGAGGACAGTAAAATATGGAGAAGGGCAAACTGGTGAGTATGCTCAGGCTTGATGGCTATAGATACATCCAAAATTGCTTTAGGCACAAAGTAGCCGCACTTGTGACCTATGAAACTAGAAAATGTGATTTCGAAAATTGCAAACACTTACCACTGTCCATGATTTTTTGTGTGCAACTGTTGTTTGTAAGACCCGCACAGTTCCCTGCTGGTGAGTATGATTGGGTACTGTAACTAAATAAGTATGGGTATTATGAGATCAAGGATTGTTGTCCATAATACCTGATTTGCTCAACACAATGAGTTCGTTGGTAGAGTAAACCTCAACACTGCCTCTGGAAATGAGAAGGGAGTCTAGGTGTCGGCCATGATGTCATGGACAATACAATTATCTATCTGCTGTGAACAGAAACACTAACATTCACTGCTGATACAGCTAACCTATACTGTCACATAGCTACATTGAGATGGAACCAAGTTTAAGTTAAAAATAAACTTCAAAACACAAACGGACTGTACATATTATTGCATTCCTTTAACAAACTTTGTCAACATTTTTTAAAGAACAAAACTACGATGAGCATAGTGTTAAGAATATATTCTAGATACTGCTGTGTGTCTTGTTCACACAAGACAAATCCTCCGTCCTTTTGAAAGTTCTTTCTTTGAGTTAGTCCATACCATGGAAAAGAAAGTTCAACGATACTTCAAAGCTGTGATTATGGACTTTCTTTTAGTGCTGAATGAGATGAATGTTGGTTTTCGGTCATTTCTAGCAACTCTATGTACAATATTTTCTGTCTGTATACTACGTGACAACTGTGACTAAAATTACTGAAAAAGGAGAAAAGAAAAGTCAAGATTTATAAGAACAGTTCTCCCTTAAGACAATATAACCACACTATAACTACCATGTGAGTGACAATATTATGCTGGAAAAATGTTTAATCAGTATCCGCCTCTTGTACATTAAAGCAACAAAACATTTTGAGAGAACTGAAATGAAGGAATGGTTAGGCAATGACGTGCTCTTGAACTCAAAGGAAGTTAGTATCATTATTAAGGTATGATTGTTTAAATGAACTTCTAGCCAAGCAATGAGAAGAAAACACCAACTAGTTACCTTGTCACATCAGGTTAGTGATATTGCACTAAAGACCATCTCAAGTAAGGTGTATGAATAATATTTAAAATAGTGCACTAATATTTAGAATCTCTGTACAAGGAACTTGTTGTCTCTTTATGAATGTGATTTATTATTTTCACCAATTAGAAGGTTTTTAGAAGCATCTGATATCTCTCCAGCAAAACATTTAAAGGGAATGGTGTAATGGAAAATTCTGTTTGTCCATGTGAAGTGCATATGATGACCTCATTTGACGCCACTTGACCTCATTTGACTTTCTGACCTTTGTGAAATTTTTGTGATTTGTGGATAGGTCTTGTTGATACAAACCAAAAATCCAATTATACTACCCTGCTATGATACTGATCTAAGTCAAGTTATTGACATTTTAGTGAAAACTTGATGTACATGTGGGTAAGTGCAGCAACATAGGTTGTGCTGAATACAGCCTCAGTGTATATATGCACAGGTGTGCAAGTTGTTCTGTCATTGCATCTGCATAGAAGATACACACACACAGACACACAAAATAAACAACACAATACTGTAGTGCACTTTTAGTAATAGGAATGGAGTATTTCTTCCATCCACATCATCAGGACCATCTCAATTGATTATTGTCTTCCCCCCTCTCCCAAAAAAGTCTATGGTATCAGCAAACTTTGAAATATGATAGGAAGGCTGCTAAATAATCTTGACTTTTACCACTGCCCTGTAATTGCAGACCTCCTTATCTGAGGCTGGGTTTAAAGTTAAAGCATCTTCACACAAGGAACCAAAGTGCCCATGGGCTCTTGTTTCAAGTTTGTTAAGTCAACACAACAAAGATTTGACAAAAATAGTCATTTTTAGTTCTGTCTATGAGAGACAATCAGTTACAAATCTGAAGAGTATTCTGTACATATTTGCTTGCCTTTAGCAACAAAGTATATTTTGCAAGAAGGTGTGCTGTATGCAGGCATTCAGTTGAGGTCATTTCATGGTGTAATTTCTTTTCAATAGCTTATTAAACATCGGCAGGGTGATGCAGTGACAGGACAGAGGCAAATGGTAAAGGTTTCAGGTAAAGGTTTCAACTCAGTTTGACAGAGCTGGCTGCTGTGATCAAGGCCTGATCTGCAGCCTGAAGAATTTTTAGGCCAATGATACGTAAGATGCTCAGCATGTCTTACCACGTCTAGAATCCTGGGGTGTCACATTTGAAAAGCATGTACACAAAATACCATCTCATACAAATGTTCAGAATAATTTACAATCTCTTCATGCAATGTAAAAATAACACATGGCATTTGCTGTCAAATTCCTGATCATCTCCATCACAATGTCTTCACATGAGCTTGCCAGAGGGCACATTGAATAATTAATAAAACAACATTTACAGAATGCTTGTGAAAATCACTGAAGTATAAATTCCTGAAGTACCTGTGTTCAATCTGGAGGGAAGAAAACAGAATGAACATAGATAAGAACAAAAGTTGCATTCGCCACGACAGTGGTGGGGCCTTAAAAGTGACAACCTGTGATCACCTTAAGGTATCCCTGTGGCACCTGTGGCATTTTACAAATATGTAGGCAGATGCAAAGTACCCGCAAGGCACCCGCAGGAGTATCAGTCAGCAACGGTGTATCCAGGCTGACCCAATTGCTACACACTTGCATTAATAATAGTTTGCCACAAGGACAATTTCACCACTGATAATTTTTTGACAAAGTTCCAGAAAGAAGTATGCCAAGTTTTGCACTTGTCTCAATGAGAGAGCAGCAAATTAGAAGAGGAATGGTGAGGAGGACAAGCAGAAGACTAACAGAGTCCCTGATGAGCCTCGGGTGCAGCCATTCAGGCAGGGCAACCTCACGGCAAACCCAAGGTCTGGATATGTCTGCTGTGTGGTCACTGTAAAAACACTCTACAGCATGGCTATGACATGTCATTTGCTACAGTGAACATAGAAATGGAAAAATGTTATTGCTCCATTCTATAATCCTATAGCAACCCCTTCAGCCAGCTAAAGATAGGGATACCCTCGCAGATTCTATGTGGCCGCAGCAAGTTATTTTTTGATTTCAGGGTCTACGGTCACCATCTCCTTGTCGTAGAGCAAATGTGACTTAGCGTAAGTTGCATGCCTGGATTGTCATCAGACCTTTATGAAGGAAGATAACTTATGTTGATGCATTTCCTGTGTGTAAAGTGTAATAAACTCAACCACTGGAAAATATTTTTAGAATTAGCATTTCATAAAAAAGGTCTAGGATTAAGTTTTGGACACCGTGCTTGTGGGTGGCCCTTAACTTGTACATTATTGGCATTCCACTATGGCATCTTGTGATATGACAAACGGCAAATACATATCCAATGTTTTGTTGTTTTTTTGCTTTTGTTATCAGTATACCTGTTAGGAAGTTGCTGAAGTATTGCTAATGATACTCCTTATCATAAATCATATTGTGTCAAGAGAGAGCCTGTTTAGGTGAATCAGTGGGTATGATCCTGTATTCAATATGCTTATTTAACATGTACATAATCAAAATTTAAAGATGCAGCAAATAAACTGCTATCTCTCCATTCGTCCTCTGCTCCCTCTACCAAATGTCCTTGTGATGATATGACAGATGTATTATGCATTTTGTTATCTTGTGATCACACCAAAGAGAGATTTATTGTTTACCAAGAGTAGCAGCATTTTTCTTCCCAGCATAACAAGGAAATGATGCCTAAAATTATAGATACATAGATATTGACAAGGATTATAGATGTGCTCTAGACTGCAGTATTGATGCATATAAAATAAGATACCCCACAAACCTCCAGAGATGTAGTCAGCTGAGCAAAGCGCTTCTCCTTTTCTTATTGAACCCTGATGTATGTGGTTCCATCAAAGAGAACTAAACAATGCCGTGATTACATACTATGCAGGGCACTCTGTGGATTTTCAGCAGAAAGTGCCCACTAGCTGGATGCCCTTTTTGCCAAGAGAAACCATCATTTACTTGTGCTGGTAGGGCTGATAGTTGGAGATCCCCTGCATAGACAACTGGTGGTTTTCAGAATTTGCAGAATGTGTAGGACTATGTAAGAATGTTATTTAAGGTTTATTTGTAGAAGGATAAGAATATGAGCCAAGCATTGGAGGTTACCAGTTCCTTAATTCACTCTGAGGATCAAGTTCATAATCATACTTATATATATATATGTAACTACTTTGTTGACTTCAGCTAACTTAAAAAGTGTATTTGTTCTGATTAATTTTGAATTTTTTTTAATTATGTTAACATTGAGAATCATGTTGTCTGATGTTTTATCACTCTTTTAGGTGTTTCTTTTCCATTCGATATGAATCAGTGAATTATATGAATGTCTGCTATTGGATCTTTAGAATCTGAAGCAAGAATCTTTAAGAAGTGATTATGATAGCTCCTAGCAAATGCTTGTGTAATTTAAAGCTACAATGTGCTAACTAGTGACCTTCAGACCTTATTAATGAATAGCAAATTGATAGGTCAATAGACATAGGAATAGTTTCATCTTTAATTGTCATCATATTAGAAAGATTTCTGGAATTGACTACTAGATGATGTATTACATTTTATGTTGTTGGAAGAGTTTCCATGTATGGAGGCACTGTATTAACAACTAAGTGCTTTGAATTTCAACTTGATATCATGTTGCTAGATCAATTGTAAGGAAGTAAACAGAAACTTGACAGCAACCTGCAATAAATGATGATAAAGAAGTGATAAAGATCAACTAAAGCAGTGCTTTCCCCTTTTGGCTGGTTAAAAGAAGTTGACATTAAGTAAAAAAAGTCAAATCATGTGAGAATGTGCCCTTTAGTTCCACTGCCCGTGAGTTGGAAGCCACTGGCTTCCAACTCACGTTTGAAGGACAAATTCTTTCCGTAGTTGGTGACGTATTACGTAACCGCTACCTCCGCGATGCTGACAGAATTTTTCAGCCACACACCAAAACGTGGCACTATTTTTGCATGTTATTGGATTAAGGATACCAAGATAGTGTTTGATGGCTCATTTACACCCGATTATGTTTTTGAAATTTTCAATTTGGTGCAGAATTCATCAAAATACTTACTTCCAGATGCCTAATCCTTACAAAAATCGTTTAAGGTTTGCTGTTCCCTAAGTGTGCGTCCTCCTTACAAAATATCTCCTACCACACGTTTGTTTTGGCGGGAAGCATTGCCGCAGCAGTTAAGTTGTACACAGTGTAGTGCCTGTGCAGTGCAATTAGGACTAGAGTGTATGCTGTGTAACGTTGTTGGAGTAGAGAAGTTTGTATGCCACATAGGTAACACAAACTTAAGGTGTGATTGATGTAACTTTGGGTGTTAATTTAAAGTGTGATGTTAAGGTTGAAATTATGAAGTTAAATCCATAAAATATAAGTAATAACATGTAAAAATATAACATCAGTATGTCTGAAAAACCTGTAATTGAAATCTCTTGTTTAATGGGGTGCAAGAACATATGTATATTTGCATATTCACGTTAATGGTACAGTCTGAATGGAGCTAATGATATTGACAATACTGCAGAGGGGAAGGAAGTTTGTTTGTGAGAAGAACACATTTGAAAACGAAAGAAGACGGTGATATTTTGTTAAATTGCTTCTTACCCAACCAAATTTTTCGTTTGAAAGTGCAATTCAATGGTAAATCACCGTTAGATTTCGTATCTGGACATATTTTACTGTAAATTTCACTTTTGTGCATTATCTTGTAAAAAGCAGGCCAGTCAACCAGTGGAGAGCGGTATTGAATTTCTTTCGAAAGGTGCGGTTGCCTTGATATGTGCCTGGGGCAACGAAAACCGGAATAGTAGTGCGATTAAAGGGCGTTTTTTCACATTTATATGCAAGAAATAGTAAAGAGACCAGATTTTTAGTTTTTGTGAAATTAGAACTAAATTCTTTTTCTGATAGTGCTGGCCATCACGCTCTGACGTTTATCAGTTTAGATAGTGAAGACAATGTGTGCAGCTACATCAGTTTATGCATCTTCCAGGTTTGAGACTTTACAGTATCTCATCGACACAGGTGGTGTATTTATGACAAAAAAGAGGAAGACCGTCCTTTCCTGATCAACGTTAATATGTGAATAGATATCAGAGTGTGACATGGTCCAGTGCTACTCAACACTAGTTCTCATTTGATGTAGTTGTTAATACTTAACATTTCATCATCAAAACATGTATGTTTGTATTTAGTTTGTGTCTTCAATGAAATCTTGCAGAAGTCCTTGGTTTGTAACTGAAAAATGTTTTTTGTGTGATGTTTATTAATTGTAAAAGTATTCTTGAATCTTACATTTTAAAGTGATTGCATGTGTAGGCAAAAAGTAAAAACATTGAAATTTCATCTCCAAAAGTTTGGTAAGGCTTTTAATTACACCATTCAGACAATCTGGGAGAATAAATAGGTTTCAGTTGGTTAATTTTGCCATATGATTTCAAATTCTTCTAACATAACGACAAAAAGTCTAGAATACGATAATGTAGTGGTTGACAGTTTTCATTCAAATCAACAGTGTGCTTCTTTGAGCAAGCCAATGGGAAGTATACTCATATTGAATGTTCAGTTAACAACTCAGGATCACTGACGCCACGGGCAAGGTTGTGTTCAGTTCGTAGGTTATTTGTAAATACAGTGTTTCCTTTCACCAAATACTACAATTCCTGATACCTACCAAGGAGCGACGACTTGAGTAGTATGTTTTTGATACACTAGTGAGACCTGTACTGTTGCATATTCATTATGTGGGTGGTTACAGTAAGAACCGTTAATTTTCAAATATGATTTCTGTTTTTTACTGTTTTATGCCAATCCGGTTGCTTTTCAAAGTAGTTACTGTCATTTTCCTTCATTGAAAGACATAGTCCGTTCATGTGCAACCTCATGTGTACATTTAAAAGTAAAGAAAAAGTTAAGATCAAACGTAGTCTTATCTTTTTGGTTTTTCAGTACACACGCAATCACTTTAAATGAATTCTTTTTCGCCTAGGCCATGATTCAGAGCCAGAGGACAACAAAGGTGATGAGATAAACATGTTGACCGAAGAAGACAAACGAATTGCCGAGATGGGACGGCCACAACTAGGAGAAATTGCCAGACTAGAGGTCAAAATTATGGAGAGCTCAGAATTTAAGGTAAGCACATTCATTCACTGCTTGAGATGATGTTAGAGTGAGAAGTTATGTGGATGTGGATGTTGTCCTCCATGAATGGGAATTATTTTGTTATTATGATAGCTGTCAATAGTGTGCTCACCTTTACAGACTTAATCAAGACCCTTCTCTTTCGCATTAGATCAGTGAAGAGCATTAAGACAGAGTGGATGCACAGTTTTAGTATCATTGTATGACATCCAAACCGATAAGTTTTCAGCCTTTCTTGATATAAGGTAATTTTGGTCACTGTAGATTTGAAAGTTCTTAAATTTGTCTTAGGTTTTGAATAAAGGAAGATATCTGGTATTCATCTCATAATGATGTTCTTGTTAATATATTTGTGAAAAGCTTGTAAAATGGTTGCGTGTGCTGTTGGCAACAAGCTTGAGGTGACCATTTTATGGGATGGTAAGATAGCTACTGAATTCCATGATTAGTCTTCACTTTGATTAGAAATGAATGCTCAGCATGTTGTATTTGTTTGTGTGAACCTGTTGACCTATAAGAGGAAGGTCAAGGATGCTAAATTTGCATATAAGTTGATTCATAAACCTTAACAATATGATATGTGAGAGTTACTGTTGAAATACTACATGGGTAAATATCAATTGGTCAAAACAACGTATGTGTTTTAAAAGCACTAGGTAATGGTCAACAGTACAATGTTTGTTGACATTAAAAGTACGGCCTATATTCCCTGCAAACAACCATTTTCAATTTCTCCTCTTGTTTCTTAACTTTGGCAAATTTTTCCCGAGTAAGTTGTAAATTAAAAGTATAATAATTAATAGGATAATGTGTGTGCAGCACATGCATGCATCTTAATTATTTGAAGTCAGTCCTCCCCCCTTACACAGACAAGTTACATCTGTGATTAGACTTAAGGATTACTGGAAACTCTCCAAGGCTCCTTCCCTTGTAACAAGATTTCAAACTGTGCAATTTGCACATAGAGGTCAGCATTATATCTAAATCAACACTTTATTGAGAGATAGCTTATTTGATAAACTGCCCAGTGGTGAAAAATTCAATTACTGTTCTTCCATGAATTGACTGGAGACACCAGTGGGCTTAACCATTCTTATCCCTGCGATGTCAGCCGTTTGTCGTATATTAAACATTTACACTGTATTTATAGAACAGCGTATCCTGGAGGCAGTGCAGTATCAGCTGTGAGTCTGCAAAAGATGGAGTTTACTCTTCGACGACGATGGAAATGAAAATATTCACGGATGGCAAAGTTTGGAGATATTTGACTCTGGTATAGCTAATAGCAGGTTTATTCAGCTGTACCAAAACCTGCAGCCCATGTGTTTGTGATAGCAAAGAGCTCATTCTTTTGTATGTGTGGGTGTAATCTGCAGTAAAGGGTGTGCAGAATAATACTGTCACATAAAAGCAGATATTAGAGGGAGAAGCATGTGAAGTAGAATGGCAGACAGACAATTTAATGTAACAAAATTCATACGCATGTACCGCAGTATATCGATTTAGTTAATGTCATAGGCGACGTGATCGCTTCAGAAGATAGAATGAGCGTAATATATTACTGAAAGCACTGAAAGCAGACAAAACAGAGAGGCACAGCTAGTGTTAATGACAAACACATCCTGCTGATAAAGGAATTCTTTATATGAACAGTATAGAATGGAATGTGTAGATGGCAGCATGTTTAAAAACTGAAAACAGAAGTTTACTGGTTTCAGTTTTGAATGTGTTTTAGAATTCAACTTTTTCCTGATTAATCAAGTAGATATAAAGGATTGCAAATGTCTGGGTTTGGATGAAACAACTTTAGTAGTGATACATCATTATTCAAGTTGGTTATTTTGTGGCCTGTATGTCTGCTGACCTGTCAATATTTCTTAGAAGGGCACTTAAGTTGGGGCACTTTGAAAGAAACAAAAAGGAACCTTAAATAAAAATGAACACTAAGTATAAGAAAAAAGCAGGGCGTAGTGAACCTCACAATGAAATTTGTGGAATCAGTAGTATATCATAACAGCGATTAGGTGCTCATTGATTTACTTTTCATAATTAATCAGTCCCTCAATCCTGTCAAAGCGAGTGTCATGATGACACATTCATACTGTAAAGACGTATATTAAGTTAATATGTGTTCATGATGATTGACCCAGTGTCAAATATTCAGTTTATCTTGGTTGGATGAATATGACCATTCTTATACATGTGCATATGCTTCTATATGGATGTCTCTCTGCTTAAACACATCAGAGCAAATCTCTTTTATATTTCCTGACCCCTAAAAATGAAGGAACTGCTTTGTGGGTGATTTATATGCAGGAAAGTCAAAGCATTCAAAAGATGTTTTCTGCTTTTGATGGTATGTATTTCATATCAGGTCTAGGACTATTTGTGCTTCGTTACAGTAAATCATGATCAAATATCACAAGGCATATCTATCTAAAGTACTGTGCAAATTAATGGCCAGTGTCACAGGAAATTGGCTCTGTTGCTAAAGTATACTAGTGACTATGTAATTGGTGGCAGGCGCAACATATGTCATTTTCTCTTGTGTGAATTTGTGGCTACAGCTTGGTATCCATGATGAGAGTTTGTCCACATATGTGCCCTGTATTAGCATGTAATGCACTGTTCCTACAAGATTTCTGTAGGTGGTCTTTAAACATACCTGGGAATAATTAGATGTATTGACCAACCTTTGTATATAGACTAGTTCTCCACTCCACGGAATTCCAGTGCTTGTTAACTGATTGGCAAATCTAGTTCAGGAGAATTGTTGATCAAACTGAACTTTATTACAAAGTATCGGGTGATGCAAAGAAATTTAAAAGTGTATGGTTATATTATCAGTTGAATTGAGAGTTGACAGCATTATGTAACAGGATGTTAATTAGAAGTCAAAATTATGAGAATCAATTGTTTTGGGCTTCCTTGTCATAAAGACTTGTAGGATTGTTAAGCAATTAAGTCATCTGTGTGTCTGTATGCACACTGTGAATTGTCTGTTTGTCTCTTTGTATTGAAGCATTGTCTACAAGTCTGTGTGTACATGATGCTCGCCTTGGGTACAAGACGACAATGGAGTGCTGCATGCTGTATATTCTGCTTGTGTAGTCACATGACTGAATGAGATACTTGGTATTCACAGCGCGTACTCCCTCACCTCGTATAACCTATGCATTGCAGTATTGACCATGGTCTAGCATCTGGCAATTTTGTGTGTGTGTGTGCGTGTGTGTATAGGTGAGTACGTCGCTAGCGAATTCCAAAACCAGGGAGTTTTAGGGATTCAGGTAAATCTGAAAATTCACAGTGCGTTCTTCCTCACCTCACATTTATGTACATATACACAGACTATCCTAACTTTTAGGGATTCATTTTGTTGTTTGGTGTTGAAAGGCACACTGTACAGTATGTCTGTGTATTAAGTTGGATTTGAATATCAAGAGACTTTGAGTAATGATGAGCCTTTAGACCCACAAAACAGTTATCAAGTATATTTATGCCATACTGAAGGAGAGGAATGATGTGTTGTCCATAAATTGTGAGTATAGTGCAGGTGCATGAATAACCTTATTGTTTAGTGAGTGCAGGCAGCTAATCCTCAGATGATAATATCATGATGTGCATTCTTGAAGCAACAAATACTAACATTGCAGATAGTATGTCCATTTATTTAAAGGTTAATCAACGCTGGACCGTGTATTAGCTGTAGGATAATGCACGATTGGGAATTGATGCAAGTGATGCACGAGGGCACAGCCGAGTGCATTCAGCGATAGCATTAACCCCCGAGAGTACATGATACTACAATTAATACACAGGTCCAAAGTTGATTAACCTTGCTCATACATACCAACGAGATTTTGATAAAAAAGGACGAAAAAAGAAAGGCATTTGGTCCTTAAGTAACCGCATTTTTATTGAAAAGGAACCCCGAGAAAAGGTAAGCAAAGTTACAACATGTCAACAACATTCGTGCGCGAAACAGAAAATAACCTGTAGACAGAAAGAATAACAATAACAATTGACATAGCAACAACACGTGCTTTAGTTCGTCTGATTGCTTTAGTATAGTTCGTTTGCAACTTGTAGTGTACTGATGTGTGCACGCTGTGGTCAATGTACGTGTATTCACTGTGTAGTGTGTGCGTAAGTGCGTGCTACAGAGCGTTGTACAGCTACAGGGGATTACTGATTTTGGATAAAGACAGTGACAGGTTCATTGAATAAACATTTCGAGAAAAACATAGACCTGTGGCTTGATGTCTTACTCTCAGTCCTAACAGCAGCAGAGAGTGGAAGGCTTGTTGTGTGCAGACCCTAATTTCCTGTGAGTGTGAGAGTTCTCAGTATAGGCTTTGCAAAATTTCAGAAGTTTAAGAAAATAAATCCGGTGGTTGTATGGAGACCCTTCAAGATGGCGATGTATTGTAGTCCGTAGTCCTCTTTACGATTTTACTGCATAGGGAATTGTTTTTGAACATCTCAGCAGAATTTTACAAAGAAGGAAAGCTTATTCCAGCAGGCTATCAAACTTTGAAGGTGTTCAAAATGTACAGAAGAAGCTTTCACCTGACACAATTCTGGTATTTAGGTAAGATTAGGCTACCATATGTCAGAAGGATTACTGCTGACAGTATACTGTGCTGTTGTTACGTAGATTTACCTACATTTTACTTTTGAGCAGGCCTTAGGTCCTAGGCGCGGCCTAGGTAACGTTAGAACTAAGAACTACAAACTTCAAATCAATCGTTACTTGACTAGTGTAGGCCTGATACTAGTAATACTGTATTAGCAATTGTTTAGTGCAAGATATAGCAGACTAAAAACACACTGTCGATCTTCAGTTTTATTGTATTTATCCGCCGGTGATTGACCGTGGTTTAACAAGTTGGGTTCCTAGCGATTAACCCATGGTCACCTGATGCAATAGGCCAATAGGAGTTGAGGATTCTTTCCAAGTATGTATGAACATGTGTTAGATCTTGAAGAAACATGATCATGATAAAACATGAAAAGTACTTGTAAATATGGTACACAATTAAACTATATGATGGCAGTGCAGCCTGCAGGTACTGTCTTGGAACTTGCTAACATATGAGAATCATTTACGCTCTTCGTACCCGGTGTGTACATCGAGTAGGGTGATATTCTCCCTGTGTGCTCATTTGTCATATATTAATGAAGTGATGTTACACAGAGAATGTTAATAAGCCCACATGAACGGTCAAAGGTTGTGCTACCAGCAACAATACTTTGAATGTTAATTGGACAATTATCGAATATATTGGTCAAAGTTTTTCAGTTTCCTCTTTATATAATCAGGTTCAACCCAACCACAGGGTAGGAGCATCATGTACTGTATTGCTGTATCATAAAAGTTCCTTGCTAGATGATTTAATTGATTTTTTTCCTTTGTGTTGGTACATTCAGGATTTATGAGTGCCTTCTGTACTAATGAGAATAACATATGCCAGAACCCATAACATGCTAGGCATAGTTTTCTTAAGTAGTCTTGATGTCATAACACCAAAACTCTTACTACATTCTCAACCAGTTTTACACTTTTGTAATGAATTCACATAGCATTTGTCCATTTGCAGTCATCTTTCAGTACACAATAATTTTCTTGCAAGTATGCCTAGACCTGATCAAGTGAAAAATCTGAAGATCCAGTTTTTGGCCTTTAATATCTTATTTTTTATACTTGTCTATGTAACTTTAAGTAGATTAAACTGTCTAAGCTGTTCATAGAAGTAGAGAAGACAGGAAATGTTACTAGCTTATTCAAATACATACATGTTTTCAACCATATTGGGACAAAAGTTTTTGTTTAGTTTGTCTGTATTTTGACATAGCACCATATCCAGTCATGTTTAAACCAGTATAAATACACCCCATCGTCCTCTCTGCCATTCATATCAAATACAGAGAAACTGCTCATGCAGTATTGTACCCACCAGCATATCTGTGTCAACTGGCCTTTCCCAGGAAGTTTATTGATGCATTTAGGTAATTTCATCCCATCAGTTCAGTGTATGGCTTTGTCTACCCAGAGATTTGGTCTGTTGGGGTTCAGTGTGAATGACATTACATAGATAAGTCATTACACAGCCAATGTAGATATCTATCATTTCATGGTCAGATATGATCTTACATAGAGGCATTGCTTGTCTGAAAATTCTGGGTTGCTTGACATGTGAGAATGCGCCCTTTAGTTCCACTGCCGTGAGTTGGAAGCCACTGGCTTCCAACTCACGTTTGAAGGACAAATTCTTTCCCTTGTCGGTGACGTATTACGTAACCGCTACCTCCGCGATGCTGACAGAATTTTTCAGCCACACACAAAAACGTGGCACTATTTTTGCATGTTATTGGATAAAGGATACCAAGATAGTGTTTGATGGCTCATTTACACCCGATTATATGGTTGAAATTTTCAATTTGGTGCAGAATTCGTCAAAATACTTACCTTCAGATGCCTAATCCTTACAAAAATCGTCTAAGGTTTGCTGTTCCCTAAGTGTGCATCCTCCTCACAAAATATCTCCTACCACACGTTTGTTTTGGCGGGAAGCATTGCCGCAGCAGTTAAGTTGTACCCAGTGTAGTGCCTGCATGTGCAGTGCAATTTGGACTAGACTGTATATGCTGTTCAACGTTGTTGGAGTAGAGAAGTTTGAACACCACGTAGGTAATGCAAACTTAAGGTGTGATCGATGTAACTTTGGGTGTTGTAATTTTTAGTGTGATGTTAAGGTTGAAATTATAAAGTGAAATCCATATTAAAATATAAGTACTAAGGTATAAAAATATAACATCAGCGTGTCTGAAAAGCCTGTCATTGAAATCTCATGTTTAATGGGGTGCAAGAACATCTATTTGGAAATTCACGGTAATGGTACAGTCCAAATGGAGCTAATGATATTGACAATACTGCAGGGGGGGGGGGGAAGTTTGTTTGCGAGAAGAACACATTTAAAAATGAAAGAAGACGGTGATATTTTGTTAAATTGTTTCTTACCCAACCAATTTTTCGTTTGAAAGTGCAATTCAATGGTAAATTGCTGTTAGATTTCGTATCTGGACATATTTTACTGTAAATTTCAGTTTTGTGTGTTATCTTGTAAAAACGAGGCCAGTCAGCCAATGGAGAGTGGTATTGAATTTCTTTCGAATGATGCGGTTGCCTTGATATGTGCCTGGGGCAGCAAAAACCGGAATGGTAGTGCGATTAAAGGGCGCAGTTTCACATGAGACTTATCATGGTCTTAGTAAAACTGTTCTCCACTTAGGGAGGGAAATAGGAAGAAGATGGGAGGGCGCCAAAACACAGCATTTGCAGTTATTTCATATTCCAGTCATGCATTCCACAGTGGTTGTACTACATCGTAGCACTACAAGTGACCAATCAATTGGACTCTTTGACAAGGATCTTTTATTAACCTTAGGGTATGCTTACATTTTAGCATGGATCCTGTCACTGCTGATAGTGGGATCCACAATTACACTTCACATCACTGTACTTAGTTTACAAATTCACAGCACATACTCTCTCACCTCATATAACTTTACCCTATTGACAACAGTCATTGTAGCAACTGACAATTGTAAGTGTGCATATATCCTGTTACTATCCTTCCATAATTGCCAACCCTTGCGTCTTGCAGTTAGAAATCTTGTGCTTCACTAATGAATTTAGATAAACTTTCCACAACGTCATGGACAGCACCTAGGCACGCTTTTCATTTTCTAGAGGAGTTCATTCAATGTTTTTTGATTCTCACTGACGGTGGGGGGCTCTGCAGTTGAGCTCATTGTGTTGAAAGAATCATGTAGATGCAGCGGTATACATGCAACCATGATAACGGTTTGCTCTCTTGTAGGGTGTAAGCCTTTATTGTACCTCCTTGCCCTGTGTGTGGTCACTGCCCATTAGGGGGATTACAAATGCTCAATATGCCATACACACCTCTATATAATCCCATTGTATCTACACCAGTTGAGATGCCACTAAGTCTACAATCAGTCTGTTAACCAAAGAATTGCTTGAATGTTCCAAAATAACCTGGCACAGGAACTATCATGGACGGTGAGTGGTTGCGATTTACGTAACTACGTTCTCTAGTTTGTTTCAAGTTCTGAACATCTATGTTAAAACAACACAATCCTGTATATCTGCTTACTACAGACCACAACTTGAAACCATACATGTGTGGTTTTGAGTTGATTCCTGCTGTGCATCAGGCAATGACATGTATTCATCATGTAATCAAGTACATTAGCAAGTCATTTTATTGTCAGCTTTAAGGTAGTTCTGCTAATTGTTTTAGCTTTCTATCCCAATACATTACATGTATGGAGATATTGTCATACTAGCCGGACAATCGGTTGTTTTGATGGTCTCAGGGTCTCAAGCTGTTGTCAACGTGTTGTATCAAATTTCTCCAGCATACTTCTTTGCATGTCAGCAAAAGATGTTATTAGTTTAGATGTGAAGAAATTTATTTTGCAACTTATTGACTAAAAAAGTGTCTGAAACCTGGAAATAGTTGAAGTTCATCCGTCATTTTGCACATGGTGCTTGCGTAAATCATTTAGATGTTTTGATCCTTTATTTGGATTAGAGGGCCCTGGGTAGCAGTGTTTTAAATTCCTTCGATTTGCTGTGATTGATGTGTAATAGAAAAGGAAAAAGAAGTATTGAGGTTTTAGACTTTGTTGTGTTGTATTTTCAGCTTCGAAAAGTAGGCCTACAAAAGAAGAGCATTGGATGCCAGGTGTGCGTTGCAGATAGAGATGTAAAAAGTGATAATGACATGAGGTATCTTGGTGCTGGTACGTGCCTATTTTACGTACGCAGGTGTTCAGACGTAATGTTACATAACGATGTATGTTAACGATGCATTCATGTAAATATAATTTGAATATAATCACTATTTAGTTATATTAGCTTTATGAGACTAAGTACATATATGTAGCTGTTTTAATATCAGAAGCAAATTAAGATTTAAATTGCAGACAACATTGTTGATGCTGTATTTTATGCTAAAACCAACGAGACTTTGCGTTCCTCAGTTGATGTTATGAACTGTAGCTATCCTCAATTTGGCCGATAAAAGAGTTTCTTCAGGATTAATTTCAAAGTAAGATGATCTAATGAGCCATGTGAAAACAAAGTTTACTTTTGCCAATTAATTGTTAATAGGAAAGGAAATAATTTAACATTACATAGAATGTAATATGCCAGGATAATGTGCAAACGTGACATTTACAAGTGTTTTCATTGCTATGACATTGTCACTAGAGAAATTATGAACATATTGAAAACATAGAAACAGATATTTGGGCAGTTGTGATGCACAGACACCATCAGTTAATGAAGTACAATCGTTATCATAATCCAACATTTAGTACAGTTGTTACAAATTTTCATCATAATTATATTCACAGTTTGAACCCTGCAGCAAATTAAGCTATAACATTTCGACAAGTGTGGCTCTATCAGTAAGGTCAAAATAGTGACTAATTCACATTCTTGCTCTAATTATAGTTCAGTTCAACATTTCCTTTCCCTAATTAGGACTTCTTTATGTCAAACATAACATTTATAAACTCTCTAGCAGTGCAGTGCTGATTTTATTCATAGCAAAAAATGGTGAAATCCCTGTGTGTAAATCCATCAGATTTTTGTAATTGGTACATATTTCCAATAATTTTACTCAAAACAGATGATCCTGGCTACTTATAGATACACCAGTTTATTTTATTAAAAACTCATTATTTAGCGATTTTGATTGACATACACTCATTTGCATCATCAACAGCCGTAGCAATTTTATCCAGAAGTTGAGACTTAAGTCAATTGTTTATGCATTACTGTTTTGTTCTACCATTCTACGTGGAAGTTTGTTAAAGTGATCGATATCATGCAACCGGTTGACCACAGCTTATTCACAGTTCTATTATATCAAATCTCTGATTTATCACACTTAAAAGAATAGTCGATAGCGTCCCTCTTAGTATGTACAAAAATCAGAAAAAAATATGAACTTTCATTTCTTAAGATATCAGACTTATCAGTTGCACATACAAGGAGAAAAGTTGGACCGTTACTGACGACTGTTTGGATTAGTGTGATCAGTCCTGTAACCTACTGTATTCACTACAACTGTAACTGTATTCTCGAAACACATAAAAAGGCAGCATACCAATTAGATCCATGATTATACACACTGTAACTCAACTGGTACCACCGATTCACCCCTAACTGCAGCATTAGTATAATACTGCACAGTAACTTACAATCTCTCGTTGAAAAGCAGCTTAATTCAGAGTCCGTGAGAGCATTGAGTCTCTGTTTAGTCTTCAGTTGCTATTTACAAGGCCATGTAACCCTAACTTGGGCCTTACCCTTAACAGTGACTATGTCAGTTTCAAGTGTATAACCAGGTCATGTGGTAGATGTAGGCATATGTGACTGACATTCAAATAATTAAAATGTTAAAAAAAAACATTTTTAACATTCTTTCACCCTGAAGTATATCAGAATTTTCATGTCCTCCTCAGTCTTTTTCTGGAGTTGTCTCCATTTCCCATTTGCACAAAAATCATTAGCACATCACTAGGAAATAGTAATTTCATTGGGAAGTATGATGCTCTAACAATTAGTTCACATGTCCTGCACAAAGCAATCCTCTTCAAAATGGACTTGAAGACAACACAGCTTTTACTGTAAGTAAAGTACAAAGTAGAAAGGCCCAAGATAACAAATTTCATCATAACACTGAAGAGGTTTATACCTCCATTTGTGTGTCAATTAGCTTCTTGTTTGTGAAAAACTGACAAAATATGAAATTCTCTTTCCAAGTAAATAATTTAACATTACAAGCACCCAGTCTGACTTGCCACAGTAACTGAACTTATGTGATAAAAAACAGCATCCTGACATGATTGCAACTGGACTAAAAATACTAAGAAATTTTACTACATTGATGTAGAAAAATTGTAACTACTCATATTCTGAAAATTATTTTTTTAAATGAAAGTGTCACTATTGAGTTACTAAATTAATTTGACAAATTATGTAGCGTTGAGCTAATAGTATACTTTTGCATTCATGATAGTGTGCTGATGCTTCCCCATCTCATATTGTGCAGGATTTGTGAACATCTGTCAAGTAATAATTATAAACACTATATAGGACTTACAATTCACTTAAAGGCATTGGTCACCGGAGGAAATTGATATTTCATAATAATTAGGAATTGTTATTGCTTAAAGCCTTATTTCAATAGCATAATAGTTACATATTTCTAAACATATATGCATTTCAAAATGGTACATTGTGTAATGGAGAACTTATGATGTCACCCAATCACAACTACCTGAGTATCCTTTGTATCTCATTTGGAAAGAACCGTGACAACAGTTCAAGAGATGTGACCTTATTAAGGTAAATATACAATATACTCAATCTATATTTTGACTTGTGTCAAATTTGAACTTTATAGAGGGCTTCAATTTCAAAGAAAACAAAGACTTCTTGCAACAAGTTGCCACAGGTTTATAGCATTTTGGTAAGTCAAACGGCAATGTCTTGAGTTAAGAACAAAATATTGGTGTGAGGTGGAAGGTCATTCTCTTTTGAACCCCTTCAATTGTCAGTAAACTATACCTTAAGGGTGTACTGATACTATAGTATACTATCGCATTTGTAATAGTGTGCTCATGCATCATCTCACCTCACAAGTGATTTTTGATCATCTGTCAGTGTAGTAATTAAAACTTAAAATAGGATTTATCATGTTTTATAGCCCATAGTGATCTAGTCCTCTAAATCCTTATACCGTCCATATATTATTTAAATTGACACTCAAGTATGCGCAGAAGTTTTATGAAGACTTAAGGGGAAACTTCAATGATTAATAAAAAAAAAATGCTCAAAAAAGATGGAGGAAATAATGGACTGACTGACGTAGGTCGTTCTTAAATTGTGCAGCAGTTTGACATTTCCTGTGAAGCTTTGATTTCCATAACTACAAGGTAAGAACAGTAAGCTAAAAATGTCAAGGCAATTGAAACTACTCATTCTGTCCCTGGATATTAAACATACCAGCATTTTAAGAAGGAGACTGTGAAAATCGCAAGTGAAGACACTTTTAGGAATAATAGTTCATTTTAAAGGGACATCATGTTAATAGGCTCGGCCCTGATGATAATTTACAGTGCTTTGTTTGGAGTAGCTCCAGAAAGATCTCACTTCATGCGCAGACAGGCCGATTTGTCTCAATATCACTTCACTGAATTTTCTATTTGTGCACCATATCAAGAGTATGTTTACTGTCTTTGCTGATATTTCAATTATTACAGTTATTATTGTTTTTACAATAATAACTTCATCAAGATGATCTTTTTCTTCTTTTTCCTCAAGATGGAGGTATAAGGCATTTTACACCGTTACCTTCAAGTCTGTAATGCTAGCATTAGTGCACACAATGTAACATTGGGTAATTATTGGACTCCCATTGAGATACTACCTTTGCACAGTGGCTGTTAAAGGTGGATGGCAGCTAGTATTCAGTTAGCTTTCAATAGTTTTCATAAATAATAGAGAAGTTGCTGTTACATCCATATTGTGTCCCAGGTAGGAATTGCTTCAAAGAATTTAGGTGACAGATTTGAGCGCAATGGTCTATGTAACATTACCATGGTAACTGCATGCATTAAGTCATGGGATGAATGGTATAATTTAATACTTGCAACTGTTTATTTTTCGAAAAGGGAAGTTTCATTGCCCACATTCTATTGCCAAATGCATGCACATGCTTTTGTTGGCAACACAGCCAGTTATCCATAGTGGTACCATCTTAAATAGCCTACCATCAGATATTCTCTAATATATACCCAGTTTGTTGGCTCCTTGCTTTCTAACAATGTTTGCTCTTTGAATTGAGTTCATGTAGCTTTTTGTGGTAGACTGAATTTATTAATTAAGCCAATAGCATGGTTGGCTCAAGTGTAATTCTTTTAAAAGGATTTAGTGCAGCAAAATCCAAGGTAGGCTTTTCACCTTCAAATTCTGTTTAATACTGTCCAAAAATGAAATCTCTTCCATGCTAGTTTGATTTTCATACAGTATAAAAGAATGCACAATTGGACTTTAGAGAGTCATACACCTCACTGGCATTGTCTAGTCACAGCTTAGTCCATGCACCTATGTACTGTAGGTCTGATTATACTACTACATACTTTAATCTTCATGGAGAAGGTAGCATAGCAGTATTTCTTGCTGCTGATACGCCAACATTTTTATAGGCCAGGCAGACAATGATTTAATTTTATAATTTTGCCTATCAGACAGTTCACCAAATCAGGTGAGGCTAAATTGCCCAAACTATATGTTGTAGTTGAAACATTTGACTTTACAGTACAATCTGGCATTAATTTGCATACCAACCAATTAGCAGACTATGCCTATATTTATGGTTCAGCAGCATTGAAAATTAAGTTTATTACCAAAATTAATTGATATGGTATTTTAAAAGGACAATGTGATTTTGCTTTGGACAACTTTGTTATGATTTTCACTTGTCCTTTTGATAACCGTGTGAAATTGCTTAAATTTCAACACTGCAATAGCTCTCCCACATGAAAATTGATGTACATAGTGACTCATTTTGCTACGGTAATACATTATCTATTCTAATACTCAATTCATAGGTACTTCCCCCACTGGCTGTTTGCTTATGACATTCAGAATGATGAAAGTAATGCATTGCATGTCTCAGAGAGCATATTAAGAATTGATTTGTAGTAAAGTGTAAAGTGAAGACTGTTATAGCTGGCCTAAGTACCATCCCCAGGTGTACTTTATTTCTAATTATAGTCACCTTGTGAAAGAAATCGTGCACTAATTTTAGTGTCACTAAAGTTGTGGCAGCACTTACCCTTTGGGAGATGTAATCTTTGTATTTATTTTTTTTATGTCAGAAAACAATTTGGAGGTAAAATGCCATGAAAGAAATGAAGCAAAAGGCACTGTGGCAGTGAAACTGGCTGCTGTAGCAATGAAGCCATGAAGCTGTGGCAATGGTGCTTAAAAGGCTTCTATGTAGCTATAAACTAATGGCTGCTACATTTCTATGTGCTATTGCTGTTAGTGAAAATTAAAACTGCCAAAACAATGGAGTTAAAAGCTGCCATAGCAGTGAAAATAAAAACTGCTATACCATTGAAGCTAAGGGCTCCTGTTTAGCAATAGAACTGAAGGCTCAGCTATTTACTGCATCAATAAAGCTTGCCAGCTGATAATACAATGTTGGTAAAGGCTGCTGGCAATGAAACTAAAGCCTGTCATAGCACTGAAGCTAGAGGCTGCTATAGCAGTGAAGCTAAATATGCAGGGCTTCCATTAGGTTTTTCCTCTCAGGGGACCTAGGACCCATGCTTTTTTTATGTGGGGGTCCCAGTTTGAAAATAGGAGATCCCTGACCCTCAGACTAGCAGAAGAGATCAGAAGAGATGGTCAGAAGAAAGGAGATTGGTAGCTTTGTTTTGTTGATGTTTCAGTAACAACAGAATCACAGCCAGCAGAACTTCGTAACAGTGATCAGAAAAAGTCACCCATTATCCATTATTCCTACTGGACGGTGATGCAATTGTGTGACTAGCAAACAAAAAAACAAAACAAAAAAACCAAAAAAAAAGAAAAGGTAAGACAAGGGACCATCACTTTAACAATAACCACTCAGTCTCATGTATACCCAATTGTCTTTTTCTTCTTCTTTTCTTTGATTTAACCACCCATGTTGAAATACCAACACAACACCGCTTGATGATTATAGCAGAATGCAACAATTCAATACGTCCTTTTCAAACATTCAGCATTCACATCGAAGAAGTATACTTACTTCTTGCCTCACTAATGCATGCATTTGACCCATGCTCGAATTTTCCTCGAAACTAATTCTAGCACAGTACCGTCTAAGGCCTAGCCCTCCCTTGAGTGCCTTGCATCTCTACTTCAGTCTCTCTGCTGTTTTCTACCTCTTTCTATTATCTAATTAAGACTGGAAAAATCTTCAATATTCTTTTGTTTTATTTCGTTATATTTAGTTTTTCCGTTCAAATTTATCCTCACTTCTCCGAAAAATTTGTCTTAAAAGTTTCATTTCTGTGCAGGGTGCCTAGGATGGCTATCCTACGTGCTGCTGCGTAGCTTAGTCCATTACCTATACCTTCTGTTATTGCAAAATTTGCTTGAGGGGATTGCACAATTGCCCTGTTATCGTGTATTTGCTTTGTAATCTCATTTTACGTAATGGTTTGCCTCCTCGTTTGCACTTTGTGTTTCTCCTAGTTTAAGTAACGAGTAGTCCGTAGTTACGTTCCCCCTAGCTCCCCTTTCGTAATTCTCATTGCTTTGTATTTTGTGGTCGCTAGGTCTTTTAGTTAGAGAGTGACATCCCCCATTGACTCGGAATGACATCTCCCAGTCCTGGTTCCCGTTGCTCCATTTGCAACCAATTTAGGCCTGGGAGGGATTGAGACTCGCATTCAGTGTGCCCCATGTACTGTTTGTGCACTTGGTATGACCTGTGCGAATGGTGTATGTCCTTTTCCCCAGCCCAGTGGTCAGAGATTCACTCTTGGCTGCAGGGCCAGCAGGAGAGGCTTAGGGGGCGGCTGGATGCAGTCTCGAATCCCTCCATAGTCACGAGACCATCAGGAGTCCAGGCTCCCGCTGGATCCGTGGCTAGGCCTGCAAAAGGTAAGTCTCGAGCCAAGTCTAGGGGGACGAAGGCTAGTCTGGCAGAGAAAGTGGGGTAGAATCAGGCAGCCCAGCTTCGAGCTCTGGCACCCTTCAGACAGGATAGGAACCCATGGCAGGGTTCAGACCTTCCCTGGGTGACTGTGGCTGAGAACGTTCCTCAGACATTCTCCCATAGGCTTCCTGGGGTGCTTCGGGGTTCTGGGAGTTGGGTCCAAGAATGGCTTCCTAGAATTGGCTTCTCGAAGCCTGGATCCTATCAGAACTCAAGATGGTGGAGAGTGCACATCTCTGGGTCTGGTTCCGGGAGCCTGGGCCCCCAACGGACCCAAAGTGGGCTCCCAGGACTCCCACGGGAGTGGTTTGCGGCCCCAGGCGCATCGCGATCGCTGTTGGAACTGTGATCGTGATAGTGTACACCAGAACGAGCAGTCCTGGGAAAACATGGAGCAGGGACAAGGCTGTTGGACTCCGAGTCTGGCTGTCGCAGGGGGCGCAGCGGAGACGGTCTTCCTCTGCGTCCGCACTTGGGCGACACCTGGGTTCTCGGTGGACTAGCCCCTCTCTCCATTAAGTGTTCAATGTTTTTGTTGGTACTTGGCACCCAGCTCAGCCCTATGAGGGCGGGCTAGGCCTTAGAGTGCAGGGTGCTAGAATTGGTTTTGAGGACGATTTGAGCATGGGTCAAATGTATGCATTAGTGAGGCAATGGTTAGTACAGCCACTCGTGAATACCCATACCAGGGAGTTGTGAGGGATTTTGTTTAGTTTGATGCTGATAAAGTTTGATCATGCTTGATAAAGAGGGTGTTTATTTTGTTTCTAGTGGCACTGCGGCAGGCATGTTTGGTCGCTCTCACATACATGGCTTAGCTACATTGATATTTGTAACGAGAATTAAATTTTGCCTGCAAACATTTGCTAACCTCACAAATCAGCAAAAGAAGTTGTGCATCCTCCAAACTTACAGGCCTTACCTAGTGTGTGTTCTGCATCATTTTAGTGCATGTTTCACGCGAGGTCTCGGGTTATCACAACATGTGAATGTGGTTCTAGCAATGAAGCTATAAGTGCAATAGGAGATGAAGCTTAGGGCTGCTATATCAATGAAACTAAATGCTGTTATATGGATGAAAGTAAAGGCAAGGGAGCTAGATGTGCTATAGCAATGATGCTAAAGGCTGATGTGAAGATGGCTATAGCAATGAACTGAATTTAAAGGTGGCTATAGCAATGAAGCTAAGTATGGCTCTAGCAATGAAGAAATGAAGTTCTAGGCAGCATAGCAAATAAAGTTTAAGGCTGCTATAGCAATGAAGATAAAGACTGCTATAAAAATGCAGCTAGAGGCTACTATAGCAATGAAGCTGAAGGTGGCTGAAGCAATGAAGCTAAAGGCTGCTGTGAAGACGAAAGGTGGCTATAGTAATGAACTGAAGTTAAAGGTGGCTATAGCAATGAAGCTAAACATGGCTCTAGCAATGAAGCTCTAGTCAGCATAGCAAATAAACTTTATGGCTGCTATAGCAATGAAGATAAAGACTGCTATAAAAATGCAGCTAGAGGCTACTATAGCAATGAAGTTGAAGGTGGCTAAAGCAATGAAGCCAAAACTGCTGTAGCAATGAAGCCAAAACCGCTGTAGCAATGAAGATAAAGACTGCTGTATAATTGCAGCTAGAGGCTACTATAGCATTGAAGTTGAAGGTGGCTGTAGCAATGAAGCTAAAGGCTGCTATAGCAATGAAGCTAATTGATGCTATAGCAATGTAGCTAACAATGAACATGAAGGCAGCTAGCAATGCTGCTATAGCGATGAAGATTAGGCTGCTATAACAAGGGTTCTTGATGCTGCTATTGCAATGAAGCTAAATGTGACTACAACAATAAAGCTCAAGGTGGCTTATAGCATTGAAACTAATTCAACTGTAGCAATGAAGCTAAAAGCTGCAGTAGCAATGAACATTAGGGCAGCTGCAGCAATCAAGCTATTTTTTTTTGTCTTTTGAGCACACAGTAGTTGAAGAGTGAAAGTGCATACAAAGGGTTGCAATTGGAGTAATTATTAATCTTTTGTCAGCATATAACCACATGTTTCTTGGAGGGATTATACAACAATTTCCACCACTGTTGTCTATGTCTCTCACTCTTCTTTGAGGCCTATTTGATGATGATTATTTTCAATTTTCCTACTTATGCACATCTTTTCAGCCAGTTTAAATGAATCCTAGTAAAGTTTTAGCCAAACTTGATGTAACTCAGTTCCCTTTTCTGTTCTTCCTGACATTTGTTATCCCTTCATGAATATCTAAAGTAACCATAAGGGGATGTTAGTTTTATTCCCTCACTATCTTGATGTAGTGGCATACTTTTCAATATAGGTTTATTACACCACAAATGTGCATGTAATTACTTTCCATGTAGTAGCACTTGCACTGTGTTATTGATCTTACAATAAAGTATTTGAATGTTATTTTTAAATTGATCTTCCACTTGGCTATAATGTATCTCTTAACATTGATTATGCTTGTTAGTTACTGAGGCACTGCCTATGTACTATCTGTATTGAGGGAGGCGGTCGGGAAGGGGGAGGGAAAGGGGGGATTAGGAGAGATATGAATCATGTCATTGGACTGCATGTTGTCAGATATGGAGATGCAACAATTTCATATGAAGATTTGTTCAAGCATTGCTTGTCCAATAGAAGGAATGTGCTGCTGTTTTTGGTTTGCTGCTTATAACTGGTTGCAATGTGTCACTTAATGTAACCCTGTCTGTCTTTGACATAGAACCTTCATGGAGAGCGCCTATAGTCAGCTTATTGATTTGTAGTTACATGGAATTAATGCGACATCCATCTATAGTATGTACAGTGTTGCTGATTTTAGTGACTGTTGCCATACCTACCAGCCATTTGCAAAGTGACCAACAATTATTTACTAATTTGGCAGTAAAATTATCATCATATTATTATTTGGTGTATATCGGTAACCATGTGGTACAAGATCTCTATATTACGTTGCCCTATAACTTGCTGTGTGCTGTGAAATTAAATTGATTGTATGGCTGTTTACCCTCACTATTTTTTTTTCAAAATCATGTTTTAACTGTGCAGTGTGTAGAGGTTTGTATTGACTTTTGTATGTAGATTTTTTATAGACGCTCTCTGAGAGCTGGAGATTACTGTACGTGAGCATTAATGTTGAACTTATCTTTTCCTTTGAAATTTTTTTTGTTGAAAAGTATTGTACTAATATTTCATGTATGCAAAATTGGTCCGGTGTTTTTCAATGTCACATGTCAAAGTTATTTTCTGTACTTTGCAATCAGGACGGTGCCAGATATTTGCTAAAACTGATTGGTAAGAGTAGATCATTTAAATTACCACATAGACTGGCATAGTTCAAGGAAGTGAGGTTTTGTAATTACTATGTTGTTTTGCAAACACTTAAGTAGATTGTATGGTGAGAATTAGAGTAACTTACACTTGCTGGTAAAAAGCATTATGGGGGTTCACTGTGGGATTCTTCAAGCAGTAGATGCACAGCGTCATGTGATGGAGTATCTTCTCCACAGTACTTCATTTAGAGCTATCATAATAAAACTGTCATATCTGCCATAGTACTTTTGGTTTAGTGGTGACAGAAACAGAGGCCCAAAATACATTGTCATCTTATTGGCTGGCAATGGTCACGTGCTGAACACATGCTGTCAGTGCTCTTTGGGGAAATACATTTAACTTTCAGCTTGGAAAGACGTCAGAGATAAATTTTTTCATCTCCCACAAGCATGTTCTCATTTCTCACAGTGACGTTGGAGGCTGTTTTGATGCTTGTTCTCTTAATGCTTTCATGTATTCGTTTGGACAACGTTTACATGAATATATTTAAGGTATACATAATTCTAAATTCATCAATAGGCCTCATCACCTTTTATCCAAGATCACAGTTTGTGGTGTACAGCATGTTTTCATTGTATTAAGATATATCCTACCTGGTTCTTCCAAATCACTTCATGAAAAATCCACACATAAGTACAGCACTGAACAGCTTCTTGAGAGTTATTTCACACAGGGTGTCCTTGATCAGGTTCTATCAGTGACAAACAAATCAACTTGAAGAAATGCAAACACTCTATGGTAAAGGTGTAAGAGATGGTCGCAGTATAGATCTGAAGTGCCCTACTGTAGCTGTAACTTGATAGATCAGGTGACTTGATTCATAGCTCTGTATGTTATAAATGTTTGCTGTATGTCAGTCATAGCATAGTTGATTTGCGCATCACACTTAATTCAATGAAAGTCTTTCATCTGAATATGCTCACTTTGTTAGAGTAGGAGATGTGTCTCACTTCTACTGTATGATCTTTCCAGATTCAGCATTCAGGGATGATGCAGGTTATGCTGTAGTTTCTGTCTGATTATGTGGGTTTGGTTTCAAGACGTAGTACACCTACTGGAATATTCAATTGTTCTAACTTTGCTTTTCAAGGGTGAAATTGTAAAGTGATTGATTATTTTTATGGTTTTGAGGTATTGTTCTTATCAGAGAATTGTATAGATACAAAGCAGTGCTCTCATAATCATGTGTGCTAGAATGGCAACCATGGTCACATCTTGTTAACCTTTCTTCTTTCTGCAGTGCTACCATAAATCAGTATGTATTTATTATGACTGAGAACATTGCTTCTTCGAATGTCACATATGAGTCTCGTACAACAGGAGATATACTTGAAAGGGATACTTAGACAGTTTTTACTGATATTTTATTAAAATAAAAATACTGCTGTTGACACATGAGTAACAAGCTAAACCTGCATGCCTTTGTTTATTCTTGGTATATGGATACATTATGGTAGTGGTGCCTGTGGGTTGTTCAAGATTTTGTTGTCCAAGGTCCAAATGGGCCATGTGGGCCATTAAATGAAATTATGCAAAATGCATCTTCTCATATAGATTGTATGGTATCAAGTTGAAATTGTGTCACATTACTACTATGGTATTGGTTCCTTGAGATTTTTCAGGATTATTGGTCCAATATGGGCCATATGGATCATTTTATGAAATCATGCAAAACATTTCTTTTCGGCATATTTTTCTTCCCAATAAGAAATTTGTCAAATTAGCATTGTGGTAGTGGAACCCTTTGCAGTGTTCAGCATTCATGTGTCTACCTTCAGATTGGGCCATATGCCAAATGATTATTCTCTTGCAGATTGCATAGTAGTAAACTGAGGTTGTGTCACCTTACAACTATGGTAGTGTTTACTTCAGGGCATTCAAGATTTGGGTCCAAGGTCCAAATGAGCCATTTTAAGAAGACATGCAAAATGCTTCTCTTACAGATTGTATGACCTTAAATTTGGAATTGTGTCATGTTGCTACTTCAATAGGGGTTCCTTTAGATTGTTCAGGATTGATGGTCCCATGTGGGCCATGTGGACCATTCTATGAAATCATGCACAATGTTTCTTTTCTGCTTGGGTTGCTTTATAGTGTGGAAGGTTTTTCAAATTAGCATTGTGGTCGTGGAACCCTTTGCAATGTTCAATATTTGTGGGTCCAACTTTAGAATAGGCCATATAGGCCATAAATTATTACATTGTGCAAAGCGATAGTTTTCTTCAGATTATATGTTACAATGTTGAGGGTTTTCAGATAAGTACTATGGTAGTCAAGAACATTTCCCTAATCAGTATTCTTAAGGACAAAATGGGTCCAAACTTTTTGGCTATGTGATAGATTGTGGATTTATCATGGTACAGTTGAGCTAAAAAAATCTCTCTGTAAGGAACCATAGTGCCCTTGGGCTCTTGCTTGGATTCACTGCTGCAGGTAAGTTGTCTGGAGAATTGAATGGCAGCTGGGTCGTTTTTATACAAAGTACTTGTGAATAAATAGCAAGAAGATGGTTGGACATTAAAGATAATCACAAAGTCATTGTTTTGTTGTTTTGTCCATAATATATGTGTATATAGCACTCTTCTTGCTTTGGCATTGGCTAGGTCTTGCAGATCAAAATAAACATTGCCTTAAGTAAACAGCTCTTCATTGAAATTTACCCCTTTTGCTGCAACTTCCTTCAATTAAATTGTGTGTATATGTTGCATATACTAATAAGCAGAATATTTTAATATAATTTTCTTATGTCTTAAACTGAATGAGGTCAATGTATCAACCAAGATAATCTTCAAATTGCAACAAACCCAATTCTAACTTTTCTAAAAGTTTAGGATAGTTTTATGTGTCATCAAGTAATTAGCTGATACTGATGCAGGCCTAGTTCATATTATTACTTAATCACATAATTACTTAATCACATAATTACTTATGAATTGTATTGTCAAACAATATCATTAAGGATTGACTATGGGTTCATCATCAGATGATGAATAAAGGTATGAAGTAGAATTGTTTTGGCAACATGGTACAGTGTAATATAATATGATGTCAGTTCAAAAATCTTTTTCAAAAATTCCCCACATATGTAGGTATTTGTGTGTACCCTCTTGCATTTTCTTTGCCTGCACCATTATATTCATATAGTAGACATATACTTTAATACCCCTTCTTCACAAGATTATCCCTCAAGTATGAGGGAAAGGCAAAGGAGGTCGAGCATATGCTTAGAGGGTGTTGTGCTGGTATTGATGTCAGGTCCACTTTTAGCGAGTCAAATGAACAGTAGTGTGATCAAGCAGTAAGTGTAGTCAGTCATGAATATATACACCAATAAGTTCTGGTATACAGCACTATAAACAGCTATTTGATCAATGTTTGAAGTTTCAACCATTTAGAGCTGAGCTGGATAACAGATAAAAGAAAAGTCATTTATACTGTTTAAAAACTTAAACTCTCCTCAAAATGCCACACTTGTCATGTAAACCAAACTATATTACATACATTTTTAAGCTAAAATATGCAAAATTCTTTCATGGAAACAAAAAGGATACAGATAGTGTGAATTCCCTGTAAATTTACAGTAATCTTATCATCATGTGGTGGGATGTACAGCAAATAGCCTAACCACTTTGGCAATTGTGTTATTTACTTCTTTCCTCACTTACCTCTCACAACAAAGCAGAGTAGGCGTGTTCTTAGGAGAAATGAGTTCCACTAGTGAACTGCAAGTTGTATGAAACCAGATGGAGACAAAACACGTAGATAACTTAGAATGAAAATCCAGTGAACCTCCACATTCCTGGCACATAGGGATGGCAGAATGGGAAGGAGGCACTAGTCTGGTATTAGACCAGACGGTGCCAAGCGTGGTGATAAAGGTTACCAGTACTCTAGGCATGGTAGATTGGAGTGCATTTGTTGTGATGAGACAGGTGAGTGAGTCATTTGTAAATAACCAAACCAGGTGAGTGTTGGGGGATATTCACATCGTAGACATATACTTACCCCTTGCCCCACTACTGCATCAGTTTGACCTATGCTCTACTGACCTCGAAGTCAATTCTGACACCGCGCCCTCTAAGGCCTAGCTCGCCCTCGTTTGCCTTTCGCTCGAGTGCCTCCTCAACGTTGTCAAGTTGCCTCGCTGTTTGCCTCGTGCAAAGGCGACCTTATCGGGACTAAACCTGAGTATTCTCGTTTTTCGTACCTTTATATTTACTAGTCGTTCTGTCTGATATATTTTCCCGTTAATTTACTCTCGCTTCTCCGAGAAATTTATCGGTTGATATTTTCAGTTGGTGCAGCATGCCTGGGACAGATATCCTATCGTGCCGCTGCACTGGTTTTCCACTAAGCCTATACTTTACGTGTATTTCGCAATCCCCTTAAGGGAATTGCGCAATCCCCCTCTTACGTTGTATTCACGTTGTATCTTTCGTGTAACGTTACGTTAGCCTCCTCGTTTATCTCTTACATCGTTAGTTTCGAGTTTGCTTGCTGTTGTTCCCCCTTAGCTCCCCTCTTTATCGTTTTGGTGTATTTCGGGGTGCTAAGTTTCTTTGGGTTCGTAAGAGTGATACCCCCTGTGGACTTGGCATGTCCTCCCCTAATCCTGGCCCGCGTTGCTCCATCTGCAACCAGTTCCGGCCCGGGAGGGACTGGGATACGCACTTAGTGTGCCCCCTGTGTCGTTCCTGCACACGTTCCAACCCGTGCGAACGATGCATGTCCTTTTCCGCGGCCCAGTGGTCGGAGATCTCCTCCTGGCTGCAGGGTTGCCGGGAAAGGCTTAGGGGGCGGCTGGAGGCGGTCCCAGATCCCTCCGTGGTGGCCGGTCCTGCGGGAGCCCAGGCTCCCGTGAGACCGGCTGCCAGGCCCAAAGGTAAGTCCTCCGCCAAGTCCAAGGGTAGGAAGGTTAGGCCAACGGAGAAGGTGGGGTCGGGCTCCACGCGTCCGAGTTCGGACTCTGCCGACTCGGACCGGGGATACGGTCGGGCTACCCATGCCCGATCGTACAGTCCTAGGGGGTTTCCGGACCCAACGGACCCGAGCTAGATGGCCCAGTTCGCGAGTCTTTTGGGTCCGCTGATTGCTGGAGAGGTCGCCAAACAAACGGCGCACCTCCGTCCCTCGTCCAGCGACCAGCAACCCTCTGCTCCGCCTTCCCTCCTAGCCGAGACCCCAGTGGCCCAGGGCACGGCCGCCGAGCCCCCGCCTCCCGACTCGCTCGAACTCCTCGCCTCAGACGAGTTCGATGACGAGCTCGAGGAGATGGAGGAGCAGGCGGAGGAGACCGCGCCGCCGACCGAAACCGGGGAGGAAGATAGGGGCACGGATCTTCCCCCCTCCCTTCTAGCCTCAGTTGTGGAGATCCTTTCCTCCAAGCTGGGCTATGAAGCTCCCGCTCGTAGCCAGGCGGGGCCCTCGGGGTCCCGCCTGTCGGCTACGAACGAGGAGGTTTCGGGGCTGCCCGAGTTTCCAGTCGATGAGCACTGTCTCAAGCGACTGGAATCTCTCGCGGGCAGGTCACCCTTGGCTGCCTTCCCTGCGATGCAGGAGAGGGCAGTCACGGTACCTGAGGGCCACTGGGAGACCCTGTTCTGCCCGCCGTCTATTTCGGACGAAACCCGAAATAAGGTGAGGTCGGAACAGGGTCTGGCCTCGGGGATGTTCAGGGAGTCCCTGCGGAAGAGAGCTGAGGAGGACTGGTACCAGGCCGACCTGGCTGCCAAAGCCGGTCTAAAATTCTCCTCGGTTTTCCTTCTCGTGGCGGAAGCCCTGAGACGAGCCCACACGCAGCTCCCGGAGGACGACATTCAGTTTTCCAGGGCTGACGTGGGCAAACTGATCTACTTGCTGGGCCCCTGGTCCCGGCTCGTTTTGACCAGTTTGCCAGAGTGGCGCTCAAGTCCGTGCAGGTGCGCCGAGGCAATGTCCTCGACGCATTCGCATGGTCATCCACCGAGGCCAGGAGCAGGTTGGAGAGCCTGCCGGTTGTGGGCCCTGACCTCTTCAACGACCAGTTTTTGGACAAGCTGGTCGAAGAGGTCAAGAGGCACGAAGCGACGGCTGCGGCGTCGTTCCGTCCTCCGGCCGCCCCGACAGCCGCCCAGCCCTCCCCATGCCCCGCCGCTGCGGCTTCCCGAGGGAAGTCGCGGTCCCGTCGCCGCAAAGCAAAGGGTGCGGGTCGTGGAGCTGCTTCCGGAGGTTCTTCGACCTCGGGAAGGGGCAGAGGAGGTTGGGGCGGCAGCTCCCAACCAGCTCGGGGTCGTGGCAGAGGCGCTGGCGGGGCTGGAGACCGTCCTAAATACGGTCAACAGACCTCGACGCAGTTCCCTGCGTGGCCCTACGGGTACCCACCCTACTGCGCTTCCGGCAGTAGGGGGGAGATTGAGGAAATTCAAAGGGGCCTGGGAGTCGTTCTGCCAGGACCGGTGGGTTCTAAATGTCGTGAAAAAGGGCTATCAAATCGAGTTCACGGCCGCACCGCCTCCATTCGGGGGCGGGCGGTCTACCCCAACCCCACCGGATCCGCTCCACCGGGACATCCTGGAGAAGGAGCTCAGCGACCTCCTCCAAAAAGAGGCCGTCGTAAGGGCGACGGAAGAGGACAAACCCCTCTTCCGGTCGTCCTTTTTTATGGCACCGAAAAAGAACGGCTCCTGGAGACCCATCCTCAATCTCAGGCCGCTGAACGCCGCCTACGTGAGGCCAAGGAGGTTCCGCATGGAAACCCTGGCCGTCATCATCCCCACTCTGCGGAGGGGGATGTGGGCAGCGTCTCTCGACCTGAAGGATGCATACCTACATGTTCCAATTGCTCAGGCGTCCCAACACTTCTAAGCGTTCGAGTACCAGGGGGAGAGGTTCAAATTCGTCGACCTCCCCTTTGGTCTCTCGACCTCCCCGAGGGTCTTCACCCGGGTCGCGTGGGCGGTCGTCGCCGAGCTACGGCGCCGGGGCGTGCTGCTCTTCGCATACCTGGACTGACTGGCTGATCCTCGGGGACTCCTTGGCCCAAACACAAGCCAACGTCGGAGCAACGGTCTCAACGGGTGATCAATTGGGACAAGTCGATCCCACCCCTTCACAGGCACTGGGGATCCGGGTTGGGCGGACTGGCTGTTTCTGCAGTTGGGACGCCCGAACCTGGATCTCTTCGCAACGGGGGAGAACGCGAAGCTTCCCGTCTTCTGCTCCAGGTCCTTTCACCCAAGGGCCTGGGCGATGGACTCGCTGTCCCTGTCCTGGGACGGCCTGGACGCTTACGCCTTCCCCCCGTTCGCGATTATCCACCGGATTCTGCTCAAAATTCGGGCATCCAGAACCCGCGTGCTGATGGTGGCCCCGCTGTGGCCCCGGCAGCCGTGGTTCCCACTCCTCCACCTGCTGGTGGGCCTGCCGGTAGCGCTCCCGCCTGTCCCTCACCTGGTCTCCCAGGACAGGGGCAGGGTGCTGCACCCGCGGGTCCAGGACCTTCACCTGACTGCCTGGAGGCTGTCCGGAATTCCCTCAGAGCACAGGGAGTTCCTGAGGACGTTGCCTCCATGGTCGCGTCAGCGAGGAGACCCACCACCCTCCGCACTTACGATTCTCGACTTGCCAAGTTCCGAGGGTGGTGTGCAGACCACGAGACTACTCCGACTGAGGCGTCCGTGGTCCAAGTCTCCTCGTTCTTGATGGCCCTGTTTGACGAGGGCAAACAGGTTAACACCATCAAGAACTATCGCTCGGCCATCGCGGCGATCCACCGTGGGTTCGCGGATGGGTCTTCGGTGGGTTCGAGCGGGGTCCTTACCCAGCTACTCCAGGGGATGGCCAACAGGAGGCCGGTGGTATGGCGACTAGCCCCATCCTGGTCCATCAACGGGGTCCTGCCGGCTCTCGCCCAGGCCCCGTACGAGCCTCTGCATTCTTGCCCCCTGGAGTACTTGACTCGCAAGACCTTGTTCCTCATCGCGGCGGTGTCGGCGAAACGGAGGAGCTGCCTTCAGGCTCTTTCGGTCAAGCCGGGCCACTTGAGGTGCGAGAACCATGGGGTTCGCATGGTTCCCGACCCCTCTTTCGTGGCCAAGACCCAGACGCTCACTTTCATTCCTGGGGATATTTTTATCCCTGAGATATCCTCGGCCTCCTCGGTCGTCGAGGACAGAAAGTGGTGTTCTTTCAGGGCGCTGAAATGGTATCTACATCGGACGAAGGACATCCGTTCGTCCGATCGCCTCTTTGTCCTCCCCCGCAGGCCGCACTCGGCGGCCTCCAGAGATACCATTTCGCGCTGGCTGACCGAGGTCATTGCGCCGCATGCCCAGGGACAGGTCAGGGCTCACGACGTCCGGGGGCAAGCGATGTCCAAGGCGTTGTTTAGGGGGTCCTTGTGGAGGACATCCTTAAGGCGGCAGCCTGGAGGACCCCCACGACGTTCGTCGCTTGTTACCTCACGGACACTCTCAGCGCCGAAGCGGCGTTTGGCCGTGCCGTCCTCTCCTCCCGGTGACCTCCCACCGGTTTCCGTCGATGTCACTCTGATGCAGTAGTGGGGTAAGGGGTAAGTATATGTCTACGATGTGAATTCCCCACAACTCACTGGTGTGGGTATTCACAAGTGACTATACTTACCCCTTGCTGCCTCCCGCCTCCCACCCCGCGGAGGCATGGGGGAACCTCCTATTGGGTTTCATGCGTGTAGGTTCTCCTCGGAGGAGTGAGGGTTTTTCCCCTTGTACATACTGTATATATTCTTCCGTCAAAAAAAAGAGAAAAACCAAAAAAAAGGGAAACTGTACATTTCTATGTGTCTTTCTTCGGGGGAACGGCGAGCCTGAGGCTCTGGGGGGTCCCGAGTGCGGTCGCCGCGTGGGGCGCAGCGGGGGATGGTCCCCCCGCACGTCGGCACTCGGGCGACGCCTTGGTGGCTTACGTGGATCCCGCGCTAAGGTAAGTGTTCACGGTTTGTCCGCATACGTTGAGCACCTCGCTCAGTCCTACGAGGGCGAGCTAGGCCTTAGAGGGCGCGGTGTCAGAATTGACTTCGAGGTCAGTAGAGCATAGGTCAAACTGATGCAGTAGTGGGGCAAGGGGTAAGTATAGTCACTCGTGAATACCCACACCATTGAGTTGTGGGGATTTCATTGGGTGTAAAGTGAAAAGCCAACTATTAGTGAGTTAACAGAGGTCATGCTATTGAAAAAAATGTTTGACTGATACTCTGCTTTTTATCAATTCTAATGACTTTTAGTATTTAGATTCACATCCTAGACAAATACTAACCCCTTTCTTAAGTAATGCATTAAGTTTGATCTTGCTCAAAGTACATTCGAAATACAACTGTGACACTGCGCTCTTTCAGATAGGGTCATCCTAGTGCTGAGTGAAGAGGGTGAAACAAGGTTTGAATTTGTAGAAAGATGACTTTGTTGAAGGTTGTTTATGGTTCTGTTTTTAGAGATCTTGCACAGGCTGCAGTTTAGTATGCATCATCTTCATCAGTGTTTTCATTCTTCCATGGCTAGGCCTCAATTAAGAGCTAGTCATGGTTTGGGTTCCAGTGTTGCCTAACTGGGTAATGCAAACGGGTACCCAGTTCCAAGTTAATGCTTTCTGACTCAGCTCTACAACCATTTGCATATAGGTTTGGGAATCAGATGTTATCAACCAGCACAGATAGCCTTCTGAAAAGATGAGATTTCTCATTTGACACAATAGATTGTGAGTGGACATTTAGTGAGACAATTCTTTTGTATTGCCTAAAAATGACCAAACCAGGTAAATTTAAGTTTAAGAGTTTACAGTAGGAACATTAAAGCAGTCAATTACCAAATATCAGTACAGAAATTTGCTAAATGCATTCTATTGTTCAAGGGACTTTTCGGATTTTAAATGATCAAGTCAAAATAAAGAGAAATATTTGACTCGGTATCATTGTTTGCATTCTCAATCTAGATTGCCCTTCCTTTTCCTATCTTCACATGATAATTACATTGTGGTTGTTGTAGTGTGTGGCATATGTGCCTCTAGGATTGTTCATTAATGTTCATTGGGAATGTAAAATGCAATGACTCTACACATTGCAGAGGTAATTTCTTCAGTTCCGTGTTATGGTATCAGATTGCTTTGATTATTATGTCTCAGCAATCCTAGCCTTGGTTTTCAAAGTGGAACAAAGTGAATTGTTGTGTCACCCCACGAGATTAAGCATGTTCAATCTATCATGTTCTGACTGTGATAAGGTTGCTAGGAAACAAACATCGAAGATGTTTCACAATCAACATTGTGTCAATTGGATTTCATGCAACTGTTTTCCTTATTTTATGATGTACATCGTCCAAATGTGTCTCTCTGATGTCTGAAGGGAAGAAATTAATTCAAGGATTTTTGCTGGCCTCTCTGTAAAATTAGCACACTTTGAAATGTTAAGTTGCAAATAATCAAAGATGAAAAAGACATTAACTGTTTGGCATTTGGATGAGTTTAACGCAAGCAGGAAGCGCTACCACAGGATGTCCTTCTGGGAAATAAAGATGCCAAGAAGTGCATTAGGGGTTTATAACTAAAAGATGTCTGCGTTACTCACATGTTAGCTTTAACATACCACATTATGCAAGGATGCTTCACATGCATCAATATCAAGTAGCTGTGATTGTCTGAAAGTTTGCTGTTAAAGTTTTCATTGATATTTCATCTCTTTGGCAGTAGGTAGGTACAACAATAGTTATAAGACAATGGTATTTGGCAGCTGATAATGTCTGGCATGTTAAGGCTGTGACAGTGCTGTCACGCTGGTATGTAGAAATGATATTTGACTGTTTTCAATTGCATGGCTAGAGATCGTTAAAAGTACAATGTGCACAAATATTGATGCATGCTTTATTTATGTCATGAGCTTGGATTCACCCAAGTCAGTCTACAACATTCAGCTTCTACAGCTATTTCATGTATTCCTAAATATTAACAACGAAGTTAGAAACAGCTATAGCTTCATAATAAACCCAGAGTAATTAAGGTTTATACATGAAAATCTACAAAAGATGATGCCTTTTTGTGATTTTCTGTACATACCAGATTGAATGTAGGATGCAATTATGTGTTAGAAAGCATAATATCATACTCATAGTCTGCTGAGTTAATGATTTGTTGGCATGTCAATGGTGACTTAACATTCATTCACTGTCTGTCTTTCTGTCTTTGTATGTAATGGTGTATGTATGAATGTATGTATGTATATATGTATGTATGTGTGTGTATATGCACATGCCCTTGTTTTCGAGTGGGATCAAGGACAGAAACAATAGATTTTAGGTCCTCTGTAGAAAATTCAATAAATTTCTTTGGTCCTCTCAAGATTAACAATAGAGTGTCTATTGTTAAGGTTAGGGTTGAGGAAGAAAAAGCAAAAGAAAGCTTGATGAGGTCCTCGGATTGAATGGAAAACAAAGTTGTGTGTGTGTATGTGTGTGTGTATGTATGCATGAATGCATGCGTGCATTCATGCGTGCATACATGCATGCATACACGGAACCTGCACGAAACTTGCAGGTAGTAACTTACCGTAATCCAACGTTGTTATTCATAACTATATATTAAAGAGCGGAGAAAATAAATTGTGTCTACGAGGAAGGTTTGTGACCCCCCAGTGCCTCCTACTCAAAAAGTCCCTACTATGCCACTGCGCACATATATGTAAGTTAGTTAATTAATTGTCAGTGAAGAGCAGCAAAAAAGAGATCAATCACCTTGGGAGAAGGAAAGCAATTATTAAAATGTCAGTTTAACATGTACACATGAAAGAAAGTAATTGCAATTCTTTGGCATGAGCAAGCCTTGTTTCCCATCTTTTTACAAAGATTCAACTTATGACATTGACATGAAATGCGTTTTGTCTGCTGTTTTGGTCTTATTATTGGTTAGATATTGTTTGCATGTAAAGTTAAGTGTCAAGGAGAGCATGTGCATAGGAAATGTATTATGGAGTCAGCGTCTAGTCTGACCTTATAAGTTGTAAATTCCTCAAACTAAATTTGTGCAATTTTTTATTTGTGATCCAGATGTTCAAACTTAGCTATAACTGTGGAGATGATGATACATCAGTTTAATCTGCAACATCCATTTAACTAATTTGTTTGAAGTTAAATGTGCATTGATTGAGTTTTAATCTTCTCTTCTTGAGAGATGTTTAAATTGATTCTCTTCATCAGCTGCAATCCCTGTGTACAGAAGTATCACTGACCCTAGAAATAGTACTTTGCACCATAAGAAAATTTCTCATGATTTTAGGTTTGATTGGTTTAGCTATAAAATGCCCTGTTGTTGGTATGCACTACCTGCTTGTCCCACGTTTGAACAGTTTTAAACACACACATTGTAAAATGAGCAACAAGCGCAGGTACAGGAGGGGGAGGGGGGGGGGACAGACTACATGGGTTTGTGTATCCTGACATATTTTATGTAAACTAAAAAGCAGATTTAGAAATGGTCACATCTGTATATGTAAGCGTTCTAATCTTCAATTTTCTAAATTGTCTTCCAGAGTTAGGCATTGGTTCTGCTTGTATACATTCAGACGTACTATTAAATAGTAATTATTGCTTAAATGTGATTGTGCTGCAGACATGATGTATTGAGCCTCCACATCCCCCCCCCCCCCCCCCAGATACAACGTATTGCTCCCTAACATCTGTTGATCCTAAGCATCTTATCTCTAGATATTGATCTATAACATCCCTTCTCCAGATATAATCTTTTGATTCAGATATGATTTATTGATCCACATCATCCTCTCAAGATGTTATCTGTTGATCCACAGCATCTCCTCTTCAGATATGATCTTTTGATCCACAGCATTCCCTCTCCAGATATGATCTATTGATCTGCAATATTTTCTTTCCAGATGTTTGGTTCTGATCTACAGTATCCCCTTTCCAGTATGATCTGTTGATCCACAGTTGCGTTTGTGTCATCAAGAGGGTAGCAACTTAATAGCAACACTCTAAACTGATGTTTGCTACACTTAGCATGTTCAATGGACAGCATTCTGTAAGGAGAATTGCAAATAATATTTGCTGATTACTAGCATTAATTTCATTTCAAACAACATGTTTAACTGAGAGCAGAGAGTGTTGATCTGATACAAGCTGCATTATCTGATCCCAAAGTGTGTCAGTTCCTTCTCGTTGTTTGCTTGTTAGCTTTGCAAGCCAATTGTCTTAAACTCTACTGAATTCCATTTCATGGATGGTACATTTCTGAGATATTTCATTTTGTTCTTAGGTGGCATTAGGTGGCATTGGTTTTGGTAAGTTTACAGAGTGTGCTCCTTCACTTCATAAAACCAAGAAGTTTGGGGGAAACAATGGTTTGTAATAATATAGGGAAATAATGCATCTCTTGTACAGAAAACAATCATATTTTTATAACCAATGTTTGTGGATATTCAATGATAGGTTATTCAAAATAAGGAAGGACAGTGGCCTTTTCCTTAAGAAATAAGTTTCCCACAGAATGAAATTCCATTATTTGTTGCTGAACAATAATTTGTTCACCCAAACTTTTCAAGTGATGTATCTACAGTTCCTCATCATATGCATAATGCTTTGAGGAGATGAAACTATTGCGGCTGTTTATTGATGAGTGAGTCTGAATGGTTTAGCAATGGTTAAAGTTATTTTCTTTGTATGCCATGTTGATGTATTCTAAATGCACTGTTTTCCTTTAAGACCATCTGGACTGTCATAAGGTACCAACATCTATGGTACCTTCCTGTCACCATGTATTGCATTGTTAACTTTCTCTTGTTGAGGATAGACTTGATATAGCACACAATGATGTGGACATATGAAACACAACCAATGTTGCTACAGTCAAATGTTAAGAAAACACCAAGGTAAATGAATGTATTGCCTTACAGTGTCTGATAACAATGGAAAAAGACATTCACGGTTGTTAATTTAGTAATTAAGCAAACAATTACAAAAATAATGTGAAAAGAAATGTTATCAGAGACCAAAACAAATTTATAGCATTTCTTTTTCTGTTTTATAAATGGATGGATTTTGTGTTCTTCAAAAAGTTCACAGAATGAAGCAATTCAGTAGTTCTAGTCTCTGCTATACATAGCCAAAATACAAGTTGAAAGGCTTGTAAACAAAAAGGTTGCCAGATCACATTTCTTTAAAGTGCACTTAAAACAGAAATGTTGCCAGATAATTTTTTTTAATACACATGCACTTTTCTGCCAATGTTTATGACTTTTCAGTCTGCTGGTTCATAGATAGCTTTAGTTTGTGCTTGTTATTCTCTTTTTTCCAGCAGCTTCTGCTTTGATCTTTTGCAGAAGTACAACGTTTATTCCTCGACAGACTTTAGATGGACTCAAATAATTTAATCACCATGCACTTTCCTCTGACCTTAGTGTTTTACAATCGAGTAAACATTTGAATTAATACCTCAAGTTATTACAGCAGGCTGTGAGAATCATCGTCAAACAAGGAAAATCCTACCCTTAGGCTTGAGTTAACTTGAAGCGGTTTTTCAAATGTGTTTGCAGTCCAATATCGACATCACAAAATATATATTTAGAGGGAGAGATGCATGGAGGAGGTCGTAGTAATAAAACTGAAATCTGATCGTGACTTTTATACGACATTCAGTGGAATAGTTCTGTTGTGTTGTAAAAATTATGTTGTTACAAGTTAATCTTTATTCAAAGTATCCATAGCAGAAATTACAGGTAAAGTATGCACAGCTGGAAGACAAAAATTTTCTGAAAATGCTTGTGTCACCCCTGCAGAATATAAAGTAAAGAACTAGATTGCACACTGATCAGTGCATGGTCAGTATTTATATGCTGCTGTTCATTATATTGTATACTACCTTTATATGGATTGTGTGCCTCATGCCATTTCCATTTTAGTAATATGCACCCAACGGTTCTGCATCAGTGACATGTTTATCTCAGAAACTGAATATTAGCATAAGTGGAAACCAAAGAACTTCTCTCCAAGTGTGTGCGTGTGTTTACTGTGGAAACCGAAAAACCTCTCTAAGTGCGTTTGTGTGTACTGCTGGAGAAAAGTTTTCTACTGCGCAAATGAGACCTTTTTTCTGTACAATGAAAAGACTTTTTACTTTGGATGTGAGGTGACAAGGGAGTGTAGTTGGCCTTTGTTGAGCTTCGTGTGATGACAGTGCGGTCAACTGTGCTGTGGTGTTGTTGATCGACATTTTGATTCTTTAAAACCTTTGAACAATTGATGGTAGCAGTAACAGCAATCGATGGTAACAGTAATAGCAATTGATAGTAACAATAACAGCACCTGATGGTAGCAGTAATAGCAACCGATAGTGGCAGTAATAGCAATCACTGGATAGCAGTAATAGTAATCGATGGTGGGAGTAATAGTCATCGAAGGTAGCAGTTATAGCAATCCATGGAAGCTAATATCAATGGATGATAGCAGTAATAGCAATTGAGGGTAGGAGTGATAGCTTGTCAGATCCAGTAGAAGATATATATCAGCATAGTCTATACATGCTGATTATTAACTTGATTTGGCATTTAAGCCAGAAAATACCTGCTTACATTGATGTTTTCCATCCACTCTTGAATAGTGGATATATTGCACCCTAACCTGAAAGGTAAATACCTGACAGCATTTGCAGTATGTTCATTCATTTTAAATAGGCCAGCAGAACTCAGACGTGCATGCACGTAGTATGATTTGGTTGTATTAGTTGCATGAGTCAATGTGCCTGGACAAGTTGTCCAAGTTACAAACTTTTGTTTCTAAAGTAGTTCCTGAAGTTTTCTAGTAGTATTTGTATAAACTGTGAAAAACAGTGCTTGATTTTAGCCCTCTTGGTGGGGTATTGCTCAGCTGAAGATTGATAATGTGAAAATTGTTACATTATAAACACCTCATTCAGTTAGAAATGTCAGAAGTTGTCAATAATGTTACATTTCCTTACCAGTAATGTCACAGTTAAAGGGGGGAGAGTCATCAAAGCTCCCAGACTTCGGTATAAGTATTATTTTCAAACTATATGCTCAGCTAGAAACTACCTCGAGGCCATCGGTTTTTGTTCTGATCTGGAGATGGTGCTTAGCAAAAGAAAGCTTTTCCATACTCTGTGGACAATTTTGTGAAAATTGCACTGAAATTGCAGGTCGCAACCCGTTCAGTTACAGCATTAAGAGTTCACACCTTCATGATGTCTACTACTCCATGTGCAAATTCCTTCTCATTGCATGTTTGGCTCGTTGAAAATATGGGTTGATGAAATAATGTTTACTATGTTCAAAAACGCTGTTTTGTTCTTACAATTATCATGAATTCCAACATGACTCACCACTTACTCAGAAAAGTTCATTTATGCAAGAGTGCTTAGTGATTAGTACTCAGCAAGATTTCAGTTGTGTATCTCTCAATCTAAAATAAATTTTTCCAAGTATATTGCTGAAATTCTTTCCTCATTCTCCACCTCCCCAAACATGTGTGACAGAATAACACAAAAAGGGGACGTGAATTTGAGTAACTATTTTTATTTCAAAAATTCTGATCGATGGAACAATTTATTGAAACAATTAAACGAGAAAAAAAATCACATGTTATAAGCTTTTGATTGAACTTTCATACTTGAACAAGCTGAGGTGTTTACTGGAGTTGTGACAGTAGTAGAAAGATTGTGACTTTGGTGGTAGGAAGTGTGACATTGTTGTTCAATATGTTGTGACATTGGCAGTTAGGAAATGTTGTGACATTATTGACTGACAAGTTGTGATTTGATTGAATGAGGTATTCATAAAGTAACAATTGTTATAGTTGTTACATTGTGGTAAATTGTGACATTACCTGAATTTGGCTGTAATGTTCATTTCCAATAAATCATGGGTAATATTTTAGTTTCTGATTTTTCATTTAAACACTTCTTGGAGCTGTTTTAAATTTCTGTAGTGTCATCATTGCTTAAAAATCCCATGATTCACGTCGTAGATGTATGCTTAGAGGGCGTAGTGCTAGAATTGGTTTCGACGACGACTTGAGCATAGGGTCAAATGTATGCATCAGTGAGGCAAGGGGTAAGTATAGTCACTCGTGATTACCCACACACCAGGAAGTTGTGGGGAATAATAAGTAAACAACTTTTAACTGCTGTACTTGTTTGCATTTGTATAACCAGTTGTAAAGTACACTGCAATACTGACCATATATGATGTAGTTGAGGTCACTCTGAGATCTCCATCCTTCCCTCAAGAACAGTAAGGCTGAAACCATTCCACCTACACTTCCTTGTTCCTTGACATATCTGCTCAGCTATGACCATGTGATAAATCTTGTTTTTTAATCTAAAAGAAACACTAATCATTTGACCCTGCTTCTTGCACATCAGCTTTATATGAGAGTAGAAACATCTTTCCCTCAGAATTCAATCAGCTATAAAGCTTTCCTTCTCACCCATGCATCTTCCAAAGTACATTGACTGATTACTTGTGGAATATATGGTGTGGTGTTTTGTTCATCTAATCTGAGAATGTAATGACTTGAAAGATCAAAAGATAAAAGTGAATGATCAAATAATTCTGTTAGTTATCAAAAGGAAAACATGGTTTGAATGTTAATGATATAATGTATGAACGTTAAGTGAGGTACTGTACCTCTCTATGTAAAGATGTGTCCCCCTTTCATAATATTTCATTTTTCATCATTTTTGGGCATCTGTTCAATCTGCAGTCAAAAATGGTACCTAACCAAAGCAGACCACTAAACTGATCAAAAATAATTACTCACTATAGTTAGTTGTAAACCAGAGACTATTGGAGATATGTCTACTGTTTGCATGATGACATGCAATAGCCCATATGGCTGTATGGGTCACTGATCACTCATATGTTGTGATTTAGGTGTTGTTGTGTTTAAGTACTTCAGACCTCATAGAATAAACCCCAATTTCTCACATTGTAGACATATACTAATGTGCTTAAGCAGCTTACATTATAGGTGACATGCATCTAGAAAAGTGTTGGCTTTATTCAAAAGTTGTAGAGTGAAACCCTGAATGACAATAAGTTGGAATTGTGTTTCTATCTATTGCTGTTTTTGAAATATATGGCTTATGAAAGTTGGATCAAAATATGATGACATGGAGTGTTACATAGTGGCTGTATTTTTTTTTTTTTTGTCAGGCCTAAATATATTATCTCCTTATTACTGGGTTTCACATTGCTAAGTGATATTAATATTTGCAAAGAAGAGAATAGATGCTTCCAAAGCAAACTCTCTGGGAATGTAACATTCTCAATTGTCCTTGAAATAAAAGTTAAGTAAACAAAAGATAGCGAAGATGTATCATGCCAGTCCCTCTCTTGACATTTTAAATCTGCATACTTAGCCAATATTTATTCACGAGGCAGGTGTAAGACAGGAGTTTGCCTCTAAACTTGTCAATATTTGATGGAGTTTCGCAGAATTTTAGGCTATTTTCAAAATTTTCAATGATTGATACAGCTGATATCCTAAAATGTCCTTTTCATGTCACACAACCTTTAATGTATTGTTCTGCATACCGTGCTTCCCAATGAAGTTCTCTAGCACTGCACATTCTATTACCTGGACTGGCAAACCCTTTGCTACCCTTTCCCCCAGGAATATTTTCAGAAGGGGAATTTGCTGTTACACTGTTCCTGAAATTACCTGGTAGTGCAGGTAAAGCAGACCATAAATGATTACCATTCTCCCATTAAATAACAGAGTTAGTGCTTTGAACTAGATCTGACTCTGAAGATGTCATCCAGATCTTTCAGTTATTCTGTTTATTACCTTGTGCTCAGAACTTTATAAAAGGTTACACTAACTACAGATAAGCCCACAAGAGTATCAAGGCAAAAAAATATTGCAGAGTGAGGACAGTTGACCACCAGGGAACCTCGTCAGTGGTGTTGGCTATACATTGCTTCTGCTATTTGTCTTGAGGTGGGAATTGCTCTTCAGATAACTTGGCAAGCTGAAATACTTTAATAATATTTTGAATTGCTGTGATTTGATAACTGAAGGTGTCAGTTTTTCACATCAATTATGATATGGATTCCACATTATGCTCTCATGATATTGAGATAAGACTAGAAACACCCACGTTCAAGAGGAGTATATGTTTATATGTGTGTGTGTAAGGGTTAATAATGGAGAGTTAAAAATGAGATGATTGAATTCTTAAGATCTGTTGCTGAACTAGTGACTCAATTTTTTCAGGTGGTTCTTCTAATTTAGAAGTAAAAGTTGTAAGCCATTGCTTATCTGAGTTAAGATTATGGTGCTCTATAGAATACTTAAATAGTTCATTTCATATGGTTAAAGCAGTAGATGGTGTCATACTATGTCACAATGGTTAGACTAGCAGATGGTGTCATATTCCATCACAATGGTTAGACTAGCAGATGGTGTCATATTCCATCACAGTGGTTAGAGTAGAAGATGGTGTCATATTCCATCACAATGGTTAGACTAGCAGATGGTGTCATATTCCATCACAGTTGTTAGAGTAGAAGATGGTGTCATATTCCATCACAATGGTTAGACTAGCAGATGGTGTCATATTCCATCACAATGGTTAGACTAGCAGATGGTGTCATATTCCATCACGATGGTTAGACTAGCAGATGGTGTCATATTCCATCACAATGGTTAGACTAGCAGATGGTGTCATATTCCATCACGATGGTTAGACTAGCAGATGGTGTCATATTCCATCACAATGGTTAGACTAGCAGATGGTGTCATATTCCATCACAATGGTTAGACTAGCAGATGGTGTCATATTCCATCACAGTGGTTAGAGTAGAAGATGGTGTCATATTCCATCACGATGGTTAGACTAGCAGATGGTGTCATATTCCATCACAATGGTTAGACTAGCAGATGGTGTCATATTCTATCACAGTGGTTAGAGTAGAAGATGGTGTCATATTCCATCACAATGGTTAGACTAGCAGATGGTGTCATATTCCATCACAGTGGTTAGAGTAGAAGATGGTGTCATATTCCATCACAATGGTTAGACTAGCAGATGGTGTCATATTCCATCACAGTGGTTAGAGTAGAAGATGGTGTCATATTCCATCACAATGGTTAGACTAGCAGATGGTGTCATATTCCATCACAGTGGTTAGAGTAGAAGATGGTGTCATATTCCATCACAATGGTTAGACTAGCAGATGGTGTCACACTCTATCACAATGGTTAGACTAGCAGGTGGTGTCATATTCCATCACGATGGTTAGACTAGCAGATGGTGTCATATTCCATCACAATGGTTAGACTAGCAGATGGTGTCATATTCCATCACGATGGTTAGACTAGCAGATGGTGTCATATTCCATCACAATGGTTAGACTAGCAGATGGTGTCATATTCCATCACTATGGTTAGACTAGCAGATGGTGTCATATTCCATCACAGTGGTTAGACTAGCAGATGGTGTCATATTCCATCACGATGGTTAGACTAGCAGATGGTGTCATGTTGTGTCACAGTGATTAGTAATTGGTGTCATACTCTATCACAATGGTTAGAGTTAGTAGATGGTTTCATACTGTGTCACAATGGTTAGACCAGAAGGTGATGTCATCACAAATGACTAGACTTTAGTATATGATGGTGCACTGTGTCACAGTGGTTAGGCTAGCAGATGGTGTCATACAGTGTCATGATAGTTAGAGAAGTAGATGTGGTCATACCACATCACAAGTTGTAAGACTAGAACAGGGGTTGGCCACCTTTCGGGACCGTGGACCAACTTGCTGTTTGACGAATTAGCGGAGGGCCAAAGGGTAGGTGAAATAAGCTGGAGGTGAGGCATGTACAGCAATTCGATATTTGAAATAAGTATTACAGACATTGTGTGGCTAGGTGTTTTCGCCAGTGCTGCACATTGTGTTTTTTGTACGCAATTTTAACTGCCTTCTGTGGGCTGGATTCTTGACATCGGCGGCAGGACTTGGCCTGTGGGCGGTAGGTTGCCGACCCCTAAACTAGAAGATGGTGTCAAACTGTGTCACAGTGCTAAGACTAATAGGTGGTGTCATACTTTGGTGCAATGGTCAGACAAGTATATGGTGTCATACATGTCACATTTCTTAGGCTAGTGGATGGTGTTACACTGTGTCACAGTCATTTAAAGACTAGTAGATGGTGCCTTGCTTTGTCACAATAGTTAAATTGTTGTACTATGTCATAGTGGTTAGATGGGAAGATGGTGTCGTACGTGTCGTAATGGTTAGATTAGGAGATGGTGTCACACTGCGTCACAATGGTTAGACTAGGAGATGGTGTCATAAATGGTACGGCAAGTAGATGATTTGATACTGTGTCTTTTTGTTATAGATAAACAGAACTTTATGACCTGATTTTGACTTCATAGCAGGCTGACCTGATGTCTAACAGAATTAGCTATCATGGTACTGTAGTAATTAACTATCAGAATGAAGTTCTATTAACTGTATATGCTTCTGTCACTATGTAAATAAAAAATAATGTTGCAATACTTTAAAGGTAATACTTTAAAGGTAATACTTTAAAGGTAATACTTTATAGTTGTAAAACATAACCAAAGTAATAATAATGTATGACATTGAGCCAGTAGCCTTTATGACCTAACATTAGTTTATGGTACAACTATGTATGCTATATGGTACATTCAGAAGTTCTCACACTTACAAGATATTAATGAAAGGAAATGTCCACTGAAGGAAATTGATATTTTATAATAATTATGAATAGTTTGTCTCTGTCTTGTTGAAAACCATATTTCAATAGCATGTTTGGTTTGGAGGTTATGAAGTTTTAAAGAAATATTTATAAATGGTACTTAGTGTAATTAGGAACTTGTGATGTCACCCAGGCACAACGACTGTACATGAATATATCCTTTGTATTCTTGATAATTTTGGCTGCCTCAAAAAGAAATGTTACAATAGTTTAAGAGATGTGACCTTAACGTCCACATTGAAGGGAAATCTACAATATAGTCAATCTACATTTTCACTTGTCTCAAATTTCAACTTGAAATGAGGGCTTCAATTTCAAAGACAAAGGACTTTTTGCAATAATTTGCCATTGTTACTTTTTATTTTATAACCTTGAGGCAACTGGAAATCCTTCTTGACCAGAGAAGTCTTTCTTCAAACAGCAATATCTTGAGTTAGCAACAGAATTTTGGCAAGAGTTTTGAAAATGGAAAATTATTTGCTTTCATGTAAAGAAGGATGAGTAGTTGTTTTATACATATTACATAATTGTCTGCATTTTCTTCCAAATTGGCTGTAAGCATATCTTCCTTATCAGATGCAGGGATGAAATTTAGCGGTCGTCCGGTCGTCCGAGACGACCAAGAGTTCTGTAGGAGGACCAAAGTTACTACCTCAGGTTGTCCTTTGGACGACCAAATTTTACCCCTGGTCATTTATATTACGACACAATGCTTACAACTCAACACTGAGATGCAACCAAAATATTTAACATGCACGAACTCCATTCCAAAACATCTGTTTTCTTTCACAAAAAACCGCCAAAACAACCTGAAATCCACGGTACGTGGAAAGCCAAACAAACAGCCTCAGTGTACGATCATGTTTCAACTGATTTTACCGTACCAGACATGCACATACTGTACACAGCAAGTACCAGATAGATGAATCGCAGTCGAAGAATTCCGCCATATGTGGCCATATTTTGATTTGAAACAAACATTATATTATACAGAGATTTTCTTCTACATGATATATACTTTACAGCATCAGTGATTCTAGATAATGACATTTTTTGTTATCGAAGTGAAAAGGTGGAATTTTACCAGCCTCCTTCTGGAAACCCCCCCCCCCCTTCCATTTGGAGAAACCCTGAGCATTACTTTTAAGTTACAAGTCAGTGTATAATTTAGCTGTGGAAAGTTTCAACCTGTATAAGAAAGACAAATAAAAACATGGTCTTGACTGTGCAAAATACACATTTTGCACATTTCTTGTTTTTATATGTCCGTTGTGGAGGACGACCAAATTTTTGGGAGGACGACCAAATTTTTGCAGCTGGTTGTCCTTCGGACAACCATTTTCAGTTGCTTAAGGATCATCCCTGAGATGTGTTGTAGTGAGAATGATCTGCCAATAGAAAATTCAGTCAGAAAGTACCCCAGTAAAGAGAAAAAACATTGATTTTAATTTGTTAATGTTTCTTAATAGTTTTCATCCCACAGAGTATGTATTTTATGTCTCTCACTAGCTTGAACATGGACCCTTTGTTTGGTTAATGTTCACCAATGGTCAGCTACACTCGTCAAGTAAACATTGATGACCTTCAACCAACAACATTTCTGCTACAAAGCTAGAGAGAGCCACAAAACACATACACATGAGTATTATCAATGGGACATCAACAAAGAAAAATTACAAAATTAACCTTTTTTTCTTGTTTACTGATACATTTTATGACTGAATTTTGACTGCCAGGTCATTTGTTACCACACATCTGTTAGGAAGATCTAAGCTTATACCCAGTGAGGAAGAAGAAAATGCAAAAGTTATCTTAGATGTATTACCTATCCTCTGTTATGGATCCTTGCAATTATTAGTAAAAATGCCTTAAAAACTGAAGAACATTTAATTCATTTACAGGTAGTCCACTGTTCTATGATGAGGACAGAATTGCTGATGCCTTACAGCCATTCCCTGTGTAGTAGTAGCTCTACAGAGCTTTTGGTGGTGCTTTTCCTTTCTGGTTGATTGAAATGTGAGACTTGGGGAGTCTGAAGCTACTTATCACATACTGATTCTGATAGCAAAATCATAGACAGGCCAAATGTTCCTGTGCTTTTGTATCTCAAAACTATGAACACAAAGTCAAAATTTTCTTGAGCATGCAGTTTGGTCTCAAAATTCATAGTCACTCTTGCAGATTGTACTTTTTTTTGGTTGAGAATCTCAGATGTGACTTACGTTGGGCACAAGTGTACATGGGGAAGATTTGCACAGCATTGGACTTACAACAGTCTCTTACATGAAAAATTGACTAAATGTTTGATTTAAAACAAAGTTGTCAACTCTGACATTTACACATCATGTATAGATGCCTCTTTATGACACCAATCTGGACTATTGTCTCCCAGTCTGGTCCCCTCCCACCTTCATATGTTTTGTCCTTTGCCAGCTGTCATACTTAACAGACTCATAGTTTACACTGGTAGTCTCTTGAATTCTCTCTGAAGCATTCTTTCTCTGCAAACTCATTACCAACCACATACAGTATGGTTGTCTCTTTAATTTCCAGATGTTTGTTATGTGCAAGGTATGTGAAGCATGTCATCCAGGGTTTCCATTCATTGATGTATTTTTCTTCAGACATTGATGTCTTTTTCATCATTTAACAGCAAGAGATGATTGTTTCAAGTTTTATCTAACCATTGCAATGATCAAAGTCTTGACCGTAACCTTGATGCGATTACAAAGTATTTTGACTTTTGCGTGTCATCACAGTCATGTAAAGTCGATGACTTGTGTCAGTTGTATGAGCATTCTAGTGTTTCAGAATTGAGCTACACCGAGAGAACGAAAAGGGTGGTGGGAGATAAAAACTGCCATAGTTATAGCAAGTACCTGACTGCATGCCATACTGACAGCACTACCTGACGACATGCCATGATTATAGTGCTTAAGTACCTGACAGCATACCATAATTCTATCTGACAGCATGCCATAGTTACGGCACTACCTGACAGCGTACCATAATTCTATCTGACAGTATACCATAAATATGGTACTAACCTGACAGCAGCATACTTGCAAGTTAAGTCAATTGATTCTTTTCCCTGTCATCCTATTTTTTCGAGTTTTCTTGTGTTAAGTTTAGACTGTTCTCGTAATTCTGCTTATTGATGATTTCATGAGGTCCTTGTCAATTTTTATTCCATCTCAGATTGATGGTAGTGGTTAGATGGAATTTTATCCTTTTCCTGTTTATCTGAAGATCAATCTTTGGAAGAAAGACTTAATTGCAGGATGGATAAATCATTACGTCAATGTATGCAAGTAGGATGATTTTAGCTTCAATTGCTAATCATGTTACATGGGTTATAAGCATATCAACTCAACATATCTGTGACAAAAAAATGATCTGCTAGTGACAAATCTGTCAAATATTGCTCCAGTAGAGAGAAAAAAAACATTTTTTTTTTATTTTGATGATAATCGTACCTTTGAAATTATGCATATGTGTGTGTGTACATGTGGGTATGTGTGTATGTATGTCCGGTGAAAGTGTATCCAAGATGTCCTACCTACCCAAGTAGGGAAGCTTGGACAAATCTCATATTTGGTATGTAGGTGTACCACATTGAGTGAAAGATCCCCACTGATTTTTGTGAAAGTCAAAGATCAGTTGAGGTCAAGAGGAGTCAGACTATGAAAACCTTGTAAACACAATACCTCAAGAAGCAGAGCTTGGACAAATGTCATATTGTGGTATGTAAGTGTACCACATTGATTACAAGATCACTTTTCGTGTTGGTGGAGGTCAAAGGTTGTTTGACATCAACAGGGGTCAATTTGTGAAAATTTTATAAACACAGTATCTCAAGAAGGAAAACTTGGGCAGATCTCCCATTCAGAATCAAAATGTATCACATTGAGTATACAAGAATTCCATTGTCTTTTGTGACGGTCATAGGTCATAGTTCGTTTGAGATCAACAGGGTCACGTTGTTAAATTCTAGTAATCATCATATCTCAAGAAGGGAAGCTAAGACAGATACTGTCAAATACAGTATGTAGTTGTATCTCTTTGGGTACAAGAACCATTTGGTCTTAACTGGAGGTCAAAGATCATTCATTGTCAACAAGGGTCAAATTGTGAAAACCTTTTAGATATGATCTCAAGCAAGGAAGCTTGTTCAGCTCTCATATTTTGTATTATAAAGCATAGGTAGCCTTTGACACGTACTAATTCAGAAAAAAAATGCTCATGATAGGAAAGTTGTAACCACCATGCATTTTTGCATTCTGGTTAATATTTCCCACAGTGACATCCCATGGATTGTATTCATGAGTATGTGTTTCATGTCGGGCCCTAGTTTGGAGAAGGAATGTTGTTTGGCCAAAGGTCAGTGTTTTCTTGCAGAACTCAGGTAAACATTAATGACATTTGACCAAACAACATTCCTCATTCACTATGGAAAGAGGTATAAATCACCTACATTCTCAATTGAAGACAATCATGTATCTCTCTCTCTGTCTGGGGTCACATACTCATCCTGGAATCATTCTTTCTCTTGACGTGTTTGGACAGTTTTTGTTTCTGCTGTAACTATTTTTTATTGATTCCATCTGTGTCATCTATTAATTGACATTAACTATCAGCACTTTGACAGGAGGGTATCTAACAAAATGTTACCATTTAAACTTACCTCACTGCACCCAACCTGATTCAGTCTTCAACAGAGGTAGTTAATGACTTTTGTTTCTTTTCTTCAGAACACAGTAGATAAACTGATTAAGAAGACCAACCTTTCGTTAGTTGTGGGTACCTCTTCCTGGCGGGAGCAGTTTGTGGAAGCCCTGACCGTCAGTGCAGGTGAGTCAACATTTTCACTACTTCTTCCTACGATTTCTCCCAACTGGTTGAACAGTCTATAACCATTATCAAATTGTCAAATAGTTTTGTTAGGATTATTGGTTTGAAAATAAACCCAGACATGAAAACAAAGCAGTTCAAAACAAATAATGCTTGTTTATGTTGAAGACAGGAGGAACATGAGCTGGAGCTTCCCACTTAGTGCATGATTCATTTTGTGTGTGTGTTATTGCAGAAGGGTAAATTACAGAATAACTTAATTCTCAAATTTTATCTGTCTTCACCCAACCAAGCCCACAATCACTAGTCTGCTGGGTTACCAGCAGAAGTTGACGTAAAAACATGATTCGCTTGAAATCCCAGAATGACTGAGAAAACACTAAATAGTAGTTTTCATTGATTTGTTGTCTCTTCACTTGTATTTGTATTGGTACAGAGTGTACTAATCAATGGCATAAATGATGGTGTACCATAATCAAGAAATGTTATGTCAACACAGAGACTTTTTTCCTTGTACATCATTTTCCATGGATATTGACAGAATTTTCAGTCTAAATTATGCACATTACAGGGGCAAACCAGAAATTCAAGTGATAGGGACAGTTTGTGAACTGATTAAGTACTCATTTCTTTTATTATTACCCAACAGGCACAGCAGTTCCCCCCCCCCCCCATTAAAGACCTTGCCTCTCCCGCACTCTGTGACTTCAAATGGAATCAATGAAATATCAACTGTGTCTGCCCTGCCACCCAACTCCCTTCCCCCTGAGTGGAAGGGGTTGGGTGGCAGGGCAACCCCTAGATCAAAAGTCTGGCTAAGCTTCTGCTGGTGAACGTGTGATAATGACGTATCATAATGAAAGATTGATACTCATTTCAGTGCTCAATGTTTTAATGTTGCAGTGCATGGTCTCGTACACAGTCCAACATCTGAGCGTGATGTCATACATTGTGTTCTCATTTTGCTCATTGTCTGTTTCACCAGGAGGAATTGGTTGCCAGTTGTGAAATTTTCACAGAAAATAAGAATTCAAATACATTATTACTAAAAATTTCTTAAAATGTATACTACAACCCTAGAATCTATTAAAAAAAAAGAAACATGCTAGAATTAGTATGAAAATGCTTATGTTGGTTACCTTGATACTCTGTCTTGCAAATTGCTCTGGTAATCATTTTTGGAGAAGTGATTTCACTCAAAGAACTGCTTGAAAATCAATCATTAGCTCCTGTGAGAATTAGACACAGTTGATAAAAGAGCAATTGATCAGACATGAAAGTGTTTCCTTCTAGTCAGTTTATATTTAAAGTCAACTGCTCATTTCAGACATTTTTGTTTCTGTAGAACTGACAATTGCAGATAAATATTAAGTATTCTGGATGTCTAGGCAGTTCCATAGTTGGACCTGTATTGTCTTTACTAAGGTCTGTTTCTACCCTCAAAATCTACTGAACATTTCTAATGATACAGTAGAGTATTCCTGGCTGCAATAAGCTGTTTGGTCACAATCTGTGACATGTAGTAAATTACTTAAATTTGTTCCTTGATGGAAAACTACCATCTCACAGGACACCTTTAATGATGATGATGATGATGGTGATGATGATGATGAAGATGATGATGATGAAGATGATGATGATGATGATGAAGATGATGATGGTGATGATGATGATGATGATGGTGATGATGATGATGATGATGTTGATGATGATGATGATGATGGTGATGATGATGATGATGGTGATGATGATGATGATGATGAAGATGATGATGATGGTGATGATGATGAAGATGATGATGGTGATGATGATGATGGTGATGATGATGAAGATGATGATGATGGTGATGATGATGATGGTGATGATGATGATGGTGATGATGATGGTGATGAAGATGATGATGATGAAGATGATGATGGTGATGATGATGAAGATGATGATGATGATGATGGTTTAGTAGCAACATTTGTCTACAATATTTGGAATGTTTCCATACTAAGAAAAATAAAATTGACATTCCTGAAGAGGTAAACTTGTCATTCCTTTAAACTTTCAATGACATTTTATATCAACCCATGCATTGCTTTGATTGCTGAAGATACCAAAATTATATGTGGCCCTAGCCTAATGCATGTACAGTGAATAAGCTACTCAACAGTGCAAGATGAATCTTTCTTGACCCGTTTTCCAAGCACATATTAACTTCATATAGTTTCTTGAGTCATGTTTCTCATCCAGGTATATGTCTATGACACCTTATAGATCTAGCATCACTGTTTACCTTTCCTGACACGTCATCAACTTTATGTCGACAAGTTTTCGTTAAATCAGTTACATTTTTAGAGCTGAATGATAAAGTCATGGTTTTCTATTAGATATGACATGGGACTAGTCCTGTCATAAGGAATTATGGGATAATCACCAAAAATTCTCTATTTCTTTCAAAGCAGTGGGCACTGGGAGAAGTCTCATTATGCACTAGTTACCTCTATTGCTAGTATTATCATTGTTTACTGCAATTGATCATTATGTACGAAAGGAAATAGGCCATACATCTGAAGCATAAAGCTGTACAAATATAGCCTCCTACATCCAATTTATTATTATTTTTTTATTTTGTGATGATTTAGCTGTTTGCATAGAATTAAAAAGCTCTTAGAAATTGTTATATCCTCAATCATGCCCGTAAACAGCCATTCTATGTATTGAATATTACATTCCTATAAGTAGAAGTTTGTTTTTTTCATTAGTTGTTGACTCAAAGTTTGTTTAAAAGTATTACGAATGATTTATATGTATAAAGGTGGAGAAAAAAATCGTAGCACATATCCCAAATTATGTAGGAATGGAATATCTTTTTAAAAAGAAAGTCATGAACTCCTAATATCATCGCTTGGGCCATGCATGGGAGTTATGATATAATGATGTTAGTCTGCGGTGTATTGCAATTAGCAAGTTGATTTGCAAATAACCCAATTTCTGCATTTTCGTCACTTATACTAGGCCTAAAAGCCAGTAATGTCTACAGTAATATTTACACTAACAAGTCACACAGTTAGGTTTTCTTTACAGCACTAGTTCAGCCATAATGCTATGCATCCACCATCCTCAAATATCCGATACCAAAATGACCTCATATTATAAGGTGACAAGGTGATTGCAACATGTAGGTGTATTTCTTGTTCAATATGTCTGGCAGTGGCACCACAGCAACCTAGTATTTTCATGTACACAGTGTACTACTGTAGGTCAGTACCGGGTTGAAAGTAGCGCTACATTTTGTTATGGCACGGTCATATAAGCAGTGGCAGTGCATGTCTGGAATTTGCACTGTATCCAGAACAGATGCTCGACAATCTATGAACAACATGTATGCTGCCTTTATTTTTTGTGGAATACATAGATTCAGTGTTTGTAGGTTTTAGCATACTACAATCATACTGTAAATGCTAGCGTACACTGTGTATGCTAGCATACACTCTTTATGCTGACATACACTCTATATGCTAATATATGCTGTATATGTTGACATCATATGCCTACTGTTCACATGCAACATCTATTCATTTCCATATGCAGAACCTGGAGTCTGCCTTTAATTGTAGTAGGACTTTTCATAGCTGGCCTTTCAGTCTTCATATACATTTCTTCTTTGGTTTTATGTAACAGTATATTCTTGGGGCAGTAGGAGGAATAACATACTCATTATCAACCCATGGCAAACTGCATTAGTATACACTGTTTTATACACTAGGCTATAATAAGTATATCAATGTAATGTCAGTATTTACATGTTAGAATTTTGCAAAATATTGTAAGCATCACCTTTATTGTCATAGCTGCAGAAAACAGATGAGTAATTTATGGAAATTTTACTAAATTATTCTGTCAACTAGGGCTCTGCTATAACACCTGGTGGAAAAGGTCGATAGTTTTGCATATTTCTTTGACTTTGCTTTGTGCATTCAACTAGCTGACAGTGTACTTACAATGTTATATCACCTTGATCATCAAGCTTGCATGTCTCTTGCATGTCTCTTCTTATTTACACCTGTGGGTTGTATCAAATATTATTTCTTGAAGAAGTATCAATGTTTCTGGATCACTCTGAGCAGTAGCCAAAATTTCTTCTGAAATGCAGTGACGGCTAAAGAATGCATATCATGGTGATGTGTAATTTTTCACCTGTTTGGTTACTGTGCTTCTTCCACAAGACTTACCTTTAATACAATGTAATTGTAATCAAGGTATGATTTTAGTATTATGTGAAATTTGGGTACACCATGCTTAAATGAAATATACAAAGTGTGGGATAAGTCTAGGTCTACCCAAGATGTCTCTAGTTGTCTGAAGATTGTAATTCTGCCCCCCAAAAAAGAGGCAAATAATCTCAAAAATTGATCAGGACACTCTACTGCACCCAGGAGCCAGAACAACTGGTTAGAACTGTTTGCAGGGATTGAAGGTTGGAAAATTTGAAAGAAAAACAATTGTTTACCGTGATTAACAATAACGACATGCGATGCAAAATGCCCATAAGCCCTCTCCCCGACCTGGCAGGCACAAGTCAGGAAAGTGTAATTAGCGATGGTAAGTGACTTCAACATTTTGTGGTTTATTCCTATGCAATTTACACTTTGCTTCTACAATCTCCCTATTACTGTAAGTAATCCTCACTATTCTCACTACTCGCTTGAGTGCAAACAGAACAGATGAAGGTGAGATTTTATTGACACAAGAGATAGGTTGTGGTCAGTTTCTTATTAGCTTTTGCTCATCTTTACCATAAAGGGAGACTCATTTCATGAATGTTAACAGACAAAAGAATGTTTTCTTCACTTTCTAAAATTGTACTATACAAACCTCATCAAAGACACCAGAAGTAACATACTCTCTTTGAACTTCAAAAATGAGAAGGCAAATAATTGTATTTGATATTGTTCAAGGATTATTGTAGGTCAAGTTTATATTGAAATCTCATCGCGCCTTACACGCTGTGCTGTTGTTTAGAACACAGTGATTGACCCATGGTACTGATCGACTCATATGATTACTTACTATACATCTTTTCTGTGTGTCAGAGATGAACACTTCTCTAGGTCCTTGAATCAGAATCAGTCCTCTAGTGAAACTGGTAACTCTGGTACTCTAGCCTACAACATGACTGTTTTGAATGTGAGGTGCCGGAAAGGTTTGGTCATACGTCAGTAACTGATGCATTTGTTTTATTAAATCTGTAAAATAAAGTAATATAAAGTACCATACCCTTGATTTTACTCCAAATTGTTTATGCAAATTACTATTCTTGCATTCTCTTTTTACAGCAAAGGCTTTTAATCTCCATACCCAGTTTGATGAAGTCTCTAGAGTTTCTTTTCTATATTTTTTTTGTCAATGTTTCTAATATCTTTGATAATCTTGTTTTTCTAGAATCTGAATGGTCAACCGCTTCCTCACTACAGATAAATTCGGTTGAAGTTACCAAAAAATAGTTTTCCCTGAAAATAATCAACATTCCTCAGTTAATTTTCCCCTTTTTAACTGCATTTAACCTAGACCATACTGCACTGTATTGTACTGACTCTATTGGCTAAATGAATGCTTCGATAAGCTGAAACTTTACTTCAGTTCGAGTTTATACTCACAAAAGTAAAACTGCTGACATTTCCATGGTAGACATAACACACTGGAAGTAGATGATCCTTAATAAGTATTGTCTAATTCCTTGTGTATAACATAGCCAAGACCTTGGTAACTGTCATACAACCTCACATGATATCTAGACCCTTAACTTGCATAAAATGTGGACCATATTGTCCCCAACGTATAGAATTGGCATTTTACATTCGTTTAGTTGAAAAACTGAAAATAATGATACTTAATAAAAACTTAGAAAAAAATAAAATTAGCAAAATATCCTTTAACTTCGGTATTTGTAGTACAACATCACAGAAAAGGAGCTTGCTACAATTATTCATTAATTTGAACCAATTTATATAACTGACAAAAAAGGTTGACTTCTTTAGGTTTTACTTGGGGGTCTTGCTGGTAGATTCTCCTTACTGTTTCTCCCATTTTCATATGATATATAAGTTTATTAATCTACTTAGTTTCTCAGACCTTTCCCTCAAGAATAATGAAATGTTAGCATGTGGACAGGTACTTTTACATTAGTTTTGATGTCATGACAGAATGTTTGGGTTTTGCCACAACATTTGTTCCTGTCCTATTGTCCATTTTCTAGGTGGAGATGATGATGATGAGGATGATGAAGTGGAAGAGAAATTGCCCTCTTTTGGAGATTACATTATGCATTTCCTGACAATCTTCTGGAAAGTTCTCTTTGCCTTTGTCCCACCGACTGACTACCTTGGAGGATGGGCTTGTTTTGCCGTTTCCATCACCTGGATTGCCATTCTGACGGCACTGATCGGTGATCTTGCATCCATGTTTGGCTGCACCATCGGACTCAGGGACACCGTCACTGCTATTTCCTTTGTGGCACTTGGAACAAGTGTACCAGGTAATTCTTAGTATATATATCATAGTCAGAGCCTTTTCAGTCTGACAAGTGAATATCAGAAAAGAAAATAATGAATAGTCTGCCATTGTTATTAATGAATCTGCTATCAGTACACAGGACTGCATCATCTTTCCCATTAGCTTTCTTGGGCGTTAATCTTTATTTTTGTTGATATCCTCTTGTAAGGATACGCACCCCGGGGGTCTATGAGACCTTTAAGCACTGATGGCTAAACTTGGGGGCGTCCTTACTGATGTTAAATATTGGGGGTCGTTGGCCAAGCCTACTGGGTATCAGGCCAGTAGTTGTGAGGCAAGGTACAATTTATTCAGCTACTGAGTGTAGCATTACTACATTCGACGGACAGAGGGGACACGAGCCAACTCCTACTTGCGACATAGCTGAGTGCCTATAATTAAACACAACAATTGCCTCTCATCATAGATCCTAAGGGACGACATTTAAGTCTCGGCACTGTTGTCCAACTTCCCTTATCTATATCCTCGGCAAACAAACACAAAGACAAATACAGGCGCATAGATACTGTGTCGGTAATTACACCTTTCTCGTATGAGACTGACACACAGAACTATCTCAGACTATTCACAAGTGACGGTTTGTCTCCGCAGAATTATAGCAATTCTCTATAAACTAGTTTCTGCTGCAACCAACACTAGAGACATCAAAACACAATATGACAACTGTCTATGATTTGAACCTCCCAGTTTATTAAAACCCAGTTACTAAAAAAGGAATAAAAGGAAATAAAAAGACTTAAAGAATACTTTCTACATTACACACCATGTAAAGTAAACCCAGATTTGGTACACCCCTGCTTTGTGTCTGCTCACACCTAGCTTTCATGACACATGACAGAAAATGTAAACAAGCCTAACCTTTGACCCACTGAGGTCGTACTTTAAACAACATCAACATACCAGGCTAACACTAGCCAGCACACAGTAATCACACAAATGGCCATATCACGCTTAAGTTAACAACACACACTTGGGAGCTACACATCGTTAGCCTAACACTAGGCCTCACAGTAAACACAACAGTAAATACACACTTGGGAGCCTAACTTTCAGAATATTACATCGTAACATTATGTCTTACTTCACGTAAGTTACATAACTCATAATGATGCAGTAATGAATACATTAACATAAACATTTAGTTTCATGGCAATACAAACTGAATTATGAACATATGAAATAACATTAATTAGCCTATGGATCGATCACGGACGCGACGCGGCAAGGTACCTGTTTCAACTGTAGTGTTACTTGTTAGTAGAGTTGACTTCTAGCTTCTCGATAGTAATCATCGCTAATGTTCAGCTCGAAAGTAGTAAGTGCAGTCATCATTACACGGGGTTAATATAGTCTGTTCCACACACCAAGCTCGGCTGAAGATGTCGACCTGCAAGATGGCGGCTACACTCAATACACAGTCACCTGTACACATTGGTTATGATGTACAGTAAGAAACGTTCTGGAATCTCACAGGTGGTCTGGCAGTTGTAATATTGGTTCTGACAGTTTCGGAACAGTTACAAGACTTCGGAGGACAGTTCCCAGAGCAATTAGAATACGGGATGACGACGAATTAGCAACAAAACGCCGGAGTCAAGGAGGCGACGTCTGCACAGGCCAAGTGCTCCTCCAAGACTAACGCGAGTGACTCAGAGGGGTTTCCGCATCTCCAACGGAGGACTCTTCCGGTGTTGGGTTTCTTGGCTTAACTTCCAAAGAACAAAGGAACTTTCTTTAAACTTCTAAAATGAGGGCAGCATACTCTCAGTTTCGCAAAACTGGTATCCCTACACTCTTAAATCATAAGTCAGGATATGGAGAGGGGATAACAAAGCCTCTGGATGTTTGTGTCGGATGCAGTATGTGTCATATACATTTCTGTGTATTTTGTATTTTATTCCAAATATTTTCTATACCAGCAGTTTCAGATCTATTCTGCCTTATATCTGTTTACTGAAAGTCAAACCCATATTTCTCAGGCTTTTGCAATGAACTTTAATTTTGCCTTTATTGTACATCTCTTTAATAATCACTGTGACTGGTCTTAAAGAAATAATCCAGTGACAATTCTTACGTGAAATATCATAGCGACAGTGAAATGTTTTTTTTCGTGCAGTTACTTCAAACATCAACACCAATGTCTCGTTCATAATTCATGATTTGTATAGACTGGCCATGGTCAACTACAGGTAATACTTTTCAGTTGCCTCAGGGTTACAAACTGTTTGACACCATCAGTGAAACAATTTGATTGGTTTATTGTAGAGTGAGGTTAAATGTTGTAAAAAGAAAGGTCACAACAGTTTTAAGCAGTTGAGAGTATAAAAAATACAAAGTAAATTCAATTAGTTCATTTCTTTTGTGACATTACAGATTCAAAATAAATTCAATTTCACCTATAAAGATAACAGTTTCCTAATTTCAATTACATTTCAATCATTTTCAAGGAAATTTACCTTGATGGTGATAAAATTTCCAGTATTCAGGACGGTTACTGTAAAGGTACTGTAGTTTTTGGTTGTTAGTGAAGCAATCATCATCATTAAAACCATTAAAACCAATGCCATGGATGCAGTATAGTCAGCTTACAGATCTATGTCACCTGTGAGACTACACACAATTAAGAGGCAGACCAGCTGGAGCTGATCAACAACTCATGAGTGAGTGAGAAGGTACCCAAATGCCTCAACCAAAGTTATATTAATTTGTGGTAGCAGATGTCAGTTGGTTAGCTGCACAGTCGTGGAATGTCGCCTTTGTTTGATGTTGACTTGTGTCATATTTCATCTGCAGTCCTGATCTTACTGCTCAATGCTAAAAAGAATATTTAATAATTAACTAACTAGCTACATTCTGATGAAAGACATGATGTCAGTGAAGCTATATGCATGCAACAATGTTCACAACTACCTCCGATCTCTACTTGCAGATACATTCGCTAGTAAAGTGGCAGCCGTTGGAGATAAGTACGCAGATGCATCGATAGGCAACGTTACTGGGAGTAATGCTGTCAACGTATTTCTGGGCATCGGTGTAGCATGGACTCTGGCTGCCTTCAAACACCTCATCGACGGTAACCAGTTTTGTGTTGATCGTGGGTCATTAGGGTTTTCAGTAACCATCTTCACATGTTTCGCCATTATCTGTATATGTGTCCTAATGTTCCGCAGAGTTCATCCAAAGATCGGCGCTGAACTAGGTGGTCCCTGGTGGCCTAAGTTCATTACATGCATATTCTTTTGCTGCTTGTGGCTTCTTTACATAGTAATCAGCAGTTTGGAGTCTTATGGAGTGATTTCTGGATTCTGAGGCTGGAGAGGAAGACCAGAAAGAACAGGATTTTGTTCAACAAAATTTTGTTGACCACTCTGATGACATTGCAGCACTGATAGAGGGTGGACTACTCCAGGTTAGTTTGATGTGATGATATACCGAGCCGACTGAATGATGCAGACAGATCATCGCTGTCTAAGCGTTTGTATGTGAGCATTGACATAATGAAGCTCCACGTAACTTTGTGCAAGCGAGCATGTGTACCACGCCGTTAATTTGGTCTTGAAATATATTGAATGGAAATAACTTTCACGATGTTTTTTTTCATGTGATGATTGCAATAGCCATGTCTGTGATGACTTTGATCCCCAGAAAGGAATTTCAGAAATAATGCAAATGTTGTTAAAAACAATGTAACGATGTAAAAACAATATCAACAACAACTAAGATATTGTCATATATTTGTGATTTTTGCAAAACTAACAGAAGTTAGGTTTACTTCACAACAAGATCTTTTTAGTGTTAAACATATGAAGCCACAGTGAGCAGAAGTTATTATTTGATCAATGGAGGGTAGTGTCATGTACAGCATATCATATATAGCATATCTTTCAATTGTCACGTGAAAGTACCGTATTTGATTAATTAAAATGAATGTTCCTGGCAGATTAGGATTTCGCAATGCATACAGCAAGAGTTTTCCATTTAGCATTCTGTCACTCGCACCAGTCAGATGCTGATGTACTACATATGACTTGTCAATGAAAGTACTAACTACCGAATGAGTGGATGAACAAATTCAGTCTAGATCTCTCCCATAAAGAATTATTAAATGCAGCATTAGTCTTGTTTGCAGACTGTGCTGTGGGCAACCTATTGCTGACTAGCTGTTCCTGCAGAATTGAGCAATAAACAAGTTCAAATTATCAGTGAAGAGTGTAGTTGAAAGGCAGGGAGAAGAATGGCTATGATTGGAAACCAACAATCCAAGTTGCATGTTTTTAGAAGAGTGCTGTAATTTACGAGAAAAAGATTTCACTTTAAACATGTGAAACTTTTGCGATGGACATTCATCTATGGAGTCAAAAAATGCGAAGTTGCTGATACTTTTCCTTGCCATTGAAGTTCACTTTTCTGTCTGGCAATACAAGTAACTCTCCAGTGAAGTCAGCATGCCTTGTATGACTATTTAGGAATATAGGAATAAGTCATGATGAACCAAGAATGCTACAACATGCAGGCAGGGCATGTTTGATGTACATCCCTATTCATGCAATAAAACATGACACACATGTAAAAGGTTGGGATTATGTTTATCAGTTCCACCCTTCTGCAGCCAATTGACTCTCCAGATATGACATGCTGCTTTGCAGGACATATTAAGCCTGCTAACCTTTTTATCAGCAGCCGTATGTGTTTATTATTTCCCTTTCCCTCTTTTGACATAACTGAACATGACAATGTTTGTAAGTCATTTCAGGGAAATGTTTAAAAGGTGTTGTGTGCAGCCTGTGGTCAGCCAGTTAATGAAGGGATTTGTTTGTGTGTACAGTACCAGAAGTAGTGTAGATTATGGAGGTGTCAGGTAAATAGGTACCATCCAACCAGGGAGGTGGCTCTTAGATAGCTAGGTACCAGCAAGATAGCTAGGTGGCTGCTAGATAGCTAGGTGGCTGCTAGATAGCTAGGTGCCAGTGACATAGCTAGGTGCCAAGTAAGTAGATAGGTGCCAGCTAGCTAGCTAGTTAACTGCTGGTTAGTTAGGTGCCAGTGACATATCTAGGTGACTGTTAGGTAACTAGGTGTCAAGCAGGTAAGCTAGGTGGTGGCTACATAGATAAGTACCTTCAAGCCAGCTAGGTGGTTGCTAGACAGCTAGCTATCACCCAATTAGCCAGTTGGCTGCTAGACAGCTTGGTACCAGCCAGCTAGCTTGTTGTCTGCCTGCTAGCTTGGTGATGTATTTACATGCAATTTTTGTACAGCTTTAAAATGTGCAATATATAAAGGAAATATATTATCTCTTGATCTTGTTTGTGTGGAATGTCCCTTTCTTAGCTTAACATAGTTGGTGAATCTTCCCAAATGTGTCCCCTCCTCAAAAATTGACTAAAAAAACATAAATAAATAACCAGTCAGTATACTGCTGTTAGTGGCATTAGTCTAAAAACACAAAAACAATAAAAATACAAACAAACAAAATAATTACTCAGTTCTTTTCATTTGCCTTTAATGGATTTCTTTGCAATTTTCTTTTGTTTTTTCTTCTTGCTTTAAATTTAATTTTGTCTACAAACAGCAAGAACTAAGATCAAAGTTGATTTCCGGTTTTGTCAGTTATTCTTAGTGAATACATTCTTTATTCAAGTTGTTTCAAATTCTATTTTTTTTTGTGTGCAATAGATAAAGATAAAGAAAGAATGACATTGGCAAATATGATTTTTGGTATGTTTGAAAAGTAAGTAGGACCTACTTTGTTGGTTAAACATCTACAGCTCTGTAGGGCTTAGTTTATGGAAAGGAAGTGCTTTCAAGGTTGTAAATATAGAGTACTACAGAACTGACTGTGCAAATTTAAGATGATTAAAAAAATTGGTTTTACTTGTCTCAAAACGTTTTTCATCTTTCAATACAACATGTGCAAAATGGCAAATCAACTTCTTTTCCTCATTTCTCTAGCATGCTTAGTACAACATTGGTACATTAAAAGCAAGCAACAAGTGCACACTCTAGTTTTTCCCAATTTATATTTTCATTGTTGATATTAATATAATTTGCCTTGAATAAAACTGAGACATATGTAGACTTTTGTTTTACTTTGCAAAGGATAAGATAGCTTTTGTATTTTGGTATAAAGTTTGTCTTAATGTTTTCCTTTCTTTAGCAGCATATCATATAAGGAATTAATTTGTTTACACCTTTCTCCTTGCTGTATATTTCTTTTCTCTTTTATTTCTTTTTCTTTGTATTTCGGCTCATCCTCTGTTGTGACTCTTTATTTGCAGATTTTGGTGCATTGCTAGGAGGGAATATAAAGTATGTTAAAACTTTATAAGAGCAACTTAGTAATATTTCTGTGATTATTGCTGTCATGTTAACATTAATATTCATATTGAAGCAATAGAAGGTTGTTTTATACATATCAGTAAAGTTTGTCTTTTTATACACAAGACATTCAATGTATAGAGTATTTATTAACTAGTACTACTACTATTACTTTTTGTCTGTTTCCATATAATTATCAACTTGTTTGTAGTTACCATATTCTACTGTTGGTGTGAATAATGAAATTTGCTCTGAGTACCAGGATGGCAATATAGCCTGCTGGGATAGTGTTAAAATCTGATTTTATTGAAAGATCCAGAAAGTTTGATGAGAAGATGCCATATACGTATGGAGTGGAGCTGATCGACAACAGTTGCCATGGTAACCTGGCCAAAATTGTTGTACATGCACGTGCAATGTTAAACTGAAAAAGAGATGTACGAAAACCGTAATGATTTGTCTCATATTAGGAATAAACTGTTACTAAAAAGCTGCATCACTTACAGAAATTAGGTCATGGATCATGTTTTTATGTCTTCTTGTATATTGCATAAACCCAGTAAGGAACAAAATTCTTTGCAGGTCCATCATTTTAAGGACTAATCATGTTTGCTTTTCGTATACCAGATACCATTCTATATGTTTAAGAAAATTGATTCATACACAGTTAAGTGATGTCTGGATGTGAAACTCTGATGGCCTAACCTATGCTGAAAGGTAACTTTCCTCTAGAGGTATCTCAATCTCACAGAATTTCTCTCCCTTGCCAAGTTCAGCTCCAGTGTTCTGTTGCGTTAGAGCTTTAACAGTGTTGTCATGTGTTGACAAATGTGGAGGTTTGTTAGAGTCGGTGCAAATGTAGAGAAATTAAAGTTTGGTGATGCCTGAAAAGGGAGTAACAGATTTGCTGAGGCTGCAATATTTAACCATCATAACTTCAACGTTTCCTTTGAAATGCTATTTGTTTAGCGGTGTAAGAATTATACCTGCTTATGGTTTAGAAAAGATTGTGTGTTTATCTTATCCTGTTTACTACAAATCATGGTAGGACTTTTGCTTGTTTGTTTGTTTTTTTTGCTGATGAAAACAAAGTGTCATATACCTGTCAACCATTTGTAAACAATCTCACTGAAGTAGGTAGAGGAGACAGGCTTCGATCCCTTTGATCTTTGTCATAAGGTTTTGTAAAGTTCAACAAAACTATTTCAGACCTTGAGTTAAACTTATATTATTGTCTTTAAAGAATTTACTAAGCTGGTGTTTGCAAGTCAGAAGCTACTGTACCACATCAATGAATGTAATATCTTCAAAACACCCAAATCAGTGACTTTTAAATTGAAAAGATTGACTTTGAGCAGAGGAGTCAGACTTAATGAGGAATGAACTTAATACAGACTTCTTAGCTTTGGAAGTAGTTTTGCTGAAATGTGGAATATTGATGTGAATCAAATCAGTTATGAAAGTAAACAAATTTTAAATTAATAGCCTCAATAAAGATGATTAGTGCATCTTTCAAAATTCAGCTCCAGTTTACTGTTTGCGTGGTTTTGCTTTGCACTCATTTTCTTCCAAGTTTGAGTCATTTTCCTGTTCTTTGCATCATTTGAGGGGATTCTGATGCACTTACTGTAGCAATTCTTTTTGGTTACGTTATTGCATAAAGCTTTGGCTGGCAGTCAATGTGATGTCAGAACAAAGGACAGAAAAGCTACAGATGTACATGAGCAACATTACTCCAAATGATGTGGCTTTGAATCTCATCTTGCTCTTTACATGTGTATAAATTAATCACCATTGCAATGTTTGGCAATTAACAACTGAAAAACAATCACAGTAGCACTCATGTTGTCAGTGTCACAGTAGCATTCATGTTGTAATAACGTCACTGAATAGCAAATTGTGCATTCTTATGATGACAAGGTGCAGGCCCTTGAAAACTCAGTAATAATAATGTTCAATTGATGAGTGAAAATTATGAATCAAATTGAGTGGCTCTGATGAACTTATGTTAAACAGCAGGAAATATCTTTACCACCTTGAAGGGAATGTTTGTGAATGTGTCGTTTGAAATCAAAGTGCATAGTAATACACCTTTTTCTCAGGTAAAATATGCATACATTGGTGCACAATATTCCATAATGTATCCAAAGTCTAATCTTGAGAGTTAAAGTATTTGTTGCAGAAGTCAGTGCTGTAAAGACTTCTGGAGAGGCTTTAAGTTGTTGGTTTTTCAAACATTGTCTAGCCTCTGATGTTTGCAGAGAATTGTTATGGAAATAATTTTGTGAAAGCTCTACCATATAAACTGTGCAGGTAGATGTTACCCAGGCAATTTTCCTGGCAGCTTGAAACCCTGTTCAACTTTGATACATATACATATAGTAATTCAGGTATGGTTCAACTGAATACACATTGCTGATTTTGAAGCATTGCTGTTATTATTATGTTCTCTGACAGTGTTTATGTAGTTGACATTTCCATGTTCTGATCTCACAATGCTAAATGGATAAAACAGAATTTCTGATGCAATTACACTGGCAGTTGCAAGGACCAGTCGTAAATTCCAGACATCTTTTTGAAACAACTTAGTGTAGTCCAAAGAGTGTTTGTCATTGACATCATTTCAAGTGGTGCATTGAAAGTGTCGTCTGTCCTCCAAAAGTCAGTTACTGCTTCCTCACTAACAAAAAATTTTGTTTAAAGTATAATAGGCTGATGGAAAAGCAATACTAATTAAAATAGATTGCAACTCAACCTTAATGAAGAAATCATTGATTTTCAATACACCAAGTGCAGAGGAGGATGCTTTAACGGACGTCACGTCGTGTAGAGTCCAGCCTCCGTTATTGATCCATTTTGATGTGGTTCTATTTTAGTACCATCGTGTATCATGCGGCAAAGCCGTGGATAGGAGAGCAGATCTGTGGATGTGGTAAGCCAATAACTATTCTCTACATTTCATGTCAAGTATTGACCAGCCCACTTTGCCAGTTTTAGAAATTTAAAGGCAGCTCTTACCAACTTTCCTCCTTTCATGTGAGGATGGTTCATAATGACCTGTGACTGGAAGGGGTTTGCTGGAATTTTGACAACCCAGTTTTCTGAGATGTGTTAACAAATCATTATCACTCATGTATCTCTGCTGTTCACTGTGGGTGGTTGCATATGTCAAGATGAGACTTTCTGATCATAAAAGAGAAATATCAGCAGTATATGATAGCAGTTGAGATTGACTTTAATATCATTCTTCAGGTTTTTTGGTAGTTTTTTTTTGCTGGTGTTTTAGGAAATGACAAAGAAATTGGATTTAATTTTATGACCCCAAATGTTGTAGAAGGAGTACTAATGGTCTGATAAAGGAGTTAAGCCTGTAAATCTTATTTCATAGTTGATTTTCATTGTAACCTGTGACTCCATGTTACCATCTATAGCTGACATGGTAAGGTTGCAAACTTTCCTCCTTACGCTCACTGTTTGTTACATGTCCCTTCCATCTCCACTGTACTGTTTCCCAATCCATAATGATCCAGCTAGTTACTGTCTGTTCTGATGTTGATCAATGAGTGTGTGCATAGATTTATTGTCCGCTCTCTATATTATGCAACTTTCCAAAAAGAAAAAAAAGACAAAAATGCTCAATCACAAGTAGAAGAAATTCAGAGCAGTTTCAAATACTGTGTGCTCAGTATGCCATGGACTAGCTATTTGCCAGCCATTTACGTAGTTGCAGTCAAAACTTCACAAAGAGAAGGGCTTGCTAACCAGTCATCAAGTGCAGACCTATGGTAGTGTTCGTTTGTAGTTGTCAAATACGGATCTGTTTTCATTTGTTAATGTCTCTCACTTCAGGTGTTTTACTGCAGATTTATAATGCAGAGGGGCCCCCAAATAATTTAAGAAATTAAAGCCAAGTTTGTGCCTTCAGATGAAGTCCACGCACTCTTTAATGACCTTGGGTCAATGTATCAGCTTTGATTGCCTGGCCTGGCCTGGCTAGCTGATTGGCACTGCATTGTATAAATTAAACTCATTACAGTCTGCAGCAACCATGTTTAATACAAGACTTTTATGGACTGAGTTGAAAATGAATAAACTCCTTTCCATGCTATTTCTGTATGGTTTTAGTCATCTAAGGGTTGTGGTATCTAAGGATCTACACTATCCAACACGGCCAGTATTTTGACTTTTGTAAGTTTGTTTCATGTCCTGTCCCAGCAGCAGCAAGAGTGTGATCATGACGCAAATCACACAACCATTAGCACTGCAAAGGTGTTTATAAGTTTTTTTCTGTGTGTCAGTTTTGTTCATTTGAGCAGCTGTGTATGCTATACTGGCCAACCTTGTCACACTGTGAAAACTACTCCTGTTGCCAGTCACGTACGCAAGAACCATCCAGGGATGCCATGCAAGTCATTGAAATCACAGTTGTTATATTTTTCTGGTTCAGTAAGTAATGAAGTGATTTTGTTTTGGATATTGGCTACATATTGGCCACATGTGGAGAAATAATGACCCAAATTGCTGCAGGTATTGCTAGGAAAGGGTTTTATATTTTCTACTAATTTTTATTTATTTTTCATAGAGAAGTGTATTTTGTTCAAGTTAGCTGTCGCAACACCATTAAACAGAAATCCTTTTTATTTTCTAATGAAGGGATTTTCTCTTCTTTAGAATATCAAGTACATTCTGCTTGTAGTCTCAAGGATAATTGGAGAATAGAATAACTCACAAGTTCGTAGTAGTACCACATTCACTTATCAGCCAGGATGCTCACATAAGCTCTTCAAGATGTCGTGCCATATGTTTATTTCCTTGACAGCAAAACCTCACATATTTTGCACTTGTTATGGTTGCTTAAACACTCTTTTACTCTCTCCCAAATTTCAAACTTTTAATTTGCAGAATTTAGGGAACAGACAAAATCTTTGAGTGATGAATACTTAGTAAACATCCCTTCTACTTCCCACACTTCCTTGGTGTAGTATTTCTATAATTTTATAGTCATCAGAAAGGTTTCAATAATATCAAATGAAACAAAAATTAATTAAAAAATATATCTTTTAAAAATGCACCTAACAAATTACAAAAGGTTTACTTGTGTGCTGTTTTGTAGATTGCATTTGTTCTGAATAAGTCAAAAATGATACCTTAACTCAAAGTTGAAATTTCACTCTATGTTTAGTTTCTTCATTTGTTACAATGTGGTATAGGGGATGTTGACACAATTCAGTTTCTTTTTGCTAACTGTGAGCAACATAGAGATCAATTAGCCTACCAGACTGCCTGAATTGGTTGCAAAGTATTACAATTATTGATGGTTACCATCAGTTGATACTGCTGTTGTCCCATCAGTACCAGTAGATATTCTCTCATTCTGTCAGATGGCAGTGACTACAGTTAATACTGTTGTTGTCCCATCAGCTCCATTAGATATTCTCTCATTCTGTCAGATGGCAGTGACTACAGTTAATACTGCTGTTGTTCCATTCAGGTTTCTGTGGTAGTTTACTGACTTTTATTTGATTTATTTTGTACTCAGACATCACCAATGTTAAGATATATTAAACATCAAATCTGTAAACGCATCAAAACTATGAGCAAATGGGACATTTTGTCTCCCATGTTTGGATCTAAATTAACCTTGTCAATTAATTTCTTTCATGAGGTTTTTTTTTTTTGTAGCTCGTACCAGTATCCTGACTGGTGTGACCAAGGCTATAGTGATCTCAAGCATCACTCTTCTCTGTCCATAATTGTTCAAAATGCTTCTTCTGCCACATGCTTCCATGGATTTGTATCAGACTTGGACACAGTGCTTCTAAGTTGGTGTTCAATTTGGGATGTTAAAAAAAATGTTGCTTCAAGGTCAGATGTGGACAGTGTCATCCAATTTTTTTAAATTCCTGCAAAAGACTACACCTCCTGTAGGTGCTCTTGTACATTGCTGATGGTTTGCCATAATGATAGTCTCTTGGTGATACCTTCAGAATGTTCAGGAATTACTAGTCCAAGGTCCCATGTGGTCCCATGTGGTCCCATCTGGTCCCATCTGGTCCCATCTGGTCCCATGTGGTCCATGTGGTCCTTGTGGTCCATTTTATGAAAGTCTGCAAAGTACTTTTCATCCTGCAGATTCTCTTGCACACTGGTCATGGAATTGTTATAATGATACTCATTTGTGGTACCTTCAGGATGTTCAGGAATGTTCGGCCCAAGGCGGGCCCTAGGTTTCATCTTACAAAATCATATTGCAAAATGCTTAATAAATAAGTTGTAATATATATATCTTTAAAGTATAATTACATAATGAGCCTGATCTGAATGACTATCTGTAATGCTGAGACTATTGGAAAGTAAACTTAATCAAGAGAGTAAAAGTTAACTGTGGTAAAATTTGATCAGCCATTCTTCCGTAATGGCTCAACTACGGTCTGGAATATTGATTTAAAAACATTGTATCAGGAATTTAGAAATGTGCATTTTCATAAGCGCTATTTAATGACATAGCAGATGACCCCACGTGATCATGTGGCTTCACCTTAACCTCAACCTGTTCAGCAATACCCTAACATCAACATTGCTCAGGTATACCCTAACTTCAACACTGTTCAGCTATACCCTAACCTCAACACTGTTCAGGTATACCCTAACCTCAACACTGTTCAGCTATACCCTAACATCAACACTATTCAGCTATACCCTAAACTCAACACTGTTCAGGTATACCCTACCCTCAACACTGTTCAGCTATACCCTAAACTCAACACTGTTCAGGTATACCATAACCTCAACACTGTTCAGCTATACCCTAACATCAACACTGTTCAGGTATACCATAACCTCAACACTGTTCAGCTATACCCTAACATCAACACTGTTTAGCTATGCCCTAACCTCAGCACTGTTCAGGTATACCCTACCCTCAACACTATTCAGCTATACCCTAACCTCAACACTGTTCAGGTATACCATAACCTCAATACTGTGCAGCTATACCCTAACATCAACACTGTTCAGCTATGCCCTAACCTCAGCACTGTTCAGGTATACCCTAACCTCAACACTGTTCAGGTATACCATAACCTCAACACTATTCAGCTATAGCCTAACATCAACACTGTTCAGGTAAACCCTAACCTCAACACTGTTCAGCTATACCCTAACCTCAACACTGTTCAGGTATACCATAACCTCAACACTGTTCATCTATACCCTAACATCAACACTGTTCAGCTATGCCCTAACCTCAGCACTGTTCAGGTATACCCTAACCTCAACACTATTCAGCTATACCTTAACATCAACACTGTTCAGCTATACCCTAACATTAACACTGTTCAGCTATACCCAAACATCAACACTGTTCAGCTATACCCCAACATCAACACTATTCAGGTATATCCTAATCTCAACACTGTTTAGCTATACCCTAACTTCAACACCATTCAGCTATACCGTTACCTCAACACTGTTCAGCTATACCCTAACCTCAACACTGTTCAGGTATACCCTAACCTCAGCACTATTCAGCTATACCCCAACATCAACACTGTTCAGGTATACCATAACCTCAACACTGTTCTAGGATACAAGCCTCATTTCTTGTTATGACAATATTATGGGTTATCATCCATCAGTAACTGTTTACATTGATATGGGCAGATCATGTGTTGAGTAGTTCCTCCAGGTATTCAATCCCTGGTTAATTCATTTTCCATTTTCCTGTTACATTCCATTTCGCACCTTTTTGTGGCTTTTAACTTTTATATGGCTCTATAATGACTTACAAAATGATTGAGGTTAGGTATGTTCCTGTAGTCAATATTGCCATAATCTGAATTGAATATTTCTTACTGTTCTCTTATGACTGCAAGCTTTCTTTCTCTCGTTATTCATCATGTTAAAATTGAAACAATGTATAAATTGTTGGAGTGCAACACTCATTGCTCATTACTGGTTAGTTGATACCTCTGCGACCACATCTGAAGTACCTCCCTGCAGATATTGATTTAATCTATATTTTCCAATAGAAATCTGGATAAATGATCAGCTGGATTAATTGTGGTATTAAAGGACTGGTACAGAATTAAGGTGACCTGGACCATGGAAGCCTCTTTAACTGAGACGTCTTTAACGTTCACGAAAAACATGCCCGCAATGGCATTGACTGATTGTGTGTTTGAATATTCTCTTCTCAAATTTTCATTTCACACCTGTCACCTGATCTTAGCTGTCTAAATGTTACCTCTCTCACTCTTTTCCCTAAAGATCTTGATTTATGTTTGAGGTTTCACTAGCCTTTTAAATTCCAGAGCTGCTAAGAACAAACCCATCATTCCCGCATCAGTAATAGTAATGGAAGCATTTCATTGCCGCCATTATTACATGGCCAAATATTGAGTGGTTCAAAGTACTCCATCTCACACATGCATGCTTTTTCTTTTACAATTAGTTTCTGAAGCCTTTATTTTCAGAATGATGTCATAGTAGAGGCTCTTAGGTGGCTACCTATCCATCTAAGAATGACAAAAAAAAATGGATGTTTTCGGCCTGCTTTGCTGGAAGTAAATGTAGTTTGGATTGATACTGAAAATAAAAAATAGAGTTACTTTTAGCTGATATGAATAATAAGAATCAAAACCTACGTTGAAAAACAACAGTATTGATTAGAATGGCTCTGAGATTGGAGTTAATGTAACAATGATGAGATTGAATTAGCATTTCAGAATTATATCGGATGAACAGTTCCTTAACATGTCACAGAAAAGAGACAGAATAGGGCCTAGAGGTACAGCTTCTTGACTTCTGTCATGGCTTAATATCAGTATTATCAATGTGCTTTACTTTCATCTTCTGAGTGTAGCAAATCTGTTACATGCTGTATGCTATCCACAAAAGAATAACAACCTTCACTAATGTACCAGTGTTATTGAGATACAGCACACTGTAAAGATTGTTCCTCATGCAATATTAATTTTGTGCAATCACACCACACCAACTGGATGGACAAATTAGACTTACTTTCAACCATGAGACATTTGTAAAGCCTGTCTTCTCTTTCCAGTTCCCATTAATCACATATATATGTATTTTGTTGTTTACAGTGGGGGTCATAGGACAGTTCCCTCCAGGTCAACTTATCACTACCTAAGTAAATGTGATAATATGGGCTCCTCATCTGTAAATTAAGCATTTCCTTATTTTCACCGGTGATAGAGAATAGTGAAATGCTGGATTAAAATTAGTATAAAAAAGGTTAGACCTTTAGCAATTTTGAAGTCGTAGTAAGAATGAATCAATTGTCCAGTATTACTGTGTCATATTTGTGATTATATAAATATATAAATATCAACATTTTGTATTCATTCTGATGTGACTGGTGTGAAATAAATCACAATGCTATGAAAATACCATGTAATAGTTTTTCTCTCCTTTTTGGTTTTGATAATAACTGTATCCTTTGGTATCAAGCAGGTGTGTGTATGGGTGTGTAAGGGTGTGTGTATGTATGTCTGTGATGTAAAACTTGTTAATACAAGTATCTCAAGAAGAGAAGTTTGGACAAATCTCATATGTGGTAAGTAGGTGTACCACGTAATGTGCAAAAGCCCTATTGTTTTGGTGGAGGTTAAAAGGTCATTTAGGGTCAATAGGGGTCAAATTGTGAAAACCTTGTGAACACAGTATCTCAAGAAGGGAAGCTTGGGCAAGTGTCATGTTTAGCATGTAGATGTATCGCATTGAGTACAAGAACCCTATCTTTTTTGTGGCGATTAAAGATCAACAGGGGTCAAAGTGTAGAAATCTTGTAAATACGACATCACAAGAAGGAAAGCTTGGACACATTTGGTATGTAGGTGCCACATTGCAAACAAGATTCATAGTGGAGATCAAAGATCATTTGGGGTCAAGAAGAGTCAAATAGTTATAGCATTGGAAACACAATAAGAAGGAAAGCTTGTACAAATCCTATAATTAGTATTTAGGTGTGTTCAATTCAGTGCAAGGATCATATTGTCTTTGATGAAGGTCAACATTTTTTGTTTATTTTACCAGGCACCAATACCTCACACCCTAAGAATAAATGTAGTCTAAATAACTCTTCAACTAAATTTATTTTGAGAGTCAAAATATGATGGGGGGCAACCACTCCCCTTCCCATCATGGCAACCCCACTTTTTAACTGTCATGTCAATCAGGACCGTAGATAGGGTCATATCCTCAGGGGGTGTGAAAGTCCCAAATTCGTACTCACTTTAAGTTTTTTCCAAGTGGACAGTTTCAGACACTACAAAGCACGTTTCAGGATAGAATCCAAAATTTTGTAACATCCTATTTACTGGGAAAAGGATCAGTGATTGGGGTTTGTATAATGGTATCTGCCCATAACAGCAATGTAATGAAATTGAGACAACCAACCATAATTTCTTGGAATACCCAAACGTACGTTTCAACTGATGCGTGGTGTTGTACTAAGTCTACCCCTAAGATAATTCATTTGAATACATGAACATTAGATAGAGTTTATATTCGCCTCATTAATTCCTGCAATCATGTTTCAAAGAGATGTGATTAAACGTCTCCTGTCATCAGGGAATTATGCTACTCTGTAATGATTTGAAGGTATCTCATGTGCGTGGGTATGATTTGCGCGCATCTTGAGACTTCGCGCGGTCGCTAGGTTACGCTGGTGTAGTTAGTGAGCTTAAACTTAGACGGCATGTCGGCACGTGCTGACTTGCTCAGATCGTTGATTCAGGGCGGCCATTGTTGGATGGATAATAATATAGTTCTCCGTTGTACATAAGTTGCAACGTTTGTCGACATTTGAATATGGTGAGGCTCTTCTTAAAATTTTCCACGTAATTTTGAATTCCTTGCTAATATCTTTGAGAGACCAAATGTGTTTTGACAATGCTGTTTGATTTCTTTACCTTCTTTATTGAATGAGTGGTGGTGGTTTGTGAGTCTTGTCTGGAAACTGGTCTCGGTTACACCTACATATGTCTCCTCGCAGTCATCTATTACCACAGTAGCCCGGTGCACAACAATAGCTGCAATCCGTCTAACGGGCAATCTGTTTTATTTCTGCAGTTGCACGGTTTGGTTTCAGGTTCGGGCATTTGGTTCTGCCGCATTTTCTTATTATGGGCATTTACGGTGGATTTCTCGTTTGGCATGCAGCTATAGGACAGTTTGAGAGTATTCCTATTGAAAATCTTCTGTAATGCGTGTCCTTTAGGCCAAGCTTTCTGCAACGATGTTCAAGGACTGCCGCCCGACGTTTTTTTTTTTACTCTCAGGTCAAATGGCGGGTTAAACCATGTGGTGTTTCTTTGTCTTACTAGGTGTCTGCGTTTTGTTTCTTCTATTGATTTGTATTTTGGCTTAAAAAAATCAATCCCCCCCCCCCCTCATCCACCCAGATGGCCGGAAACGGTATTGTAAGGTCGATACTTGACCTGCATGTGTCTAGCGGTTCATTGAATATGCTAAAAGAATCCAATCAAAACTCTCTTTGTTATTAAGTAAAAGGCTTTACCCAACGGCAAACCCAGGAAAATGGGTAATAGTTATACAGATTTTATTCTCAGCCCAAAGGGGATGGATGACTAAAGCAAGTAATAAAAAGAAATAAAAAAGAGTTTATTTACAAAAAAAAAAATCAGAAAAAGTCAAAGGGCCTTCACCTTCCCCGGATCCGCCACATGAGTAGAGCTCATGTTGTGGCAGAGCCATATATAGAGAGTATATATGCCATATATAGAGATATATATAGCCATATATAGAGCCATATGTAGAGCCATATATAGAGCCATATACAAAGCCATATATGGAGCCATATATAGAGCCATATATATAGCCATATATAGAGCCATATATAGAGATCCTCTTTATATGGCTCTGAGTTGTGGGAAGACTATCTGTGATTGGCTGAATTTTCGCTGCAGAATCCTTTTCTCTACGGGCTTCAGCGTGGAAGAATCAACACACACATACCTCAGCGCAAATACTGCAGGCAACTGACGCGGTACACGCCAAACTTCCACTCGGCTGTGCTGTGACCCTGCTGTGCTGTGATGTCGGATCTGTATATGCAAATTGGCTTCCAGTTCTATATAATCCATAATGTTGAACCTAAGAAAATAGGTACTACTTCTTTGGATTTAATTGATTGGGAGTTCGAAGGGGATAGCCGATTATAGTCATACAACATAACCCGGAAAAGGGCTATTTTCAAAAGAACAAGATCACAAGAACTCAAAGGGGTGGGGGTTAAACTCCTAACCCCACTCCCTTGGATCCGTAACTGAAGTCCATGCCTTTGTTACTGTACGAGTGTGTATATACTGCAATAAAGGATCACGATGGACAAGTACGCCCCTATTTAGGACCCTGTGGGAAACTGCATGAATATAAGACTTTATAGACCCTTCTACTTTCAAGTTCTTGTCCAAAGTATTCTTATACCCATTCGCACGGACCAGCGCGAACCACTTGCCATTCATTTATGGGCCTTTGAGAAAAGAATGAAAGACAGTCGATTCTATTGTACATCTCTGGAAGCTTGAAACAATGGCCTGTGATATTACCACTGTGCATTAAAGTTCGTAACCATGCATGAAGGATTAAGAAACCTGAATTAGATTTCAGCAGTGAGGTTAAGATATTGTAATCTGTGATATTGTACTCCTTCAACCTAGCAGCACTTTTCTGGACTTTTTACCCTGATCCAGTATAAGGAGAGATTCCATCACTAATTTTCTGATGCCTCTTTAACAGCTAATGTTGGATCCAAGAGAGAATATAACAAAACAAGTTTGAAAGACAATATATTCTGTCAAAAGGCGTTCTTATGACTATTGAGGTAAATAAAGAATGTGTTAACAATATATACATAGATTCCATGCTTGACTTTGCACACAACCTTTGTAAGCCTGAAATGCCTGTAATTTGTCAGGCTCTGATTTATCTCCTTATGAAAATTTGGGTAGTTGCACTTCTTCACTCTTCTGGCACATAACCTTTACACAGGAGTTATTCATAGCGTAATGACAATGGAAAACAATGAAGAGATTTGATTTGCATGTAATACTTTTAGACCAAAAAAAGAAAAACTTGAAGGAAAATCGATTGATTTGCTCCTGACAAAGGATGAAATTAAGACATAGCTTTAAAACAATACTTTCATGAAGAATTAAAAGAGCCAAGAATGTGACAAGTGTTAGCTTTTGGCAGATGGGAGATCTGAAACAGTTTCACTGAGTTTTGAACATTAATTAGAACAAAGCAATGATCATATACACAGGCGTGTAGGGGGGACACAAGGGGGCATGAAAGTGGAGAAAAGGTAAACTAAGAAAAAGTAAAAATAAAAATGAAAACAAACGGATTCAATTACCCGGTGTTTTATGATTGCCGAAAGCAATTGTAACTTGTATGAGGCTTGAAAGCGAGTGAAGGACAGCCCGCGAATTCTTACCCGCACAGGGTGTCGATGGAAGGTATGTATTACTCACGTAGTCTAGATACGGAAACGTAGAAAGAACGTACAAAAGAAAAAAGAACTATCGCGTCAAAACGACAGTTTTCGTAAAACTGACATTTTCACGACTTAAATGAACTCGTCAAAATGGCAAAAATCTGAAATTGGGCGATTTCTTAAACTTTTCGAAATAGCAACATTTAGAAAATTGCTATTTTGCCGAGTCAGAACACCTCGTCAAAATAGCAACCTTTGGAATTTTGACATTTTGCCAAGTTAGACCAACTAGTCAAAACGACAAAATTCGGGAAAAAAAATGTTATTCTGCGGAGATCTTACATGCCAGAACGACAATTTTCTAAATTTTGGGATTTCGATCTTGCCAAAATGTCATTCTCCTGAATTTTGTCATTTTGATGAGATGTTGAACTCGGCAAAATCATGGCAATTTCTTGATTTTGTCATTTTGACGAGTTGGTCCAAGTTGGCAAAATGGCAATTTTCCTATTTTTGTTTTCCTTTTTGAAATGATGCTGAAGAACGTCAAAATGACAAATTTCAGATTTTTGTGATTTTGACGAGTTCATTGTGTCTTCAAAATGTCACTGTCACGAAAATTGTCATCTGGCACTACGCCGTGCATATCATATATCCTAGATATGTATTTTGGTCATCCCTTATAGTTCCTCTCCTCCTGGTCATATAGTCTTCTTGCCTGTGACCTCTGAACACTATTGTCCATGCTAAGCCACTTTCCATCTTTAAGAGGTGATTTCCAGGTGCCATTTAGAACAGATCCTGATCATGTGCTTGGATCCTGATTGATTGAGGATTACCAGTGGTGGAATTTGCCAGTAGGCATTGGCTACTGCTTATTAGCAAATGACGGGGCTGGGTGGACCATTCTGTACTTCTTCTGTTTTGCACTCGCCACCTGTCACCTGCCAGGAGAGGTTGTGCCCGACATTTTGCCGTTGCCCTATTTTCCAAGTTTGGGTAGATTTAGGTGTCCCTGCTTGCAGGAAGACTGTTCAAGTGTGGGTAGAGACCTACCGCATGTTCGCATGTGGGTATGTACTCGCTGTAGATTCTCCCAAGTTATATGGCCATAATGGGATGTCAGCTGAAGCTGTTTTTGTCGTAGACGAGTGCACGGGGTCAATGAACTGGTGCTAACATAGACATCTGTACGGTGTGGTATCTTGCAGTAACACGGAATCCCAACCCCCCCCCCCCCCCCGGGCACGTCTCTTTTCAGACATGCACATGTATGTATTTGTTAGATCACTTCAGATGAGTGAGGGGGAGGAGCGGGGGACACTGGAGAAAAGTTCTATCTGGGTAGAATGCGTCCCTTTGGTGCCGCCACTGGTGACTAAGTGGTCACTAAGTGATTCTTCCAGAGAAGAAGTTTTACAGTTTTGCCCCCACAAAGAGACAACTAATATATTGAACGGACGTCATAAGAAACAGGAATTTTATCAATCTTTTAAATTGCCGTGCCTTCTCTCTAGGGCAGTCTCTCGAATATAAATCAATGTATGTCAAACATTAGTCAGTACGGTTTAGTTCGTGATACATTCAATAATTTAGGGGATTCCTCCACATACATCGACATTCCATACAGCCATAAGTAGTCCATAATGGTCCATCGGTGTGGGATGTTAAAAGCAGAAAAATGGCATCCATGCACGAAAAATGAGGCTGACTTGGATATTCCTCATTATACGAGTTACATTCATAAATTATCATGTACATCATTCATCTTGTAAACGGAATTCCCCGTTTGCATTGCTTCTATGCAGTGGCATGCACAATGTCCCCCCCCCCCTACCTCCGAGTGGCAGTCGCGGGAAGGTGGGAAGATTAAACTTGAAGGAAATCATACGACCAAAATGCGGTCAGCCAGGTCTTGATGAACAGTCAGGATAGTAGAACTTGATCTCGTCACTGCAACATATGCAATCACGTTACTGCATATAACCTATGAGTGGGGAGAACTATTTTCCCACAGGTGAACAACCGTGAAACATTAATGAGTCTGCAGTAGACTGAATTATATAATTGGTAGCCTAGTCAAGTTACTGATCACTAATTCGCGTGAAGTGTCTGTATATTTTTTCCTGCACATTCATTCTCTGCCAATTCAGAGAGGCCTTATGGTAGTCAATGGAGCAGCATGGGCAAACACATCACTTCAACATAACGTACCAAGAATTTAAAAACAAAGGTTGTAAATATTTTAGGATAGCTCTAAATGTGCGGTGCAGTGTTGGGGTCAGGGACATAGCCTATGCCCCTATTGCACCTCCCTTGATCCGCTATAGTGCTAACACGTGAATTCCTAGTCACCCTTCAAGGCATTTCCTCGACGAAATTTGAGTGAAATCCAATTCTTCGTTACTTGTTTGATCTTCTCAGCTAGCTGTTCCCAAGACTCAGAATCACTTTAGTCTCATAACGAAATATCCCCAGCAATACCTTTACGTTGATATATATTGCTACTAAGTTTGCTCGCTAAGTATGATGTATACCTTCAAATTGACAACATAATCGATAACTTTACAAACAGTTTCAAAAGTCCCAAGTCATGATGACTGGATCTTAATTTCATTGAATGAATCAAACATTGCAAACAACAACATACCATTTATTTGTACTGTTTGCAGGTAGGACGGGAATAGTAGAAACTCTTACGAAGACTAACACTGACACAAAAGAAACAATGACTTACAAAGACTATGCAAGATCTACCTTTCACTTGCTCCAACCCCCCCCCCCCCGTCCCTACCACCAAAAGAAAATTGTAATCTTTGCTTGAAGGAATTTAACGTTGAAGGTATATTTTAATGGCAATTGGAGGGTTCTTAAATTAAAGAGGATGATTTTCCTCCACGGGCATTTCAAACCACATATGAATATCTTGTTCCTAACTCGAGATATTGCTGTCGAAGAAGGATTTCTCTGGTCAAGAAAGATTTTTAATCGTCTCAAGGTTACAAAAATGCCATGTAACAGTGGCAGGCTAATACAAGATGTATTTTTTCTCTTTGAAAGTGAAGCCTTCATTTCCCTTGAAATTTGACACTAGTGAAATTGCAGTTTGGAAAAAAAAATGAAAATTTATCACACACATAATTTTAGATTGAATCTACAATTAAGTCTCAAATTGCCTGCCATGTAATAATCTGTCTAAGTTTCCCTCTGCACTGTTGGGCCGCCGGTCAAAACGTTACGGCGCGAAAACATGAACAACAACAAACTGCACGTAGATACACATCGCATACTAGCCTCGATCTGTCAAACAGCTTACAAAGTAATGGGCTGCATCCAGTGCATGGACTGTCGTGCAGAACTTTGCTTTTTGAAGGTGTTGTGCAGTTGTGACTTTGGGATATGAAGTTCATTTTGGGAACTTCTGAGGATGAATCAAGTCATATAACATTCAATGACTTACAAATGCAATCTAACATTAGGCTCCGTGCTGACTAGTTACAGTAAACTTCTTTCGCAGGCGAGAAGCTTAATATGTTTGGCATACAAGCGATAAACCGACCACCAAAGGCTGTTGGCACTGTGAGCCCGAGTGTTACTACTAGTGCAAATGTGGTAAGAATTGAGCTTACTTTGCTTCCCGTGTTAGCCAGATTTGCTCAGGCCCTACGTGTATATTTGTAAAGGGATGAACCATTTTCTAAGCTAGGCCTAAGTCTTTCAAATAGCCTGTCCAACTAACTTTGGCTAGGCTAAGTTAGACCGAACGTTAGGCCGTGTAGGCTAGCCTAGGCCAAACGTTAGGCCTAATCTAGGCCTATTTTGTTCTGCTTTTGATCAGTATAATGCTGTTTGTCTCCTGTTTTATTGAAAATTATCAACTTCCTTTTATCCTTCTTAAGGGCCTGGGTCCATTTGAAAGTCTGAAAATGAGATTTAAGATAAGTTTGGCCCACTGTGTAGGCTAAGTGTCCCAACACTACAGTTTTGTCAAATTTGTGGCTTGTCCATCTTCAAGATTTTAAATTATAAACCTAATAAAAGTTGGATTGTTTCTCCCCTTTGTCAATGTTCTGATGTTTGAAAGACATAGCCTAGATTAACATTGTTTGTAGTCATGAGACTCCAGCAAAATAATGCTAGCAAAACTTAACAAGGTTTATTGCTTTGTGTAACTGTATTTTGAACACATGTGCTATCCATAATTCCCACAGATTCTTTGGTCACCTCACCTGACATTGGCTATTCTTGTTCTGCTATCAGTCTAAATGTTAGAGTTAAATCTATGATAAACATGGTTTAGTGTGTAACGTAACAACTTAAAAGGCAAACTAGGCTAGAGCCGATTGCCCCATAAAATGCCCTGAAGAAAGAGGTCCGAAACAAAAGAAAGAAACAAACCCAAGGCACCAAGGGACAATTTAATTCTAGTGCCCTACCTTTGTATCAGAATCTGGAGAAAAAAGAAACGTGTCAATGTCAACCGTGAAACAGTGTACAGAACTGGAGTTGATAACCCACTCACAATCTCATTCACTATCAACTCCATGGAAGAAGCTAAAATTTTCTGACACTGAATCTGCAAAAGGATTTGACCACCTTTTTGCCATGACAACAAACCTGGAAGTTAGTATACAAACCTTTACATGCTACAATTGCTCAGTGCATTTCTCCCAGACAAGAATTTGAAAACTAGAATAACATCGCCCTTCTAAGATCAAGTGTCGTAAGTCCCAAAATTGTCAGTCATTTGAGATAAGGTAACCACAAACCTTTGGAATAAGCTTAGTGGCCCTTCTTGCACTCGCTTGATGAGAATCTTATCTCTTCCATGAAAAGGACCCCAGGTGTGAGTAGCATAATCAAGGTGGGATCTACTACAGGTGTTTCCCTGTTTCATTGCATACAGGTTATTTATGTATGCCTATCATTGCTGGCAATACTCTGCCAGCTTTCTCTATAAGACAATGTTTTATGGGCAGTTCCTATGTCTTTGGTCCCGTACAGTGTACTGTATACTTACAAGTTACATGCGATCAACTTAGTTCAGAAACTTGATTGTGTTTCGTATGCATGACTTACCTTGTTGAATGTTGATAATATGCAACTTAATTGAATTGAAACATAACTCCTCAATATTTCTGCAACAGGAAGATCAACTGAGTGACTGTTGGCAAAAAGCAGCTGACAGAGACGATAAGATGGATGCAAATGAAGGTTTAGTACAGAGTAAAGTCAACATACCTGATTCTGGTAAGTCTTTACTTATTGTAATGTCTGCTTCCTGGCTGTTTCAGAAGTACATGTCTGTTCCACAATGTATCTGTTGCACAGTTATTGACTTGACTGTCTGGCTGTTTTATTGCATACATTAGCAACATATCATATGTCATCTCACATTAGCAACATATCATATGACATCACAATGCTACAGTTTTGGCTGCTTTGAGTAAAAAATGACCTTCCAAGGTCTCATGAATTTGTTTGAATTTTTTACTTTTGTTTTCTCTGGTATGTATATGAGCACAGTGGTAGTACCTTCTTTTGATAAGTGTTACAATTAAGTAGGCCCACAGTATGTGATTTGTTGTTTAGTTGAGTTACATGTACAGTAACTGCACTCACAGACTTTATGTGAAAGGAAATTTCAAATCTCTGAATATTCATGACTACCCTAACAACTTTTTTTTTTGCCTTGCTTCATTTAGCAAAATGTTTTGCTGTTTAAAGGAGTCGACATGTTTCAATACGTCATTGCAGTTTGCAAGAATACATGCACTGCAGTTCAGATGTTGAACATTTTGACATTCCTGTAGAAATTAATGATAATTAACAACTCAAGGAGGATGATGACTGTTCCTTAATAGATTCAACAAGTTCAGATAACTCATCCACTTCACCAGTTGTGACTGAACCAGCAGTGAAAGAACCAGCAGTGCACAGAACCAGCAGTGAAAGAACCAGCAGTCACAGAACCAGCAGTCACAGAACCAGCAGTCACAGAACCAGCAGTCACAGAACCAGCAGTCACAGAACCTTGTCTTATAAAGAGGCAGGATAATCCACCACTTGATGAGAAGAAAATCAGCAAGGTAATACAAACCATTGCCAAACATTTTGTAACTAAAAGGACACTAAATGTTTTTTCAACTAGCGACCATTGTATAAAAGACATAGGTTTTCATCAGTGCACCAATAAACCTGTGATCATGTGTTGTGCTCAGTCTACCATTGTGAACAAATTATTTTTAGGAAGGTTGTATTTTCTGGGGGTAAAACCTATCATACACACAAGATACTATTTTCCAGAAGCATTCTTAAGGGTTGTTAATGCTGTAATTAGTTTGTTGAGTTTGGTGTAGCAACAAGTGTTTCCGTAACTAACAGAGCTTTGTCAGTCACATATAGATACTGTTCAAGTGAAATGAAAACAACTGACTTGTATACCTGGGTAACAATTACTCTTATTTTGTATATTTATGGCATTTAAATGCATACCATATGGTTCTAAAAACATCAATTACATTACATTTAATTCTTCTAATATTGTACTGTACATACTTATTTTGAGCTATCCTCTGTTTATAGCAGGATTGAAGATGTACCACATAGAACTCATACCTTTGGAACTGCTGCTGAAGCACTCTTAATTGAGTTTGTTTGGTAGGCCATGTTCATACAGAACTTTGTCACATCCAATGCTGATGAGCATAAGTTTTTGCATAAGCCGTTGCGTAAGCAGTTTGTTTTTGCAGAAGTACAGGTCCCCCAAACCCTGACATCTCCACATGATTTAATGTTGAGTAAACATTTTCACATGGTTTAGTGTTTAGTAAACATCTGCACATGGCTTAGTGTTCCATTCTTACACCATTTTCTGTATTTCTTTTGGTGTTTTTTTTCCTCATTAGGATCAACCAAACTCTGTGTATAGTAATACAATCTTTGATGAGGAGACTGATAGCGAATCAGACTCCGACACAGAAGCAGTGTTTGTCAAACGCTCAAGAGGGAGGGCGACATTGCTCAGTGAAGATGATGAGGACAATGAAGGTAATAAAATAACATTTTTGTGAAGAAAATCTGTCACATTCTCAAGAATGACATAGTTTGTGATTGAACTGTCGGCAGACTGTTTCAAAAACAATGAACCAAGTAAATGATAATAGCAGGAATGTGAAATGACCACAGAACAACTGATGTTTCATGAAGTGAGAAAAGAAAAAGACTGGTATTAGTGGGTAAATAAAAGCACAATCATGCAACATTTGTAGATTTATATCATTACAGTACCACTTTATCATGATCTGTTTTTATGGAAGGTTCATGTTTAACATAAGTATGCATCTCCAGTGACTGTTGTCATTAACCTCCGGTTCACACACCTTTCCTGTTGTGACCTATTCTTGATTGTCCAGTCACCTTGCGACCTGTGACTTCAATTACAAGTCACAAATATAAAAATCAAGCAGGCTACCACAAGAGACATAGGTCTACACACTTCTGCAAGGAGGCTGAGATGGATAGGGTTGACAGACATGCTGCCGTCTTGTTAGGGTACATGTGAAGAGGAATAGTTATGTCGTCAAAGCATGTGTATGTCCAGTCGGTTGATACTGTCCAGTGGTGTCCCTCAGCCTAAAGTTGGCACAATTTTGTCACGGACAGCTGTTCCACAAACTTTGACACTTTGTAGGCCTAGTGTACATGCGTACTTTCAATTTGCTGGTGAACAAATACTGTAGTCAGTACGTCATTATTGTAAGGAAGAAGTGTGGTTATTAAAATGAAAGAGCACTGTCAACTTTAATTTTCTATTGTGTGGCATTGTAGGCACCTTTGCATTGTGTGACATCATAAGACAAATCATAGAGGCAGATTTTATTTCCTACCAGGTATCCTGAAACATTGAATAGTCAGACAATCCCCAACATATTTAACAGTACCTGAAGGACTATTGTGTGGCAGAGTTGGTTTTCTTTTAAAAAGTTCGCCATCAAATTAATACTCTGTTGCGATGATCTCCACTACATGCAGACTGAACAAAGTCACCGTCTTTGTATTCTGTTTTTGAATTTTGTGAATTATCAGATGATCTTCCTGCTAAAGCTGCTCACGAGGGACAATACAGAGAGGAGAAATCAAATGGTGCAGAAGAAAATATGGTAAGTAGTATGTCAGTAAAAAGGACCTTGCCCTGTGACTGAGAATATAACAAAACGAAACATGGTTGAAACATTTCAATTTGCAGTTGAAGCCATTGTTTATGTGACTACATGAACCTACAAACTGATTGTTTGAAGTTACAAAGGATTTTGATCTGATGTCATTGACCTTGGAGATCGTAAATCTCACTTTCAAAAACAATAAATTAAGAGGGAGGGGGGGGGGGCATTGTGATCGACAACAGAGTAGAAACTTTACTTCACTGCATGATAGGAAGAAGTGTATGACACTGCATGGTAGAATGTACTGCATGACACTGCATGGTAAGTGGTAGTGCATGACACTGCATGACAGACAGCAATGTATGTCATTGCATGATAAGAAGTAGTGCATGAAAACTGCATAGTAGAAAGTAGTGCATGATGCTGCATAGTAAAAATAAACTGTAGTAGATGATACTGCATGATAGAAAGTAGTGCATGGAAGAAAGCAGTGCATGGTTGAAAGAACTACACAACACTTTGTGACAGAAACTAGTGCATGACACTGCATGATAGAAATTTAACTGTAGTGCATGATGTTGCATGGTAGAGAGTAGTGCATGGCACTGCATGGCAGAATGCAGTGCATGGTAATGCATCATAGGAAGCTGTGTATGAAACCATATAATAGACTGTAGTGCATGTCACTACATGGTAAAAAGTAGTGGATGACACTGCATGGCTTTTGCAGGTCTACCACCCTCACTTAAGGTGGGAATAAGATATATCTGGTTAAAATGGGCTAACGAATTGTGTGTTCAAGTGAGTCATGGTGTGTGCTGGTATATTGTGGAGTGCACTTGCAGTGCAGTGTGTACTAGTCTGTTGTGGTGTGCATTGGTAAATTGTGGTGTGTGCTACTCATTTGTGGTGTGTGCCAGTGAATATGGATAAGTGAATGTTGATGACCATGGCATCTTGTCTCTACAGACATATTAAACCTTGAATAATAGTTGGCCCAGTGTTAACATGTATGTGAAGTTGTATGCAGTTCAGTAAAGGGAATAATTTTCAAAAGTTTCAAAATTTTCCAAAAGTTCCTCCAAAATTTGCATAGTACTTTCCAAGTCTCTTGGGCATTTTGTTGCAAAGTCTGTGAAAGGCCATGTGTGGCATATGCAAAAAATTCCGCACAATATTCCATTTGTGTAGCAATTTGACTATTTATTGGAGCAAAATGAGATGAGATAAATTATTCGCAGTACATTCATGCGTACAGTGCCTCAGTTTATTTTGTCAGGTACTTCATGAATGTTATTGTAAATTCATTTAGTGACTGCCCACTACATTTCAATCTCTAATATGCAGCTCAGTGATTTAATCTATAGAGGTGCTTTGCATTCTTTTCACCAGCAAATGTTTCTTCTATTGCTTTGTGTAAACTGAGTTTCAAAATATGATAATATAAGCTCAGCAAAAATATTATCTTGCTCATTTTTCACCATGGGACTTTAATTTGCAACTGTCTTTGTTAGATTCTAGGAGTTTGTCATTCAGTGAAATTGTATGAGCAATATGTAAATTTTCAACTCATTATAAAACAGAAATTAGTAGCTTTCTCAAGTTAAACTGCATGAAGCCATATTCTAAGTCAGTGTTTTTTGCTAGGCCTCAGAAACAGGAGGGGTGGGGGGGGGGGGGGAATTACCTCCCTTTACCAATTTTTTTGGGGGGGATTTCAAATTCTAGGGAGATTCCAGAAATTGTAAATAAACCAAATGAGTGGATCAGTTATTTTTGTTCACCATACAAAAAGTAGTTGTAATTGAACAGATGAAAGAAAATATTACTTTGTTGCATTAATTTATGGTTAATTAACTAGCCTCTAAAACAAAGAAATTAATACAAAAGTACTCAGCATAATTGGTCAAAGAAATAGTTTGTTCCATTTTTCCTCAGAAATGCATGAAATAGTAGAAAGAACTCCCAACTAAAGAAAGGCATGTAAAAAACTCAAAATGTTACTTTGAGGCTAAAATACTCCCATATTGGACGTAGCCCAGCTCATTAGCTTAATGTTACTCTTACTTACCATCAGTGTTGGGCCTAGCTTTTGAAGTTCTAAAGGGATCATGAGTTACAATTTCTACTTTTAGAATTCTTACTGAGTTTTCAGTATTGCTGGTAGTAGATTCTTTAATTTTGTCACAGTCACCCTTTCGCAGTGAACACAGATATTTTATCACCACCTCTTTATTGCTGCTGTTATTGGGCATAGGCTAGTCTTAGACATGCTAAGTTAATATTAGGTAAGGCCTCATAATTATCACAAAGAGCTCACCAATTTTTATCACAATATTACTGTTTCCTAAGGAAGTTATAATATCAATTAGTGAAGAACAAAGATTTGGTTCAATTTTACAGTTTTTGGAGCAACATTGAAGCATGTTGACTCAGACAGGCAGTACATACGTTAGGTGAAACAACAGTCCGTTAAAAAAAATGATACATGAAAAAAGAAAAGCTATATTGACATTGAATCAGAATTTCATGTAAAGCTGTACACTAGAAACCATTGTCACTGTGATTCAAAGAACTTCAGATATGACATTAGGACCAATGAACCTGTGAGATTGCTCCATTTTTGGTGGTTATGAACTTTGAGGAATAGAATGTCAATTCTCCTAGTATAATTGGTCCATGAGACCTGCACGGGAATTTCAAACGGACGATTACTTTTGTTGTGGGATTTGGAAAGTCAGTGAAGGAATTGCTTGAATGATTATCAAAGGTCAAAGATTGTTAAACCAAACAAGTTACTACTTGTAACTGCTAGTGAAGAAGAATATGAGCATATGCAGAGACAATGTGATGATCTCTCTGGTATGTGAACAACTTTTTGTTATCTCAGAACAATAATTAACTTTGTAATGGTTTCCCTTCAATTACTGGCCCAAGTGACATACGCAATTCTTACTCTCAAAAGTCAAACAATAGTATGCTCTCCTTTTCCAGTCAATATTAGCACACTAACTCTATTAAAGTGTTGTTCTAAATGAGAAGATACCCTGGGATTATCTGTCTTTATTTGGACCTAGACTGGTCTGTCCAAAACATTGACACTGATGTAATTAATATTGAGTTTTAAGACTGAGATTATTTAAATGAAAATATTCAGTCCCTCTGACTGTCATCATGGTGCTATTTGTTGATCAATATTTTTTCTTGTAATCCATCTTATTTGTACTTCCATATTCACAGAGTCCTAGAATGTGTTATTCATATTCCTTTGTACTTCTCACTGATGCAGCAATGCTTGAAGCAATAATTATGTGTGTCACTTTGCCTGTTTTCTGGAAATGTTTATTTTGTATAAATTTATATTTGCTTTATATTGTCAGTGTTCTGTGAAAACATTCTCTTGTGAATTCATTGAAGATATCAACAAATCTTTCATTTTCCTCTAAATCAAATATATCTTTGCCAACAGGAACACCCGGAGAACCTTTTCAAATCTGACTTATTTGATGCTGATTCAGATTCCGACATTGACCGAAAAAAAGAGAAGAAGAGTCTGAAAAGGGTCAGAAAAACTATCCTTAGTGACGATGAAGATGAGGAAGATGACAACAAAGAAGGTATCTGCTTTTGTTTCCCCTCTGTCACCCACCACTGATCACTATTAAACATATTTATCTTGGCATAATATTTTTTCATTAGCTGAATATTACATTACAAAATACTGTTTGGGAGATGCTTCATTGGCCAACACTTGTGTTAGATATGTCCAAATATGACATTAAATAGCATTGTGTTTGAAAAGTTATTGTCCTTTCCTCAAATCTATGGCATTAAGCTGTTTTGCTATTAAAGTCTTAAGTCAGAACTGCACATTTACTTGGCAAATTGTTGTTTAAAAACAGGTGAGAACAATTGCTGTTTCCTTTCAGCCAATTCTAAAAAGAAGACTCCTCTTGAAGGAGAAGATGACAGTGATTCAGAACAAGTGTCTGGCAGTGATGGAGAAACATCCTCAAAAAGGTTGATACCAGAGAAGTACGGTGATCATCTTGAAGGAGATGAGGAGGGGTCCAATGTCTCTGAGAGAGAGAAGACTTCATCAAAGGTTTGTGTTCATTGTAATCCTGTAACTCAACATGAATGAGTTGATGACTGATAATGAATTTGGAATATCATCTCTCTGAACCTCAGAGTGAAGGACATCAACCTCTCTAGCTATCACAGAATGTGTAATTGCTGCTATATTTAAACCTGAATCTCAAGTGAAGGTATGTCCATAAAAGGTAGTTACGTACATTTGTCAGTCCATCTGTAGAGTATTCATAATAGTCAATTAGACTGCATTGTCATAAACCCTATATCTCCCTTGATCGACATGACAACGAAAGTGTAAGCAAGTGTTGCTCATAAGAGTGCACCAAAATCCATAATTCTGGGCTGCATGCTACTTGAATACTTCACTTGCCCCTTCTTTGTGTAGCCCCTTCTGAGTTGCCCCTTCTTCTGAGGGGCCATCTATCACTGAATTACATGATAGTAAGTGGTTTTGCTTGGAAAGGAAAGCGTGCTACCATGAAGTAATATTGGACTACTTTTAGTTAAGATCATCGTCATCAACAAAGTAGACTCTTTAGTCCTGTGAGTTGTCAGGAGTTGATATCATTTGATCATCAGAAATTTAGTTTGCTGTTTTTTTTTCTCTGTAACAAGTAACATTAAACCAGAGTGGCATGTTGCCGTGCAATTGAATGCATTCACAGCTAATTACTTCGGATGTTCCTTTTTGTAAGCAGGCCAGTCGAATTCAGAAACCAAGGAGACTCAAGAAGGAGGCCTTACAGAAGATACACAGTGAAAGTCAGAGATTAATCAGAGGTTAGCAAAACAATGGACCAAACACACCACATGTGATGTGATATTACATCTCATGAAGAACTGGAAAAAGTAAAACCACACTTTGCACACTTTTTGAAGAGCTGGCAAAAATGAAGTCCCACATTGCATGCTATGAAAAACTAGCTAACTAAACATCACTTTCTGTCAAGAACTGGCTAGATAAACCACACATTTGTTGCACACTATCAGAAACTGGTCAAACAAATCTCTATCTTTGAAGAAACCTCAAAATGAACCACAGATTGCAGACTGAAAAAGTTGCCATATAAGTAATACACTGTATAATGTGGCCAGATGAGTCACACTTTGCATACTTTGCACACTATGAAAATGAAATATTTAAGTCTTTGAAGAAGTGGATAAGTAATCCTCACATTGCGCACTGAAGCGTTGCCAGTTTGTCATACATTGCACACTGTGCAACCTGGCCAAATAAGAAGCACACTGCACACTGTGAAACGTTGCCAGGTTAGTCGTGCTTCGCACACTATAAACAGTGGTCAAATAAGCTACACATTGCACACTATGAAACATTGGCAGATTACATCTTAAACACTGGCAAAATAATCCCTACAACGAATGTGCATTGTAGAACATTGCCAGATACATCATCGGTGTTTGCCAATGGCCCCGCCCGACAGTCCAGGGCAAGTACAGAATCACTCGGACAAGTGGACTGCTCGATGTAGCCTGCCAGAGAAGCAGTCCAGAAGTCTTCTTTACATAGGAGATCAATGGCTACTACAAGATGATAAGATGTGGAGTAGTGTGCATCATGTGGACAAGTAAACTAGAACTGATAGCCCAATGAACAAGTAGTTAAAAACAAATTTGTCAAAGCCTTTAAGTCTTACATTGCTCACTGTAAAAACTGTCCAAATAAGTCACACTTTCCACACTGTAAAACATTGCCAGACAAGTCATGCATTGCACACTGTAGAAACTTGTTTGGCAAAACACATATTGCCACACACTGTTTTAAGGCAGACATTGCACACTAGGAAAACTGGATATGTGACCTAAACAAAAATAAACTGGTACACTATTCCACATTACACATACCCTGACATTGACAAGTACAGACGGTGTTATCAGGTCTTACACATTAGCATATTTATTTCTTTTATGTTTGTGTAGCTTTAAAAGTAATTTCCTGACTCAGTTGTATCATACACATTCATGTAACAACTGAAATCTGGTGAACAAACAGTCCTTACTTTTGTGTTGTATATAGCACCCGACCTGTGACATTGAAACTTAAGATCTACTTGGAAAGCTGATAGGAGACAGGATAACAATGTGTTTGGTTGTTTTATTGTTTTTGTACATATATGGAATATTTTGATCCTATTGAGTTTGTCAAGTAAAAGATTTGTCCTTCATTATCCATTTGTTATCAACTCAACATGATCAGCACTAGCCAAACAGCTACATTGTACCTTGGCCTGAAAGTGTGCATGATAGTTTCGAAATTTACCCACTCCTTCAGGTTCAAACTAATGGAAAATAGAGTTTGAATGAAGCATCATATTTGACATTACATGAGGGTAGAGGGGGAGTTGTCTGGATGGTATTCTTCAACACAGTCATGCTTGAATGCTTCAGCCATTTTGGTGGTATTCTAGGCTGGAATTTGAGATGAAAACTGTACAACTGTGAATTGGAGGGGAGTTAACTTGAAGGAGAGTTTTACCAAAACTACCACCCCCCTTTGACTCCCTCTTTGTAGTTATTTGTGAGAGCAAGTGTCATCAGAATATTCCTCACCCTACCAAATTTTTAAACATCTTCTGCATTTCTAGAATCTGCCTTTCATCTTCCATACCACAAACCAAAGCAGTTGACTGTGGATGACTTCTTCAACAAGAGGCCCTCTGTAAGACCCCTGAAGCCAATTAGAGGGCTTTCAAGGTTTGTACTTCTTTTTATGTCTGTCTCTTTCATAGTGTTTGCTGAAATTTTCATTTCAGTGCAAGTGCACAGTAAAGAAGAAGAAAGAGAGTATCGTAAACCATGCCATCATCTTGTCGGACAAAATTGTTTTTGGTACCTCACAAGCAGATTTCAAGTGGGAGGTACAAAATTAAAAATGTGGTCATTGCTGGTAATAAAAGAAACAGTCTTTCCACCATGAACTGGTGCACCCGCAGAGAGGATACTGTCATGAAATTAAAAGGTAGAGAACACAAAGTGAATGAGTCATACTTTTCATCCTGCCAAAGTAATAGACAGACAGATAGGCAGACAAAAAGGGTATCACTTTGATAAATGTGAGACTGAAGTAAGAGAAGTTAAAGTGTGATAGAGCACTTTCCACATTTTTAGCTCATACCAGCATGCTATTATGAGCTATTGTGATCATACAGCATCACTCTCTGTCTGGCTGTCTATCTGTCCACAATTTGTTCAAAATATGCTTCTCCTCCTCCTACATGCTTTCATGGATTTCTTTTGAAATTTAGACACAATGTTCCTTAGGTGGTGGATCATTTGGGGTGTACAAGAATTTTTGGTCCAAGGTCCTATGTGGGCCCTTTGGCCCATTTTATGAAATTCTGCAAACTGCTTCTCCTTCTACTGTTAAAGTGCCCCTTTAAACTGTCGTACACTTTTCAAATTTCCCTATCGTTGCATGAATGATACTTGAGTAATAAGACAGTGTCATTTGGTGTACAAACTGATACTCTATATTGCCCTCCGGTATGTTAACCAGTATATGGACATTAAAGGGGCACTTTCAGTTGTTCATGAACTAAAGTTAGTCTTCAGAAACCTGTCAATTTTGTGTCAAGTTTCCAGTGACAGATGCATTTTCAAACTAAGAGGGTCATATTATGTGTCACATACAAATGACCACTAATAAGTGAGTAGTTAATAATTTAAATTGCTTTTGATAAACTTGTGACCATTCACTTTTCCACATTATCACTAATTCATATACCCATAGCCAGTTCAAACCATGGAGAAAAATCAATAAAAATTGACAGTTCTCATAATTATTAGATGTGAATAGTGATACTTATTGTAAGTATTGTTATTCAGTAGTACCCATCAAAATTTTCACAAAATCAAACTTCTGCACTGTTGTTGCTCTAGTTTATGAAATTCTGAAAATTGTGCAGTCCTACAGATTCTCTTGTACAATGTTGATGATTTGGTATCATGATACTCAATTAGTGGTTCCTATGATTTGACATAATGATACATAAATGGTGCATTCTGGGTGTTAAGGTATGAGCTTCTGCACCATTGGTGCTCTAGTTCTGTGTTGATATTGTTTTGCTATCCAACGTTGTTCTGACACAGTTGTGTCCATTTTGTTGCTCAGTCAGCTATTAAAAGCTCAGCTCGTTTCTTGACTACTGTTTGGTCAGTAATGCAGAACATTATCTTCTTCTGTGTATGATGTAGTGGGCACCAGTACTTCAGATGGCTACTCGTCCAATCTTTGAGATACTAGTAAATGTTTCATGTGCCTTTAGAAGTTGTGAAAAGTATTTGGTGTTAATGTGTAATTAATGTATATAATGACTAAGCAAATAAATTAATGTTAATAGCACGAGTAAACAGAAATTCACTTTTCTCTCAACTTCCATAGCGGTATGCTAGTTTCACTAGTTTGATAAATGAGAGATTAGTTTTGATCAACTCCATGATCAGCTACAGTTAACAAAGAATGACTTCTATCATCTACCACCAAGAGATAATTATAATTTCAACGTAGGAACATGATTAAGAAAGATGAGCACGTTTGCTCAAGTGTTTCAATACAAAGAGGACAAGGAGTCAAGTGAGCTTCAATCAATGGTTCCTCTTTATGACTTACAAGGACAGGACGATTGGATTAGCTATTAAATAATAAAGGAAACCCTGCTTCAGTAAATTGGATCTCCATCTAACAGACTACTCTGCTTTGGATTTTGTGATGTTAACTTTTAATACAGTCCAATTATACTTAATACTAGTTTACATGGTAAGGTTGTTCCAGTCTGTTATAACCATAAAGGTTAAACATATTCTTTCCTGAAAAGTGTGTTAATTGTTACCTTTTACAGAATTACAACAGGAGGACAAAAGAAACAACTGGTGGATATAACAGAAGATGGCGATCTTCCAGATCCCTTCTCATCTGAGATGAAGAACACAACAACAACAACATCAACAGATGAAATACCAAACAAGAACACAGTCAGCGGTGATTGTGATGGACAAAATGGAAGCAGGAGAGCAGGACATATCACTGAAGAGAGAGAATCTATTGAAGCGTTTACTACGGCAGAGGATGTAAAAGTTGCAGGGAAAGAAAATACAATATTAATAAATAAAACAAGTTCATCGACTGAACAATGCCTTGACATTGAAGAAGACCAAACAGAAACTATTATCACTAAAGACAAACAGGAGGGGAGGATTGGAGACCCTAATACTTCTGCAAGAGACGGGGAGCTATTAATGGCAACGGCAGAAGGAGTTGAATGGCCAAATGAGTCAACTGTAAAGGATACAGCTAACAAGAAACAATCTACAACTATGAGGTTACTTCAGGCTAGCTTGGAAAAGTTTAAGAATGTTACTCCTAAACTCTCTGGAGAGACAGAGAGGGTCATCTGTTTTGATGAAGAACAAAACACAGAAGCAGAGGCCATACCAGCAGGAGTTGAGAATCTGATGCAGAGATTTGCAAGACACTCTACCAAAAAATCCAGAGGTCGTAAAACACCAAAAGAAGTGCATTTAAGGTAAGAAAAACCATCTGTAAGTTATCTTGTCAAGAGTAAACTTTAATTTTAATGTGACGCAGAGATACGCAGCAGACAGTTTATGAATTAAATGGGGTTCTCATACAGAAATGTATGTTAATGAGAGGGTAGTGTTAAGTTTTCTGAGTTATCTGAGGCATCGTTGACATATCTTGATACAGGGCGTTACAATTATGCTGACTACATCACCAGCAGCCTCATTAGTATCAGTCTGTACATCATGATAAACATAGTCAACACTATTCTGAAACCTGGGAGAAGGAAAAGGTTTAAACTATGCCACTCATTTCCATATCCTTGGTAATTTTTTTTGGTGGCTTGTCTGTAACATTTGGATTTGCCATATAACTTGAACCTTTATTCTCTACATGACAGGATCATGTTATTTGTTACATGACAGGACTATGTTACAGTATATCTCTAGGTGACAGGACTGTCATTTTCTGCATGACAGGTCCATGATGTTCTTTACATGACAAAGTGATGTTATTCTCTACATGACAGGGCTATGTTATTCTCAGTGAATGCCCATGTTATTCTCTACATGAATGGGCAATGTTATATAACTTGAACCTTTATTCTCTACATGACAGGACCATGTTATTTGTTACATGACAGGACTATGTTACAGTATATCTCTAGATGACAGGACTGTCATTTTCTGCATGACAGGTCCATGATGTTCTTTACATGACAAAGTGATGTTATTCTCTACATGACAGGGCTATGTTATTCTCAGTGAATGCCCATGTTATTCTCTACATGAATGGGCAATGTTATATAACTTGAACCTTTATTCTCTACATGACAGGACCATGTTATTTGTTACATGACAGGACTATGTTACAATATATCTCTAGATGACAGGACTGTCATTTTCTGCATGACAGGTCCATGATGTTCTTTACATGACAAAGTGATGTTATTCTCTACATGACAGGGGTATGTTAATCTCAATGATATGCCCATGTTATTCTCTACATGAATGGGCAATGTTATTCTCTATATGACATGGCCTTGTTATTCTCTTTGTGACACTGTCATGTTAGTCTTTACATGACAGGGCTATGTTAAAGTGATTGCGTGTACTGAAAAACCAAAAAGATAAGATTATGTTTGATCTTAACTTTTTCTTTATTTTCAAATGTACTTGTACATGAACGGACTATGTCTTTTAATGAAGGAAAATGACAGTAACTACTTCGAAAAGCCACGGGATTGGCATAAAAACAGTAAAAAACAGAAATCATATTTGAAAATTAACGGGTCTTACTATAACCGCCTACATAATGAATATGCAACAATACAGGTCTCACTAGTGTATCAAAAACATACTACTCAAGTCGTCGCTCCTTGGTAGGTATCTGGAATTGTAGTATTTGGTGAAAGCAAACACTGTATTTATAAATAACCTACGAACTGAACACAACCTTGCCACAACCCAGGGCGTCAGTAATCCTGAGTTGTTAACTGAATATTCAATACTAGTATACTTCCCATTGGCTTGCTAAAAGAAGCACACTGTTGATTTGAATGAAAACTGTCAACCACTACATTATCGTATTCTACACTTTTTGTCGTTATGATAGAAGAATTTGAAATCATATGGCAAAATTAACCAACTAAAACCTATTTATTTCCCAGATTGTCTGAATGGTGTAATCAAAAGCCTTACCAAAATTTTGGAGATGAAATTTCAATGTTTTTACTTTTTGCCTACGCATGTAATCACTTTGATGAAGTAAATAGCACCTGGTCAATGATCAACACTGGAATTTGACAAGACAACAAAAGTGTCTGTAAAACCAAGCGTCTGTGTCTCAAAGATTGTGAATGTTTTTTCAATGTCTGTTTTCAGCATTGTTAAGAAGGAGACAAATCAGGAAGGCAGAGAAGATTTGAAAGAGGAAAGCATATCTGTCATCCTAGAACCAGAGGAACAGGAAGTCAATCCAAAGCTGAAGGTACCAGGTAAGCTGAAACATAACTAGCCTGGATGGAGATAAAATGGCAACCCCCCCATCCTCATAGAATATCTTATCAATCTTATATAGCATAGAGGTACAATACTAATGTTTAATATTAAGTAATGTGCCAACACTAATGAGTTGGGAAGGTAGAATGGAAGTATTATTTAGAAGAATGTCAACTTCCTAGTCAAGATAGTAAGGTAGTAAGATGTTAATAGAAGCAAGCAGATAGAGGTAAGGAGGAAGGATTCAAACCTGTACATGAAGGATGGCAAGCAAACTACTTGCAAATACAAGATATGAACAAAATGTGATCACTGTTTTATCATGGGATGACTTGACTATACTTGCTCCCCGTACAACGTTCTGTGAAGGGAAACATTGTGCTTTTCAAACTTTATATAAACATTCTAATTTCAAAAAGGAAGCAAAAACAGGTCATGTGGGATCTACAAGCAGGACAAAATTCACCATTTCGAATTAAGTGAATATCTTTCAACAACTTATATTTCAACAGTGGAACAACATATTAAGATGGATCTTGTATGAAAAGGATTCATTTTCCAACCTCTAAAATATGTTGTGTTGTTCTTCTAGACTTAGGTTGCACTTTAAAGTAGTATGTACATTACTATTATGTTGATTTGCAATTACTATTGTACTATTGTATATGTAATGAAGATTCAGTAGTAGATCCCAAACCATTCACTTACTCTTTGGAATGTAACTGCTCGTCACTGTCTTGATCAAGGTGCTAAATTGCTACATCTAAAAGAAGCTTTGCAACAAAAGATGAAGGAACGAAGAGAACAAGAAAGACAGAAGAGGCAGGAAGCCTACAACATTGACAATGAAGAGATGGGTGGGGAAGAAGAAGAGGAGGAGGCGGAACTATCAGATGCAGAGATGAGTGATGAAGACTATAAAATGGAACCTGAGGTTGACAGTGAAGAAGATGATGAGGACTTCATTCCAGATGATGGAGCAGATGAGCACATCAGAGTCAGTATTTTTCACCAGATTTTCCTCTGGGTGTAAACTCTGGAAGACTGTTTCTAGTTTGCTTTTCAAGCCCTTTTGTATTGATATTAGAGTCACAATGAAAGGGACCTGAACATCAAAGTGATATCTCTTTGATAGGGAGTTCTTGAGCTGAATTTCCTAACAGTCACCCCAAAGCAATCCCCATTAAATGAAATTTTCAACAGTTAATGTTGGGAAAAGTAACCTAAAAGTGTGGACCCAGACTAGCTGATACGACATGTCATGCATGTTCATGAAGAGTGTATGGCAGATATGTCACTAACTTTGCTTCTCAGCTGATTCACTTTGCATATTGCTGGTGAAGTATTTTGCATCAATCTTGCAATTTTTTAATCGTACACAGAAACTCATCCTACATTGTCATTTTCATATGAGACTATCAATTTATTGCCCCTCCCCCCATAAATAGATTTGTGCTTTATTAAGTTACTAGCAGTTGCCATGAAATAGATCACCTATGACACAATGTACACCAAATAATGATTATACTACCAACTGGGCAATGTGCACCAAACATTGATGTAGGTTCCAAGTTAATATTTTCAAAACTTCGTTGTATCTTAACTAAGGTTTACAAGGAAAGTGGAGCTTCAGTAATCACAAAGTGTACTGCCCCCCCCCCCAAAAAAAAAAAATAAAAACTGAAAAAAAAAATCTGAATTATATTTTCAAAGTGTGGTAATCTTCTCACTGGAACATCAGTAGTCTCTCTCTCCCTCTATCAACATCTTGAAGAGGGTCACAAGGATTGTCAGGAAATTACACTAGTTATTTACAGAGATAATGAGAGAGCATCTGATACATAATTTCACTGGGGTATCCCCATTAAAGGCACTAATAACACTTGGGTATCCCTGGCAAAATCACTTATAACACTGAGGTATCTAGGGAAAGACACTAATAACACAGTTGATATATCATTTCATCTCAAGGAGAAAAACATGTTTGCTGACGATGAAGCAGAAGATGACGATATGGAGGATGATGGTGATGAAGATGAAGATGAAGAGGAGGCCAATGAGATCAAGGAGGTAGATGATCACAATAGGACGACAGGATCAGAACCACAGGCAATGACAACAGCAGAGAAAACCTTGGCAGAAGATAGCAGAGACGAAATTTCTGCCCACAGCAGGAAGACAAAGGTACGCTCAAAGAGGCGGATTCTGTTATCAGATGATGAAGACGATGAAGTTAAAGATGATTATAATAGTCAGATAGAGAAAGAAATTATACTGAAGACGACAGAAAACCCTCAACTGGAACCAAAAGAAGTTATCTGTCAAGCGTCTCCAAAACACCCGTTTAAGATTACAGATATTCATCAGGGTAAGTTCAATTAGCTTAAAATAAATAAAGATTTGCTTAAAATAAATAAAGGAGGTAGAAAAGTTAAGAGATCAGCACTTTGTGAATTTTGCTTTGTCAGTAGGTAAAAGAAAAATTCTGACTGATGCAATATTTGATGTATTCAGTTAATATTAAAACATTCATTTTAGTTTTCAGAGGAGGTAGCATGTACATTACTAAAAACCTGGTAGTTACATTTAAAATATGAAGTTTTAACTTCATGAAATGCTAGATGAATTTTCCTCTTCAGGCATGTCTCTCATAGCATTAGGTAATGACAAAACCAATCTTTGAAAGCAGGGAATCTGTTAGATTCACTTTTTAATTCATGGATTAGAAGTGGATTTTTAGATCAGTAGGTCAAAATTACATATTCCCTTTCCACAGAAGTATAAACTTTTTCTTTTCCTCACCTGAAAATCATAAGTTGTGTCTGTCTTTTTCAGAGTCATCGAATATGTCTTCCATCTCATCCAAAACAAGCAGCATTAAAAAGTCTGACTCACGTTTGGTCTCACACTCCCTTCCCGATGTGGGTAAAACCATGGATTTATTTGACTCCACTTCATCCCTCACCGATGTTAAGAACAATGACCTTCTGACCTCAGATGATAAGCAAATGACATTTAACCTCAAAGAGCACTTAGGAAGACAAGGTAACACTTCAAAACTTGAAAATTATGTTATTATGTCAGTTTATGTGTTAAAAAAGGAAGATAACATGAAGATAACATGTTTCAAGAAATGTAAAGAATGGTGATTGTTTGTCTATAGTCAACTACTTATGTACCACACTGTCACCCTTCCGGTAACCCCCCCTCCCAAAAAAGAAAGAATTACTGTAATAGATGTTTCTGTTATTGCCTGCTTTGCATAGATGAAGACAAGACATGCCATATATTTAAAGATCATGACAAACCTCAGTTACTTTGGGGAAATAAAGCTGATGACATCAAAATACATTTTCTACTTCATCAGTGACCTCCCTCTTTTAATGTTTTTAGATTCAGTGAACAGTAAGACATCTGAAGCAGACAATGGTAGCATCACTAGCCTGGACAATAGCTTTGAAATGTTTCCTGCAACTATTCCGCCGTACCAGCCGAGACGAGAATCCATAGATGAAAGTGATGATGCTAAATCCAAGGAACCATTTACACCATTCTCTAAAGCCAAGATCAGTCTTGAAAACAGATCACCAAAGGTGAATCTCCCCTATTGTTTTTATTGCCATGATATTTTCTTTATCTATCAAACAATTGAGTACATCCATAAGTTGCAGAATAGTTATCATGTTAGCTCTATGAAGCATCCATCTGTGATATATGCCCATGCAATTTTTTTTGACTGATGTGTCCAAATGACAAAGTGGTAAGAAGTTAAAGGAAATATCAGAAAAACATACCTGTTTTGTTATTTTTGTGTTGCTAAGTAGTGCAGTTTGTAATTCTTGGATCGTATATGTATACTGCTTCGTTAGCACTATTTCATAACTTTGTAAGTATATACTATCATTAGTGCAAAGCTGCACCATAATTGCAAAAGAATCTTTTGAAACCTTTTAATATTTGTCTTTTTCTAAACTCCAACCCAAAACCTGTAGTTATAATACTGTAACTTTTTTCATTGTATTAAAATTGTGCCTACAATATGTTAACATTAGCAATAACCTGAATGGTTTGAGTGCAGCCTAGGCCTCAGTAAAGCACATGTTAGTTTACTGGTTAATACTTAATATACATCTCTTATTAGTGCCCACCCTAAAAATATTTTAAGAAGTACCCTGTGTCCTCAATAAAAAACTTTGAAATAAGAAATTTATCTTCTTCAGTGTAAGTCAACCTTCTAAAATTTACCACTGGCAGCTAACAGTCATGAGACTTGAGTTTAGTAATGTGAAGAACAAGTTAGATTCTCAACATTTCTATCAGTGTCAGGCATCATGAATATGCATGCCTATGGAGATCATCTTTAACGTAATGGTGATAAAATCACTTTCGAGTTACCTGTCTCAGCATCAAAACAGCATTGTCATCTCCTGTGCTAGTGCTATATTAATCCAGAACCTGTATCACTGCCTGACCTAATCTGGAGTGCTGTTCCCCTCTCATTCTGCCATCCAAACAGTTGCTCAGAATATTTTTTATTTATGGGTAAATTGTATTCTGTCTTACCCTGTATGGAATTGTTCACAATCTTCTTTGTATTCTGTCTTACTCTTTTAAGTGATTTTTCACCATCTACTTTGTATTCTGTCTAGCCTTTTTATGTGCTTGCTTTCCATCTACTTTCTCATGAAGGTAGAAAGGAAGAACTTGCCAATTAACTAGTCCGTGACATCAGTTACTCTGATGTTGAAATAGTACAAAATTAATGAATCAAATTTAAAAATTCATATTCTTGTAAATTTAATGTACTTTTCTGTTCACCTTATGTTTGTGCAAAATTGTGTCAAGAAGGCTGGTAACTAACATTTTCTTTCTGTCCCTTGAAAAACTTCAGAAACTTGTGGGTTCCTTACAGCACTTTTTTTGACTTGTCACTCTTTCTGCAGAGTACCTCAAAATTTCCTGAGTTATCGTTACCGGTTGAAGACTCCCAAGACCTCTTTCGCATTGACACTCCCTCTGGTCTGAGTACATCTGACTCTCAACGAGAAACAGAGACGCAGAACTTTAGGTTTTCATTCGATGAGGATGAAACTCAAACTCAGTTCTTGGATGTCAATGGGTAAACATTTGAGACTGAACATCTTATTTTTTTGAGCTCCTTTTACCACACTCCTCTTCCCCAGATGAAGTCCTCTGTTTCTCCAACTGAAGCACAAATTACATAAACAAAGACAAGGAAGCAGACCTGAGTACAATTAATGAATTACTATCTATAAAAGAGTCATACTTGATCACAAAGGTGTAGTAGACATATTAAAGTGATGGTTTGTTTGCACTCTGCTCACTTATGGTGTTGTGACAATGACAATGTATTTCCATAGTACATGTGACATGAAAATCACATTTTAGAGTATGGACTGAATTTGACATCAAAAATGTGTAAACTATCCATGATTTTCTTCAAAATCCATCAAAAATTGATCATCTTACAAACAAATATCTGTTATACAATTACATTATTCAAATATTGCATTATGAAAATATGCAAATTTATGACATCAGCGGTGGGACTCATGTGGCATGCCTTATGTTATCCTAAACTAAACTTAATCTAAACTTTGGCCCAGAAACTCATATGCCCCGAGGGCTTACTTTGGATGCATGTATTGTCTTCTTTAAAAAAGAAGACAATATCACTTAACAGTATGACACTCTACTAGACAAGTCCCGCTCAGGTTTTTTAGAGTGCCTTTCATGATGTCTTGATATTGTTTTCTGTACATTCTTTTTATGCTCTTGTTGATTGTTCAATAATTATCAGACATCATGAAGAACAAAATGAATGAAATTGGTATTGTTAGAGTCAAACTTAAGTGAAATATATGAACTATTTGAATTGCCTCAAGCTACTCTGTGGTTCTTGATGATATCATTGCTACTATGGTGACTAACTGTATCATCATACTATCATAGGTTCTTGAAGCTGAAGAGCTCAGCCAAGCGACCGGGCCCGAGAAGAATATTCCAATCAGAAAATACCTCCCAAGGAAATATGAATGAACTGCTGGACCTTTGTTCAGGACAGTTCAACCAAGAAGGTAAAGAAATGGCTTGAATGTTTCTTTTGTCAACTGTAATTCCTCTGTGGACATGTTTTAAAGTAGCCACAAATTGTACTTAATGGATAAAAAGTTGATGTCCTTGGAATAATGGCATTTTTGCAGAAGCAGATACATAAATGACAGAAATTTATTCAGTGTATGGTAATAATTACATTTTTTTCACTTTTTCAATTTCTTTGTCCAAATTGGCAAGATGCTGGTTTTCTTCGTAGTATTTTTTCCTCCCTCTGAAAATGTTGTACCACACATTTGACTCTGGACACGCTGCTAATTTATGTGTGCTGCTTTAATTTGCTCTGGCAATTCTACCAAATTGATAGCAAAGCATGAACCAGTCATTATTTTTCTTAAACAAATTCTGTGTAAGGGGAAAAAAAAAGAAAGATGCTGTTTCTGACTTAGTATGATAAAACTACATAATTTCACCACATAAATTTACTATATCTGTGTTGTATTTAAAACCTGCAAAGTCAGTAGCTTTTTTGTTGGTTGATATCAACCCTGTACCACATCAGGACATTTATTGAAGGTTGCCTGGTCATGATACGATCTTCATTCGTTGTTTGGTATTATTATACTTGGTGGGCCTAAAAATATTCAAGGGTACATTTATGTAATACATGTGTCTAAAGTGTGTATGGCATGGATTGCATTAGTTGATAGAGCATAACTGTTTGTATGTTAGATTAGATGTAATTCATATAAAACCAAGCATTACTCTGGAGACTTTTCAAAGCTTTTTGTGTGGCCATGACTAGCTACCACTCTCTACAGTACCTGAAAAAAAAAAAAGAAAGAGAAAGGAAGGCCTGATCTGTAGCATTCATTATCCTTCTACTAAATATCCTTACCATATTTGATTAAATTTGATCAAACCCCAATCTACTAATTATTCCAATTGGAGGCAGAGCAGATGGTCAGTTATGCATTTTTCTTCTGATCTGATGTACTGTAGAAAAATGTTGGACAGTCACATATGTTACCAAATCTAGAACAAAATCATTTGCTATAGGTCTACAGTGGAATGTTTAACTTGGTCCAATGGTTTGCTAGGTCTGCAGTCAAATAGTTTACTCTGCAATCAAAGGTTTTGCTCTACAGTCAAATATATTGCTAGCTATTCAATCAAATGTGTTGTCTGTAGTGAAGTGTGTCATGCTTTGTATCAATTTATTTTCCTCAACAAAGTAGAGTATCATAAGCCTGCTACTCTATAATATAGTCCCTTCATTTTATGTTATAATAACAATAAAGTTGATTATCACTGAGACTGTTATTACTTTTATCTCTTTCAGATATCAACAAAGTCTATCATAATGAGAATGCTTCACAGGGTAATATGGATGAACTCTTAGGATTATGTTCAGGAAAATTTACAAAGCAAGATGGTGAGAATAAATATAGAACTTACATGTAGAACTTTTACTGTACCATTAAATAAGCCATCAAGACTCTAGATGTAATAAGTCAACGGTATGTTGTTCATTTGAGTCTGTTATTTTGCCATCCCAAGATAAGGCGTTGTGAACTTTTGAAACAGCAGTTTTCTTTTACATTACCAACTTGGTGGACAAGAGAAAAAATGCGTAAAGTATTCATACGAAGGAGATTAGTAGCAAGCAATTGGAGTAGTCTGTTTTCTAGAGCTGTTCACCTACACCAGCAAGATTGTTGATGAAATCTAATGATATGGTGGCTGTTGACTGCATATTACCTACACAGCAGTTTTGTTTGAAAGTATTAGCAAAATGTTAAGTTGAAAGCTCATTAAGTATGTAGTGAAACAAAATATTACAAACCAACAGACATCAAATCAAGATAGATTGGACCTCTGTTAGATGAGAATTGATATGTATTCTGTTGTAGAAGTGGTATCACATGTAAAATGTTTCCACTTTTCAATGCTTGTGTACTAACACTGAGTAGTTACTACTTGTAATAATATTGATGGTGGACTGAAAACACTGTCCCAGCATCAACTCATCAAATTAGCAATTTACAAATAAATGAATCAAAAGCTGACAAAGTGATGTCCTTTTTACTTTAATTGACTTTGAGTGGTTTTCATTTTCTGTTACCATGGTTACCTGATGTCATTTCCATCTTACTGTTATCTGTCTGTTGAAGTGAGGCGACAGAGCGTAACTCTCTGAGCTGAATGGAAACATTTAGATAGTTATGTGATTTGGTAGAATAGTTTGGGTAGAGAAAGTAAATTGGGTGATTTCTATAACAGCAAGTCACCATTCATGGCTCCCCTCAGGCAACGTCTTGTGAAACACATAACTCTTTTTTATGAAAAATAATAATTTTAAATCAAGGTTCAACGAATAATTGGAACTTTTTTATCATTTATTCCTGACTATTTAGATAAAGAGGAAAATAGTCAAGAATTACCCTCCGCAACCAGTTTCAAGAAAGGACTGTTCTCGCAGATGCAAACACAAGATAACATTAATGAATTAATAGGCCTTTGTTCTGGTAACTTCTCAAGGTAAGAACAGAATTTCATTTTAACCAGGTTGTTAGAATAGACTTTTAAATGCAGATTGCCATAGCAACTAAAACAAATCCAGACAAAAGTAAATTTTCTCTGCTTCAAGTAGGTCAAAGGTTATATGATTCATTCTAGGTCAAAGTCACAAGATCTTTCAAACACAATACCTTTGTTACTGAATAGTGAATGTTCTTCGTATTTGGTCTGTTGTTCAGTCAGTGCTGTTCACTTGAGATGAACACTATTTGTCTTAGTTTGTGAAATGGCCATTTTCTAATAGTGGCAAGGAATACGCTATTTATAAATTTTCTGTTTGTAAAACAACAGTACATTAGATGGAAACAAAAACTCAGAAAATACCAAAGAGACAAGTGATAAAGAGAGCCTATCATCCTTCCGGATGGTCTTTGATCAAGAAACCCTTAAAACAGAGTTAGGAGAAGAGAAAGAAGAAGAGGATGGAGTGTACAGCAGCGATGATGAACCTATTATCTTAAAGAGGAAGAAGAAACCGGAACAAGACAGACAAGTCGAGGAAGATGGAGACGAACTGCTCTTGACCTACGACAGCAACGATGAAGTTGAAGTTAACAAGAGTGCCTTCAAAGGAATGACTTACAGCAAGTAGGTTGCAACATATTAACCTGAATTTTGAAGTTGGTCCCATAGTGAGTGATTGTGATTGAGCCTAAATAGTAACAAGACACTCAGTAATTTGGAAACAAGATGACAGATCAACTGTTAGTAAATGGGAGCTCTTTTCCAAAGGAAGCTAATAGTGACACACTTTTCCTCACAATTTTGTTTTTCTTTAGGTCTGCCAAGAGAAAGTTTCTTGATGAAGAGGCAGAACTTTCTGGCAGTGACGCAGAAAGTGACGAAGACTATGACGCAGAGGAAGAACCAGACGAGCTGGAATTAGATCGAGAAGTTGAGGATCAGTTTAAAGACACTGAAAAATTGAGGAAGGAGGTCAACGAGATATACATGTAAGCGTAGTTCTTGGAAGTAATGAAATAAAATTCTGTGAGGGTGACAGATTTTTACAGACACTAAAATAGTAAGTGACAAATGCAAGTTACCTAAATATGTGGTTTGAGTGAATGTGTTTGCAAGTCCCTATTGGAAGTATAATACTGCAGACTGATTTTTATCCAAATATGTACTTCGATTGTTGACTCTGTATCTCCCTTTGGGCAATAAGAAGAAAAATCAACTGAAATTTAATTGAAATTCACATCTTTTTGACATGATTAACATTGTCTCATGTTTTTTCTCACACATACTACTTCACCTGGGCATACCTATAAATTCCTATAAAAATATTTAATTTATCTTTTTCTGATAGGGTGTGGGGGGCTCAATTATGTACTTGGTGTGGGACTTAGTCACACAAATGGCATTTTCAGGAACAAAAAAAGGTTAATCTTAAATCTCTGTGATGTGTGAGTGCTTAGACACAAGATGTTGCATATGTACTCAGTAGATTTACTCAGCAGCTCACTTATAGTATGATAAATGTATGAGTAAGCAACTCTTAACAGAAACTTTCATTGCTTTAATAATGTTCAGTGTGATGACACTGAGAAAAAACTGTGCATAGATCAATTTGAATCAAGATAATTACATTCAGCTTTATCCATTTGTTTTCAAAGCAGTGCCATTAATGTTAAGATGAACATGTGCAAGGCTAATTACCAGATATATCATACTTGGCATTAGAACAGTTGAACCTCAAGTGAGTTTGATATCATTTTAATCAACTGTTGAATGAAGTAACATAACTGCTGGGGGTTTAGTATTACGTCATCGCTACCCCAGCGAGATTAAAATATCAATTACCACTGTCACATTTACATTATGTAGAATAATCTCTTCAAATGTAATGTGATACAAACACAACACTGAAGGCAAGATACTCTAAAATGCAAAATTAGGCTATGTCAGCTGACCATAAAAATTGTTCAGTCAACAGTGAAGGAAAACTAAAGTGGTCACTACTTTATTTTGAACCACAACTGCACCATTCATCTTCTTTTCAATATCATGCTTATGATATGGTAACATCAGTTGGAATGGGCCTCTTCCAGTACTGTACATTCCTAATTCGTTTATGGCATTATTTGGATATCATTTTCTCCAACGAGACCCCTGGATGTAGCTGACCACCGTCCAACAATTTTTAGTATCATACACATTGCATCTGAATGTTGAGAAGCTACAGGTTGTGAATAGCCATCTTTCAACGTTCAATGTATGATGTCATATTGACATCCAAACAATACTCTCTCTGATGTAGTCGGAGTCTGCTTCAGGCATGTGCAGTGTAAAATGTTGCCTGACCATGGGCCTAATGCCAATGGACACCTTGAATTTTATTGGTCATGCCAGCATTTTCAAAGAAACCAAGTAAGTTGGCCATCTGCACAATCATCCATGCAGCATGTTTCCACTTCACATAAACATGTATACGCAATGGTTTCATATGTTCCAGTGTATGTATAGTTTTTTAACACCCTGGATAACAGGTAGTGTAGCCAATGGACAAAACTGCTTCATTTCGTACTTGCAATAATACCTTCAGGGTCATGTATCCTTAAATTTGCAGCTTCCATTACATACAATACTTTCTGTGAAGGTATCTGTCATCTGTCAGAACTAAACAGTTTCAGAGCATTAACTAATAACTACAGTAAACTTAATCATGATATGGATCCACATAGACTTAGTGAGGAAAACAATCAACTGCTTTACCTGCTTTGAAATAAGTTTAAGTTGACAGGTTTAGTACACAAATTACTGAGTCATAATTTAAAGATACATGGGAAACTGAAAACACCAAAAGAAATCCCCTTTGTTTATTTTTATTCACTGCTGTTCTTCAGAAATATGGTGTCAGATGTACATTTTAACATGTACATCCGACACCAACATTTTTTTGTGTCCCACATGCCAAAATGCAATGAAAATTTTAGGGGTTTACAAAGAAGGTATAGAATGCGCTTTACCAATAGGCTATGTGAGGAAAGTGAAGTCAGAAAAATATGTATTTTGGTGTTGAATGTATGTGTCAAAAATTAGGTTTTCCGACCAAACTTTTCATGGTAGGTGAACATTTGAATAAATTTTTTATTTGCAGTGTAGATATCCATACTAGGGTACTTAAGTATTGCAAACCACTGTAAGTTTTCAGTACTTTTATTCATAAAATGCAAAATATGATATTTTCAGTTTTTTCAAAAAAACTTTTCGCAGTATGAAATGTGTATCATTATTATTACTTTACTTTTTATTATTTTTATTATTATTTCTCTCCAAGTATGGGTGCAATTGCTGTAACTACACAAACGTACCTTTATTGATACCCTCCACACACAATTTAGATGACATTAAAATTTTTATCACTTGATTTAACTTTTTATGGAATTGCCCTACTACAAAAACTAAACTTGAAAGTGATGCAGTTTCTCCGCTTAAATATCATAAGTCATGATTATCTTAGAATTGCTTATCTACAAATAGTAGCTCTCAATAATCTTAAATACTTTCTTATATTTCAGCACCTGCATATTCTCTTTCAAATTTTTCCTATTAGTCGCCATTCCTCTGCAAGATTTACCAATTGTCCTGCAGAAACATTTTCTTAATCATTAACAGTAACTTACATCACCTCTGGAGCAGTGCTACAGAATAGCAGGGGGATTATTAGCATTAGTTTTCAATTCAATGTATTTGTCGTATGTTCACACTGACAAATGTATCAACAAAAATGTTTTTATATTTACAAGGACACTAGAAAGAACAGTACTGTTCATCAAAGCTAGTGACTTTTAAATAAACCTAAACAAGGAAAAAAAAACAAGAAAAAAAAGAAAGGATCAAATTGAAGGATACTTAAATATCACAAAAGTAGTATGAAAAAATAACTTGAACTTGAAAGTGATATCTGTCCAGAAGAAAAGATTTTGTATTCTTTTGGAAGGACTGAAGAGACGCACTCAATTTTACATTAAGGGGGAAATTTATGCCAGATAGTATAACAATAAGTTTTGAAGAAGCAATTTACGATTTAACATTCTATGAATTGGTACAAAAAAGAGGTTGTTATTTTGGGTGACCATTGAAGTTTTATTACCTTTGGTGGCTTAAATACACTAGATAACACGTTTGGTAACAAATTATTACAATACATAAATACAAAACTTGTGCAGTATGTACTTATATCTTTAATTTTAGAAGTTTGCAATCTAAGTACAGCTGATTGGTCGTTTACAGCTTGGGTTTGTTTGTGAGAACCTTACATATCCTATTTTGCAGTCTGGAGAGGTTTAATGACTGTTGCACATGCCATGCCATAGACTTCAATAGCATAAGAAAGCCCGGAGTAAATGAAGGAATAGTAAATTTGAAATATCCATATTAGATTGAAGTGCATTTGTTGCCATGTCAGTCGTAGACTGTAGGCTTTGTCCACTTTTTTTATTTTTGTATTCCTTTATCTGATAATGTATGTAGTATCTAGTTATCTATCTGTCTGTATGTGCGTGTCTTTCCCGTGTACACATTGTAGAATTTTTTGCACTTTCTTTATTTAATGACGAAGTCTTGGAGGATTGTTTTCCAGTGATAAAACAAGTGAACTACTGCATTCCGCTGGCTTCAAACTTTATTTCAAATCTTTCAAAGCCTATCATCCACCGACAACCCAGCCTGCTATCTTAGCTTATCACAGATTTGAACTCTTCACTTCGTTTTCTTCAGGAAAACAACAGACGATGAAGATGCGAGAAGGCTACGTCTTCTTAAGGAGCTTTACCTCCAAGATGGAGATCTCTACTCAGACAAGAGTAGAGTTAGAAAATTCAGATGGAAGCATCTAGGTATGTCAAATAACTTGAAATAAATATGTCAGCGGGAGATAAGGAAGAGTAAGTTTCATATACTCTTCTGTGTAGTCTTCAAACCAGCCATAAACATTCATTCTGCAATATCTTGTTATGTAGCAACAGATCTGACATAAAAAAAACCTGGGGTTTGGTATGGGTTCTGGGATTCCTGAAAAAACAAGGCCTGAAAAGCCTGATAATCTTTCTTCCCAAGTTTTGGAAAAGTCAGGGCATTGTATTGCTAAGCAAATCTTTTGTCCCTATTTCTTCATTTAAGAAAATCATCAGAGTATTAACAATTGGAATTCTGCATATCAGAATATGTACTAGCCCTGAGAATTTGACCAAAACTGCTGTTAGAAAATGAAGACATCCCTTCAAGTAGTGTGTTTGTGTGTATAGAGTCCATAAGACCAGACATGCGAAATAAAGATTTTTTTTTAAATCCACTCAGATGAGATGGGACTGGATGCAGGAGCAGGAATAGAAAACAATTCAGATGACGAAGGAGCAGATGAAGATGACCAAGATACTCAATGGAGGTTGCAAAGATACCAGAGAGAACAGTGGCTAAAGGAGCAGGTAGGTGATACCATGATTGATGTATAGGTGAGCATTCTGTTTGTATAGCATACTCTGAACTTACTTCTGATGTTGTGTTATAGACAGACAGACAAACAGACAGAGAAGCAAACAAACAGACATGAGGAATACATTTGTCATTGATTTCGTTCTTGATGTCTTTTATTTGTTTGCTTTCCTAGCAAGTGTCAATGATGCCATTCTTCTATTTCAACTTTTACCAGACGTTTCTGTTTTGTCTTTTGTACTTTTCTTGGTTTGACAGAAATAACCATCATTGAAAGCACTGCTTGTATGACTTAGTATATAATTCTCTCTGTCCTGATAGTGGTCTGTTTAATGTCCCTTTTAACAGACTGACTCCACAACATTACCACTATCTGCTGCGAGAATACATTTATCCCTTGTTACAAGACCTGGTAGATTAAGTTTAAAGGCTGAAGTAAATTCAGTGTGAGCAACTCCATACCTATCAACAAGTAGACATATGTCTGACTTTTGTGTCAGACTTCCTTTGCAGCAACATTTATACATGATTCAATCTGTAGTAAGGGTTTCAACTTGCAAAATGAGCTGCAAAGGTCATACTTCATACCAATGAAAGAAATTACTTTATACAATCACTTCAGATCCAAAATGTATGTGGTCTTGTCAGTGTCTTACTCATAGAGCAACATAGCAGTATCATATTGCAGTGTATATGAGTCTCATGTATAGAAGTCACAGATATATCTCTGCCATTGTTAGTTTATGTCTTCCTTCCTCCTTAGTACACATCAAGGAGAACAAGGACTTTACAATGTCATTTTTTCTCAACAAAGACTCATCAAAACCAGTATTTACAGACTGTTCTTATCTTCTCAATTTGCCCAGGATAAGGAAAAGAGCCAGAAATCTCATGCAAGTGTTACTGTTCAAAATGATGACGACAGCCAGTTTGATGTCTTAATGAAAATTGCTTCCAAAAACAACAGTAAAGGTACTTTTTTTGTCTCATTTCTTTGTTTGCCTTTTATTGAAAAGCTCATCCAGAACATTTTGCATCACTCCAATTGTGGCATCCATTCTATAGTGGTTGTGGTGTTTATTGTTTACTGAAGTAAAGTGTCAGATTACAATTAATGGTTAGAATTTGTGATAGCTCGATATTTACTTAGCTTTAATAGTGTTTAATGTTTTTGATTGTGATATATAAATTTGTTCCTGTTTGACATCGTATTCAAGTTCTTATGTTTTCATTTGTGAATGATTTTCAGTGTTTCAAATGGAAAGTTCTTTCATCCTTGTCTACTGTACTGATTTAACTGACATCTTGTAAAGTAATAATGCTTGTAAAGAAATATTCAATAACTTAAAAGCTTGCAGCCATTTTGTAGTCAACTTGATTTAAGTAATGAGAAAGAATTTACACCACTGTATTGTTATACAGTTGAATATGACTATTTGAATGTACTACATGTGTTTCTTTTTCTGTATATTTCTCTTTAATGTGAAAGCCATTTTAAATTGCAAAGCTTGAATCCTTTCTTAGGGCCAGTGTTATCCTCAGGAACTTCTTCTGATCCAGCAACCTCTCAGGTGACAGATAATGGCAACAAAGAGAAGAAGGAATTCAACAGTCCCAAACCACTTAAAATGGTACTTGAAAAAAATAATATCAGCTCTGTACATACATGTAATAAACTGTCAGTTGTACCTTTCTGTTTCAGGGTAAGGGGTTGGTTTTATGGTGAGAGTAGGGAAGTTGGAGTAAGGACTGAAGTAGTGTGGAGATAAGACATGTGGGAGTGAGGAGGAGTAGGGATAAGACATGTGGGAGTGAGGAGGTAGGAGTGAGGTAATAAGTGGGCAACTAAAACAGATTGCAGGATGATACTATTAGTATTTACACCACAATGTTAAAACAGTTGACTTTGTTATTTACTTTTTTAATTTTGTCCAGTTATGAAGGAAAGACAGGACCAGGCTTTTTCCTTACTTTTCGGTTATGTTGCCTTCATATCTCTTCCTAAAATCTCTTGTTGTCTTTGTAATGTTTTTTTAAATAAGATTGCTCCCAAACTATTATTGAACATCTATTTGAGTCAATTTTTCGGAATAAAAGGAACATTGGAAGTATTATAACTGGAAGAGAAAGGTCAGATTGAAGGTGACCCTAGTGAAACACCCAAATACCCAAAAATCAAACAAAAATTAGACAAAGACTAAATACAAAAAAGGACAAACAGTTTAAAAACAACAAATTATAAATCATCATTGCCTATGAATGGCGTACTTTTTCAGTGGCTTAAGGGTCGAAGGGCTCTCCTGTGGAAGATACAAAGAGATATAAAGAGATAAACCCCAGAGGTGTATGAACCACACCACAGATGAGTACAGTAAGATAAATACGTATTAATTAAGGTATTACACAAGGTAATAGGTGTCTGCCAGGTAATTCACGATGTCATCGAGAAATTATCCCAATAGTCTTTAAAATTTTTAGTAATACTCTGGATGCGATTGTTCAAAGTGAGCTGGTTCTCCAAATGAACAGCAAGAGACTTAACAGAGTTACTTAGGAGCTCCTCACTTACTTAGGGATGCTGAGGAGAACTGAAGCAATTTTTTAAATATTAAGTAACAACTTATTTATACTTATATGAGACCATGCACTAACCTTCTGGAGTTCAGTTTGAACAGTTCATAGTAGAGCTTTAGCATCACCATGAGAACAATAAATACCAGTATTATCACTGGCATATAAAATGAAGTGGAGTTTCTCACTTGCTTCGGGAAAAAAAAATCGTTGATGGAAATTGTAAAAGAAAGAGGTCCAAGAAATGCAACTTGCAAAATGGCAAGGTCAATTGGGAGATATTCTGACTTTTTATTACGAATGATGACAAACATACAACTTCTATGTCACTTGAAACTATTATTCCAAATTCATCGGTAATAAATATATTTAGCAAATGTTTGTGATGGAGGCTGTCAGATGCCATGACAAAATTTTTCAAACCACCAGGAACAAATATTTTCTTTTCAATTGTATCAGTAAACTTGTCAGAAAAATGTGAGGAAACCAAACTGGAGAAATGCAGAATTTCACATCTTACTAAGAAACCAGACAAATGATCAAAGATTTAACTCTGAAAAGTTTGAAAAGGGAGGCAGCATAGAAATAGGTCGAAAGTTGTTAACAGAATGTGAATTTCATTCCCATGTATTGGCAATAATTGTAGCAATTTTTTAAAGCCATGGAAATAGTACCCTCCTTAAAGGATTTATTAACTCAAAGTAAAAAATACAGATCAGATGAGCAACAGTTTTCACAACCTTTGCTGTAATTCTGTCAAGTGCAGAATTTTAATTTTATAAAAATGAACATGAAGTATTTTGCAATCGACTTATTCCTGCTCTTGCTATGAATAATAAAATTTATGAAAATCTTAAGTATTTTTTAAATCATTTTCATGGGTGATGAACATTTCATTATAAGATAACTTTTTAGAACACCATATGACAGATGTCAAACAATTATGTAGAGCCTTTTACGGTTCTTAGTTTCCATTGGTTCTGTTACCAGTGTTCCTTACTTGTTTTTGGTATTGCAAGAGTTTGTGTTTGCAGATCCCCCGCAACTAGAATTATTGAAATTACCCTCACAGTTTAAGTTCTTGAAAAAACAAGTTTCGAAATGTTGCATGAAAATGTAAAACTGATTGAAAGCATTGTCAGTTAGAATTTGATTGTACACACGGCTCATGTCAAGCAATAGTGGTAAAGAAGGATAAACTTTGTTGGGTAAACTTTCTAAAACACAAATATTTTCAGATAAAGTACATTGAAATTAAATATCACTGAAAGCAAAAATTGGAAAGGCATCACAAATATGATCACCCACAATTCCAGGGGTAGAATGTTGACTAATTATTGATGAACATGGTGTAAAGAACAGGCTTCCTGTGGTCATGGAAAACCTGGAGAAGTCATGAAAAGTTGGAAAATTGAATTTTCACAAAGAGACATTGTTCTGTCTTGACTAGTAGTATCTAAATGCATTTTCACTCATAATATCAAAATTTAATTTTCTCTTCACCTCTTTTTGCTTGGCTTTTGCTGTTTAAATTGAAAATTTTATGTAGGAAATGAAATCTAAGAAATGAAGATGATGGTATGGTAAATTCTTTAATTTGATCCATGGAAAGTAATGAAAATTGATTCCCTAGAAAGTGCAGGAATCCTGGAAGAACTTAGGCTAAAGTAGAAGGGTGCCTAGTCATTGGGTGTGGATAGACAAACAATAAGAGTGGACAAGATTATAGAACCTATATTGCATTACCATAATTTGGACTCATTAAATTTACAATGAAAGTTACTAAAGTTGCAATTGTTTAGCGATTAAGCACAATTACCTACCGTTGTTGAAAGAATGTATTTTCTTATCTTAACTAAGTGAAAATGAAATTAAAAAACAAAAAAACATTTAAAAGTTTCAAGATTTATCTTATATGACATAATGTGTTCCTTGAATGACTATTTTGATGACCTCATCTATTCTTAAGGAATGAATGTACTGCTTGTGAATTTAATGTGATGCATATGGAAATGTTATCTGTTTATATCATCAGGGTATTTTGTTTTTCTCGTTCTCAGCATAAACACGGGTCCTTTCTCAAAAGAAAGAAACAAGAATTAGAGAAGCTAGCCTCCGTTGTCAGACCTCTCGTTAATCTCAATGGTCCAAAACATAACCGAGGATTCATCTTTCAAAGCCTTTCCCAAACAAATGTCGAGACAGAGAAACCTCAGCCCATGGCCAAGGCAAGTTATTACTTTCACAAATGTTCTTAATTTGGGGATAAAGATTTTGTTTCTTCTCAAAGTGAGTCATAACCAGTTGATCCACATCCGTCTTATTATGGAAAGTATTTAATTTTGTATCAAGAAGTACAGTTTCTTGATCCTATGCTTTGTTATTTTGGAGAGTGGAGCTGATCATTGGCAGTGCAGTGTGGTCCAGGACTATGCAGCATTTGTGAGGTGTCAATGGATATAATTATCAAGTTTTGATGCCTGCTTATTACCCACAATTCTGGAAATGGATATCCTGACATTGTGTTTGCTTTTGAGGTTATCACTGAAAGACTTCAAGAATCGTTTCCACCGTGGTTGCTGTGCCATACTCTAGAATTCCTTGTTACTGAACTTATTTTCACAGAACTGGTACTATTGTCTCAGATGATGGGTGGAATAATTGTCCTTTTTCCCCAAACTTGTAGCAGAATGTTGGTACAGGTCTGGTATTGTAACAATTGATTATCTGCCATACATTGTTACATGATGTTTACATTGAGATGTCTTATATTTTGGCATAGTTAGACTTGCCCCAAATCTCACACATTATCTCTCTTTTACCTTTCATTTACTTTCATGACTTCTTTCCCTTACATAGCTCCGGATGTACCTCTAGAACAATACTACTTGCTGCCAACGGTTCTCATAACCATAGAGAGAATGTAATTCTAGGGTCTCTCTTGATTAATGGTCTGATTATTCTTAAATTAAAGATAAACAGTCCCTTTTCATTTCTGAAATTTAGAAACTTATGCATTGGTGTTCTTCTGGCTGTTACAGCCACCAACCAAGAACACAACCAAACAACCAAAATTGACAAACTGCCCGGTACAGCTGGATAATGCCCTCCTCACTCCGCTGGATAATGCCCTCTTCACTCCGCTGGATAATGCCCTCCTCACTCCGCTGGATAATGCCCTCCTCACTCCGCTGGATAATGCCCTCCTCACTCCGCTGGATAATGCCCTCCTCACTCCGCTGGATAATGCCCTCCTCACTCCGCTGGATAATGCCCTCCTCACTCCGCAGGATAATGCCCTCCTCACTCCGCTGGATAATGCCCTCTTCACTCCGCTGGATAATGCCCTCCTCACTCCGCTGGATAATGCCCTCTTCACTCCGCTGGATAATGCCCTCCTCACTCCGCTGGATAATGCCCTCCTCACTCCGCTGGATAATGCCCTCCTCACTCCGCTGGATAATGCCCTCTTCACTCCGCTGTGAAATCTGGTTCATATCAAAGTGGTTACATCTTAGTGAGCAATCTACACTCTGTCTCTTGTACCATCTGTTGACCACCATCTCCTTGGTGGTGGAGTCTTGTGGGATATTTCCATAATGGTGGAGTTGTTAGGATATCACCATGGTGGTGGAAGTGGTGGAGGATAACATCTTTGTAGTGATTCTTTTCTGTTGATCACAGCCCCATACATATACCAGTATTATCATGCAATGCATAGACTGCAGAATTTTTAGCTAAAGTATTATAATTAATGCTGAGTTTGTGAACTTTTTGCTTTGGATGTTGTAAGCCCTCATCATTTTTTGCTGTCTTGTAGGTTGAAATATAAATGTTTGAGAGGAATCTATTTTCAAATAATAAAGGGTATTTATGATTGAGTTTCTTTTTTTAGTGTGTATTATAAGCAGACACTGGGTTTACCCAAAGTGTACAGCTCCTGCTTATTTATCTACAACATTCACTTATCTTGAACATTCAATTCTTTCTCACAGTTCACTGTATTAGACAGTCTTTGATTATGTCAACATTTCTAAATTGCATTGTTTATGATATGACAATATCACACAGTACACAGTACAATACATTAATGGTTGTTTTGGTAGTGCAAGATGATGTACTTTATTATATCTGGCAGCCTGTGGTTAGTACATGTTGCAATTTGGATAAGTTTCATGGCAGTTTATCAGCAGCAATTAATTCTTATGCCTCTTTGCTCCTCTGTCACCAGGTTAAGAGGTCCATCAGTGTACAGGAACCCACCAGCCATCTCTCTGATGGACCTAAAAGTAAAAGGCCAAAACTGGAAAGAAGTTCAAGCCAGATGTCATCTGGAAGTATATTCAATCACTTCTAAAAGACTACAGCCAGTCAACCTCACTTAATCTGTTACCATAGTAACTTGCAGCTATCGGTCAGTTTGATCAAGAAGCCCAATCTAGATGATGAGAATTCCAAAGGGAAGAAAGCCAACGTAGTATTGCAGGGTTTAATAGTTCACATACCAAATTAATTCATTAATTAACCCTATGCCTCTTTTAAACTTGGCTGTCTTTCCTATTTTCAGTTATTTTACTGATGTTTAGGGAACTTACCGGTTCTGCTCTGCTCTTGATGACGTTCTAGATGTTTGACCCACAATGCACTTTCTATGATCTTGTTGCATTTGTTTAGTTTGATATCATACCTTGTATTCTGATCAACATCTTGTGTCAATGAAGAACACATCATACATGTAGGGCCTTACTCTTCTGCATAATTCATCTCTCAAAGTTACATGTGCTTATCCCATGGAAGATAGCTGGTCTCTTCCCTGTCCTGTATCCATGAAGAAGTTTTAGAACACACCATTGCTCAACTGTTGCTATTGTGACTGGAGTTGGTGTTGTGACCTCACAGTTTGTGGGTTCCAGTAGTGCTAACTCTGTGGGAAGTGGTTCACATCATGTTGCTGCTCTTCTTTGTGTACTGTGATTTGAACCCTATTCCATTGATACTAAGAATAGTGTAGTTAAAAAGCCATAAAAGCAAATGTTAAGGTTATGTAATGTCAGTTGTGAATATTACAGCATCAGTGGTTACATGTTTAATACTCACTTAAAATGACATAGCACAGTGTGCTTTGAGGAGTGTCATCTGACGAAAGCATTGGTTAGAGTACCCAAGACTTGTTACATTAACTACCTTTGCTATATTAACATGATACTTCCAGCATATATTTTGTTTATCCTTTCATTTTTGAGTATCTCTATCTTCTGTCTTGATCCAAAATAGTCAATTTTATTAGATACATCGGTCAACAGTCCAGGTGTGCTGTAAGTAGCTGACCCTATGTCAATGTTTCAGATGAATTTTTCTTTAAAGGTATCATAGGTTAACTGCTCGTAAAATTGTTTTGATTGGTTTGCCAAATTGATCATGTCAATATTTATAGAAGCAGACTATAACTAATGGGACATTTTAGCGTGAATTGTAATTTCAGATTTGTATTAATTGCGTGTAGTTCATTTGTCCGTTTGAAAAGTCCCTATTTAGAAATTTCAATAAATTCAGAATTCACAGCAAGACTACTTCAGTTAGGATGTCATAGACTGATAACTTTGGTTGTGATGAATGGAACAGAATAGCTGAATATGATAAATGTTATTCTCTGAGCTATTGTCTCTCTGTTTGTCACTGCTTGTTTTCAATCCATGCAGTAATAAGTTCTTCCTTAATTACTTAAACTGTACTGTGAAAAACCATAGAAATGGAATATTGTGAAAGAAAATGTAACTACCTTGGCATGCGGTAATCAAATGTTCATATTTCTATGTATCTCACTGGAGGTGTCTGTACTGTGCAATAAACAAACTTGTAAGCCTTTTTTAGGAGACATTGCCACCAGGAATGTGGCTTTAAGCACTACGAAGATAGCATTTAATAGAACATATGCTGTGGTTTGAAATAGAGAGATGAGCGAGTGATTGCTTCATTACACACAAGTGCATAATGCTCAGTTCAGGTAAGATGACAAATCTACTTTAGGTTTTGAAATGGTGTCTTTTGTATCAGTATACGACATCAGCTTTGTCAGGGAAAGAAGCATAAAATGCTTGTGAAGAATGGTTTTGGTAACTATTAATCCTGCATATAGTGAATTCTTTTGATCGTTTATGACATGGACCAGTCAAGATTTTATTGCGAGAAGTAAGTGATATCTACCATAATGGGCTGCAGAATTAAGTTTGATAGATCAATTATACTGAGATGTACCATAGCCTTTAGAAAAGTGATTCTCGTTACTAACTCAATGCTGAACGTGACATTCAAAATGAAATTGGGAATATTGACTTAAATTAGCGGTTTTTATAGTGTAGGGTTCCTTTATAGAGACCCTATTATAGTGGTCCCGATACTGCCCTCGGGGTGAGGGGCATTTGAATCTCTTAGGTCGACGGCACAGAGTACGCAGGGAAGGGGGATTGTTGGCACCGATCTTGCGATTATGATACATGGAGTGATTTAGGGGAGTGTTGCTCACCCTTAACACTGACTCAGCTACCGTAACAGTTTCACAGAGTGTCTCCCTTCTGCAGGTTTTTGTTCTTGCAAATAGAATGTTGAGTGAATGGTAGAGTATGTTTAATGATAAGGGAGGGAGCATTGGGTCAGTTTGAGATAGTAGAAGGGGATGGTAATCTAGAAATGTCTGAGAACCATTGCTTTAAGTCATTGTTCTTAGAATTTGACCTCATTTAAGTTTGAGAGATTTTTGAAATGTGAACATTCTAATGAAAATTTTTTTTACATAAATAGCTTTTGGAAATATCGCTGCAAGTATAGAAATATTTCCCAGCTCTTCCCAGTCATGAATGTTTTATGGTGTAATTATTACCACTAATGTATCAATGATGTAAGAACATGGAATACAGTCAACCGGTGTCAGGTAGTTCAGTCAAGGATGGTAAAAGTATTTATTCGAAAACATTCTCTTCATGAGGTAAGTGGTAACATTCACATGTTATCTTATATCCAGAGTTATATTGTTACTGTATTCTATGAGGTAAGATATCTAATAACAGTATACTTATGAGCCGCGTTGTCCAGTCTCTTGTTACAAGGATACATTTCTCTAGTTTGTTATGGGGGCAGTATGCTAAATGGAATTTCTCATGGTTTATTTGTTCACACTGTTATGTCAAACTTTAAATATAGATATTTTATTCAATCTGACATATCTCTCCCATTTCTTCGTTGTTCACATAGTATCTGTAGGCCTTGAACTGCATAATAGCATTAATGTTGATTTATACCATTCATTGATCTGAATCAATGCAGGATCCTATCTTTGAAAGAAATCACCAACATGAAACAACAGAAATGCTGTTTAATATTTTGTGTAATGTAGCATTTTTAGAAGGTGTATGTCTTGTATCTTTTGGAAATCAGATTTTTTTATTTTTCCTTTGTGTCTCCAATGGTCTCAGAAGTTGAAAAAAAATCAAAGTTTGTAAACTAAAACATTGAATCATTTGGTGTGAAAATTCGAATTTAAGTTCCCAAGTGTAAGGTGGCTGGTTGCATGAATCACTAATACAGTAATTGCCATTGTACTGTAGTAACTTATTACATTGTTTCTGCAACAAGGAATGCAAGGCTGATAGTCCTAACTTGGCCTCTAAAACAAGGTGTGTTGAACAAGAGGATGAGGTGAATGCTCCAAGCTGATGTCTTGCTTCATGTGAAACCTCCCAAAAGTCAGTGGTTTGTGTTCCCTTCTAAGGCATCTTATTCAGTTATTTGTACAGCACAAATTTGCTGTTTAAGGTCACTAGAGAGAATCTTGTGGGTGGGCTCCTTTGCCTTTTTTCAAGTTCACAGTGACTGTTGGGTCATTTTCTTGGCCACTGAGCCATACATCAGAGTTGTAGTCGAGACTGGGTCTTGACTGCAACCCTCTAGTACATTGTCATACTTTGTGTATTATTACTCCATATCAGACAAACGTTTCTGAAGTAACTTTAGGTGTGCCAGCTTGCTCTATGCAAACTGATAATTTCCCTAGCACATCTCATCCATAAACTTGATTCACACATGGTGAAGCCCATGCATGTTTGATGGACATGGTGACTAGATGCCTCGCATCATGGTTATGCTGGTGTCCAGGAACACTATGCTTGGTGAGACTTGCCAACTCATCAAGGTTTCACTATGGGTCTCATGGTTTCTGATATGGACTTATGATGAAAATGTCATGGTGTAAATCAGGTGTGGATCCAGGATTTTGAGAAACTGAGGGGGGGGGGGGGGGGGGGGAAACACTCAGCCGATGAGCAAGCGCAGTGCACATGTTTTACTGCTGGCACCAGTACCAAAAGGGCTGGGCATTGCTGACACATTCTAGTTCCCCATTTGGGCAACTTGAATATGAGGCAAAAAGCCTGAATTGTAGTGGTCAAGAAATCGTTGCTAATCAAAAAAGAAGGGACATGTGTTGGGTGCTGCCCCATCTGGATCTGTGCCCGAAAATAACTTTGATGCAATGTGAGATGTTTCCTATATTATTTAGACCAATATTATTGAATTCCATTGCTGTATTAAGTTATTATTGAACCGCAGACGGTATCATTGTCAGAAATTTGGCTGAATTTAGCCAAATAATGCATCAAATACTTTATTAAGGGGGTGAAGCATCGTGGTTGTTAATCGTGGTCAGCCAGACGGCGAGAGGGACAGCATTTGCTTTGAAATTTAAAACGTTCAAATAAAAGTGAGGTATTTAGGGATTGAACAGCATGGACACAAAGAACTTTTCTGACAAAAATACTTTGCCAGATCTCTCCACAAAATGGTACTTCACAGGCCCATTTTCAATATTACAGATTTTACTCAAGCAGGGCCTGCCAGTGCCTCCATGATCTAATAACTTCTTGGCACGTGCTGCAGTACTCGAGACCGGTATCGAGTCCCGATGATTTTCAAAGTCTGTGGACTCGAGGACTCCGTCCGAGACCGGGCACGAGTCCTTTAAAATATTGGGGCAATTGAAAGGAAAGAAAAAAAAGTTAAATCAGAATAGCGATGTAACTCAAACTTAGCCGTGTGCCGTGGCACTGTGTACTTTCGGTTACGTATATTTTCTACAAAGAGGCACATGTACGCACGACTCAGTATGGAAGTGTGTCATGTTAGAAATTCTGATCTATGACTTTGTCGAGAGGTAAGAGTTTTGGATCGCAAAGCAGGTGGAAGACTTAAATACGTTATTACTGGGTGAGTACGCCATTCACTAACAACGTATAAGTACCTACACATCCTGGAATACCGTGCTTGCTTCTGTTTGGTGACTAATAATTGAAGGTAAATCTCAAAGTTATACTGTAGCTAGAAATGGTTTGCACGTAAAAAAAATACAGTACCCTCGCCGATTTATGTTATATTTTAAATTTTGTGTAAGGTAGATTTTTTTCTCATTTGAGCAGATAATTCATTATGTGAAATGGATTAACAAGGGGTAGTATTTTAGATGATGGCATTACTTTGAAAGAAGCAGCTAAAGGAAGCCGCTAAAATATCTCACTTGTGTTCATATACATTTACAACACACAGTAAAGCAGTGAGAAAGTACAACACTGCAACTCAGTTATTCACCCTCTGATTCTGATATAGACATTTTCGAAGTTAAAATATTTGTTTGCTTTTGATACCTTCTACAATATTTCTCATATGTTTAAACTAAAACACCATTAAACTAAAACACCATTTCCGTAGTAACATGGTCTGTACCTTCTATTAAAATAGTAAAAGCCTATTCCTTGTTTTCAAGAGGTCCTTAAGGCAGAATTAGCATTGTTTCATAATCTATGAGGTTTGCAATAAATCGTATGACATACAATCAGGCAAAAAAAAAGTTTAACGAAGTAAGTAAGTAGTCTATTTTCTAATTTTCGTACAAGAAATCAGTCACAAGACTGATATTTAGGTAGAAGCAATGTATTTAAATATGTTCAATGCGGAGACATCATTAGTGGTGACAGTTAAAGGCGATGGGTTATGGGTGTGGTTGAATCACAAAATCAGCTTACATACGTTCATTTTGGATCAACGTGCGTAAGCGCCAATGACAGCAGTGGTCGTTTCAAATGAAAATTTGCCTGTTATTTAACTTCCGCTTTTTTTCTGTTTTTTTTTTCATTGTTTGAGAAGAAAAGTTTGGCTTTTCAAACTCCCGGCCCAGATGGCCGTTAACCGATGGCGCCTCCTAGTGTTATAATCTGCATATGCACAGTCTTGAGGCAGGGATCTCATGATGAGAGCAAAAGCAAATCTATGAAAGTACTAATAAATATCAATCAGATGGGTTGAGTTGATGCAGTGCATCCTCTTTCATGTATCCTTGGGCACTTGGGAAATAATTTGCTGGAATGAACACATCTTAAGTCCCAATTTTACATTCATTTGGTACTGGATCCACAGGGATTGTTTGCAGGGGGTCAAGAGACTCGAATTGTGCCGCCATGAGTGTAGATAAATTTGTTTTCTTAGAGAGTCTGGGACATGTCCCCTCATCCAGGATGAGGGGACATCAGCGCGTGTGATACGGAAATACAGTACGACCCTGTTGCATTGGCGCAGCCAAAATTTTGATTAGGAGTGAACTGAGAATTTTTGGAGACTATCTAAGAGGATCTGAGCGTACCAGCCTAAAAAACCCCATAAAAGTCCCCCATAGATCGCCGGAAATCGCCCTTCACAGGCAAGTAAGCTCCAGAAAATTGTATTGTCAGTATTGTCAGTTGGATGACCCTAACCCTTTTTGTGAGTTTTCCCCCGAAAAAGTCTGATCAAATTTGCACATTTCATAATAAATACTGTAGGCCTACTTGCTTGAATTTGAAGGCCAAAAAATTAGAAACACCATCATCACTTCCTGGATACGGAGGGCGCTTATGTACTCAAATTTGCCGTATCTGTACCTTCTATTTCATTTTTTCTTATTCTTTTCTTTATCTACCTTTGTGATTATTTTCTGTCCTTTTTTCGTATAGAGCTAAAAAGGGCGCCGGTAGTTCATTTAAGTCGATGGAAGGGGGGGGGGGGTTACAGCCCCCTGACCGTATGGCAGCTCTGCCACTGCGTGGGACCTTAGACAGTAGCCTTAAATCACCCCAACATTTGGTGTTATTTAGCTGAAAATGTACATGGATGAATATTGTTTTATTTGGAAAAGTACATTTTAGAGATCACAAAAATATTAAGGACAGCAACTTATTTATTTCATACATGAAGCTAGACAGTAGCCCCACAGTGCCCCATGACCCATAAAGACTTAATTCAACTGAAAAGGTACGTGAGTAATTTCTTTCTGTAATTGAAATAGTGCATCTCAGGGTACCCAAGCAGTAACTTCAACTTGTACATGGGACCTCACAGTAGCCCAAAAGGCGAACATGGCCCACAGCTTTTAAGTTGAAATGGTTAAAAAAAATTTTTTCTTGCATTTGAAGAAGCACAACTTAGGGATCACAAACCTAGCAGTGACAGCCACTTTAGCTCGCACATGGACCCAGACAGTAGCCTAAAGTAGGCCATGACACGTAATAACTTTATTCAGCTGAAGAGGTACATGAATAATTCCTTTTGCATTTGAGGGAATGCATCTTAGGGATCACAAAAAAGAACAGTGACAGCAACTTTATGCTGTCAATGGGCCAGTCAGTAGTTCAATAGGGGACCATTTGGCCCATAACCTTTTTCGCCTAAACAGGTACATGAGTAATGCTTTTGCACTGGAGAGACTTCGTCCCAGGAATCACAAAAATACAAATGACAGCAACTTTAACCTGCACATGGCCCAGGCAGTAGCCCAAAATGTGTCCATAACAGTTTACTTTTTTTACTGCAAATGCAGGCCTACAAGAATATTTTTTCTGTATTTTAAATATTACATTATTTAGATCACAAAATATCAATGACAACAACTCTAACCTGTTCATGGGTCCAGGCAGTATCCCAAAAGGGGCCCAAAACGACTTTATTCAGCTGAAAAGATACGGCACACGAGTAATTCTTTTTTGTATTTGAAAGTGTGCATCGTAGGGATCACGAGCATACCAATAACAACTTTGTCCTGTTTGTTGGCCCAAAAGGTACAAGGATACTTACTTTTGTATTTGAAAGAGAATATTTTAAGAATCACAAGAATACCGACGACAGTAACTCAATCTTATACATTTGAGTCAGAAAAAAGAGCGAAAAGGGCTCTATCATGGCCCCGAGTGAATTTTTTTTTTTTATGTCAAAAGTGCAAGTAAATATCTTAGGAATCACTGAAGCACCAATAACAGCAACTACAGGCATTTTATTAATGGCCAAAGAACTCGGTCCCATTCTTTGTTGCTGGTCAGAAACACGCTTCAAGTATATTGGACCAGAGAGTAGTCACTTAAAGACTAATCTTCAATACTAGGACCAAAGGTGAGTATATTTGGCATTTATGGAATGATAAAACGGATATTAATTTGACTTAAGCTAACGTGGCAACAATTACTATGTGGCACAAAAATTATTTCCGCATAGCTGCGCTGTAAGAGACAGGCGTTTTCAGAAATAAACGGTGATATTTTCATGCACAAAATCGAAAAACTCATTATGGCAACGGATCCTACAATCCTAAAATAGCTTCGTTGCAAGACAATATCTTATTGATGTACGATGGACTTGCCTCAGAACTTTAGAAACTATTTATGATTACGATGAATGACATTTAATAACTTTGAGTAATAATCTCCTCAAATTCAAAGTAAAAGTCTCTAACTTTGAGGGCAGGTACGGTACCTAGATCTGAGAATCTGCACTCTGATGATTGGCTGGATACCAAAATCTAAACCTTCTGAAATTTATCAGTATCTCGACAGAAACTACAAACCCATTTGCAACCTTTAAAAACTTCTTCAAAGGAGACGTTCTTTGCAATGTGCAATTCTGTAACAACAAGACATCAGGGAAAATCGGTAATAAGAGAAACTCTTACTGCAAAACTGTAGGAGCAAGAGTTTGAGGTATGTCTTTCGAAAATCCGTGAGCACCACATTGCCATCAATCTCAATGGAAGAGAACCAACTTTAGTTTTAAAACCAAGCACCTATCATTAGGTTTTTTCTTGTAAAACTAGAATCTTATATCAGAGCATCCAAGCTGTTACCGAACCGATTTCTGTCCATAAAAAGGGCTCCAAATTCCAAAAAAAATTTACTTGCTTACTCATAATTTCAAAGTAACGAAGAATAGTGTAGGTATTCAGGATTCGCATGAAGATCTATCAAATGCAATTAGTTGCACCCAGAAATTATAGTTGGTAATGAGAACTAATATCTCCTAAGCGTTGATCGTTATGTGCCATTGAGAAAGTTGTTGAACAACGACTTGGATTATGTCATTACGTGGCAATCATTTTTGTGACAAATTTTGAGTTAAAGCCGCATTAATATTCGTTTTTAATTGGCACATTAATATTCGTTTTGATGTTCCATATCGGCCTAATGTACTCGTGCCATTATTGATAACTATATTAAATGAACACAGTTTGATGATCCAATATTACGAAAGCCCACCAGGGCCACGTTAATTTTATTTGATTATTCAAGTTATTCATGTGATTAATCATATTATATAATTTAAATAATATATACTAATTTGATTCATTAAATTAATAACTTGATGAATCAAATTAAGAAATTGATTAATAAAATAAGTTTTTCAATTTTAATCAGTGTAATCAAATTATTAATTTGTTTTACCAATTTTATTAATCGAATTATTAAAGTGCTTAATCAAATTTTTAATTAGATTAATGAAATTATTTAATTTGATCAGTCAAAGTATTAATAAGATAAATCAAATTATTATGTTGTCCAATCAAACTTCAAAGTATTAATTTAATCAATCAGTGGGAGAAATAAGGCCACTAATGTCATACTTTAACCAAAAAATAAATTTACTTGAAAGCGCTTTTCAGATACATTTACTTGTAGGGGTGGGGTAAGAATAAAATAAAAACAAAAATGAACTCGGAAATGCAATTTCTGATAATCCGAGAGACGTTTTCAGACAAAACTTTCTCTTTGACGTTCCGCGCCAACTGATGGTGGCGCCCCATCATAAGCAAATATATAGGAACCTAACAGTACGAGTCATAAAAATGTTTTAATTGCGCCGACCTTCGATTTTTTTTTCAATGTTAAGACGCGGGAACTGAACGAGCAACCGGAATTTAAGGCGTTAAAATATTTTAGATAAAAGCAATTTAATTTGTTACCATTTTGCACAGGTTGATGTTTTTCTCATTTATTAAGAAACTGCCAACGTTAGACCCGTTTTCAGTCTTGCAGCTTAGGACAATCCGAAAGTATCTTTTCCCGCCACCTGGGGGGGGGGGGGGAATCGGTTAGGTTGTAAAGTAACTTGTATCTTGTACAACAGTGCCAACCGATGGTAACCCCCGCTATAGCCTACTCTTATACTACTGGCAGGAGGCCGTAAGTTTGTTTTTTTTTAGGGGGGGGGGAAGCTCCAGTATGGACCTTACAATTTCTTTGAAGGTTAGTACGCGTCCTCTGGGTCGAAGTGGTTTAGATGAAAGCAATCCAATTTTTTTTCCACAGGTTGATGTCTTTTTTTAGGAAAATGTAGACATGAGATTCCCTTTTCAAATCTGGGTTCAGGCAGCTTAGGACACCCACTTCCAGACATCTGTGGGAGGAGAACTGTAAAGACCAAAATTTTCTTGTACCTATTGTGCCAACAGATGGTGACGTTCCGCTTAGATAGTCCTGCCGAGAGGCCAGACCCCCCTCGCGTTCCTGATATGTCCTATCATAGATGTATGGAAATATGTGCGTCGCCTCCACCCATACCTCAGTAGCCCTCCCTCAATCATTCAATTATTAGACCTGCGTCGCCCCTGCTTGAAAGAAAAAAATCTGAGTTGTCATTTCATTTGCTATTCTTTAACTATTTGCTTTTCACAACACAGGCCATTTTTTTTATTTGTTGACTGCAAATTTTTTACATCACCAACTGCCTGCTGAGTGATATCATCAATTGAATTAGCTTTATCCATACTTTCCTTTTGGCGTTCCATGCACTTTGGGTCGAAGACCTTGCATTGTAATCTCAGTGAAAGCTCAGGACGTGGAACGGCTCGTACTCATCTGCCTGTCGGGACTAATTCTCGTCTTGGAAATTTTCCAAGACTTACAAATTCCTCGGTAGGTGTTTTCTTTCTTATGAACTTTTTGGGTAGTAAGTTTAGCTTCAGCATAGACCTATCTGTCTTTAATGACGTGTGGGCAAATGATACTGCTAGCCTAACGTTTACAACAACATTGGGGGCTTATTATTAACAGTATAATATAGGCTATGGCAACAACTTCCGTAAAGCACTGGTTTCACGAAACTAAAAGATTTTGTTGTCGTGGCTAACGAAACGTCATAGGGTGTAGGTGCAGAGGTGTGTTAAAAAAACAAAACAAAAACAGTGAAACACTTTTGAGTACTAGTTAGCATCTATGGCTAGTGCGTAGCCTACACCAAACTTCGCGCGATGCCAAACTTCACACACTTCGCACCTGAACTGTATGTTTTGTAAAAGAATGACCACTGGGACTGCGTCTCCACACCACACTAGAAGCCCAGTGACGTGTGGGCAAATGATGCTGCTAGCCTATCGTTTACAACAACATTAGGGGCTTATTATTAACAGTATAATCTAGGCTATGGCAACAACTTCTGTTAAGCACTGGTTTCACAAAACTAAGAGTTTTTGTTGTTGTGGCTAACGAAACGTCATAGGGTGTAGGTATAGAGGTGTGTTAAAAAACCAGAATGTGAGGCATTCACACTCGCGAATATGGACCGAATTGCAGATCTAAACGGACTGTGGCATCACTCAAGTAATGCACTGCGGTTTACTGTTTATGATAACCGTAGTACTAGTAGTCTAGGGACGTAAAAGGAGCACCAATATCCAACAAACTTACAATTGAAATGCGTACAAGGCTATGCGCAGAATTCAGTCTACGACTAGGAGCACGACGAGTTCGTTCGCTAACTTAGACTCGAGTTGAGTTAGCCTAGCCTAGCAGTTACAACTTATGACACATTGGGCTAAGTTCCCGTAAACTTCTACTCGATCATGGCACGATACATACGAACGTTTGAAAAGACAGTAATCGTACGCTTATTACACCATTATCTCTAGGCCTAGTGTCAATGACAATTTTGAAGAAAAAGACAACACGGTCAGTCACGATAGCACACATTTGCCAATCTTTTCTACCCTGCCTGGTGGAACTGCTAGTCAGGTGGACACGTACAGTGCAGTGGTCCTCGCGAATGTATGCAACACGTACGGCAGTATAGTAGTACGGCACACACACGAGCACATTATGAAGATAAATATGCAAAGTTTGACAGAACAGCTCGACACGTTACCACCTGTTGTCGTTCTTTTTATTGAGATATAAAACAAACCAGTTTGTTATCAAGCAGTATTAACCTCCTGGGTTGAATTATTAACAAGTGAATTTTAATACTACATTCCTCTATCAGAAAAAAATAGAATCCAAAGTCTGCTACAATCTATTTCAAACATTTCAGAATACTGACAGTGAAGAGTTGAGATTTTCATACGGAACAGCCATTTGCAAAACGGTGGAAAGGGCTGTTATTCATGTTTTACACTCGTTTTGTTGTGCAATCCCTCAAAAATGTTAGTGTTTACAACGTAATAGTCTACAAACTGTTCTAAAAAGCATACAATAATTCTTAGTTACATTTAAAAGTTTCGTTTTAAGTAATTTTATTTGGTTAAATTGGAAGAATTTTCAGACATTCAAAGGAAAGACTGTCAAGAGGCTGAAACACGACTGCTATACTTCGCTATTCGCTCGTAAAAAACAAACAAACAAACAAAAAATAGTGAAACACTTTACTGGTCAAACATTTGAGTACTAATTAGCATCTATGGCTAGTGCATAGTAGGGCTGTGACTTTGCGATTAATGTACTAAACATTTAATCGCATCGTTTTGCAATTAATCGGCGATTAATCGCATATGCGGACTGCCCAAGCACGGCCAACTTGTCGCGTTCCATTGTGCTCGTGAAGTGGTGAATTCACTGAGCAATTTTTTTCTGCATAGCAGATAGTGTACTGATATATGTGCTTCCCTGTACTGCAGAAAAAAAATATTGCTGTGATTGCACCAGAATCCGTAGTATTGCACAATTGTTTGCTCACTTTGCTGCTGATAACGTTAACGTTTTAATTTTTATTTAAGTAACGAAAGATTCAATTATGAAGAGTTATTCCTTATAAATTTGCTTCAAATGAAGGGTTATACAGATATAGTTTGTGCTCTTAGTTGCATCAGTAGCTAAATAAAGTTTATTAAGGCTTGGTTTTTCAAGCAGCGATTGTTCACAAAGTATAGGCTAGCATATGCGTACTGTAAACTTTACTGTATTGTCAATTTTTGTATAGGCTATTATACGCGTAAAGATTAGCCAAATGTTACATAACTTAACAATGGCGATCATGCATTGTTACGACTTACGAGCATTTACCGAGGCATTAGCATAGAACCATAAGTTTCGTAGAGCACTTACCTAAGCAAAGGCGGATATTTTTAAATATCATTGTTAGGCTACGGTACCTCATTGAATTAACTAGGGCATGGCTTGTTTTTTTTATTTAGCTTTTTCATTTTTTTTAATGAATTTTAGATGAAAAGCATGAAAGGCGATTAATCTCATGTGACCTTTTAATAAACGTTTTGTTGGCTGGCGATTAATCAGCGATTAATCTTTAATCGCTCACAGCCCTAGCGCATAGCCTACACCAAACTTCGCGCGATGCCAAACTTCGCACACCCGTAAAAAATAAGCCTTAAAATGCAATGACCTCAAATTAACTGGATAAATTTTTGCCTGCAATTCCTTGAAATGAAAGCTGAGACACTGTTTGTTTGATCGCCCTCGCCTGTTTAGTCAACTTTATGGTGCTGCATTTGCATAGGAGAGGTGGACTCTAGCCTAGGCCTAGAGCATCCGATTGCAGTAGTTTCCGTGGAATGTTACAAATTTGTAACGTACAACTGCAGAATACAACATCCCCCAAGGCATATGACTAAAACTCTGGAGGTGCAGTTGTAGTCACAGTGAATCTCACCTGTACTGTATGTTTTGTAAAAGAATAACCACTGGGACTGCTACTGCATCTCCACACCACACTAGAGGCCCAGTGAACTTAAAAATATTTTTAAGCAAAAGTGTATCCCAATCAAATGTTGAGTCGTTCTCAAAATGACCACTCCTTGATAGCTACCACTGGGACTGCGACTGCGCCTCCACTCAGATGATAGAATCAGTGGACTTATGTTGTTTTCAACTATACTCGATCAGCCACCACTGGGACTGCGCCTCCACTCAGATTGTAGAATCAGTGGACTTATGTTGTTTTCGACTAAAAACTCGATCGGCCACCACTGGGACTGCTACTGCACCTCCACTCAGTCTTGTAGAATCAGTGGACGTAGACTAATGTTTTGAAGAAAGTGTTTGATCGGCCACCACTGGGACTGCGACTGCACCTCCACTCAGATTGTAGAATCAGTGGACTTTTGTTGTTTTCAACTAAAAACTTGATCAGCCACCACTGGGACTGCAACTGGGCCTCCACTCAGTCTTGTAGAATCAGAGGACTTAGACTAATGTTTTCAATAAAGTATTCGATCGGCCACCACTGGGACTGCGACTGCGGCTCCACTCTGGATGGGAAGCTCATAAGACAGGTGACTATAAAAAAGGCAACTTCACCGCCCCTAATATGGAACTTTACCAAAAAATTCAAATTTGAGATGCATCCAACATAGAAAGCTCAGGATCATGCACAAGATTTTACTGGAAGTGCAAGGAAGAACCACAGTGTAGTTCGCCTCCGAGATTTTTTACGGTTACTCTTTCACCAGGACGTTGTATTCTGCAGTTACTCCATTTTTAAATCACGATTTTCACTCTTCAATGAAATTTTTCCTGATCATGTACTTGCTAGCTTGTTCACATGTTTTTGCTGTAGGTTTAAGCACAGAATTTCTATTAAAGGACACGCTTCATGTAATGATTGTCACGCTAACGTTATTGAGGTGCACGACGTTGGGCAGGTTTACATCGTATCGTGAACGTAAGTGAATGTTGATTAAAATAGCAAATTTCGAGGTACAATTCATAGCATATTCGATCAAATGACTACTTAATAAAGCAGCTGTTGTCCATTATGTTGGTAAAATCATGCAAACCATGCAGACTTCACCTACACATATTGCCTATTTTGTTAACACCAACTCACTGTAAACAAAGAGCAAAGCATCCGCTTGTCATTCTAAAGAAAAGTGAACTAAAGAACAACAACTCAGCTATGTAGGAGTGGAAAACAGAAATATTTACTTTTAGGTATAGTTCCAGCAGCGTTTTTTTTTTTTTTTGCATGCCTCCTGGGTGCCTGTCTTTGTATATTTCTTTAGCCCCATGTAATCATCTATGTACAAAGTGGCTCATTCAGTTACTCCAATAGATTTGTAATGTTGATGTCACAGGTTTGATGGTTGCTCGACACTTGTTTTTGCCATACATGTGTGTTTTTTTCTCTGTTGTTGAAAGTATCAGTTAATAGTGATTGTGAGTACAAGTTGTCATTGGGGATACATATAGTGATATTTACTATCGTATGTAGGCTATAGATGCTCAAACATGCTATGTGGGCATAACTAAAGGAAATCAGGTTGCTTGGAAATTAAAGGATAAATGGGAACAAAATGTTTGTAATGTTTGAAAAAAACTTTTTATGGTATTTGAGCACAAAGTCGAAGACAGTTATATACTGTACAGCTGTAGCTGAACTGCTGCTGATCGGTCTATATTAAATCATGTTCATTATCATAAAACCGAGATGAACCATTTAGAACAATACCAGCCAAAAATTTTACATCAGTAATGTAAGAGAATTTAGTGGAACTGGTACACATCATCATAACTCTGTCACATTAAATCCGATTAACACAGAAATTGCACAGATGGAAAGAACATGCTCAAAATACTTTTAGAAACCCCCTTCCTTAGAGGAAAAAGTCTGCATCTCCTTCTGTTTTAAAGTTATGAGCAATTTTGTGTTTGAAAATATTAGCTTTAACTGCCTCCAAATCTGTGGCATAACTTGTTCAGGTTATCCTGCTGCTACAGCATTTTAATGTAATCCACATTCATTCATTACTCAGTCGATGAGCTTATAGTGACTATAATCAATGTTGCCAGTTTGTTTGTGGGGTAACCCGCCAAATTGCCGCCAAGTCACCTGAAAAAACGCCAAGCAAGACTAGCTCCTACTTGAGGAAACTTGACCCTGTATTTTTCTACAGTGTGACACTTGTCGACATTTTCAACACACAGCAATAAGGTATACATCATTACATACTCAATCTCTGTTGCTGTAAGTGACGCCATTAATAATGAAAATTTCATTCACATCAGTGCATAAGCTGGATAAGGAATTTTCGCGATTCATGATCATAAGCAACCATCCTGGCCTCACATCTAATTATGAACGTAAGTCCTGCCTGCCACTAGCATTTTAAACTCATGATTGGTTGTCGAAAATCGCAAGAAGTAAAGTCTACGAATCGATCTACAAACTTGTACACAATATCTTTCATTTCAAGGCTTTCAGTCTGGGACAGCGTGTTCAGCTTGAAACTGAGGAGGTGATCAACAGGTGAAAATTTGCAATTGAAATAGTACAGTGACTTGCCCTCTACGAACAGCAGCACTATATGATGCACATACAGTTGTGTGCTTGTATCATGAAAGTTGGTCGAGTGTGCAAGTGGCAATGGCAGCAAATTTGTTTGTATTGCTGGAGGAAATACAGCAAAACAAGACAACTTTTCAATTTTATGTGACTAAATAATTTGTAAGTAATGTACAGTAATCAGATCACCTGACTTAAAAATTACTAGTCTGCAATTGGCAACAAAATGGTGCCAGAACTCTTGCCTTGCAAATGGCGAACTCGTAATAAGAACTCAGTCTAAGAGTGATGTTATTAATACGTTGGAGGTCGCAGGTGTGTAAAGAATGTTAATACATTAAACGATGTGGGGTGAAGTAATGTTTGTAGTGGGCGTAAGGATGTAGAAATAGGCCAAGTTTTGTATACCGTTAGAAAGAGTGTCGAACCTTGTAGAATATTATATATAGGGCATAGCCTAGGCTAGAAGTACTACATGGGGGACACCTGTGGGGCTAGGTGTACCAGACCAATAGTAATGGTCTAGCATTTATCCCGCTGCAGAAAAGATACCTGGATATGGATTTGTATTTGATACAACCTTTTACTAGTGTTAGGCCAAAAAGCATTTGAGAATGACCCTGTGTGATGTTTAAAATGGTGTATCTCACAAAAAATGACTTGGACTGTGGATAGCCTAGGTGGTTACTGGTAGTTGCATTGATAAAGTTGCCTCATGTTCCTCATGTTTCTCTTTTTTGTAACTTAATTCCCCAGGTGTGATTAATGATCATTATACAACAGGTACTGTAATTATGTTATGTTGTATTGTGAGGCATAAATGACACTCGTGTTTTGTTGGTTCATGAATTCTGACACCTTGGTGAAACTTTAGTTTCGACATTACATGAAAACTTTGAAGTGCTCCTTGGCAAATCTGTGGTGGTGAACACCTGATGTGTCTAATACCTGTATAAATTAACATTCAGTTTGACAGTTTGTTACATCTTGAAAAAAAAAAAAAAAATGGATGAAGGATGTTAGCCATAGGTAGATCAAAGAAATTAACAGTATGTGAATGGTTAATACAGTATTCAGACAATGTGACCTTTTCTCTAGCCTAGGTCTAAATCTGCTTCTTAACATCTACATAGTGTAAATGGAAAGGTCAAGAAACACAATGTGGTGGTAGTAGTGTATTTATCATAGTAGAAGTGTATTTATTATAGTAGAAGTGTATTTTTCGCTACAACTACAGAAAAGTACACCAATTTGAGACCTCACTGCACCCCTGGAGGTGCAGTTGCAGTCAGATGAAAGTTTGATCACCTTCCAGTTTCAGTACCAGCTTGAGATAAAGTTACTGTGTTCCAGAGGCACACGTCCCACGTTGTCTGCACCTGGGCAGTGGATTTTTATAGTGAGGAAAATTTTGGGTTGGATTGTTCTTCCACTGCCTTCAGTCTATGGGACCCACTGGTTAAGGTTAGGAGATGGATTGTTCTTCCACGATGACTGCATCTTCACCTTAGATGGATCCTCTGGACTTAAACAAATGAAAAAACAATGAAAAAATGGTCCACTACATGTATTGTGTTGTTCTCAAAGAAGTGTCTTGTTTGTGCAGATATTGATTGCCCCTCCAGCTCGGAATGGACCGTCAGTGGACCGAGAGAATTATTTGGAGTAGTTCTTGTTCGGAGTTCTTCTTGTTCTTCTTATGCAACTACGACCAACTAGACCAGTTTCTGCTTTCATACTCAATTGTGGAGGAGCGGCATCAGTAGAAAAACTTACAGTCATAATATTTCATGTATTTGACGTACATGTTGTAATATTTTTATTGTTAGAAAACGTGTTCTGTGGTGCACATTAACGAGTATAAGCTCAGAGTGCAGCTATGAGCACATTCTGGAGATCTTTGTGGAAGTAGTGATTGTCACACTTTTCTTCCTTAGGTTCCTTAGTTTGAAACCTTGAATTAAGAAGTAAATCTTTTAGATGCGCGGCTCTTTTACAAGCAAGAATCTCATATCTGGGCACTTAACCTCAGAGTTGAAGACTTCTGCCATGAACTTGAGGGAATGATAAGTTTTATTCATCTTCACAACAGGTTTCTCGAACTCTGTGACTGTTCCACCATACAGCAATAGGATGTCAACAAAAGTATTTTTTATTTTAGGATCCGTTGTGAAAATTTTTTTTCGATTTTTTGCATATTAAAATATATCACAGATTTCTGGTGGAACTTGGCAACCCATAACGAGCCAATTTTTTGGCGATAAACTGTTTTTTAAACTCACAGTGCTTTTATCAACCTCTGTTTTAGAGAATGTATCTAGCAGCATATTTTAGACTAACTTTTTAATTTCTAATGTTATATCACTACCTACATATCTTTTTGAAGTGATGACTAGACAGATGTCTTTCAACTTCAGCTTGGTAGTCCGTGCGAATGAGTATTGCAATGTCTCTACCTTTGTCAAACCATTTAATAGTGACAAAGAGGTCGTTTTTAGTGTGTTTAATGCAAACAAGTCTATACATTGCACTTTATATTACTGATACTGTAGGAACACTACATATTTCTGCCTGTGTTGCTTCTGGATAGTCTGTAACATTTTTGCTGAAGGTCATTTGAGGTTACCATGTGGATGGAAGTTGGAGTTTACTGTAGCATGTTTGCTTTATATCATGCATGACGACGCAAACTCTCATCTTTCTCTTTAGTTCTTCAGTAGATGCAAGAACGTCACCACATTAGTTTTTACTGGCCAGGCAATAAATATCAGCTCTTTATCCAGTGTGGTAATCTCTGTACCAGACATGTTTCTGACTATAGAGTGATAAAATTTTTAAATGGCTCAGTGTAGCCTCATGTCCGTTGCAGTTGATGTGACATTTATTTATGCTTTTCTCAGCTTTGAAAGAATGGACAAGCCTTCATTTTGATTCTATTATTATTCTTAGTTATGGTAGAAGAGTTAGAAGAAAGAGAGAGAAAAACTTTGCATGTTGAAGAGAGAGGATAATGAACCGCTCTTTCTTGAGGATTTGGTGGCGCTAAAAAGAGCCGTTGGTTTTTTTGTCAATGTTCTACCTCTTCTTAAGGATGAATTGAATGACTTTGAACTGTGGGAGACTTTATTCTCTTCCTTCCTGGCAGATGCTTTGAAGAGCATTTGTAGGAGATGGTTAGCCTTGACAAATTCAGAAATTTTCAGCCTTGGCTTTATCTTCCTTTTTGAGGAATCTCCCACATTGACAGTGTGACAGCTTTTCTCTCTCACTCTGCATAGCCTGTTTTTCCTGTCTGTTGAAGAACAGAGTTCCAAGAACTTGTGACCTCTTCAGAGAAGTTGAGGTGCCCTGGGAGCCTAGGTGAATCTCTATGGAGCTTGAGCTGGTAGGGTACACTTTTAGCATCGTCCATCTGTGAGATGCGATTAGTTAAAGCGATGACCTTCGACTGAATTTCCTTTGCAGTCTCACTGTGGTCTCTTGTTCCTTGTAGTTTCTCTCTTCTGAGTGGATTTTGGTTATTGGCCTTGTATTGGCAGAAGAACATTGCCCACGAGGTATATTGTCCTCTGTATGTTCTTTACATTTGCATTATGTAAGAAATGCAGATTTATTACTAGGGACTTGCAAGGAATGTACAGTGTGTGTGACGTTTCATCGATGAACTCGAACTGTGCTTTGTGCCAAACAGCACCCTTTTTTAGGTGTTCTTAATTAAGTGCCTTTTGCACTGATTTGAACATTTTAGAAATGCTGATCTATTATCATTGGCATGTAAGTAATATACCAGTGAAGTTTCATTGATGTACTCAATACGTTCTTAAAATGTGCCCAAAACACCGCCCTCTTTTGAGCATCAATTCTTTTGCACCATTGTGAGCACTTAAGAATTATTGATCTGTTATCAGGGGCATGCTAAAAATTTATTCGCAAAGTTCCCTGATGTACTCAATGTGTGCTTTTAAAATGGGCCCCAAACCGTAAACTGCACCCTCTTTTGAGTGTTTGTAAGTGTCTTTTGCACCAATTTGAACACTTAAGATTTGGTGACCTGATATCAGGGGCATGCTAAGAATGTATTTGCAAAGTATCATCGATGTACTCAGTATGTGCTTTAAATGTGTCCAAAACAGCACCCTTTTTCGGGTGTTCTTAAGTGCCTTTTGCACCAATTTGGACACTTAAGAATTGCTGATCTGTTAATAGGAGTATGCAAAGAATGCAAAGGTATGCACTTAACCAAATCAGTTGAAAATGTACTTGAACCTAATTTGTATTTTATTCTGACTCTGGAACATGCAATAAAATTAAATTGGGCATTGAATTTGCATTTTAAAAAACATAATACTAATATATGTTAACTCATGTGTTTGTTGTTCAACAATCTAGAAAATAAACTTCATTCATAAAGGTATTAATGATGTAATTGTTGGTGGGACAACTTAATTGTGAAACAGAGAACCACATGCTACAGTTCATTCGACCCCTATAAAGTGACAGTATCTTTAGCAATTATCTGCACTGTTGTGGATCTGGTGCATGACACAAAAGGCTTTTATGTTCGTAACTAGGTAAGGAGATCATCTCTATCATATTTTATGGAGGTCAAGGTCATACACAAAATATCCTTAAGAAAGTAACCTTGGACTGATCTCATTGTGGTATGATGCCGGTCCAAATTGAATATTTTGTGTTATGTCATGTATTATTTTTATCATAGCCCAATTCCTGTTGCTTAGCAACAGTGTCATCAGCAGCAAGGCTGGACTGCATCATCAAAATCATACAGTGTTCTTAATCTCACTATTTCTTTCCATTTTCTCTGTTTACAGAATTAAAGGTAGGAGTGGTTCAGAAGGTGCAAGAAAAAACTGTTGAGAACTCAGACTACGGAACCAACAAGCAACTATGAATTTCAGACAGAGAATCTCCTGGTTGCTGGTGGCTCTGTTTTTGTTAATTTCTTGCTTCATTGTCTATTATATCTTTGAAATCAGTGACCAGTACAATAGTCTTGCCATAACTCACATGAGCAAATATGAAATGGACATAAAAAATGATCCTAATTCGTTGACCATGGAGCAGTCAGTAAAACGGAAACTGTTTTCGTTACCATTTTGGGGTTGGCTGCTAATCCTTCTCATTCCATACCTCCAAGTGTTTTGCCTTCTGGTAGCCTGCACTAAAAATGATCCAGCCAATGCAACAGTCATGGTAGTACCATGTTTTCTGTGCTTACGCATAGCAAACTGGAACACCCAAAGACAAAATTCAAGACAAACGGTGCTGGAAGTGGAAGCCGTGGAGACGGGAAAATTGCTATCGAATGGACACACCACCAGGACACCTTGATGAAGACAGATAAAATACCCTTGCACAAGATGAATCTTGCAAAACTGCCCAAATAACAACAGACTGGAGGCAGCTACAAAAAAGGATATATACGTGCTTTTAAGTAAATTCATAGAAGACACAGGGGCCCACAAGTTGGATATCTGTCTGTGCGCGATACTGTTTAAAAGGAGAATGTTGAGGGAAGGAGACCAATTAAGGAAAATTAATATGCTGGTTCTTTCAGAGAGATTTCATCGCAGAAAATACTCCACATCTTCATCTGTTCGGTGTTTGCTATAGAGGTTTAAGTTATGTCAAGACCAAACAAGACCAAAGCTTGGTGCTAGATCACAATACTGATGTTTTGGTAGATCTGTCATTCCCAAAGAGTTGGAAACTTTAAGGTACTTAAGTGTGTATGTACTAAACCCCTTTAATGAGGAGGTTGTAGTCATGACCATTGTGATAAAATGTCTCTTCAAAGGGTCATGTGAATCAACTTATTTCAAGATAATAATGGTGATGGCAGTGATGGTCTCTAAAGAATCCTTTGGATTCTACTGTTTCAAGTTGTGAGATTTATGATTTGCTCCCAGAATGAGTCTGGATACATTTGCCCTTCTTCATTCTTAATCAATTCCCCATCATCTTCATTGTCATCATCATTGTCATCATTGTCACCATCATCTTTATTATCATTATCATCATCATCGTCATTATCATCACCGTCATCATCATTGTCGTCATCATCATCACCACCATTATCGTCATCGTTATCGTCATCATCAGTGTCATTATCATCATCATCATTGTCATCATGGTCATCATCATCACCATTATTATCACCATCATCACCATTATCGTCATCATCGTCACCTTCGTCATCATTGTCATCATCATCACTATATCAGTGTTTAATTTATTTCAGTCACCCTTAACTTCATCTCGCTGACAGTCATGCCCTTGTGATAATAATCCTGTCAATATTACCCATTGCAGTTACTCAGAAGGTGGCCTCTCCTGGAAGGGTCTTAAATTTAATTACTGCAGCCTTAAGTTTGTTGCTCAATAGAGCTTAAAACTGATCAAAGATTATTGTGAGGCCTACCTTACCTTCCTTCTTGCTGTATCCATGTATGGTTTGCTACACCTGGAAAAGTACTGTATAGTAAAATGAATAAGGCCCCTTAGAATGAATTTGCCATTAAGGAAAGTTCACAAGATTCTGAAGGAAAAAACCTTGTTGGTTAAATTTTCAGTAAAAGTTGAAAATAAAATGCTTTCAAAGGAATAATATCAAGGACTGGAAAATAGCAGAAAAACTGGAAAGTTAAGGTTGTTTCTCTTCTTCTCAGATCTGCTAGGTATCTGTATTTCTATCTGGGCTCAAAATGATGCATGGCACAAAAAGCACAGTAACCTTCACTGCGTGACGGTGCCATGCAATTGCTTTTTGTTTGAAATATGTGAGTCTTGAAATGGGATAAAGGCACAGATCAGTGGCAGGAATGTTTCTTTTTACCAAGGCTGAATTTTTTAGATAAAGGTAAATATGTGTAAACGTCACTCATATGAGATACCATTCAGTAGAATTCCTGAGTTAGTAAAGAATGGTGAGCAGAAGGGTTTCAGTAAAAAATCTCTACAGCATTATTGGTTCCTGGAGTTATCTTCACCTACTTTACATGTATTGACCTATGTAACAATCCTGTATAGTTTGTGTTGTACCCTTTGTCAATACTATCTGATGTGAAGTTTTACTTGGTTCCCTTTCTTTGCCCTGACAATATGCCCTGGATGAATAGAAAAGGGAACAAATTGATGAAGGAAACACTCTGAATCTCAACTGATTTAGTGAAGTTTGTTCTGCAGTCCATCTTCCCAGTGAGGCTCATCCTTTGCTTGCCTATGGTAACGTGCAGAGATGTGCAAAGTCTGCAAGTAGCTGATTCCGATGATTTGTTTTGTCATATTAATGACAAAGATACTTTTGTCAGGATTAAACCATAAATCCAAACCTAGATGTTAGTTATACAGTATGCACTCAGAAACTGCTTATAGTTGCTTCTACTGTTAGCTTTAATGTGGTGTCAGTAAGATCACAATGTTCCATTTCTTTCCTGGCTGATAGATTTTCACCAAAGTATAATTGATCACTGTAGTAAGTAGCAGTTGTAATTGCAGTCTGTTAGAAGACTTAAACAAAAAGTGGAAATAATTGCTGGTGAGCTAAGTTTTATGTACAAGATAGAACGTATTCAAGGATTCAAACAGTATGGTGTAAAGTTATGATGATTTACTCATAGTCGAATGAACCTATAATGCTCAGATAAGCCAGCTTTTCATTTGGTGTTGCACGTATGTATTCATTCAGACATCATGGTCCAAATCACCAAATTAATTTGAACTCTCATGAATTGCATCTTGGGTGAGGTAATGATTCAATGATGCCGGTGATTATAGTGGTCCCAGTCATTTGATACTAATCTAGATTTGCCCTTCAATCTACTACTAAGTCACTCACTGTCACATGACAGAAGTTGAAGTGGTTGAAAGTAGCAGAAGTGCTGACGGTACTGTTTCCCCATCTACTTCACACGTTGATTATATCATGGCTTTGTATCATCCAACACTGGTGCTGATGATGTTTCACTCTTTTTGTGGCCTACTTTGTCCCCAAAGAGCCACAGGCGAAAGTCGATGTTTGTGAAAGTAGCAGAGGTGCGAAAAGTGAATTTAAATGTGTCTGTTTCTTTGAATGAGTTTTGATGCCTTCCTTTGTTTCAAAAGTGGGAATTAATGCCTCGATCGTAGTGTGTGGAAATAAGACATTGGCAATAAAAAAAAATTAATTTTATGTCGTAATGGAGTATAAATCCTCCTTTAAAGTTTTCAAGTTCATCAGAAAGACTTGTTTTTTTATGCTGCTCATGTTCAGTTGTTGACAGAATAGAATTACTGAAAAGGGAAAAAATTAATTATTAGTTCATGCAAACATGAAAATATGATTATACTTGATTGACATCTGATCAAACTTTTTCATATGAATACAGTTCTTGCATATTCATCAGGATGCCTAGTCTCTTCCATGTGTTTTAAATATTTGAGACAAACATTTGGGGTTGTGCCTTTAAGTATTCAATCCTGTCAAATGCTGTTTAAACTAAAGAATTAATTTTGATCTTCCTTGATTGTCCATGTAGAGAGGGAGTGGTTCCTTGAAGTATGAATTTGATATATGTTTTGGCTATTGCATTGTAGTCTTTGTTGCCCTTGAAGGTGACCCTTGAAAGTAGTTTTCCCAAAATGGCATTCTCTTTATACTTTGGGACATAAAATGTGGGAGTCCTATGTGGGAGCATAGATATTGTAGTTGCAGAATAGATAAGTTAAAACTAGATATGCCTAGGTGGTATGCCCACCACTCACATTAACTTTATGTTGAGGAAGCAACAAATTTTGTAAACCTATCTGAGGAAAACTTATTTTGTATGGAATTGGACCAATGGTCATGTCTTTTTTTGCAGTTGTCTAAACTATAAATTATTTGATGTTTCCATAGTCTTGTTTGCTATTACATTTAATGATGGTGGTGGAGGTACTGATCTGGCCAGTTTTTTTTTTTTTTGTTATTGTGTGCGAGTCCATCAGTGTTGGTATCATGATTCAGAGGGACTGTTGCCATGTGAACCACTGTCGATATGGTGAAGAGTGATGCTGAATGAAATATTTAACTTGAAGATCGAGGACATTACGTACTTTTCTAATTAATATATGGTGGAAGACAAATGGTTGTTGGGTATGCAGATAATTATGAAGTTTTTAATTAATAGTGGGATGTATGGAATGTTTGCAAAATAAAGCTGCAAGCAGTTTGTGACATAGAATTATGAGTTACATGTACATTTACTTGTGTCTACCTTCGTCACTTGTTTGAAGTTAGTATTCTTATTGAAACATTTAAATCATACCCAATGGACAAATTTTTGCTTAAAGTGGTCAGAGCATGTTGACTTAAATGTGAAAGTTAATTTTTCTAAATGTTCAGACAAATTGATATCAACTCACTGCATTTAGTGTCATTGTGATGTCATCCAATGTTATGCGAAGTTTCACAGTTGGAAGCTACCTTTGAAAACCAAGGTGGCTGATGGTCTCATGTTAGGAGCTCATTCAAACAGCTTCCATGGATTTTTTTAACCTTTTGCAGACTTTCCTTAGTCGTAGATCAGGATTTTTTGTCCAAGATTTCTTGTGGGTGCTACCCCCATTTATGAAACACTGCAAAATGTTTCTACACATTCCTTTGTACAATTTTAATGGTTTGTCATAGTGATACTCTGTTTGTATCAGAGGCTTTAGGCTGTTCATAAATTTTCGGTTCAATTCTTAAGATAGCCCTTAGGCTCATCTTGTCAAATTGTACAAATTGCCATGTACAACCATAACAATTTGTTATGGTAGCACTTAGTGAGTGGTCTGTTTATGGTATTCTAGAAGTTTTAGTTGAAAGTCCACGCAATGTAGACCTGTCCATTTATTTTTAAATTCTAAAAATTGCTTCTCCTGCAGATTGTATGAAATCTGCACAATGTTGGTGGTTTGTCATTTTGGTATTCTGTTAGTGGTACCTTTTGGAAGTACAGAAATTTTGGGTCTATAGCAGAAGATGGGCCATAGGGTCAATTTGGATCATGCTAAATAACTAATTGATAGACAGCTATGGTATTTGTATGGTGAGACATCGAAAAAAAAACACCACCCTGGTAGACGATCAGCTAGTAAACTTATTGTTAAATGTGGCCATAGTGGTGTTTGGTAACTACCTAGAGGACGTTAGGTTCCCATTCGATTTCGAGAGCGAACACCCAACACACTAATAGCAAACACCTTCAGTTACTTATTTGTTTCCCAAACGATGTCAGTTTCAGTGGCCAAAGATATTTAAGTTGACATACAGAGGTTGTGTTCATGAGAATTAAATTTTATCGGTGATACCCTAATCAACTGTGATAAAACTGAACCTTGTCATATTTGTTTCTTGTATAGTATGTTAACAAGCGTTGCTGGCTATCAGTGGCGGCGTTACCGGGGGGGGGGGGGGGCATGAGGGGGCATTTGCCCCTCCAGATTTTTTCCTTGCCCCCCAGTTGCCCCCCCAGTTGCTGTCACCCTTCCCAATCAGATCTTGTACTCATCCAAAATTAATCACAAAACTATGTATTGGCATTGGACTGAATAAGAACAGCTTCCGGGGAACCATGATTGATTAATGCCTAATTTATGTTACACAGACTGCCAGTTTTAATATCATGCCCGTAGCCACTTCAACAGTAGACCAGCCTGGTCAGACAAATTTTCTCTGGAATGTTTACCGTCCAGCATAAGGGAAGGTCGGGTAGGTGGTTGTTTTCCTAAATATAGAAATGTCGTTGTTTTCCTAAATATAGGAATGGAATGGAAGTGTATGTAGCCTGTGTGTGTGTGTGTGTGTATGTGTGTGTAATCGGTGGTACCGCGTAAATGTGAAATGGTACTCCCAAAGAAAAAAGTTGGGAACCTTGGAGTACGGTCAACCGAAAAAATAAATAATATAAAAATAAATAATATACCTCTCTTGGGGCTTAATTTTCCACCCAGAGATATGCTAAAACCTCAGAGCTTCAGGGGGCTTCGCCCCTGGACCCCACCCGGGGCCCTAAGGCGGGCCCCTGGACCCCACCCGCAAGGCCTCGCGCAGCGCGCGAAAATCTTTGTCCCCCGACATTTTCGTCTGCCCTCACTTTGCCCCCCCCAAGTCTGACATCCTGGCGCCGCCACTGCTGGCTATTGTTTTAATTATTGTAAGAAATACATTTAACATATCCTCTGTTATCCTGAAACTAAACCAGATTGATGACAGTTTTTATCTTTATTGGAAAGTCAAAATCTGAGTCAGTGTTATAAGTCGTTGTGAGGAACTTTAAATGATTAAAGAAAGAAAATCGAGGATCGTGTCCATTAGGTAGTAATACATAAAATGACAAATAGGCCTATAAGGACGAATAAGGCTAACATTAATTGTAAAAGAAAAAATCAAGAGTAATTATCTCGTATATTTTCACGGTAGGACCATCTGTCCTATGTCAAATAGGAGATGTAACATTAGGTTCAATATACCGCGGTTTGGGTCTGTCTATCAGGCGATGTCTGAGACTACAACGCTGAGTATTTTCTACGGTGTCTTCTAATGTACTACTATTATATTCCATAATTACTTATTCTACACAGATTAACTCACGACTTGGAGTTAATATATTCATACATGTATTTATTTCATATTCCTAGGTTTTAATATGGTTAACATCACCGATACATTAAAATGAACTTTCAAACAACGTAACGTAAATTATATCAACTTTGATGATGACGTAGACGAAGGACAACACATTGAAAGATGATAAACCAGTAAAATAATGACTAGTAAACTAATAAAATACTAAAAAAATAATAAAATAATAAACAAGTAAATTAGTAAACTAATAAAATGATTTAAAAATAAAATAATAGACTAGTTAATTTAAGATAGTGACATTTGATACCTTTCTAGAAGACGTAATATTCCTTTTCCATTTTGAGAGTAACTAAGTGCCCCCCCCCCTTTCCGCCCTTAGCCCCTTATTCCCTTATCCCCAACTTATTAATAGCTCGCTCTTTTGCAGATTTGCTTCCCAAGGAAGTTCACTTTGAAAACAACATTTAAGGTGACATAAATCGGTTGTTTCACGAGAGTGAAATTTTATTTAACATTAATAAAACTGGATCATTTCAAGTAACTACTTAATGGACAGTTAAGGTATCCGTAGAGACATCGTGATCAATTTCGTCCAAAAATTGTATTTTTGTCACCTAAAATAACGAAAGATTGGGATGTAATTAGGCTATCCATATATTAAAAGAGAAATATAACGAAGAATAAGACTAACAGTGATTGTATATCAATTCATGTGAAAGAGAAATTTAAGGATACTTTTCTCGCATATTTTCACGGTAGGGCCCTCTGTTCAAGGTCAATTAGGAGATGTAACATTAGGTTCAATACACGGCAATTTGGGTCTGTATCAGGCCATTTCTGAGGGCTGCAACTCGAGTATTTTCTACGGTGTCTTATAATTTACTACTATTATGTTCCATAATTACTTATTCTACACAGATTAACTCACGACTTGGAGTTAATATATTCATACATGTATTTTTTTCATATTCCTAGGTTTTAATATGGTTAACATCACCGATACATTAAAATGAACTTTCAAACAACGTAACGTAAACAATGTCAACTTTGATGATGAAACGTAGACGAAGGACAGCACATTGAAAGATGATAAAGCAGTAAAATAATGACTAGTAAACCAATAAAATACTAAAAAAATAATAAACTAGTAAATTAGTAAACTAATAAAATGGTAAAAAAATAATAGAGTAGATAATTTTTAATTTTAATTTAAGATAGTGACATTTGATACCTTTCTAGAAGACGTAATATTCCTTTTCCATTTTGAGAGTAACTCCGTGCCTCCCCCCCCCCCCCCCCTTCCGCCCTTAGCTCCTTATTCCCTTATCCCCAACTTATTAATAGCTCGCTCTTTTGCGGATTTGCTTCTAAAGCAAGTTCACTTTGACAAAAACATTTAAGGTGACATAAATCGGTTGTTTCACGAGAGTGAAATTTTATTTAACATTAATAAAACTGGATCATTTCAAGTAACTACGTAATGGATAGCTAAGGTATCCGTAGAGACATCGTGATCAATTTCGTCCAAAAATTGTATTTTTGTCACCTAAAATAACGAAAGATTGGGATGTAATTTTGCTATCCATATATTAAAAGAGAAATATAACGAAGAATAAGACTAACAGTGATTGTATATCAATTCATGTGAAAGAGAAATTTAAGGATACTTTTCTCGCATATTTTCACGGTAGGGCCCTCTGTTCAAGGTCAATTAGGAGATGTAACATTAGGTTCAATACACGGCAATTTGGGTCTGTATCGGGCCATTTCTGAGGGCTGCAACTCGAGTATTTTCTACGGTGTCTTCTAATGTACTACTATTATATTCCATAATTACTTATCCTACACAGATTAACTCACGACTTGGAGTTAATATATTCATACATGTATTTATTTCATATTCCTAGGTTTTAATATGGTTAACATCACCGATACATTAAAATGAACTTTCAAACAACGTAACGTAAATAGTATCAACTTTGATGATGAAACGTAGACGAAGGACAGCACATTGAAAGATGATAAACCAGTAAAATAATGACTAGTAAACTAATAAAATACTAAAAAGAATTAATAAAATAATAAACTAGTAAATTAGTAATCTAATAAAATAGTAAAAAAATAATAAAATAATAGTCTAGTTAATTTAAGATAGTGACATTTGATACCTTTCTAGAAGACGTAATATTCCTTTTCCATTTTGAGAGTAACTAAGTGCCCCACCCCCCTTTCCGCCCTTAGCCCCTTATTCCCTTATCCCCAACTTATTAATAGCTCGCTCTTTTGCGGATTTGCTTCTAAAGCAAGTTCACTTTGACAAAAACATTTAAGGTGACATAAATCGGTTGTTTCACGAGAGTGAAATTTTATTTAACATTAATAAAACTGGATCATTTCAAGTAACTACTTAATGGACAATTAAGGTATCCGTAGAGATATCGTGATCAATTTCGTCCAAAAATTGTATTTTTGTCACCTAAAATAACGAAAGATTGGGATGTAATTTTGCTATCCATATATTAAAAGAGAAATATAACGAAGAATAAGACTAACAGTGATTGTATATCAATTCATGTGAAAGAGAAATTTAAGGATACTTTTCTCGCATATTTTCACGGTAGGGCCCTCTGTTCAAGGTCAATTAGGAGATGTAACATTAGGTTCAATACACGGCAATTTGGGTCTGTATCGGGCCATTTCTGAGGGCTGCAACTCGAGTATTTTCTACGGTGTCTTCTAATGTACTACTATTATATTCCATAATTACTTATTCTACACAGATTAACTCACGACTTGGAGTTAATATATTCATACATGTATTTATTTCATATTCCTAGGTTTTAATATGGTTAACATCACCGATACATTAAAATGAACTTTCAAACAACGTAACGTAAATAATATCAACTTTGATGATGAAACGTAGACGAAGGACAGCACATTGAAAGATGATAAAGCAGTAAAATAATGACTAGTAAACCAATAAAATACTAAAAAAATAATAAAATAATAAACTAGTAAATTAGTAATCTAATAAAATAGTAAAAAAATAATAAAATAATAGACTAGTTAATTTAAGATAGTGACATTTGATACCTTTCTAGAAGACGTAATATTCCTTTTCCATTTTGAGAGTAACTCCGTGCCTCCCCCCCCCCCCCCCTTCCGCCCTTAGCTCCTTATTCCCTTATCCCCAACTTATTAATAGCTCGCTCTTTTGCGGATTTGCTTCTAAAGCAAGTTCACTTTGACAAAAACATTTAAGGTGACATAAATCGGTTGTTTCACGAGAGTGAAATTTTATTTAACATTAATAAAACTGGATCATTTCAAGTAACTACGTAATGGATAGCTAAGGTATCCGTAGAGACATCGTGATCAATTTCGTCCAAAAATTGTATTTTTGTCACCTAAAATAACGAAAGATTGGGATGTAATTTTGCTATCCATATATTAAAAGAGAAATATAACGAAGAATAAGACTAACAGTGATTGTATATCAATTCATGTGAAAGAGAAATTTAAGGATACTTTTCTCGCATATTTTCACGGTAGGGCCCTCTGTTCAAGGTCAATTAGGAGATGTAACATTAGGTTCAATACACGGCAATTTGGGTCTGTATCGGGCCATTTCTGAGGGCTGCAACTCGAGTATTTTCTACGGTGTCTTCTAATGTACTACTATTATATTCCATAATTACTTATCCTACACAGATTAACTCACGACTTGGAGTTAATATATTCATACATGTATTTATTTCATATTCCTAGGTTTTAATATGGTTAACATCACCGATACATTAAAATGAACTTTCAAACAACGTAACGTAAATAATATCAACTTTGATGATGAAACGTAGACGAAGGACAGCACATTGAAAGATGATAAAGCAGTAAAATAATGACTAGTAAACCAATAAAATACTAAAAAAATAATAAAATAATAAACTAGTAAATTAGTAAACTAATAAAATGGTAAAAAAATAATAGACTAGATAATTTTTAATTTTAATTTAAGATAGTGACATTTGATACCTTTCTAGAAGACGTAATGTTCCTTTTCCATTTTGGGAGTAACTCCGTGCCTCCCCCCCCCCCCCCTTTCCGCCGGTAGCTCCTTATTCCCTTATCCCCAACTTATTAATAGCTCGCTCTTTTGCGGATTTGCTTTCCAAGGAAGTTCACTTTGAAAACAACATTTAAGGTGACATAAATCGGTTGTTTCACGAGAGTGAAATTTTATTTAACATTAATAAAACTGGATCATTTCAAGTAACTACTTAATGGACAATTAAGGTATCCGTAGAGATATCGTGATCAATTTCGTCCAAAAACTGTATTTTTGTCACCTAAAATAACGAAACGTTGGGATGTAATTTTGCTATCCATATGTTAAAAGAGAAATATAACGAAGAATAAGACTAACAGTGATTGTATATCAATTCATGTGAAAGAGAAATTTAAGGATACTTTTCTCGCATATTTTCACGGTAGGGCCCTCTGTTCAAGGTCAATTAGGAGATGTAACATTAGGTTCAATACACGGCAATTTGGGTCTGTATCAGGCCATTTCTGAGGGCTGCAACTCGAGTATTTTCTACGGTGTCTTATAATTTACTACTATTATGTTCCATAATTACTTATTCTACACAGATTAACTCACGACTTGGAGTTAATATATTCATACATGTATTTTTTTCATATTCCTAGGTTTTAATATGGTTAACATCACCGATACATTAAAATGAACTTTCAAACAACGTAACGTAAACAATGTCAACTTTGATGATGAAACGTAGACGAAGGACAGCACATTGAAAGATGATAAAGCAGTAAAATAATGACTAGTAAACTAATAAAATACTAAAAAAAATAATAAAATAGTAATTTAATAAAATGCTAAAAAATAATAAAATAATAGACTAGTTAATTTAAGATAGTGACATTTGATACCTTTCCAGGAGACGTAATGTTCCTTTTCCATTTTGAGAGTAACCCCTTCCCCCTTTTTTCGCCCTAAGCCCCAACTTATTAATAGCTCGCTCCTTTGCAGATTTGCTTCCCAAGTAAGTTCACTTTGAAAACAACATTTAAGATGACATACATAGGTTGTTTCACGAGAGTTCCCCCCCCCCCTCTTATATCCCCAATACATTAATAGCTCGCTCCTGATAAATTTGCTTCCCAAGCAATGTCACTTTGCAAAATATCTTTAAGTTGACAAACACCATTTTTGTTCATCAAAATGAAATTTTATTGCTGAAACGTTAGAAATATTAATAAAACTGGACCGAAGTCTTTTAATTTGACTACTGTATTCTACATTTATTTATTCTACCCAGGTTTATTTCGAGTTTTCATTTATGCATGGGCGTCGACTGGGGAGGTGGACTTTTTTGAGAAGAGGGGGGGGGGAGCTAACACATGTTCCTGAATTCGTTTTTGTAGTGTTAATTTCCTAACTTGTGTTAATTTCCTAACTTATGTTCTAAAGAATAAGAATTTAGCGGACATTAACAAGACCAGAGAGACTGAGAAGTGCTATTTCATGCGATATGAGTTTTTTTCATATATTTTTGGGAGGTACGCTACGAGAGTCTGCATTATGAAAGGTTACAACCTTTAATGGAGTCATTACTCCCCCCCCCCCCCCACTTCCTTTACCCTGGAAACCAGTCATTTGTTGTGACGAATGCAAATAAAAGACAGACGGTAGGTTGGAAGGCGTATTGCACCTACGCAGCGGCACCTGTTTTGCATTGTTGCGTGGGATTCGTCCCTGTTTACCTCGCCTGGGTCCTGAGGCGGACCCCGGACTCCAAGCAGACTTGCTTGTATGCTTCACTTGCTCGTTAAAGGGCACACAAACTTTAGCAGGAAACAAAGATTTTCAATCGTGTTCGCGAGAAATTGAACAAGGTTTTCCAACACTGATGGGAGGGTGGGGAACGGGGGGGGGGGGGGAGGAGGGAAGTATGTTCAGTTGCAGCATTTGCCAAGAACTCGAAAATAAAGGAGGGTGCATAGTTCAATTAAATGACGTTTGTATTATCTCATTTGATGTATTACTGCTTATAACATATTGACTTTTATCATGATTAAGAAATTGCAACATGCATTCCCTATAAAAAGGCTGGATACACGCAGCTTATAGAACATCCGTTTGATGCCATCTGTTGTTCGCAAAGTCCAAAATTTCTTTGTATGAACCACCAAGTGATGGTGGTTCTCCGATTACACAATCCTGATCTCACTCACATCCCCCCCCCCCCTCCCTTATTGTTTGTCGTTCCACCGTCTCACGCCGTGGCTTTCACCACTTTTAGGAAGAAAAGTTTAGGCCAATGTACCCCGCACTTTCAATATCAATGCACTACCGTATTTTATCTTACTGGGTTTTAATACTGTCAATATCAAAAACACATACAAATGTAACAATGTAATGTTACAACAACATAATGCATATCATATCAAGTAATGATAACTGGACAAAGAAACAGCAGAAGACTGGAAGGTGATAAACTAGTAAAACGAAATAATTACTGAATATAATGGCTTTGGATAACTGATCGCTGAGTATAGTGGCGTTTGATAAATAATTAGCAAATGTTACTTTTCCATTCCCTTTTGAGTCGACACCCAATACCCAACACACTATAGTAGCATACTCCTGATAACTACATGCTGTCCCCAAGCAATGTCATATCAAGATACATTTAAGTTGACATATATTCATAGGTTGTGTTCATGAGCATGAAATTTTTGGTGTTGTTGGTGATACCCCTAAATTAACATTAACAAAACAGAACCCCCTCATCTTTTTCTCGTGTTGTAGTATTTATCAATCGTTGCTGGCGAAGGTTGAAAGTAGCAAGAAAAAAATGAAATCACTGATAAACGAACCTTTCATAGGCTATTTTTTCTATTCCTCTGCAATTTCTGATGTATTCTAACTCAGTGATCTAACTTTAAAACATAGAATTATGACAGTCACTTAATTTGTAATAGGCATTAGTTTAAGTATCGACCACATCATATTTCAATAAGCAGTCATTAATAAAGTTCAAGGAAATACCTTGACATGCTCTCTGATATCAGGGTCAGCATAACAAACTTTTCATAGCTCATTTTGTTACATGTCGCTACAATCTAATAATTTAAAACTGAATGAACCAACTTCCAGAGATATTAAAATTATGATGGTCACTAATTTTTTTAAACTACATAAGTTAACCTTTACAATCATATCTGTATAACCTTTTAATAATCAATAAACTTTAAGTTTCACATATCCTCTGATATGATTGGTAAATGTCATTTCTTTCCTGTCTTCATTGAAATGTGAACACCTGAGAGAGCAGTTGCGTTGTTACTGTCAGAAAGTCTTCCTGGTTGTCGAAAGAAATGCGGTAATCGTGTCAAGTGACTACTTAAATTATGAATGATGGCCTCTGAAAACAACTTCAAATGTGTGGCCATTCCTCAGAGGCAAACTTCTATATGTACTTACGGTCTTGGCGTATATCATGTACCTCTGTAAAGTAGCCATGACTCGAACCATGATTCTTGTTAACTTTGAGACCATACATTCCAATTCACATCCTAATGTTACAGGTACGTGCTACCTGCTTCTGGTCCAGAATACTGCCTCCTTTTGTTTGTCTGAAGCAGTCACCTGAATGTACTAATGAGAAGGGCGAAATGTACCAAATAAGATAATTCATAAACCCAAATGAATTATCTTGGGGTATCAATAAGAAGAGTGCCACCGATTGAATTTAAGGGTTAACGAGGAGAAGGAATGAGGGCAGCGAACAGTCTTGAAAAAGATTAACTCCAGCGGTCTTGAACAAGGCTAACTGCATTATATTAGTCTTTATACATTTTACTTTTCTTAAAAAGAAAATACTGATGAAAGAATATTTTTATGGCTCTTAACAAAGGTTTCGTCTGATGGTGATTGCAATTACAACTGTTTATGACTCAGTGAATTCGTGTAATCAGAAGCCTGGTTAATTGATGTAGGTTCCATCTCAGACAACCTAACGAACGATAATCTTGATCATCTTCTGTATCTGTGGGGATCAGATTTCTCTTGGAGTAATAAAGCTGAGACAATCACCGGCTGGTTTCAGGGTCAGCCTTTCCTTTACTCCAAGATTCTGTCCAGGAACAAGTTTAAAGCTGAGCTTTTGAAGAAGTTTAACAATCACAACCCTGGCTTCAATCTGTTCGAAATTCAAGAGGAATTTTGACATTGAAAGACGAGGATAATACATTAAAAACACAAATTATTCTGGGTAGTCAAAACAAAAATATTGAATCAAAGTAGACTTAAGGTTGACAGGATTGTGTTTTTAACTGAATGTCTGGTATTTGTAAGTATATTGTGGCACTCAGCTTGGATTCATTGTTTCTTACTCATTTCCTCAACCATTTATCCCCTGCCACATAACTAAAGAGCAAATAATATTTACACTAGATGGAATTCACAAAGCCAGAGAAACCACAGAGAGCAATTTCCGGCGATTTGAGAGGCATTATTATCCAAAATTTTATCAGTATGCTACGCAACCACTGAGAGTCATATAAGTGTTCATCCTCACTTCAACCCCTTCACCCCCCATGACAAGGGCTGGTAACGCCCACTGCATTAAAGCTCTCTTAGGGAGTAAGAAATCCCCCGATCTGCTCAAATTTAAATCCCCCTCCCCCCTCCCCCCCCCCCCCGAAATCAGTGAGATAAGTTGACAATAGTCATGCACAATAGTTTTAGTGCATAAAAGGGTGACACTGAAATATACGTTGTTCACAAAATGTTCTCCCCAGCCCTCACATGTCATGGAAGATTAAATTTAATTAAAAATTTTAAAGATTAAGTATTGTCCTTAAATACTGTTTTTAAATATAACCAAGGAGTTCTATGGTATTTAATATCTCTAAGTATTTCGAGATTACAATTTTAACATTAAAGTAAATGGTCATAATAATGACTCTGTTTGCATAATAAAATTTCTAGGAGTCATCATTGACAGTAAACTTTACCTGGCAAGAGAATATTCGCCAATTATCTTCTCAAGTTGCAAAAGGGGTCGTTATTACAGGTAGACTTAAGTGTTTTCTTTCTAAGAGTGTTCTCCGTACATTATATTTCACATGAATTTACCCACACGTAACATATTGCACTACAGTCTGGTCGTGTACCAATAAGTCTTACTTAAATAGTTTAGTTACCTTGCAGCAAAAAGCTGTCCCACATATGAGCCACTCCGGTCCACTTGACCATACGATTCTCTTTTCAAGTCACTTAATATACTGAAACTTCATGACATCATCAAACACTGCTTTATTCACCTATCGTTTCAACAATAACATGTTGCCACCTGCACTTTCTAATTACATCATGACAAACTCCTCAATTCATTGCTACAATACACGAAATTCACAGCTGCTTCTAATTACAATGAATCGTACTTACTCTCCAATGAGCCTTCGGGAAGGTGGCATTAACAGATGGAATTCTTTACCTATGACATTAATTAATGGACCTAGCTTAAGATCCTTCAGATCTTAATGTATATTGATATTGTTTTTCATATTTATATGGTAACTCAGTCACTTTAATTTCCTCTTATTACAGTGTGACCACCAGACTGAATGACTAGTTACAATGTTGAGTACATTATTTGTGCCCAAGGTGGCAGGATGGACTGTTCCTTCTCTTTTGTTCAACGGTTATTCTTCTGTGTTTTTGTGTTATATTTTTTCCTCATTTATACCTTTTCTTAGTATTTTCTAGGGATTGGGGCACTTGCCAAGCCCAAGAGGATTTTAAGTTTTACTTCTTTATTTCATGCATTACTTTCTAATTTCTTCTCTCTGCAATAATGACTAATATTTATTTATTAGTAATCATTGTCTAATCACAGTCTATTACAGCTTGTCACTCTTTCCAGTGGGAACTCATCAAATAGTTCTACACCTAGTCAGACTTACAGTAAAAATAAGTCACAAGAATAATCCCAATCCACATGACAAATATACGATTATGTAATAGCTTCATTTTGGATGATGGTCCCTAGGGAATTTTGAATAAGAACACTCTTGTTTTTAACAAGTTCATTGGATACAACACCACAAAATATCAAAATAACAGTAAATAGTTGGGATTAACAAAAAAAGATAATCAAGGTATTGTTTGCTTTTTTGTGATATCAAAAGTATGGATGAGCACCCTGTCACTGACAATAGTCACTACTAAGCCAATTAGCCTTTCAAGATACCCCTTACAGAACTACATTGTAATGAAGGTCACAATATAAACATAGCTAATACTGTAAAAACAAAGACACATCTTATCAGAAACCAGCACAATACCAAGAGCTGAGAAAGATGAAATCTCATAATTATAAATCCAAGACTAATAGAGTTTATAGAGTGATTATGCTATACCCAACAGGTTTGAACTTCTCCTAGGAGCTCTTCCCTACAACAATGCAAAAATAGCTGGTCTGTGCCTGATGGAGGCAAACAATACCAAAAAAAAAAATAAAATCCATCCAGAGATTTTACACACCTACTGAGCTAACTGACCTTTGAACCACACCAAAACCAACAAAACTCTTCACATACTAAACCTACACACCGACTTTAAAGTGTTGTGTTATTTTGTTATTTTCCATCCCCTCTTGCTCACAAGTTTTTTTACTTCCTGACCACTGATGATTTCATATGACCTTTGACCTCCAATTCAACCATAGCAATGTTATTTACCCAAAGACGCATATATACCATCAAAATTTCAAGGTCAGGTAACAGAATTCCCGAGAAACTACAAACATGGTTTGTCTTCAGTCTTCTAGGTAACCTCAGATGACCTTCGATCCACTCAGTCCCAGCAAAGCATCTGCGTATGTCCGACCTATCATATCAATTTTGACTGAGCTGTCTTGTATTTTCCCTTAAGAGCTAGAGCGTGTGCGAGTCCTCGTGAGCTATTTATGCTATGACAATTGATAAACCCATATGACGGTAACCTGCAAGAACACCCCGACAAAGAACACCCCGACAAAGGACACCCCGACAAAGAACACCCTGGCGATCCCCACCCTGAAAATCCCTACCCTGACAATCAATTCTTTGCCTGCCATTGGAATCAATAGAAATACTAAATAACCCTCTGACGCAGGACTATAAAGCGTCATTTCTAGAGAATGTGTGTGAAGGTGGTACAGAAGAAACAGCTGTTACTCAGTTGATACATCATTATCAATGTTGTGGGGATGCTTACGTAAGGGCCAATATAGCAAACTTTTGATCACAATCAGGACGATAAATGAAGGTAATACCAACCAGTGCAAACTGCTGACCGATGCAGGATCGTGGACCCATTGAGAATGGAAAGTAAACATAAAGCGGTCTAAGGAAATAACGGAAGATAAGAAGTGCAGTGAATAACAGTAATTACGACGACTTGAAAGGCTAATAAAGAAAGAAAAACAAACACGTATGCTATGAAAGCAGCACTCTGATTCTAATACCATCAGGCTGGACTAATTTAACCAGTAAAACGAATTAACGGTGACCTATTATAAAAAAGGCCAAAAATTCAAACAAGGCAATATACATTAGAAATAATTGCTTTCACTAAAAAACATACACACAACTTAAGGCAAGACAATTATCAATAGAAAATAAATCAAATGTATAATTTATAGGTAGTAAATTCTCATTACACATTAGCAATTCTTAGCAATAATGTTTAGAACTGACTAAACATCAAGCCCTAGTTCTGTTACGTACTAAGCAACCTACATGTCAAGTTTTGCATAAGTACTTTAATATTTAAAGGTATACAGTCTTCAAATTACCAGGCATGACAAATGAGAGATATACATTGGTTAATTTGCTTACCTGTCCTCTTCCCTACTAAAGCGTTCTGGGTCAAAGGTCAAAGGATTTTTGAAGTGGTCTTCGGAACGGCTCATTGCATAATTCGTAAACTGGGGGAATATTTATTTTTAAATAGGATAGTCACATAACTTGTACATCGTGTATTTTCTTTTTTTAAAGTAAATTTCTTTTCACCTGAAGTACTTATCATCAAATCACTACTTGAATTACCCATTACAATCGGTGTCCATTCAGACTACAGCATCCATCTGAATAGCTCCGGCCTATTTTCAAGCATTTTGAGCATTGTTTCTCAGTACATTACACACAATTGCATAAAAACATAGGTGTGGCATTCTGCTTGACAAATCGCAACTCTTCACAAAAACCTTACAAGTTTCCTTTGTTCATTCCAAGAGAATCCAAAAGGACTATATCATACAGGGTAGCATTAACCAATAAAAGCTTGAAAACATATCCCCCCAACAGACTGAAAATTACAAGAGTACAGGGGTCGCACGCAAGATGTGTTTGTAACATGTGGTTAGTTTCTACTGGAGAAAATGTTCAACATTAAGAAAACTAATGCAATACTTTTAGCAACCAACATCGAGTTTGCTGCAACTCTGTTAACACTTTCCTGTAAAAATCATCAAGGAGGGAAGAACGCAATTCATCCAATGTTGAAGGAGCTGCAAGATATCAACAGTGTACTGCAAATATTGTAGGTTTGCTGTCACATGGTCTACAACTTGAAAAGGAGAGATATTATGACGTAAACACACCCATCATTGATATACTTACAAACACGGTCGCACCAACTGGCATATCGTATCCGGCTATTTTGGTTTTGCAGTGCATGGTCCTGGCGGTTCCAAATACAGGCGGATATAAACGAAGAGATTCTTTCAAAGTCTGAATAATGAGATCATGAATATCAATTAAATCCTCATTGCTTATAATGACTGTTACTGTTAACATGAAAATATATAGGAAATGTTAGTGGTTCACCAGATATATCTACTATTTCATATTTACCAGCATTAAATACTTCATTTTTGCAATGTCTTCATATTCGATCGTTTCCTTATCTCCAACGATAGTGTCGATTTCCTTTAAAACCCTGTGAAAGTTACAAAAGTCTTGATGGTCATTTTCACGTGCTAAAACTGTGGAAAGAAGTGAGCTTCTGAAGTTGAAATAAGTATGGTCTGACAGGGAATGGATTTAACATTGTTGTACATCTTTGAATTTGTTAAGTGAGCAAAACTTCTGCTATGACTTCAGTGAACCATTCTGCCAGTGATCAGATTGATAGTAATATTGTACAGCTTCCTCTACGGAGGCATTCGTTCAGCAACCGTGCGATCAGATATTCCCTGCTCGGTAACTCACGTGCATGCATTCATCGACAAATGCAATTGCTGATATAGTGATAAGGACTATTGCTACTTGATGAAGGCAATTGTTCACTTCAAGCAGTGTAGTAACCATTTGTTACAGTGTTTTGTTTTAAATTTAGGGACTACGAATTTGGGAAGTTCAAGTACCCATTCACTTCAGCCTCTCTCCCTCAAGTCAGATACCACAAACACAAAAGAAATCATTTTAAAGCATGAACATAATAGGCCTGACATGACCCCACCATACATGTAATAATTTAACCATAAGTGTAATAATGATACATATCAAGGCTGGGTCAAAGCATCTTGTCTTGTAGGAAGTTTAAAGTGTTCCAGAAAATCAAGAGTCAGTCAGTGAGACAGATGTGACGAACTGAACCAGCTTGTCTGGCACACCTTTGGTGTATAATGAACACCAATACTATAAGAGGGACTGATTAAGACAGGCAATTACAATGTAAGAGAGTTATCGGTCATTTATGGGGGGCTCAGTTACTTCATTTATAGTTAAAAGTTATTACATTTATGATGGGTTATTACAATTATGGTTGATATTACTCCTGTGGTGGGTAATTCATATAGGGATGATATTACACGAATGGTTTGCACACATGCCAGATAACTACAGAGATTTGGCACAGTATACTGTAACAACAGAACACAACAATAACATGAAATCATTCACAAGTTAGAGAAAAAATCCTGTAATTTTATTGATCCCCAGCAACCAAGTTAAGCAGTAAAGTAAAAGCAACACACGAGCAAATTTATGAGGCCTATAAACACTATTACACCAAAAACGAAATGCACATCTTCCTAAAATAGGCCGGTCAGAATGACACATTACAGACCCACAAATAGGAAAAACTAGACTGAGACATAACACCCCCTCCACTCCACCCTCCAGACTTTCAAAGAAAAAGAAAAAGTTTGATGGCTATTGTTGTGGCTCCAAATTGATCAATGAAAGAAAAAATAACTCACTTCTTTAGTACTGCTGGATGCTGTCCAAGACATAGGAAAGTGAAAGCAAGGAGGTTGGCCGTGGTCTCTTGACCTGATAGGAAGTAGCAATATTCATACATTCCAATTTAGAATAAAAGCAAGTTTAAACATAAGTTAGGAGAAAGAAATCAAACAGCTTTAACTTGAAGCATCTTTCATTTTGTGATATTCATCTTCTCTCATGTTTATGCAATTTGTTCAACTTGCCAGTACTAGTCTATTTCAGTTTGTAGCTTGACCACCAAAGCAGTGGTTTTGAAACATATTTTATTCTGCATGTATTATGGTACTATCTATCTTTGTGCCAGTCTTTATTTCCCATAATTATGTCATTAAAGGGATGCACTCTCATCCTCTCTCATACCGATGTCACGATAGTTATCTTCTGCATATTCCAAATATTTATTTTAATAAATTTATTATAACTGAAAGGTACTTCTAACATCCATGAACCTCCTCCACCTCATCATCAATCAATCCTCTTTCAATCAAATATGCTTAAAACCCATTTGTCCAACTTGACTAACCTGCTCCAAAAAATGTAAGAAATTCATCGACCATCTCTGACATGGTTAGGTTTTCATTCACCATCGCATCTTTTATTATGTAACTCAGAATGTCTTTGGGTAATTCTTTGCCTGCTATTTGGTCCTCCATTCGTTTCCTGATGATGTCTTCTCCAGTCTTTCTCAACATCTGGATGGCTTTTCTGACCTTGTTTCTATACTTAAAGGCACTGTAGGTAGGATTCAACTGAAACAATAGTAGGAAGAATATCATCAATGTAGATCATTAAACAAGAGACAAAAAGAGAGAAATAATTGGAGCAGTCACATTTCCTTTGCATATGTTCAAATAATTAAACAAAGATGTTATTTAAAACAAGGAAATGAACAAGAATTCAAGAATACTGTGTGGTTTTTATGATGTAGCCCCACATAGCTTACATTTGCAAAAGGAATTTAACTATGATAAGTAATACATCTGCAGTCTGACATGACAGATACCAAATACTCTATAGCCAAAGTGATCCAGCAGGTATGACCTCGGCTGAGTTCATTTGACTTTCACCATAAACGCAAGGAATATTGAATTCCATATAACTGATATGCATGGTAAATAGAAATTAATCCAAATATGCATTACTGAGATTTTTTCTTTCCAAGTTTTTCACATTTTGATTACTGGTAAGTGCTGACCATTAGAAGTTCAAAATGGTGAAACCTGATTATCTTGTTATTGCGTTCATGCTTGATTTGCATGAACACACCGATCAGATCAATACAATTCACACATATTGCTATACAGCAAGGCCATTGTGGTCATGTGGTCATTCAGAGAAAAGTGCTTCTCGAGAAAAGTACATGGCAGAGATTTTGCAAACATTACAAGCTTGACGACCTTCTGTTTTTGCATAAAATGGAGTTGGAGAACAAGAGTACATCACATTAAATCTTTATAAAATTTAAAATCTAAACTGTTTCTAGAATTCTGGTATTCAATGTGGCCCAATAGCAAATTACATACATGTGATCAGTTTCAATTCATTGTGAACACAAGGTTTTCACAGTTTGACATCTCCTGACCTCAAAAGACCTTTGATCTTTATGGAAAATGATATGATTCTTGCACTCAGTGTGTGCACAACTTAGCATATAAGAGAACAGTCGAGGATTGCATTCTTGCGATATCGTGTTTTCAAGGCGTTAACAATTTGACCTCTGTTCACCTCAAATAGGGCTGCCAACATTGGAAAAAAAGTTGAGAGGAAGAGAGGACAGATGTGGCTATGAGGTGGGGAGAAGGAAGAGAGGACAGATGTGGCTATGAGGTGGAGGGAGGAAGAGAGGACAGATGTGGCTATGAGGTGGAGGGAGGAAGAGAGGACAGATGTGGCGATGAGGTGGGGGGAGGAAGAGAGGACAGATGTGGCTATGAGGTGGAGGGAGGAAGAGAGGACAGATGTGGTGATGAGGTGGGGGGAGGAAGAGAGGACAGATGTGGCTATGAGGTGGAGGGAGGAAGAGAGGACAGATGTGGCAATGAGGTGGGGGGGGAGGAAGAGAGGATAGATGTGGCTATGAGGTGGGGGGGAGGAAGAGAGGACAGATGTGGCGATGAGGTGGGGGGAGGAAGAGAGGACAGATGTGGCTATGAGGTGGAGGGAGGAAGAGAGGACAGATTTGGCGATGAGGTGGGGGGAGGAAGAGAGGACAGATGTGGCTATGAGGTGGGGGGTATCTCCCTCCAACAGTGTGGAGCTTTTTTATTTTTCTACTTGAAATCGTGTGATCTGGTGCATATTCTTATACCTACTCATTGCTTCGCAACTTCATTTTCTTCGGAAATAATGCCAGTCAAGCAAGTGACTATGTCCAGTGCCAAGCAGTGGTTTTCCTTTTTGAAACTATATAATTTAACCACAACTGGTATGGATCTATCAGGAAGTGTTTGAAATATAGAATTACACATTACAAACTTAAGCAAAATTTCTCTTTCCTCCAGCATACACAAACTAATTGAATTCATCCAATTTAGGGACTTCTTGTAAGTTTCATAGACAGCGACGAATGATTGGCTGGGTCATATGCCAAGTAGCCTCACCAAAAATCTGTGATCCTTTCAGGCACAAAAGACATAATCCAAACTGATCCTTTATACTGTAGATTGTTAAAACTATTCAAGGGCCCAAAATCTAGAGAAGATTTATTTGTTTAATCAAGATTTCAAAGTAATAAAGAATCATTCTACAGTGGCAGGGCTTGCACGATGTGATGGCATGGGAACATATGTAAGGGGGGAGGGTTGCAGCTCAAGTGTTGCCCTTCATCATATACATGATAGCTAAAATTGTTGGTGCAGTCACCATCAATTGACGTGGAGGATACCAAAAAATTGGGGATAAAAATACCCCTATATCGCAGGAAATAGCCACCATGTTGCCACTGGCTGCGCTTTGAAATTAAAATCGTTTGCACTATTAAAAATGCGGAACAATACTTATACTACGACATATATAAATAGTAATAATAAGTAAACAGGTAAAAGTAACCAGAAAGCCAAAAGGCATTGTGGTTTCGATGATTCAATTATGAGTATTTTGAATCTGGCATATTGCATATTGGGTGGATATGTTGATCCCAAATGATTTTTGACCTCTAACAAAATCAATAGGTGTCTTGCACCCGATAAGGTGCATCTGAAAATCAGATATGACATCTGTCCAAGCTCCCTTTACTGTTTACAAGGTTCCCACAACTTGACCCCAGTTGACCCCAAATGATTGTTGACCTCAACGGAAAGCAGTAGGCTAGTTTTGCTCAATAAGGCACAGCTTCAAACTCCATATCAGTTCTGTAGATGCTTCTGTTCTTGCAATATCATGTTCATAATATTTAACAATCTGACCTAATTTGACCCAGAGTGACCTTTGACCTCCATAAAAACAATAGGGTTCTTCCATTTAATGCAATACATTGACAAACTACATCACAAAAGTTTCCATGATTCCTATCTTGAGATAAATATTAACAACAATTTTTCAGTGTTTGATCTTGGTGACCTCAGATGACATTTGACCTCCACCAAAAACAAAAGGGTTCTTCCTCTCAATATGTGGCATCTAAGTACTAAGTTTCGGAAATTTCCAACTTTGTCTACTCGAGATATCACGATAACGAGCTGAGCATCACAAACACACACCCCATCATGACCGCAGAAGTTTCTCTTTTCATCGAAACCAATAATACAAATATAAAATAGTTATAGCTTTGGCTAATTTTGATGAAGTTCCTACATATATGAGTGTGACCGCAGAAACCGGCACAGTTGTTCAAAAGAACCAATAGCCTATCCTATCACACTTCAACGTAAATTTTAGTACTCAAAAATATGAAAGTTCAAGTATAAATCTTAATGTGTTTCATTATGGATGCATGCAACAAGCTAATGTAAGAAAAAAAAAACAAAAAAAAATCATCGACTTCGTTGCATTCAAGTTTTCAACCACACACAACAATTTTCATTACTTTCAGCCGTTTTGCCGGGAATGACTTGTTGGCATAACTTATTTTAAAAAAATATTTGTTTTCGTCAACATTTAGTAATTTAACAATTAAGTTGCCTGAGATATTTCATTATTGGCATGACAGCGTGAGAACTGAGTGAAATGCGTGAGTGCCACACTCAATGCATGAGTGTTGGCAGCTCTGACTTTCACCAAAAACAATGGAGATCTTGTATTTAACATGTCCGAACTTACCATGACATCAGTCCAAGCTTTCGTTCTTGAGATATCGTGCTTACAAGACTTTAACAACTTGACCCCTGTTGACCTCAAATGACCTTTCACCTCCACCAAAACAATATGCTCCTTGTGTTCAATGTGTTACACCACATACCAAGTTCAAGTCAACCTTGTCTTCTATAGATATCGTGTTTAAATCAAGTGTCACAAACACACAGACATACACACATATACCAACATGATTACACAGGTTACAACTATTATCGAAACTAAAGTTTTTCACGTTATGTTTGTTTCTGTGTATACATGAAGAGGGTTAAATGTTTGAAAGAGATTAATATTCTCATTTTCAATGACACAAATGATAAGCTTCAAAACTAATATGAAAGAGTGAAGAATAAGTTAGCAAATGCAAATGTGTCACGTGATGTGTAGAGAAGGAGCCTATTAATCACACTGATTAGTAATAATCACTAGTACTGGTAGTTACTACTTACAAAGTACAATAAATTTTGACCTTCGAACATCATAGCTTCAAACGCTATGCCAATAGCACCAGAGAATGGGGTGTCATTAAAGATCATGTCTTTTTCCATATCAAAACCAGCCTGTGGGTGAAATAACAAAAGCTCCGTAATATCATTTGCCTCCACGTTTGTCATTACTGTCAACATTTATTTTTCTTCAAAATGTCATGTGATGTGAATAGAAACTGAAGCATTTGTTTATTGCTTAAACATACGCTAGTCGTTTCTTTATTCATAGCTCCGTCAAAACACTGTGATGATATATTGAGGTGATGCAGCACTCCATGGCCAGATCCAGGATTCTTGAAAAGGGGGACGGGTATAGGCTTGACTGATCGTGGCCGCCATGGAGAAGAGCAATATTGCGTTTTCCAGGACTGGAGAAAAACACTACATAAATAAAAAAAAATATACTGATCTGCAAAATTCCTCTGGAACAGGCACTGCATTCAATGACCTATGTTTTCCGCATGTTTTAACTATCCAGTTATTGTTAAGCCCGCCCACACGTTTGCACAAAACTTCTTTATACAACCGTATACCGATGTTCATGAACAAATGTATGGTCGAAAAGACAGGTTTCTCAACAAAGCCGAACAACCCCTAACGTGTATGACAGTTTTCACTACATCTTACAAAAAAAAAATGTTCAAAATATATGAATTCACGGTTTTCTGTCTATTTTTATCATTTGTTCATTGTGCATGGTCCTGATAAGAAAATCGTTGCATATATCTAGATTCCAGTCTGCGAAGCTTTTGACTTGTTTATATGGCACCTGAACACAGAGCACACATATACAAGTTACTATACGCGCCAAGTAGGAAACAGCGATTAATGCCATACATTTTTATGAAGATGTTCATGGACAAAAATATCCCTCGTGTAGACAGTGCTTTCAGCATATCCAATAAAGTATAGGACATGCAAAAGAAAAGTGTTAAAATGTTATTTAAGCCAACAGTTTGCCAAAGAAAACAATGTATTTCCTTTCACTTACTGGTATATTTGAAATGCTGTATGTGAAGAAAAGTCAAAATATATTCGTATATGTTGAAGGATACCGTACTACATGAAGACAAGTGCTTGTTTTCAGTATTGTCCATGTCATTCTAATGCCAAACCCCTCCCAACTTCAAAGTCACTAATCATTAACAGAAAAAAAGGACACTGTTAGGGTACTGCTTCTAGTGAACGAATCGGAGAACTTGAAAGTAACTGAGAGAAAATGTAGTGTATTATAGCACTGGTGATTATTGCAAAACAAGTACCTTTCCAATAACATCTAACGTAATTCTCTCACAAGCATCCATGATATTGACTTCAGTTTTCCCATCGGCTTTTAGAGAGAGGTACTTGGTGAGTCTGTCGGCACTCTCATTAAACACATGCATCAGCTCCATTAGGTACCTACAGAAGGATAAGGATAGATATGAGTGTCTAGTTTGATGTTTATAACATATACCAATACTTGCAGTCAACTGACTGACAAAAAACTGCTGGAGACGTCCTATATATTGGTGACTGGCCCACTGAAGATGTTCTATAAATGTTAGCAACATTTTTCTCTCAGTGTAGGTGAAAACCATATCTCAATAGCATTTTCCCATTTGAACGTGAGGTATTTTGAAAGAACTATAGGTTCAAAATAGTTCATTGCACTTTTGAAAATGTGTGAAGTCACCTTGGCACAACTTCTTGAATATCCTTTGTATTTCTTTATAATCTTGACTGTCCTAAAAGAAACATTGCAATACTTTACAAGATGTGACCTTAATTCCTGTAATACCTGTACATCAGGGGCGACACCAAGGGGAGGGGGGCATGGGGGCAAATGCCCCTGTCAGAGCCTAACTGGGGGCAGTTGCCTCCCCCCAGCTCAGCTCCTGTAGTATAGTGTCCTTTCAGGAGTTTTCAAGGCAAAATAGTTCACAAATAATTTTCTTCCCTGTTTGACTCATTCCCAAACTTTTCAAAGTAATTAATTCTTGCTGCAGTTGTGAACACATCCCCCTAATACATTATGTACAGTACTACCTGGTATGCTCGATATATAAACTTAAAGTGTAACAGATACATATGTATATATCTATTCCCTGTTAATATACTGTACATATTGCCTTTCAGTGTCAAAAAAAGTGTCAAGAGATTGCTAATAAGTAGCTTTTAAACTTATTGTCACTTTCCCACTTTTCATGTTGTCAGCTAAGAAGAGTAATAGCCAAATAAGCCTAGCTTGCATCAAATCATTTGGAATCTTTGCTTTGGATGATGCATTATGGACCAACATACACCTATCCTGAGACTTAATTTTTTACCAAGAGATCTGCTAAAACCTCAGAGCCTCCGGGGGCTTCGCCCCCTGGACCCCCACCAGGGCTTTGCCCCTGGACCCCACCAGGGGCCCTAAGGCGGGCCCGTGGACCCCACCCGGTAAGTCTCATGTTTCGTGCTGTGCGTAACATTTTTTTGCCCCCCAACATTTTCTTTTGCCCTCCATTTGCCCCCCCCCCCCACTTTAAAAATCCTGGTGCCAAAACTGCTGTACATAAAGCTATAGCATACCTAATCTACATTTTCACAAGGATCAAACTTCAAGGTGTAAATGAGTGTTTCAATATAAAAGAAAACAAAGACTTCTTGCAATAATATGCCGCTGTTACATGACATGTTGGTAACCTTGAGGCAACTGAAAATCTTTCTTGACCAGAAATAGCTTGAGTAATGAACAAGATATTGATATGTGGTATGAAATGCCAGAAGTAAGAAATAATGTTCTTTCATTTAAGTACCCCTTCAACTGTCAGTAAAATAATGTCTTTCATTGCAGATACAATCTTTGGTATTAATTATGGAGAAATGATTATTTGGGGGTATTAAGGCTTGCACAATTCAGTTGGAAAAAATAAATCTTTAAAATGTCTCTGACCTTGAACTTCACAACCTTTAGAGATTGGTTAGGTGAAAACACTTGGTTTGATTATACTTTAGTAATTACTTCAAACACTCTTCAATGATAGATAGTGTAATCATTTATGAGCCCCAATAGTATGAGAGGGGCTTACATGTAATTATATGGAACAAAAACCCCTGCATTAGTTGTCTCTTACCACTAAGACCAAGGATCGAGAGCTATATAATGGGATAAACAGTCTGAGCTTGAAGAAGCTGCAAACACAGTCATTAAAATTTAAATATTCATCCTTAAAATAATGCATACCTCTATTTTCGCAGACTCAGGGCACACTAGCATGACGGTACTCACCTCCTGTGGAAAGCTGGGTTGAAAATTTTACGATGTCGTTCCCATTTAGTGTTGTCTAACTCACTTACTAGACCATGACCCATGAATCGTTGTCCAAAAATGTTGTGAAAACCTCTATAAACAATGTATGGCTTTTCAAAGGAGTTATTCATGAGAATTTCCTGTTTAAAGAAAATACATGTGTCAATATTAACATACAAGTTTTGTATTGGAAAGATATTAAAAATTGAACAGGTTGTGGGACCTTAAAACTTAGTTACTAAACAGCGGTAACTTTTACGCTGGTTACAAAAATATTACGGAAACGGATGCAGCTCCAAGCAACCGTAGAGCGGTACCAACTTTTCTGTGCAGTTTTGGGAACTGCATTCCCATGGTTCACTTCTAGAGTGAGAACAGAGATCTTTCTTTTCTGACATTAATTTTATTATTTTACAGAGCTGATCAGGTTGATAAACATTGTCAGTTAGAACTACATGTAGCTGATCTCTCACTAAAATATGTAATATAATAGTGAAAGGCATTTCTTTATACAGGCATGTTTACATTTTGCATGTGCTTTTACATCTTCATTTTATGACTTGATTGGATGTTATACATTGGATTATTTGCTGTTGCTTATTCATGTCAGCAATCACACTTAAGCAAATCACAACATTAGCAGGTATCACTCCTTATGACATAACATCATTGCAATTCTCAGAATATTGCTGGCATTTTAAAACAAGTCAAAGAACTTTGTGATTCCTTGCCAATATTCATGAAGAATACAGTACAATATGTACATACCAAACTCAAGCACATCATTCTAGAGAAAGCATGCCTATGTTAAGCTCTTTTGATCACTTTGTGTATTAAGCAGTTTTACATATTTTCACAATTTGACCTCTGGTGACCTCAAATAAAATTTTACCTCCACCATAATCAATGGGAATCATTTAGTCTCTATGACCAACCCAACACTACATATGAAATTAGTCAAAATTACACTTCCTGAGACACCGTGTTTACAAGGTGTTCACTGAATGACCTCTGCTGATCTCGAATGACCTTTGGGCTTTAAACAAACCAATAGGGATTATCTACCTACTATGACCCCCCAACACACTAAGTATGAAATTAGTCAAGATTACACTTCTTGAGATACTGTATTTACAAGGTTTTCAGTTTGATCTCCGATGACCTCCAATGACCTTTGACCTTTACCAAAAACAATAGGGATCATCTACTCACTGTGATCAACCCAAACACTTAGTATGACGTCTGTCAAGATGATTGCACTTCTCGAGATATTGCGTTTACGTTTCCACATTTTGACCTCTGGTGACCTCAAACGACCTCTGACCTCTACCAAAAATAGTAAGGATCATCTACTTAATATGACCAACCCACATACAAAGTACAACATTAGTCGAGGCTATGCTTCATGAGATACAGTGTTTATATAGTGTTTACAAGGGTTTCACAATCTGACCTCTGGTGACCTCAAATGACCTTTGAACTCCACCAAAAACAATAGGGGTCATCTGCTCAATATGACCAACCAACAAACCAAATACACGATTAATCAAGGTTACGCTCCTTGAGATGTTGTGTTTACGAGCAAGGTATCACACACCCCTACGCACACACCCACACACATGACATCAACATCACATTCTTTTTGCCTTTGACAAGGAATCAACCAGAAAGCCAAAAGGCTTTGGATGCCTTATTTTAAAACAACCATGAATTACCCACATGACAAGTATAAGATCAACTACAGTTAGTATTCTTGAAACACCACATTAATAAGCCTTTAACCCAAAATGACATTTCACCTCCATTTAAAATATTAAGGTGCAAATACTCGGTATGAATCCCTAACAGTTAACCTTCTTGAGATAGTGTTCATTTTGACTACTAACTACTGAATTAGTAATAATGAGAGACAGATATGCAAAGTATCAGATTACAGTCAGTTTCTCTGTTTTGGAATACAGGAGTTAACATGATTTTGACCCTTTGAATTCTGGTGACTCCAAATGTTCTTTGACCTCCTCCAAATCAGTAGGTGCCATTTGCTCAATATGGGCAATCCACATGCTAAATATGAGATGTCCCATTGCTTCCCTTCCTATGATAAAGTGTTAACAAAGTTTTCCAAGTTTGACCTTTGGTGACCTCAAACAACCTTTGACTTTCACCAAAAATAGTAGGGATTATCTACTCAGTATAACCAACCCACACACCAAGCATGACACCCATCATAGTTACCCTCCTGGAGATATTGTGTTTCCAAGGTTTTTGCAGTTTGACCTCTGGTGACCTTAAATGACCTTTGACCTCGACCAAACACGATAGGAATTATCCACCTAGTAAGACCAACCAATATACTAAATATGAGATCAGTAATGGCTAATTTTCTTGAGATATCGTGTGTACCACGTTTTCACATTTTGACCTCTGGTAACCTCAAATGACCTTTGTGTTATGTATTGGGTGGGTTGATTTTTTGAGGGTTTTACAGTTGTGGTATGACTGCCCCAGCGACGGATGTTTCAGATGTTAACAACACAGAAAGTTCTTTCTACGCCTCAGTGCAATTGTGACAAATACATTGGAAACAAAAATTAAAACTTGATGATGTTATTTACCTTGGCAGCCTTAGGATCAATCACACTGATAAAGTGAAAGTGAAAGAAGAAAGTGCAGCACACAGGTCCATACTCTTTGTGGCTGCAAGGGAGATGAAAAAAAATATGTCAAGATCAGAAAGTTTTGTGTCTGTAAACCATATATGGAAATTCTGACTTTTAGCATAAGTATGTCGTTCAACTTGTCATCTGAGACAATGGCAAACAACATAAATAATAGCCAACAGAACGAGAAAACATGGAGATTATATCAAACAACAAAATACTTAGCACGTCTATAGCGTTCAGTCTAAACATTCATGTATAATAAAAATAATCAATTTTTTTTTCACTTTCAATTTGTAAAAACATGACGTTGGTTTTATCATTAAGAGGAGGAACCACCACGATTCGGGTCAAGATGGAGGAAAGGAGCAAACTTAAGTCCGCTGTGCCAGGTTCATCGCAGGTTAGATCCTTAATCCACAGTTACAATCATAGAACTATATAACTTTCTTCAAACCACTAAATCTAAGAAATTGGATCATCTACTCTGTCGTTCTGCGGCCACACTTACTAAACTGGTTATCACGATTCCCTCCGACATGGAACTCAGTAATGATGAACGTTCGGTGTTGAGCAAAGGATTAAATTTTGTTCCCTGTGATTCATGCCCCGATGAATTTTCCGTTATAGACGGGACGTCAACACGTTTTTCGGACGCGTTCGTTTAAAACAATATTTTGAAACATCTGAGGAAAACACCTCTTCTGTAGCCTATGACCCATGAACACCTTGGAAAAAAAATCGAACTGGACACTTAAATCAGGAGCCAACAATACTCTTGACAAATTTATGGATACTACCACCGCTGAACTTGAACGTCACTTCTCATTAAAAAAGTTCATCCAGCTGTCCAGCTATCATCACTCGCGGTGAACGGTCCGCTCTCAACCGACTGAAAAACAACGGGGACATTATCATAAAACCTGCTGATAAAGGCGGAGCAACAGTTTCTGGCGTCGGGTTTTATCTATTTCTGAAGCCGAGAACAATTGTCTGATCAAAGCGCCTACAAAAAAAAAAACCCAGCATGACCCAACAACAGATAATCAAGAATTGGTCACCAAATGTATCAAATCATTCACTAGAAAAAAGGAACTACCCAGTATCGCTAGGTTTCTCATCAATACCTGTCCACAGATCTTTAACTACTACATGCTGCACACGATTGATAAAATAAATCATCCCGGAAGACCCATTGGTTAATCCCACAGCTGTCCCACTGTCATTATCTCCAAATACTTAAACCAGATCTTAGCTCCTATCGTCAAATCGCTACCATCATTTGCTCAATACAAACCTTACTTTAAAATAATACTCCGGAATTTCCAGTTTCCTACCGACCAGAAGGCTCATTTATTTACCATTGACGTTTCCAGTCTGCACGCCACTTCCATCCCCGCACATCGATGCTGCCTTTAGCGCTCTCCGCCACTTTCTGAATCGTCGAACTGATCAAACCACATCAACATTCACCGTTATTCGCCTCACAGAACTAGTTCTCACAACCAATTGCTTTCAATTCAGCGACCAGTACTTCCAGCAAATTGAAGGAGTAGCCATGGGAACCAAAATGGGCCCTTCCATCGCCTGCCGTACCATGGCACGCCCACTATTCTTTATAAAAGTTACCTTGACGATATTTGTGGATTGTCAGTTGGTTCCTCGGATTGTTTGAGGTTATTTCATTTTGCATGTACTGTAAATTTTGGCATTTTCTTAATTACATGTATGAGGTGTCCACCTCGTCCATTACCTTTTTAGACTTGTATAGTAAACAACAATATAAAGGGGAGAAACCAAACGGAATTGTCAAAACACATTTGGTCTCTCAAAGATATTAGCAAGGAATTCAGAATTAAGTGAAAGATTTTAAGAAGAGCCTCACCTTACACAATAGTATCAGCAGACGTTGCAACTTACGGGCAATGGAGAAGTATATTATTATCCGCCATTCAGCAATGGCCTCCATAAATCAACGATCTGAACAAGTCAGCACGTACCGATATATGCGCGCGTCTAAGTTCAAACTTATTAACTACGCCGGCGTAACCTAGGCAACCGCCTAGATGCGCGCAAATACTCATGAGACATTCCCAAATCGTTGCAGAGTAGCGGAATTCCCTGATGAGAGGGGACGTTTAATCACAAGTTTTTGAAATAGGCTAGTAGGAATTAATGCGGCGAAAATACACTCTATCTAACGTCCTTGTATTCATTAAATACTGCTCCTTCACACAAGTAGAGCACTTTTGGAGATAATTTGGCCCTTAAACTGTGCTATATCTATATATACATATATTTGCCCAGTAAGTTGTTGATTTTCTGTAAAATGTCTGGATAAAAAAATATCATGTAAAAAACAAACAGGAAATGTTCGATTGTTCAGTTGTGTTACCGGTATCTTCACAACTCAACATTTTTCTGCAATATGTTTTTTCACTTCATGCTTTGTGAGGAATTCAGCAACTTTCTGCAAAGTGTAACTGATAGGTACTACCATTTTTCATACATTTGATTTTTATCTCATTAAGCCTAATGAAGAAATTGCAGGCATGAGATCCCTATTTCAAGGCTGGATACAAGCAGCTTCGAACACTCGGGAAGTGCCGTCTCTAGCCATCTGGAGGGTTTGAAAAGCCAAAAATTCCTTTGTAAGCTCCCCGCCAAGCAACGTGGCGCTGCACTTAGATAATCCTGACGGCACTCAACCATCTTCAATACTTTTTAACCTTCATTGTAGGTTTATGGGTGCAGGCATCTCTTCATGAATTCTAGGCATATCTATGGACTGACTGATTTGAAGTCCTGCCTTAAGTCTTGGTAAAAACGGACGTTGAGCCGATTTTGTCCCCCTCCCCACGCCATGTTTTCTGAGTCATAAAATGTGCTAAACTGTGATATAAGAAATTAAACGGTATCCGAAACTTTTTGGAGAAATTATTTAATTACCAGGTTAACTTAAAACACAATCTGGTACGATATTTGCATACTTTTTGACATTTTTGACGTGCGCTAGACTGACGTGTGAAAACTGGTAAGTCAGATTTTCCTACTATCGTCAGGGACGGGGATATATCCATTACGCAGTACACTTTTTATTTATTTAGCCTGTCACTGTATGAACTTTTACCTATCAGGCAGTTTGATAAATTTGTTGAAATCTGTATCTAAGTTAACAGTAGTACTTAAATAGGAACACCAAAGTACAGAGTGGGCGGCCCCTTAGCACTAGGCGGCTCGCCACCATTGACTGGCGCGAAGCGTACCAGAAAAAAAAGAAAAGAAAGAAAAAGCTACATATGTTTGACAGATCACCACTTCGCAGATCCATGTTTTATACATTAGAATTCAATGAAGATTTTAAGGACAAAATTTGGTTATTAGGATTTTACTGTCACATCTTTATTTGAGAAATTGCAGATACAAGATACCTATACTTCAAGGATGGGTACATGCAGCCCAGAACACCTTGAAGCGTCGTTTCCGGCCATCTGGTGAGTTTGTAAGGCAAACATTGCTAAGCTCAGTGCCAACCGATGGTGGCGACAACCGATGGTGGCGACCCACGGCAGTCCTGAGGGTTCCTATACAGAGAAGTCCTGGCCACGCAGCGTCCGCAGGGCCTCACCCTCAGCCAGACCGCCCCCCCCCCCCCCTGAAAACCTACGATAGAGACCTCATATGTCATATCAATGACGGGGGCAATACGTTAGCCCCCGATCATTAGATCCTGATGGTGCTCCGGCAATGTTGTTCTATTCACATTCACTTGCCGCCTAACCGATGAAAGTTTTTCTTCCTCATAGTTCCTTTTTTTATATTTCGCGGAGGAATTGTAATTAAACTTCTCAAGATGTTTCGCTGGAAATTCCCTTAAATGTATTGCCACTTTTTCATAGATTGTTTTTTAAACTGCAGACATGATATCTCTATTTTTAGGGTACATGCAGCATAGAACACACACATGGGAAACGCCTGTTGTGGCTATCTGGGAAATTTATAAAACACCAAAACTTTCTTGTACGCTACGCGCCAATCATGGTTGCGCTCTGCTTAGATAGTACCTTCGTCAATAAGTAACAAACAAAATTCGGGCAAATTCCCTCTGCCCCACAAAAGTTCTAGGCACCCCTGCGCACATGTATTCAGCCTAAAAATATTTGCCAATTACTTAAAGAAAAATGAAAGAGGATGATTATTTCATGATGAATCTTGTATAACCTCTTCCCACATGATATATATTACCATTTTTTTCCTCACATGAATTGAGGAACTGCAGACATGACATCCGTTTTAAGGCTGGGTATATGGAGCTCAAGTACACCCGGAAATTACCGTTTCCGGTCATTTTCTTTTACGCGCAGCATCAACCTGCCGTTACTCAGCTTCCCGACCCACCCCTCCCTAATATTTTTATTTTGCCTGATAGTGTCTCTTTCCTGAAGAATAAATCTACCCTTTAAAATATTCTAGATCCCCTCCTAATAAGGTATTCGTCCGAAACCGTGGCGGTGGCGCAGCCACTCAGTTGAAAAAACATCCAGCCAGTCGGACTTTTCATCTTTCACCCCTACCCATAAAGATATGACCCTAGCTACGGCCCTGATTGGGGGATCAGTTTCAAATAAATCATGAAGTCCTCAGCAATGCAGAAGAAACTTTTCGTTCGGTCTGTTAATCGAGAGGGGATGGCAGCCATAGATCCTACATCTTGCGTGACGGACCACTGCCTGGGCAACAATCTGCTCGCAGGTCTGAGGCATTTAGATCACTGTTTGAAAGGCAAGCCATAAAAACCATTCTATGTAGTTAAAAGTGCTCAAAACTCACAGTTCGTAGATGGCCTCCGGTAAAGTTGTCCTCCCTTTAGCAATTTCATCCAGGTAAGTCGCATTTCCAAAGAAAAATCTGCAAATGAAAATAAATTGATGATAAAACAAAGGGAAAAGAAAGAATGAAGAAAGGCAATCACTCTGTGAATTATTCCCCTGCCGCAGATAATGAAAACGTTCGTTACGAAAACAAACCAAGATGATTTTGTAAGTTTCTAAAATTTCATGGAAATTCCAACGCCATGGAAATATTGTCAGTAACACAGATGGCTTGCAAAATAAAGTCATCGTAAATAAATAATTTATATAAATACTCCCCTAAGTATAACCGATCACGAATCAACTATCTACAAGATTGCTATCTTTCGTATCCACTGGCGGATCCAAGTCCAGGCTCAAATTGGTCGTCCAGCGATATGGTGAAGGGGTCTAAGGAAAGGGGTTATCCCCTCTTTTGGAATTTTTTTCAACTACTGAATACCCTTTGATGCGATTTGGTGCACCAAAGTGAAATGTAAGAATATTGTAAAACAATGCAATAAATATTCATCAATAAAACTCGTTTTCCTCTAATAATAATTATCATGATACTGATGATGGTGGTGATGATGACTATGATAATGATGACCATAATAATGATAATAATACTACTAAAAATAATAATAATAAAATAAATATTTTATAAAGCGCTTTCCAGTAAAATCGCAAAGTGCCGTGCAACGACAAGCTAAAAAATGAAAAGAATTACTTTAAGCTTCTATAATGGATACAATATTCAAAAGCAAAATTATTAACATACTAATTGAAATTATAAAGTCAGTCCACGTTGTGTGTCCAAATAAGAAAAACAAAAACCGAAATGCACAAATGCATTGTGCCTTTGATGATTCAATTATGAGCATATTTTCCTGAGTCCGACATTATAGCATTAGGGAGTCTCACAAGCTACCTATGCTTTATATGAAGTATGAGATCTGTAAGAGCTTCCTCTCTTGCGATAAAGTCTATGGGGTTTTCACAATTTTACCCATGTTGTCCTTCGATAACTTTTGACCTCCATTTAAAGCCAACGTATTATTGTACAAAATGAGATACTGAATATGACATTTGAGTCCCTTCTTAAAACTCAATGTTTGAGAGAACTTTATAATGTGACACTGCTGACCTCAAATAATTTTTGACCTTCACCAAAAACAATAGAATTCTTTAATACTCAATGAGATGCACTTACACACTAAATGTTAGGTCTGTGCAAGCTTAAAATGTTGAGATATCATACTTACAATGTTTTCACAATTTGACCCCTGTTGACCTTGACTGACCTTTGACCTAAACCAAAATCAATCGGGATCTTTTACTCAATGTGGTACACGTACATACCAATTACGAAATTTGTGCAAGTTTCCCTTCTTGAGATATAGTGTCTATCAGGTTCTCACACTTTGACCACTGTTGACCTCAAATGACATTTGAACCAAAGCACAAAAAAGTAGGGTTCAGGTACTCTATAAGATACACCTATATACCAATTATGAACTATGTCCAAGCGTCCCTTTTTTTTGAGATTAGTATTTACAATCTTTTCCAAATTTGACTTTTCTGAACTCAAGTAACCTTTGACCTTCACTAAAATCGATAGGGATCTTTTACTCAATGTGGTACATCGACAAACCACATATATTTTTCAAGCTTCCTTTCATGAGATCGTGTTTAGAATGATGTCCAAATTTGCCTCCTCTTGATCCCAAATGATCTTTGACCTCTACCAAAAACAATTGGATTCTTGTAGACCACCTACATACTAAATATGAGATCTGTCCAAGCTTTTCCTCTGGAGATAGTGTTTGCACGGTTCACCAAAATCAAAAGGCACTCAGCTCAATGTGGCACACCAACATACCAAATGTAAAATTTGTCTAAGCTCCACGTCCTGAGATATCTTGTTTACAAGTTTCACATTTTGACCCCCTGTTGACCCAAAATGACCTCTGACCTCCGCAAAAAACAATAGGGCTCTTGTACTCAATGTGATACACCTACATAACAAATACGAGATTTGTGCAGGCATGCCTTCTTGAGATATCGTGTTTACAAGGTAGGCGTCACAAACACACCCCTCCACACACACAAACACCGACGCATAATTATAATGGTTATCATTTCATCGAAACCAAACTTTGTTCATACATTCACAATGAGATTTTGACGTGAACGAAAATTTGGATTTGCAAATAACCGCATTATATTGAAGACGAAAGCCGAGGAAAAGTAAGCAATATTCACATTCAAAAATGTTTGTGAACGATATCTACCATTGTTCTGTGTAATATAGGCGGGGGGGGGGGGGGGAAACACTGTCGATCTAGGTTTTTATCTTCTCGTAATTTTACTCTGATCGACCTGGTTGTATCTGTAGGTTAAGCCACGGTCACCTGACTGAATGATGGGCCAGTATGATTGCAGAAATCTTCCCAATAAACGTGCTTCAAATAAAGCACTGGAAAATTAATGAAAACTGAGTGGCAAGGGCCGGGAGGTAGGAAATCTAAAATACACGTTTCTAGGAGTGCATGTGAATTCTTTCTGCTATCCTCCTATGGCTATGATTAAAATTGACTTCAACTGCATTGAGTTTGGACAAACTTGGAGAAATGAGTGTCTTCTGATTTCTCGTAACACTAGCATGTATGACAGAACAACATTCAAAACTTTCGTAGGTTTAATCTACGAGCATTTGACAACAAAATGCCATCCTATTGATGATGACCTTTACAGCATGTAGAAATATATGAAACAACATAAAAAACATTTCTTAACACTTACGATCAACCATTATTTAAAATTCTTAAAATATATTTTTTTTCTAAAGTAAGGACCATAGGTACATCAGTAACACATAAGCAGGTTAGACTCAATTAATGTATTACAGCCTTATGTTCCGACACCCCCTTATGTTCCGACACTCATGTTGCATAAATGTGAGCGCAAATGGCCAGAGAGAGAGAGAGAGAGCGCGCTCATACAATTGAGATTGCCATACCATTGGATTTGCAGCCAAACACCGCTCATGTGAGGATTGGCTGCATTGCTCCTTGTCCATGGGAGCCAGAGGATCCTACTAAGCGGCTGCCCTCGGAATATAAGCGTGTCGGAACATAGGGGTGTCAAAACATGGGTCAGACACCAACTAGTGTATACGTTTACGTGTTACCTAGACAACCTTCGAATGACATGTTGTGAATATAGAGCTAATTGTTAGTTTAAGGTATTTTCAGGTATTGCCAATGTTTGTGGGGTATAGATACAGTGCTTTCAACGATCAATCTTGCTTCGATGATTATGAGGCGACTTTCTACAGCACAAAGTATGTATTCAGAGAGCAATTCAACTTGTGAGATCGAATAAGGTTTTTTTTTTTTCAGGACTGAGATCTCTTATGTTTGTTAGTCCAAAACTTTGCATACATTATCCAAAACTCCAAAAGCTATCATTGAAATAATTTCGATACTGAACAACATTATTTAAAGTCATTTCAAACTCATGACATTTCGAACACGACTTCGATTTTGGAAGTACTACTCAGAATAGCCATTGCTTCACACACGTTTCAGACAATTACAATCATTATTACAAATGAAAACCATTCAATTTATATTATTCATCTAGCAGTTTTGAGCTCTGTCGAAAATAGAAATTTCTTTTCGAAACTTGCGGTCGAGGTATGTAAGAAAAGAAAACATTTGCTGTGTGCTATTTTAGGAGTGATTTAGCAAAGCATTGCTTTATTGTTAGACAGTTATTTAAGAAAATATTAATTTTGCTGTGCTATTTGGTTATTGATGTTTTGATTACATCAGTCGTAAGATAAAATTAAACTGTCCTTTTTCATGAACACCTCTGCTTTAATTTGACAGGTCATCGCGTTAAAGTCGCGTGATAGCGGCTAGCGGAAACACTGCCCATGAAGAGGGATCATATTGCTGATGGGATGTACTCAATTTGTAATGCAGACATAGGCTAGATTAGGTTATCTAGAAAACAAAATAATTTCACTGTGTGAACTTAAAAAAAAAAAATATATGCACATAGAATGCAACTACTATGCTGATAGTCATTTTCGAGAAAATCGGGGTTACTTGTCATAACGGCCCCGCCGCTCACTTTTCCTTTAAAAAAGGGACAATCATCCCGATTAATGGTGACAGATGGACGTAAGGTTACTAATGCGTCCTTACCTCGTCAGTTTTGGACCTGGCAGATGGCTGTATTTGAGATGCTGGTAGTGAACATACAAGGCATACAGTAACACCGTGAAAACTGCTGGAGTCAGAACGAGTGGCAACAAGTACAACAACATACTGATGGAGTACCACTACACCACGTGAATAAGTTCCTGTTTGTTACAAATTAAATGATGAAATATTGACTATGGTTACACACAAAGAATCACAATACGTCAGCGAGTGGTTTGAATAACTTTGTCTTGTAATGCCGGAAACCAGAAGTTGAACACGCCAATCGGATACCGACAGTTTTGAGCTATATAAGCTCCTTTACTGTGACACATTCAGGATCAAAACTAGCTTGCAGTCGGCTTGAAAGGATATAACTGTGCGGCAGTCAGACACATAGGAACTGTAACGGCATGGTCAGAGTTCACCATAAACAGCTAACGGTGTGATGTTTGTAGAACCTCAACCAAGTACAGGTTATCATCATGGCGTATCTTGCATGGAATTAAATATTAACTCAGCCTGCCAGGGCATGTGAGATGTAACAAATATTGCTTTTAACTATAACGCAACTATGCATTGTGGTTTCGATGATGTCACCCTACAGGCGCCTAGCTGCTCATCCAATAGGAACTGCATGGTGGGCAGTTGTGCAAATAGAAAAATCATCCATTGGTAGCTAAATGAAGGATTAGTAATTGTTTCTTGGTAGCATCAATCCCTATAACCAATCCCCGTATTTTTCACCCCTGTATCTCATTAACTTGACCAACCTGATTAGAGAAACAGTGAGTTAAATGATCACACTGTGTGTTCACAGTTAAATACTGTTGAAACATATGGAACATCAAAGATGTTTTTCGCAGTCACCTGAGAATGAATTTCTGCACTGGACCTTGCAGTAGAGATACAAACTAAGGTAGATATTCAATCTCTCTTGTTTTTGTCCAAAAAGATGAGTATCAGGAAGTCGCCTCTCTTTGGAAAGATGTCTGTAATCATGGACAACGATGATCAATGCAATACTATAATAACTTATTACACAAAACAAAAATGAAGCAAAGTTTACTGAAGCAAAGTTTTTATAGTGGCAGCAGCAAACTACTGTACCTCATCACAATGCATTAGAACAAGGTAGCAATGCATTAAAATTTGACTACTTTCAATGAAAAGTTTCTGATTATCTTCTGCCATAAACCTATACATTAAATACGACATAGTATTTACAAGTTTTCATTTTTGAGATGTTTGTGCTTATAATGTTGCAATAGTTTGACATAGGCCTATGCCTAAACTCAACATGACATAAAACCAAAACAGTTCTGATGTTATGCGTACAAACTCTTCACAGTTTGATCACCGCTGAGCTAAAGTGACCAGTTTGGTCTTCACCAAAACAGTAGAGTTCCTATAAACAGCATGATCTTTCAAAAACACATATTAGATCAAATGACGCCTATTCTCTTGAGATATTGTTTTAAGTTTAAATAGTTTAACATCTGCTGACATCAAATGACATTTAACCTCCACCCAAAAACAATTTGATTCTTGTACATGTGGTTCTCTAATAGTAGGCTGCACATCAGATAACTGTAAGCTTGCATTCTTGATTTTGTTTGCAGTTTGACCCCCTGTTGACTTCAGTTGACCTTTGACCTCCACCAAAGACAATAGGGATTTTGTACTCAATCTGATGGATGTACATACTTAATACTTCATGAGATCAGTCCATGCTTCCATTTTTAAGATAGGCGGCTTTTACATTTTGTTCTTTGCTGATCAACACTCAATATGGTACCAGCTGCACACAAAATGAGTTCTGTCCAACTACGACACATAGCACTATGTTGGGGTCATGTGTGTTATGAGTCTGGAGGGTCTTTTTCTTCTAGCTTTATTTATTTTTCAGAAAAAGGTGTTGCAGTACCAGTCAGTGCTATACCAGACTAATTTTTGTCCCCAATATCATTACACACGATTTTTTTTAATGTTAATTGTAACATTTGCTTATGTGTGTGTGTAGGCCTGGTATGTACATACTGTACAACATACTAACACGGTATCTCAACTAAAATGCGAATGTGAATTGAGGTTTTGATGAGTTCATTATCATAAACCATTTACACTGAATGTTTACCAGATATGGCACTTGTATGCAAAATGTTCTGCTTCACTATTGGCAGGGCAAAAAGGAGATGCAGCGCCTTACCACTAGTGACCACAGAAGGCCTCTCCACTGACCTACAACAAATACATTGAAGCATTGATGATGAAGTTATAAACAGATTTGTATGAATCAGGAAAAACAAATAAGGAAAGGATGTGCAACAGTTTGGTCTTTGAAATATTATAGTAATATATTGCATCACCACTTGAGATCAAACAAATGTTATCTATGTAATGACATCCACTGGCCTGAGATGATGACTGACAGGAATCATGCAGTAATCATGCACACCTAAATAGCAAATGAGTGATGTGTTCAAGTTAAGTGTCTTTTGGATGGTTTACACAAATTGACCCTTGCTAATCCAAATGGTTTTAACCAAATATGATAGTCAATTTTGAGCCTGATAATTACACTGGTGTTACTACATGATAAGGTCCTTGAGATCAGCTTGTGTTCACAACGTTTTAACATTTGGATGACTGTTGATCGTACATGGCCTTTGAACTCCACTAAAAACAATAAAGCTTTTGTTCTCATTGTGGTGCAAAATCACCAAATATTAGAAATGTCTAAGCTTCCCTTCTTGAAATATTGTGTTTAGAAGACTTTGCTGTACATTGACCCTCAATGAACTTTAACCTCCACTATGATCTTCTGCTTTATAACAAATTCACATACTAAATATCAAAAGCTTCCGTCAATCCTACATCAGGTTATTATGTTGACAAAGTTTTCAGTGTTCGACCTCCAGTGACCTCAGATGACTTTGCCCTCCACCCTAAAACAAAAGGGGTTCTCCTACTGGATATAATACATTCACATGGTAAGTATAATTTCCATAACACCTAGCTAGAGATCTCATGCAAGCAGTTTTTAGTGCTTGACCACTGGTGAAATCAGATGATATTTGATCTACGCTACATGAAAAAGGTTCTTGTATTCCACCTAACACATCAACGTACTTAGTACTAAAGGTTTTTAAGATTCCTCTTGCGATATTGTGACCAAATTTCCCTGTATTTGAACTCTAATGACCTTTGTCCTCTACCAAAACCCAATAAGCTAAACTCGTCCACGTACGGTAATATAATATATTCACATCTTAAGTATCATAAGTTTTCAGGATTCCCAATTTGAGATATTGTGTCAAAAAGATTTGCAGTTTTTGACTTTGGATGACCTTTCACCTCCACAAGAAAAAACTAGAGCCCCATTGGTGCAGAAGCTCATACCTCAACATCCTGAAGGTACCATTTATGTATCATTGTATCAAATCATAGGTACCTCTGAGTATCATTATACCAAATCATCAACATTGTACAAGCGAATCTGTAGGACTGCACAATTTTCGGAATTTTATAAACTACAGCCCCAACAGTGCAGAAGCTTGATCTTTGTCAATAAATTTAAGTTGTGAAAATTTTGATGGGTACTACCAAATAACAATGCTTACAATTAGCATCACTATTCACATCCAATAATTATGAAAACTGTAAATTTTTACTAATTTTTCTTAATGGTTTGTACTGGCTGTGGGTATATGAATTGGTACTAATGTGGAAAAGTGAATGGTCATGAGTTTTCCAAAACAAATTTAAATTATTAGCTACTCACTCATTAGTGGTAATTTACATGTGACTCATAATGGGACCCTCTTAGTTGAACATTGATCAGTCACTAGAAACTTGACACAAAATTGATATGTTTGTGAAGACTAACTGAAGTTCATGAAACAACTCCCAAAGTGTCCCTTTATGTCATATACAGGTCAACATACCTGAGGGCAATACAGAGTTTCAGTTAGCATACCAACTGACGATGTCCCATTACTCAATTATCATTCATGCACGATAGGAATATTTGAGATGTGTATGACAGTTTAAAAGGGGCACTTTAAAGGTAGAAGGAGAAGCAATTTGCAGAATTCCATAAAATGGGCCATACGGTCCTCAAGGAACCATAGACTACAAATTCATGACCACCCTAAGACAACCACTAGCAGAGTATCATTATGACGAATCATCAACATTGCACAAGAGAATATGCAGGAGGAGAACAACTTCGTAGGAATTTCTTAAAATGGACCGTAGGGTCCACATGGGACCTTAGACTGAAACTTTTTTGTACACGCCACATGAACTATCACCCAAGGATTATTGTGTCCAAGTTAGATATAAATCCATGGATGCATGTACGAGAAGCAACATTTCAAACAGAATTTCACATAATGGGCCATTGGGCCCACATAAGGTCTTGGACTACCAATCCCTGAACACAATGAGGGGACCCTTAACTGAGACCCATTGTGATACAACATCAACATTGTACAATATAATCTGTAGGAGGAGAAGCATTTTGTAGAATTTCATAAAATGGGCCAAAGGTTCTACATGGGACCTTGGACCGAAAATTCCTGAACATCCTAAATGGTCCAACACCCAACAAACGTTGTGTCTACGTTTGAGACAAATCCATGAAAGCACGCAGAACAAATTGTGGACAGATAGATAGACAGAGTGACACTGCATGATCACAAAAGCTCTTACCAGCACACTGGTATGAGCTAAACACTACTTTCTTGCACTTGATATGGGGCATCTACATGCAAAGTATGAGAGCTCTTGGAAATATCTTTCTCACAATATTGTGATAACAATCCAAATGTCACAAAGACATGAATGCATAGACACACAACTATCATTTCAAAAATGGGTTTCTCTTTCATTAGAACCGAAAAGGAAAGCTTGGACCAGGGAGTTGCTACAGACTTTTAGTGAGCAAGACTTTTATTGGTGAAGTCAAATGTAACCATAATATTGTGAGGAAAATATTTCTAAGAAGGAAAAGCTCACCTGACTCAGCAATAGGTATGGAAGTGCATTTCATAATATTCAAAGTGCCTATTGTTTTTGAGGTCAAAAAAGTCATATGAGGCAACAGGGGTAATATTACAAATAACTTGTGGGCAAAGTATCTAAAGAAGAGAAACTTGAACTTAATTTATATTTCCCCACATGGGCAAACTACATTGGATACAGAGAACTTAGCTTATTGACACTGTACAGGTCAAAGGTCATGTGAAATGTGGGAATACAAGAAATAATATGGACACACATATCACACACTTAAGTATTGTCAAATTTGTTTTAATTTAATTCAGTTTACAGTTAGACTGGTCAGTGAACCCATAGACACTTGTATTGTAAAAAGGAGCAAAGGTACCTAGTATGATGAAAATACCAAATTACTAACTTTTGGGCAAATGAAATCCAATTTCTGTACAACTCTTAAGGCACACTGTGAATAAAGAAATCCTACAAAAAAAAAAAAAACCCTCATAGGCCAAGTTAGAGGAGGAGACAATGTATGGTGGTTTCAATATGTAAGAAAAGTATAGAAGTTTATGATTCACTATAACGATATTATGATTTCATTCCTGAAAGTACTGATGCATCCCAATCATTCACTACCTGAACTCACAAAACAACAACACACACACAGACACACACAAAAACAACCACCGTACAAAAATCTACAACATTATCATCATCACAGCAGCAGGCCATCCCACTGATTTAAATTATGGCCTGCAAGTCATCACGCTGATGTACACTGATGGCTATAAACCATCACACTGATTAATAGTAAGGCCTGAAAGCCATCACAAAAGTGAAAGTAGGGTCTGCAATCCATCACGATTGCCCTGCAAGTCATCACGCTGATGTGCATATTAATGCCTGTGAGCCAATGCACTTACAGGTGTGTATTCTTTCAAAAGTACAATGAGTCCCATTCTATTTTAGGGAAGGTTCTAAAATCAGAGAAACGTAATATCTCTTAATACTATTCACAGGATTTACTTTAATATATACAGGATAAATCTTTGTGTATCAAATGAAGTTTGACTAAAAGCTTTCAAAATTAGTTTGACATTGTACAATGGTTGTTAAGGTACAGCACAATATACTCTTGGATAAAATACATCATTTGACAACAATAAACCTCTCCATCAAAAACACATCTACACTGAGGGACAAAAGGGTGAAAAATGACTGAAATTCTGAAAAAGAAAAACAAGACAAGTTCTTATGGGAAACTACACACACAGCAAACAAGCATGACAATGATGGAACTGTCTTGAGGAATATTAAGAGAAATACATCCACAAGGAGACCTCAAATTCTCATCAGTTTTAATCCTTTTGATTACTTAAAATCACCCTCAAAACCATAATGCAATAAATCAAATACTGTGAGATACTTCATTCTCATTTCCTTGAAGTCAAGTCAGAGAAGAAAACCAACTCTGGGACCTCTTGGCTGGTCGTGAGCTATTACATTGTGCTTTCCCAACTTGCAAAGGTTCCTGGTAAAATCAACTGGACAAAAAAATTTTCATCTGTAGGTTTGCTTTAAGCTTCAAGCCGAAACCAACAGGATGACAAATATTTTTCGTCTAATATTTTTTTGTCAGAGCTCAGTTTACTATGTGATTTATGCATTGGGGTACATTGTACTAGCTTAAGTGTTGATTCATTTAATTTAGAATCATATACTCTCAGTGCTTGAACCTTTGCCAGCTGTTTGCACTGAATGATGGGTTTGAAGGAAAGGCAATAAAGATTTGAAAAGATATCCGTTTAATGACTATGCCGATGACTGTACATCCTCCTCCTCTTCCTCAGACCAATAATAATCTTTCTCTTCATCCGAGTCATCCTCATCAGTTATCGCTTTCACTTCAAATGCCTGCTGCAGTTCCTTTTTGTTGAATCGATCCTGAAATTTGCTTTGCTTAGTTCCAAATTTTACAGAAGGCTGTGGAAAATAAAGAGTTGAATGGGTCAAGGTAACAACCAATTAAAATGCCACAAATCAGTAACTATACAAATCATTTCTTATAATCAAGGTGTAACATTTATTAATCTAAGTTGAATGCATTCTAATGTCTTCCCTTGACTGATACAAAATGATTCAACAGGTCTGCAGAACATGCAAAGCACGTTTGCAGACATTATCAGAACTGCATCCAGATGTGGACCATTGAAAAACAGTTAACAATTGGACCACATCTGACAGACCGAAAACAGTCAGACTGCATTGAAACGATCACACTAAAACAGATTAACTGGATATTATTGTACATGGCTTATTGATGGAACTTAAGTGACATAGTATCGGGATGTAAACTGTACAGAGGCAGAACAAAGACAGTTTTACTGCATACAAGAACAGCTTGTCCAGGAACAGATGAGAGATTCAAGAAATATAATGAGTTTGCTAATATCAAATGGAGGGTACAGAGGTCCTGAAAACATGCATTGCCTATGATATATGAAACAGTAAAAAGCACAACAAGCAGTATTTACTCAAGGAAAATAAACATGTTGTTGACAGTTGACGTTACTGTTCAAAGTTTGGAGGACTTCTTCCTTTGGTGTGTCCTCGTATTAAAACAGGCAATAAATTACAATGCACCTGATTTCTATAGCAACAGTTAAGGTCTAGAAAAGTTCCATTGGTGCCTTACAAGTTACATTGGTGTATTAGGGTTCTTGCTGCTACTGCACTAAGACAATATTTGATGAGTCAATTTCACCTCCATCAATTGTAAATTTTTAATTTCCCTTGACTAAAATTTGGATCCAGTATGTTGGAAGATAAACAAAAATGCACAACCGATGATTTGAAATTGAAGGAAATGATTTATATTATTTACGGAGTGGCAGTCATTTGTGAAGAAGTAAACCAATCTGTTAGTGACACAAAAGATCAGAATCTAAATTACACACAAGTTCAACCCACAAATACATGTGACAAGGCATTCTTTTTTATGACCAACTTCTCTCATATTTTCACACTCAGCTTATGTGTCAAACTGTTAGCAGTTTGAAATACATACTCTATTGTTCACTTAACGGGGAAATCAGGGTTTGTTTTCACAAGTTATCCCACCAAAATTCCCCACCGGTATCATACAATGAGTCATAACTAACAAACATGATCAAGATTATCTCAAAACGTGGACAATTTTGGGAAACAAGTCAAATTCGCAAAAAATCCGTGAAGAACTCCGAAAGCCTGTAACATCCATATTCATCGAATCAAATATGAATATTCAACACTATCACCTTTTTGAGGTATGAGGAGGTGTGGTTGAAATGTATCATTCGTAGCCTACGTGTGCTGCATGTATTATCATTTATCAGTAAACTCTTGTTTACTTAACATTGCACAATGCACGAACAGCATGGTAATCATAAACATTCGGCTATGTTTATTCATATAACGTCATCTCAGTCTTACGCTTTGATTGGTCATCGTATAAAGGAGGCTGTCTTGTCTTGTACATGAACGTTTATTTTTTGTACCCGACAAATATTAAGAGTTCTCATTCAACAGTAATTGACACAATAATTACTGTTTCTTCTACCTTCAAAAACCTCCCCAACGTCTCTATATTTCAGTGAACAATCAGTTTAGTAAGAAAACTCATCCAAAGGTGAATTTTCTCAGTCAAAACCTGATTTCCCCTTTAAATCAATTTAATCTTAAACTGCAGCTACATGTGCATTTAATATAGATATTTTGTGCCAGTCATGAGAGAAGGCATGGTGGAATGAAAAGAAGAAATAGGGAGAGGGTGGGGGGGGGGGACTGAATGCCAGTAAGAATCTTTAACTGGAGAGCCACCATCAATTGGTATGGAATGTATAAGAACTTTTTTTTTTTTTTATATACATGTGCCCCACATGGCAGAAAATGGCATTCTCCAAGTGTTTTAAGATGTTTCACCAGCCTTGAAATAGGGATCTCATAGATGCAAGTTGAATTCTACATCCTTTCATTCATTCTCATATTAACAAATACTTATGGGAGGGGGGAGAGAATAGCATACCTTCAGCATCCAATTTTTTCATTCCACGCTGTGACTGTCAAAAGATTCTTCATTAAATTGAAATTTTTATTTTACAAGTAAATTATTTGATTTGGGCCCTTTCATAAAGATCAGAAACAGCTTGGAAAAGGGCGAATGTGCTGATATTAAAATTCAGTGTTCCATAGTAGTCTTTTTGAGCACTGGCTGCAAGTGAATAATAGATCACTTCCCTTGGGTGTGTAGAGTTGCTGCCAAGGTATTGGTAAGTTTCTGATTTTGGTATCCAATACATTAGCAGAGTGAAACCTGGAGCCTTTGATGATTCGCAGATCTAGGTATGTAACCTAAAGAGTTAGGTATCTACGGTGAATTTAACAAGATGATGAGCTTCATTCATCTTCACTTCTAGTTTCTCGAGTTCTTTGGTTGTTCTATCATAAAACAATAGGAAGTTGTCTGTGTAACAGAAACCATTTTAGGACCTGTTGCGATAATCTTTTCTTGACTTTGCATAAAACACTTTGTAAAATTCAATACAATTCCTTTGTCAATGAGTTCCATAAATTTGCCCATAGAGACAGGGTTAACCCCAACCTTTCTACTAAGCAGAGACTGCCAAGCGACTGTCCAATAGGGTGGGGGGTTGAGGCCCACAACTTTTATCACTTCTTTGAACTGATGCTAAAAAAGACCTTCATGTTTTATTTGCAATTACTTGGGTTATTTATCTAATGCAATTGTAAAGGAGGCACTCAACTTTCAAACTGAGCAGAAAGAAGCAAATTCAAATTCAAACTTGTTGGCTTGCCAGTTTAAACAGGCTGGTGAGAACCTTGAGAGATGAGAAAAATATTCATTTCATATAGGCTTTCATCTGCATTGACAAAGACTTCCTGACAAACATCGATTGCATCCATTTCAGGTGTGTTGGTATACATGATGACAAAATTAAGTGTTGCACAGAGAACTGCTGTTGGTAGCCTAAATGCATCTAGAACTTTCAAAGAGTGATTTGCATCATTCATGTATGTGTTTGGCTACAAGAGGAAAGTAAAATGAAATCCACTCAATCAGAGATTTTCCTTCACGTGATCTATTCCTCACTGATTATAGGCCTGCCAGGAGATTTTGAAGTAGTGCGGGTATCGTGTGTACTTTTGGTAGTGTATACATGAGTGGTGATGGTGTACAAGTGTGGTGGTTACCAGGGTTATCAAAAGTAGGTCACCGGTGACAAACTGCTTTCTATTTCAGCATCTGCCGCCACCCAGATTTTACTCGACAGAAATTTCAGATTCCTACCTGTTCTACACAAAACAGAAAATAAACAACAGGGAGAAAAAGTAAGCAGAATCTGGCAAAATTTTTACAGGGTTTTGTTGGGGTTATTATTATTACGAGTCACCACTATTAAAATAGAGATAAATCATTGGTTTGAAAAATTTTTCAATCCTAGCCCTCGCCATGTACACTACACACAGCAAACCTTGTCCAGTATGGTACGTGTGGGTATTGCATTATAACAAAGATTTCATGGGATGCTCATAAACCATGCCTTTGGTGTTTTATGACTGACAGCCTGGAAACGGTATCTTTACAAAGCCATAGAGAGGTACACAAATCATATTTTCCTCCATTTTTGTCAGCCAGTCACACTTGAAGTTTGCAAATGCATGTGCAGGTATGTGAGTTCTACTGAGGCTACTGACAAAATTACTGAGCAAAAATAAAGAGCAAATTTTAAGCTTTTGATTTGTTACCGCCCCCCATATGTTTTTGGCCTTTGCACTACATGCTCATCATGCACGCCATGCATGAACATGTGGTTGATAGTCAAGGCTGGGGTGCACCCGCTAATGTCTGCGCACCCTACCACTCAGAAAAATTTTGACTACACTGGGTTACAATCTCACTTTTAGAAAACACATTTAACAGCATTTAAGGTCATTAAGGTCCAACGATATATCAATACATCCAGCATTACTGATTATCCCATATTATCTCGTGTTATTGACTTTTGCTCACACCAATGTATAGATAACATTGTTATATAGTTCAGAAAACTGTATATTGTACTAGTACATGCTAATATTTATTAAATTTAGTATAAGTCCCATAATATTCTAGATTGGCAGAGTGAAATATATAGGAAATATAGGTTTTTTCCTTTTTATAGGAAAATATATGAAAATTTTCAAACTATAAGAATATGTAGAAAATATAATATCATTGGGAGCCCTGAATGTGACCCCTCTTAACTGCAAATGATCACTGACCAGTACCAAAAAAATAAATAGGGTTCTTGCACTCAATGTGGTATACCTCCACAACAAATATGAGACTTGCATTAGTTGCCCTTCTTGAGATATCATGTTTCAAATGTGGCCATCACAAAAATACATACATACATACACACACACAAACACACGCATGTCAACATTATACATGGAGTGAGGACTCCATTGAATTTTGCTTTCTTGTTGCTTCCTAAAACTTAACCTTATTAGTGTAATATACTCCTTGTTGTTACTTTTCTCAGGACTTGAGAAATCTATAGAAATTCTCTCTGAGGACCTGAAATTCTTTTGTTCCAGCCCTCAGAAAGTACAATACAAAGGCACAGACACACTAACACACACCTGCATGTTTGCAAAGGTTGTGATTACCACCAAAACTAAATAAAAAAGGAATAGGCTGTTTGTCTAAGATTGTGATCAGTTGAATATACTGAAGAAATTTATGCAGAAATTTACTGTCACAACAAAAAGTTACCTTTCCTGCTAGTGGTGTTGCCTTCTGCCTACTGGCAGTGGTCTTCCTTTTTTGCATACGGTATATGTACTGTTCTGCCTTATCTCTGTAAGAAAAAAAAGAGTTCAAGGTACCATATGATAAAAGCTGAAAAATGATACATGACAAGGTTCACCACAGTTAGGTGTACAAGAAAGAGGTATGTAACTGCTGCCATTGCTATGGAATTGTCTAAACTGACAGGTCTAACTAATCCACATGGACCTTGGATGGATGCAGCTTTTAGACTAAATTTCATCAGTTAATGTGGGATGTCTTGTTTGATGAAAAAAAATAGTCTTTATCATTTATCTTCCACCTTTCTCTTCCATTTGATAGCAGCCTGGAAAATGACATTAACGCCACATTTTTGTCACGATAAATTTCACTACATTGAACGTTTATTTCGGTTGAAAGAAGATTAATTTAGTCTTTTGGGGTTAAAAGTGAGCAGAACCAGGTCCACTTGCAAATAACTGTGCAAATGACCATCACGAAGTTCCTTATGCAAAAGCATTTCTTCTGAGAAATTAGCGATTTGCAGACAAAGTGTAGCCAGTCCTATACAGAAATAACGGCACATTTTGTTTTCAGCACAACCAGTAGATATGAGGGTACGTTGTTGTTATTAGTACCACCATGGGGCACCTAGCCACAGGTAGTTTAGAGTCTACATCTCCATGGAGTGGACATCAGGGGGCACCTAGACACTTATACTTAGACAGTGTACATTTTGTTTTGTAGGGACCAACATGGGGTACCAAGACAGCAGTAGATGGGAGTGCATACTTTGTTGCAGGGAGCACCAGGACAGTGGTAAATGGAAGTGTATATCTTGTTGCAGGGACCAACATGGAGTAACCAAGACAGTGGTAGATGGAAGTGTATATCTTGTTGCAGGGACCAACATGGAGTAACCAAGACAGTGGTAGATGAAGTGTGTATCTTGTTGCAAGGACCAGCATTGGGTACCAAGTCAACATGGGAGTGTATGTCTTTGTTGTAGAGACCAGCATGGGGCACCAAGACACTGGTGGATGGGAAAGTATGTCTTGTTGTAGGGACCAGCATGGGGTGCCAAGACACTTATATGTAGAAAGTGCACACCTTGTCATTGGGACCAGCATGTGCTATTCTGGTAAATGGGACTGTAGATCTTGCTGGAGGGACCATTGAGGGATCTAGCCACTCTTAGTTGGTGGGTTCATACATACTTGGGAAGAATCCTCAACTCCTATTGGTCCATTTCAGTCAGATGACCATGCATCATCATCTAGGTAAAACACAGTCAATTTTTCAGTAAAATCACTGGCAGAAGTATAGGGTAAAAACATAGTTCAACAGTATTTTGTCATCTGCTATCTTACACAAAACAGTAATGGTACTCTATCGTTCATGAACTTTGTTGACAAGCTGCAAATCTTGTTTACCTTTTTTGGTGGTTCTTTTTCAAGAAACATGGTTATTTACAAGCCCAAATTTTCTTTCATTTCCTTCCTTATTATCAAAATCCTGTTTCGTATATATCAACTTTAGACCAGTGTACTAACAAGAGGATACTGCACCCCCAAAGGTTCATGCTATGCTGCATCGCTTGCATTAAGAACAATGGTGCATTATCCTCCAGTTGATACATGGACCACTGCAGGATCAGCAATTAGACACTGTTAGTTGGAAGCTTACATTCTGTATAAAGAGAGCAGCTATCTGAATAGTGGTTGACTAAATTCAATACTATTGCTTGAATCGAATTGTCAGGGAAAGATTAATTGCAGAAACAACTTATCCTGTGTTATGCTATTTATACTACCTTCCCAGTGGTCCCAGAAGCTACATTTGCCGCAAAATGAAGAGTGCCGCGAGTTTTTCCAAATTTATTCTCGGAGTTCAAGTTTTCTTGTCTTGCTAAAGTTTCTCATAATCTATAATAGTATCTGTGATGAGCCGTAGAGTGGAAAAGGAGCTGAGACCCAGAGGGTCATGGGTGCACTACGGTTTAGCCCACATTCTTCCACAAATGCCAGTACATTCCCTCAAGGCCCATCTTGTTCTGATAAGGTCCCTCATGATGCTCACCATCTGATGAAAGGTCTGACATGTTTGTCCAATTCTTTAAAGGCTTTCTATAGATGAAACATCAGGCAGGTTTGGAGCACCTTTGAAAATCTGAACAGGCAATCATGCATTTATAGCCTATTACATTTGCCCATCCAGTCCCCATGCATTGACTCACATCCATCCCGTTTTGTCCAAGGTAGGCTGAAACGTCTCTGTCGTAGACGCTGTGAACATAGTGTAAATGCATCATTACAGATACACCATGGACAACTCCAACAACGGATTTCTAATTGAATCTATGATTGTCTTTTCTTCTAACTTGAGAGAGGATTCACTGACCTGTTTACACTATGAAGGAGTCCCGGTGTCCAGTGGGAATGTGGTGTTTTCTTGGTGGAGAATGGTGCAATGCTTGGCATTCTGAGAGAGGGCGTCTTGCTAGTATGCAGTCCATCCTCAGACTCCTCATCACTTCCATAACACAACGGAATCTGTGCCAAAAGAGAAGCAAAATGTAAACAGGTTAAAAAAAAAACATCCTAGAGAAAGAGAACGAATGCATTGTTGTGACTTTGTTGATTACAACAGTAAGCATGAGACACTTAATACTTAAATCATTTGTTATTAAAGATCAAATGATGACGATTGGATAATTTTCACGATTTTCATGGTAATTGGGGAATACAGATCTATAATATGTAACATAATGTAGCAAGTAATGTTCTATATGTAGGAAAATGCAGCAAACAGTCCACATGCATGCCAAACAAATGTAGCACGTCCGAAAAGGATGAGCTACTACATACATGATCTAATAAATAAAATAGGCTAAGTTTACAATTAGCATATATCATTATGACAAAACATAGGAACCACTAACAGGGTATCAGTATATCAAATCATCAACATTGTAAAAGAAAAGTCTGTAGGACTGCACAATTTGCAGAATTTCATAAAACAGAGCATCAACAATGTAAAGCACAAACTTTAACAATAAATGTGAGATAATTTTGATTTGGTTACAGACCGAGATTGTACAAGTAAACAAAGGCAATCTGGAACAGTTTTGCATCCTTACGGAGTGATTACTGTGACTAAAACAACAAAGTACTTTGTAAATCTTGACAGGGAGTTTCTGGCAACAGGAATATTCTCTGGAGGCTTAGAAAAAGTGATAAGAGCTATGTTAAGTGGTTGTTTGGCATAGAAAATGTTCCACAAACTGGAAGAGAATGAGAACAAAGTCAATCCAGCAGCAACCTCTGCTTTGAAACATAGGTCTACATTTTGGCAAATTTCAAAAGGAAATAAATATGCATTACTTTCCTAATATGAATGATTTAACCTTTTCATATGTTCACATCCAGGACATGTAAAACTCTTTAAGTATCACATGTTGAGCTTTGAACCCAGGATGGATCTTTGGAATGATGGAACTTATTACATTCATTTCATGTCACATTACAGTGATGACAAGTCTCTGATGGCGCAATTCAAATCACAGATATCAGCTGCTCATCAAGTGCTAGCAATGTTGACACTTTAAAGTTCTACCTGAATTAAGTTGCTGAGATATCTTCCTTTATAGGTTTTCATACATGAAGCTCTGGAGACCTCAAATGACCTTTGACCTCCATGAAAAACAAGAGGGATCATGTACTCACAGTGAACTACAAACACACCAACTTTGGAGTTTAAGCACATTTCTCTTCTTGAGATACTGTGTTTACAAGATTTTCACACTACATCTTCTAATGCCCTTTGACCTTTATAAAAAATGACAGACATCATCTACTCATTACGTGCAACCAATGGTAAGAGCTTGAAGTTCAACAATTAGTTGCTGCGGTATCTCCCTAGATACTCTAAGAGCTGGTGCCCTCAAATGACCTTTGACGTCCATGAAAAACAATAGGGATCATCTACTCATGGTGGCCTACCTACACACCAACTCTGAAGTTCGAACACTGTTCCCTCCTTGAGACATCATGTTTACAAGTCAAGGCATCACATACACAAGTGGGCAAACACTCATACTCATGTACACACACACACGCCATCATTATCACACAGGTTCCTTGCCTGCCTTTGGCAAGGAATCAAAAATGCTTATACAGTATATTAGCATCTCTATTCAAGTTTCAAATTGAATAATTATGACCAACTGTTGATTTTTTCTTTTAAACTTTTCTCAATAGTTTGTACTGGAAGTGGGGAAGTGAATATTAATACTGATTGGCAGATGAATCTGGTAATGGATTTTCCAAAACCAAATTAAATCATTGAGTACTTTGTACTCTGTACTTTGTACTGTACTGTACTTTGTACTGAGTACATTGAGTACATCACTAGTGCTCATTTGCATGTGACACATGAGGACCATCTTAGTTTGACCAGTGAATATATATATCTATACATATATATCTGTAGAAGAATCTGTAGAAGAAACTATTGCAGAATTACAATTGGCCATAGGTCCACATGGAACCTCAACTAACAGTTTTTGAACACCCAAGTGGCCTGCCACCCAAAAACATTCTGCCCAAGTTAACTAAAAATCCATGCAAGCATGTTCCAGAAGCAATATTTTGAACAGAATATCAGAAAAAGGGCCCTAGAGACAACATGGGGATTGGGACTTAAAAACCCCTGGACAACCTGAAACCATGACAAATTATCAACATTGCACAAGAGAATCTGAGGGAAGAGCATTTTGCAGAATTTCATATAGGGGCTATAAGGCAGACATGACACCTTAGACCAAACATTTATTGACATGACAAATGGCCCAACACCTAAGGAACACTGTTTCCAAGTTTCATACAAATCCATGAAAACATGTGGGAGGAGAGACATTTTGAGCACTTGTAGACAGACAGACAGACAGACAGACAGACAGACAGACAGACAGACAGACAGACAGACAGACAGACAGATGGGTGGACAGACAGAAAAATAGAGTGAAGCTTTATGATCACAACAGCTCATTGATATATATAAAACTTCATCGGAACTCTACAAACAGAAGTTGAAACATTGTGATGCAACTACCTATGTCCCCAAACATATGAAGTGCGGCAGGTTAGCCCTCCAGGGAAGTTAATACCAGAAAAGACTGGTTTGTGATCAATGATACTGCGCATGCTCTTATCAGTTACCTTGTTCTTCTTTGCTTTCTTGTATGGAGTAGCATCAAAGAAATCTTCTTCATAGTCCATGTTGTGGTACTCTGCTAACTCTCTCAGTTGTCGTTTACGGCGCAGAGTTCCTTTCTTGGCATCAATGGTGATGGCACCTATTAAAGGGACAAGCAGTTAAAATATGACATCCTTGCATAAGTAATATGTTCCTTTATCAACCATACACTAATGATACTCTGATCTTGAGATTACGTGATTGAAGATGCATTAAGAGAGTGTCCTCATCATTACTTATTAAAACATTGAAACAATTAAATGAAGAACTGAAAATACACTTCAGCAAAATTTCAATCTGTTTCTGCATAAATGACAGTAGGATGTCACTGTTTTGGTATTATTGTCACAGAATACTTAATCTGGTATCCTATCTCATTTTGCTATACAAAAGTCAAATTGGTATGCTATTGGAATATTGTGTAGCAGTTTTTGTATTCAACATGAGGTCTTTAAAAAAATTTCCAGCAAAAAGCCCCAAGAACTTGAAAACTGCTATTTAAGTTCTGAAAACTAAATTATTCCCTAATTGCTACTAAATTTATCAAATTTTTCAATTGTAAATACACTTCTTCATAATTCTTTCATCTGACTGTACAAAAACAGTATTGGTACATATTATGAGAACACCAATAAATTTCACTTTTTACTGGCTGACTCTAAATCAGTGCAGATGACATTATACCTTGCTTTGGTTCTTTAACAGGTTTCCTTTTATTGGCCAATAATTTCCCTTCTTTCAGTAATAGCTGATGTTTGACTTTGCAATCTTCAGCTTGTCTGGTACCAACTTTATCCGAAATGCGTTGCCAGTAGTTTTTACCACTTTTGGAAATACCTTGCACAGCACTGTAACAGGAAAGAAGACGTTACACAGCAGAGAAGTTGAAGTATTTCCTTTCAAAAGAGGCCAATTATTACAGCTGACAGCCTCATTTAGGCTCAGTATGTCATACACTACTTCTTGAGTGATTCAGACAATTCTAAAAAAATGGGATGAAAACTTCCAATTATTATCATAGTTAAGCTGGAGGCTGCTGAAGCCAAATCCAGTGGACTGATGTATATCACTTAGTCTTGGAGATTTTGTGTGGTAAAACTCTCAAGGTATGAACGAGTGACCACTTTGAACAAAACACTAATCTCTCCATTCTAGGTTTCTATTGCTTGATTTACCTTTCCAGTCTTTGAACTTCATCTTGTGTCCACTCCCCGCTGTCTCTTTCGTTTTCCTTCTCGACAGTTCTCCTGCTCCTATCCCTGTTAGAATTCTTTGATTTTGAAACTTCCGAGTGTGACTTTGCTTTATCCAACTTGTTTATAATTGTATTTTGTTTTGACTTGTCATCACGATAATTTGAGTCAGATACTTCTCCAATGGAAGCATTCCTTTTACCTTTGACTGCTTTTGTGTCTGCTTGCTCTTCATCCTGTTGACTGAGCGGTATCTGAAAAGATCCCGACAAAGAACGTTCCCCATTGAAATGCTTTTTGCCTCTTAATATGGTTGGTCTCTGGATAAAATTTTTGTCATGATCTCCACTTGACAAAGAAGGTAAATCTTTCATCTTTGACAAGACTCCATCCTCTTTAGTATCTGTTGCAAGTCTTCCTTCTAGGTCATGGGCCGAATCACAAATACTGCTCTGTGAATTATCAGCGCTCCCCTTTCTCTGGGACCTTTTCTTTTCTCGCTGTTGTTTCTGCTTTGCCAAAATACCCAAGATGTCACCACAGAGGTCAAAGTTTATTGATTGATTCTTGCCAAAGTGAGCAGCCCTACTTTGCTTTGTTTTACATTTCATACTTTCAGTGTCAGAGTTTTGTTCTAAAACCTCAAAATGATTCTTTTTGTGGCACACTGGTTCAGCTGGTGCTTTCTTTGTATCATTCTTAAATGCACCTTTGACTTTCACTTGTCTCTTAGGAATGGGTTGCAGTCCTTTTTCACTACTAGGAGTTATTATTTGGGGTACATTTTTTCCAGTCTCAATGCCACTGCTTTTGGTACTGTGATTTACTTCTGTCACCTGATTCTGTTTTTGGATTCTCTGGGTACCTCTTTTGGTCCCATGTCCCCCATCACTCATATCCTGCTCTTTGCATTCAGTTCCTTTCTTCACTTGTTTCCTCTTTATAATTGGATCTTCAATAACCTTTTCTCTACTTTTCTCCTGATTTTTATTTTTCTTTTTTGGTGGTGCATCACCAATTGGTGCTTCCTTTTCTGAGTTCTGCTTCTTTCTCTTTGCTGCTGTTTCCGTGATTTTACATTTTCTTCTGCTGTCTCCTCCTTCTGTCTCCGCCTCTTTGGCCCGTCTTCTCCTAACTCTTGAGGAGATGGAGCTTAGTGCAAGAGAGTCCTGTGAAGTATTCAATGGTCAAACATTTCAACTGAATCTTGTGAACTTAACAGTTTGCATTTTTATTTAGGTCATCTCTGGAAAGTTTATCTGAGCAGTCTTTCTAGATGACAAGAAATTTGCAATCATCCTTTGCTAGATTTCTCTGATCGGGGCTTTTGGAAGCCACTGTAGCAATTTGTGAAGACTTTCTTTTTTTTGCCAATAGTTATGGTTGCAGGTACCACAAGGACACAATCAATGGACTTGGAAAGTTCATCCTTTTGCTTCCATTACCAACCCTCTCTTTTTTATTCAGGGCTCAAAAAAAAAGGCACATTTGTTTGCTTGGATGCCCTGGAAAATACACCCCAACAATGGCAGTAACTGGCTCTTGTGTTTGTTTTGTGTTTGGTGAGCTTCCCTTCGGTGCTGATTGTCGAGCTGAGGTAATACAGTCACTATTTTGATCATACAGAGGAATTTGACAGAGGGTGGCGGGAAGGGGGGCTTCAATTTGGCAAGACAAAGAATCCTAATTTTAACATATTTTAGCGGTCTAATCATAATTCACCTTGGCGGCAGGCAACGGTAACCTGCGGTGGGTGTGCACTCAAGCATGTCTCATTATCAGAGAAGTCCCCAAGAACTCCAATCATGAGCACTTGCAAGTATTCCACAACAGAGCTTAATCCACTTTAGAATACAAAGAGCAGTATTCCTTACAGCTGAAATGGTCCATAATTTATTTAACAAGCTGTCTCAGGTTATGTACACAAGATACTGAATGTGGAACTACCCTCCTATATGATTTATGTGCACTGAAATTGGGCTAGAATGTTGGCACTTCTTACGTTAGACCTAATTTATGCCTATCACAAATTTCACCCTTTGACCAGACCATACAATACATTAAAAACAAGAAAGAATCTGAATCATATCCCTCCATTCCCAAAACCCTATGATCTCTCGTGTAAATAATAAATGATGTTTAATAATTAAAAATGCAACCTTTGAATGCATTTTCAACCTTCGCAAGTTTCTAGTAATCTCAAAACAAGACTGTGGTAAGTTTCAGGCATTGCTACTGCAATTGTAAGTTCCTGTATCTTCCACGACATTCTGAGACTTTCTCTCTCATAATGCCCAGTGCGCTTATGAAGTTACGAAGGTGGGTGGCACTAAATCCTTGCTGCTATAAGTTTGCAGTGTAATGATAAAAACTTTCAGCATTATGAAAGTAAGATTAAAACAAAAAAATCATTTGATATTGCTTCAAAAATGAGATGTCTCACGAAGCAAATGTTACACATTTCACGTAAACCAAACTTTACTACTAAAATGTACAAAACTGCTTTAGGAAAGGTAATGCAGAAGACTGTGTATAGCCGTCTGAAAATTTCAAATAATTAAATCCTTACACAGTGATACGGATAGCAGATAGCCCAACCACCTTGGCAGTTAGGTTATTTCATTAAACATGAAAGTTAACAGAACTTTGGGAGTATCTGTAACTTACGTTGTTTGTGTCATTTAAATAAAGTCATATTTAATTGTCTGTAAATCTTAGTGGCTTAAAATATTTAGATGCAAGGTTTGGATTTGTTACAAAGATCGCTTTGTTGAGGGCTGAGATGTAACCTTACATTAACAGTAACTCTCTTCGAGTTGTGATGGCTAGACATTTTGCAGTTCGTGCTCACAGGGAACATACAGTTGGTTTGATGCACATATTATGGCTGCAGCTGGTCAGCTGGCAATTAAATTCTATGTAATGTTTCACAGTATTTCTACAGTTTCTTACTGAAGCTATTGCTAGTAGATCAAACTCCCCATGCAAGAAAATCTCGGAGAGCCACATGCTTTTGATGGTTAACGTTGTCATTAACACAGATGTTACAAAAACTATGGCATGTGCGTTCCCTGAAAATGAAAGGCAAATTTGTCAAACTGGTAAACTATCAGTTGCTTCTCTAAGAAAACATTTTACGCACAGTAAAATATTGTTAGTAGACTGAAATGGTTGGGGAAATAACAGTATTAGTACAATGGTTGTGAGTTGGTAAAAATCTTTTTTTTTTTTTACTTCTATCATCATCGATCAATTTTTTCTTTCACAGTTAAGAACTGGATTGAAAGTAGGATAATTGCCATTGTCCATCTGGCACAGTAACAGTATTCACACTTCAGCCGTATGTGAATAGAAACTGAGCACAATGGCGATACTCTGGGACTTCATTGCGAGGACTGTAGTCAGTTACTTCATTAATCTTCAGGAGTTTTTGGAATATTCTGTGTAACATTACTTAGAATATTCATGGCCTCTGTGGCAAGAAGGCTTACTGATGCATACCTCAGAGGTGAATTTTGGAAAGAGCCCTGATAAGTGTTCAAATTTACACTTTTGCTAAAAGATTCCCTCAACATACTTTATTATTTAATCACTTTTGTAAGTAAGGAAAATCCCACCTGGTCTAAGGGGTCTGAGGGTGTCCCTATGAGAACTTTGTCAACTACCAGATAACTTAGATGGAATGTCATACAACAGTTTGCATTTTCTGAAGTCATAAAATGTGATAGCCTGAGATATAAGAAATTCCAGCTAGTGTTATTTCAGATTTTTCGATTATCATCCCTCTGATAAGCTTTCTTGTAGGGGGTTGGCATGAGGTGGTGTTATTGTCAAGTGTTATTTCCATTAATGCCACTCTCAGTTTCAAGTAAAGGTCATTTTCTAGCCATTGTAAGTTGCATTGAATCAAACTGTAGTTTAGTAAATGAAATGATTATTCAAGCCACATCACTAAGAGTAACGTGAAATGGTGTCCCTTCCAGATAAATCAATGTGTAACATTGAAATATGACCATATATTGTCAAAAATACAACATTACTGTTCTTTTATAGCAATGTATGTTGAAGTGCATACTGTTACCATTGGATTTTAATGTTTTGCTATTGAATATTTATTAATATCTTTTTCATTTCTGTGATTGCAATTGCATCACTTTTCATTATTGCAATGCAAAATAATTAAGGTCTGAAACTTCAAGAAATTAATTAATGTTGTGTACGAATTTCAAGAATCACAATTACTAAAGGTTTCAATGCATTTGAAAATTTACCCCTTTTGACTGTCACTTACGTAACCTGATTGCAAAATTGCCCTATTAATCTGAAAATTTTTGGATGAAAACACAAACAGCATGCAGATTTTTACTGATCTCATTCCTTGGCCCCTCACAATGCGAAATGACCTTTAAATTCTTCCTTACAAGGCCCACAAGTATTGAAGAAAATGGATATCCATACAATGATTTCAAGATATCAATAATATCACGTGTAAAGGTTTCTCCCAAAATTTTGTGAAACCAGTACATACACAAAGTAGAGCACCAAGAGTGCAGAGGCTCATACGTGAACACCCTGAGGGTATATATCAGTGTTATGTCTATATCATGTCATAGGAACCACCAACAGTACCATTATATTGAATCACCAACATTGCATGTACAAGAGAATCTGGATTGCATAATTTGCAGAATATCTTAAACTAGAGCACAAACTGTGCAGAAGTTGGCTCTTTGTCAATAAATTTGTCATACATTTAAGGGGCACCACCACATAACAATGCTTATAATTAGATCACTATTCAAGTTTGACATCCAATAATTATGAAACTGTCATTTTTTGTACATTTTCTTCTTGGTTTGTACTAGCAGTGGGCATATGAATTAGTACTAATGTGGGAAAATGGTTGCAAATTTTCCAAAACCAATTCAAATTATTCGACTAATAGTTCAGTAGTGTTCATTTGCATGTGCCACATGGGCACTGTATTAGCTTGACCATTGACCTGTCAGTAGAACCCTTATCTAGGAAACTTGACACAAAGTTGACAGATTTGGGAGGACAAACTTAATAGACCTACATGTACCTCAGACTACTGTAGTTTGAATTTCAGTTCGGACACAGTCGGACCCATTACTCAATTATCATTCATGCATAATAAGTATCACTCAGATGTTGTATGACATTTAAAAGGGCACCTTTAAAGTTGGAGGATTTCACAAAATGGGCCATAAGGTCTACACAGAACCCTGGATTACAACTTCCTGTACACCCAAAGATGACCACAAAAAGAGTATCATTATGACAAACCATCAAAATTGTACAAGAGAATCTGTATGAGGAGGAGCATTTTGCAGAATTTCATAAAATGGGGTCATAAGGTCCACATGGGACCTTCGACCAAGCAGTTTGGAATACCCCAAATTGGCCTACCACTCAGGGAACATTGTGTCCATGTTACATACAAATCCATCAAAGCATGTGCAAAAAGCAGCATTTAGGACAGAATTTCAAAAAATTGGCCATAGAACCATTGGCCTTTAGACTAAAAACCCCTGAGCACTCTGAAGGAACCATTAATAGAGTATTATTGTGACACACCATCAGCATTGTACAAGAGAATTTGCAGGAGAAGCATTTTTGCATAATTTCATAAAATGGGCCACAGCCCACAGGACCTTCATGGGACCAAAACTTTTTGAACACCCCCAAATGGTCCACCACCTATGAAACATTGTGTCCAAGTTTCATGCAAATGCATGAAAGCATGACCGAGAAGAAGCATTTTGAACAATTGTGAACAGATAAATAGATTAGATCACATAAAGTGACACCGCACCATTACAATAGCTTACACCAGCTAGCTGGTATGAGCTAAAAATGGCCACTATCTATGTGTCTTTAATTTATAGGGACTAGACAGAAGTATCACATTGAAAGCAATTTTACATTTTCAAAGTCACATTGAAGTAGTTAATAATATGTCCATGGGTTAGTATATGATCTCACAAACTTTGAACAACCTCAACAACTTGCACATAGTAAGCCGTTTGAGCAACCGGACAGATTGATAGACACATTGCCATGACAACAGCTCAATTTGTTGAGCTAATTATAAATGCTTCTGCCACGGTACAAGATGAAACAAGAAGTCACCACATGTCCCAGCTAAATTATGTTGACTGCACAAGAAGGAAATCCAACAATATGAACAATATGTTTCCTCACATATTTCAAAATATGAGTGATGTGCTACAGGAATATTTGCTTTGACCTGCCTATGCTTCAGTACCACCATCCTACTGTTCTTAAGGGGCAAAAATCAACTTTAACATTTTAAATTGAAAATAGGTATTTGACAAAAGGGCAAATGTGGAATTTCTCCTACAATTCATCCGTTAATTCATCAAGTTCTATTGGGTCAATGTTTCAATCATGAAGATGAGCGGAAATTACAAAACATCATTTACATTGAAGAAAGTTAGGAGCAAAGAACAGCGTACACTGAACAAAAAGGCACATCTATATTGTTCACAAGTTTGCAAAATTTATACAATCCTTAGAAGATCAAGTCAAAGCTTATGAGGTTCAAGAAGATGTCTACATCTAATGCATCTACTAGTTGACTCTATCAGGGAAGATAAAAAATTTAATAAAAATCCATGCTGCACTTTAATTGCAAGAGCTTCAAACTTTACATTCTTATTTCAATTAATGGCCTAAATGACCCCCAAATGACCTTTGACCTTAACTTCTTGGTACCAAAAGTACTCTCATATTATTGTGTCAAGTTTTAGCAAAATTTCCCAAACAATACGTGTTGAGAGCTTTCAAACATGTGTGGACAGACTAGATGGATGGATGACACAGACAAACAGACAGAGAGAGAGAGATGGGCCACATGTACAGAAACACACACAGATAAGGTGACAGTGGTGGATCACAATAGCTCAGACAGCTACTAACTGGTTTGCACTAAAAACCAGAATGCACAAATGCATTGTGGTTTAGATGATGTAAATATTTGGTCATTGAACATGAGGTCAGAATGTATGACTGATGATTCATGGTCTGTGCAATATTACAGTAAATTTATTGGGTCACCAATTGGTATATACAAATTAATGACATCTGCTGGAAGATGACTAACTGGTATCATGTACTCAGCATGCACACTTGTATACTTGATACAAAATACATGCAAGTTATCCGCTCTTGAGATTCAATGTGTACATGTTTTTTCTTCTTTTAAAAATTGTCCCTTGTTAACCAAATAAGACATGCCTTTGCAAGGTCTTCATATTTTGAGAACTGATGGCCTAAAATGACAAGAGCCACCAAAATCAACAGGGATGCAATGTGGTACACCGTACCCACTAATTACCATTTAGATGTCTAAGCTTTTTTTCTTGAGGTACTGTGTTTAGAAGTTTTCAGATTTTGAACCATGCTGAGCCCAAATGAAGTTAAGCCTTCACAGGAAATAACAGGGTTGTTGTCCTGAGGTACACCTACATACCTGCCATTGAGTTTACCTTCTTGAGATATATTACAAAGACTCTTACTGACCTTTTACCTCCACCAACGCAATGTAACTGTTGTACTCATTATTATACAACAGCATACAAAACATAAGATTTTTCCCCTACAAATGGGTTTTTCTACTTTATGTATGTAGCCTACCACACTTATTTTAAGTAATGTCATGATACTAGCGTGATTCAACGACCAGATTCACGTCAGTTTCAAAAGTTCAGAGAATGCACATGTAACAAAGTTCAAATGCTTCCTTCTGCAAATTGCAATCCGCTACTTGTTTATGGTGTCAGAATTGTAGGCCCAACTTCTAAATATAGCTTAAAAGCTGGTATGTTGTCATGAACGCAGCAAAACACGCCCTGTAACATATCAGTCGAGCTTATGTGGCACTTCGAAGATAGAACCAAGATTTAAAAATCAAGTGCAATGATTCTCAAAATACATTTACTGTAATAGACATCTAGCTTTGCTTTCATTCTTGTCAGCCTGCTGCGCTGGTGCTCGTCGTACATAGGCCTAAGACTAGACCGCGCTAACGTAAGCCTGCCCATCGCACTCACTGCTGCTAGATAGCTGTTTGCTCCTTCGTGTTGTAAGCAGCACCTATCGATCAGGTGATGGCTACATGGTATCTGTGTGAATGAAGCAGTGAGCACGAAGGGAGCGTGCTCACCATGTCGAGAGCACATGTAGTCTCAAGATTAAGCCACCTAGTGTGCTGAGTTGCACACTTTGACAGTCCATTAATTTAAGTTACTACTGTAATGCATTCGCATGCACAGCATAGCTCGTTTTCATGCTTCGTATTGTGTTATCAAAGATTTCACTAATTGAGCACTAGTGATTTCAGATAACTTTTAACTCCAATGAAATCAAAAGGGTCTTTTTGTTAGATATAACATATTCACATACTAGGTATCAAAAGTTTTCATGAATCCTATCTTGAGACATCATATAAACAAGGTTTTCAGGGTTTAATCACTGGTGACCCAAAATGACTTTGACTGCCACCAAAGTTAATATGAGTTACTTCTCTTACCATATTGCATCTACATACTAGGAATGAAATTTATAAAAGCTTCAAATCTTCAGATAATGTGTTAGCAAGGTCTTTTGTGTTTGATCCCTATTGAACTGAGATGACCTTTGACCTTCAACAAAACAAATAGGGTTCTTCTTCTCATCACAATGCATCTACATACTAAGTATCAAATTTATCCAAGATACCTATCTTGAGATATCATGTTAACAAGGTTTTCAGTGTTTGACCGCTGGTGATGCCAGATGACCTTTGACCTAACCCCAAAACACTTGGGTACTTTCTCTTGATATGGAGCAACTATGTACCAAGTGTGAGAACTGTCAGAGTTTCCCTTCTTGAGATATTGTGTTACCGAGCAAAGTGTCTAACACACACATGCACCATCGTGAATGCAAAGGTGTCTGTTATCATCGAAACCAAAAATCATTTGCCCAAATCAATATTCTTTCATTATAATTATTAAGTGCTTAAAGCATGTTTATATTCAGTATTAAATCTTACCTCACTATCTGTCTTCAAGCCAACCAACTTTGGAGTGTTGAAAGAGTTATTGGTGTGGTCCTCTGAACCAGCAATAATTTCCACTTCATCCAGACGCCTATTGGTGCGTTGACGTTGGCCTGTCCAGAATGCTAATGGCGGTAAAACACGTCTGCCACTTCTGGTACATGAGAGTTCATCCAATGATATCACCCTAGGGGTTGAGTATCCTGCTGTAAACATGTAAACATCAATTGAACTGGCATGTGCAAGTTGCATTAAAACAAAACCCCGATGGGCTATGTGGTTCCTTGAGTGATTATTTTAACTGTAGTCCTTTAGTCTTAACCAAGGATAATCCACAATTTATCACATTTATCACATGCCAAAAAGTTATGGACTCCAATTTGACCTTAAAAATGCTGATCAGGCAAATGTACACCACTACTGTACCATCATAGTAATATGAACTAGGAGGCAGCATGCAAAATCCTTTACCAAACTGCTGAAAAAAGGAATGCTGGCTATTGCAGAAATAATCTCAACAAAACCAATGAGGAATGTTAATGACCATCAATTGGAACCTGACTTCCATCTCTGTTGACCTATATTTTCAAACAGGGAGATGTCTAAATGCAGTAGCAAGCCGCCTAGCACTCTCTGACCTGACTAACCCCAGAGGCTGAAGGTGATATGACACAAACACAGGTGGCTTGCTAAATTCCAAACATAAACAATACATCTGAATATTGAAAAACTAACTATACTGTGAGACGAATCACTTGTTTTAATGATTGAATAATGCCCATTCATCAGCATTCTTATATTAATGAAAAGAGATGAATGGAAGTACAGACCCATATAGCCCATTTTGAAGTTGAACTCACAAATATTGAATACTGCGAAGGATTAATTCCACTACCACTATATTAATCTGACAAACCATTCACACTGTAGAGCAAAATATGCAGTTAAAGAAACACTGCATGATTTCATGGGATCATCCATATGGGACCAATGTTCCTGAACAACCTGAAGGATCAACTACCATAGAAGTAATGTGACACTATTTCAACTTAGTACAATATAATCTGTAGGAGAAGAGACATTTTAGTATGATTTCATAAAATGGTCCATATGGCCCATTTGGTCTTGGACTTCAAAATCTTGAACAACAAAAAGGCTCCACCACAACATTGTATCTATGTACCAATTATAACCTTTGTCCAAGCTTTATAACTCAAGATATTGTGTTAAAAAGGTTTTCAGAGTTTTGCCCCAGTTCCCCCAACGACCTTTGACCTCCACCAAAAGTAGTAGGGTGCACTTTCTCAAAATGGCAGACCTACATACCAAGTTTGACTTCCATACACAAACCTGACTGCACAGGCTGTTTGCTGATGCAAGGAACCAAAAAACACAAAAGAAGTATGGCCATCCTTGATTCCAGAATTACACTTCCATTCCAAAAGGTACTTTTCACAGAGATATAGCACAAATGATTTTGGAGATCTGAGTTCATTCTTTAAATAGTTTGTTTACTTCTCCATAACAGAAGCAGTTATTACAATCTGGAGGCTTTGAACTATCATTGCCAATCCTTGTCTTGTAAGATATGATCTACTGTTTCCAAAATCCTTTCCCATTAAAGGAGAATTTAGACTATAACTGTGCTAGAAATGAGTATGTTATCATATGAAAATGATTGCAAATGACGCAGTAAAGGGGTTGATTTTGTCATTTTTAACCTTTCAAAGATAATCACCTAAAGGTAGGTTCTATGTCGTGCATTGTCACATTGTGATGATGATGTCTGCTAATAATACAGTGCATTGTGTTGACATAGTCTGATAGTGTTATATGCATTGTGATAATGTAGTCTGCTAGTGATATGATGCATTATGATAATGTAATATGGTAGTGATATAATGCATTGTGATGATGTAGTCTGCTAGTGATATATTGCATTGTGACAATGTAGTCTGCAAATGATAAAGTGCATTGTGATGATGTAGTCGGTTAGTTATAGCTTTAGACCATAGCTATCCTAGTAATGAATGAACATGTAAGTTACTTTACATAATGCAGTAGAAGGGTTGATTTCATCATTTATAATCTTTCGAAGATAAACAGTTACAGGTAGATTTTGTTGCAATCTATGTCATACATTGTCACAATGTAGTATGCTTGTAATATAGTGCATCGTGATGACATAGTCTGCTTGTAATGAAGTGATGATGTAGTCTGGTAGTGATATTATGCACTGTGATGATGTACTGTAGTCTGCTGGTGATATAATGCATTGCAATAATGTAGTCTGCAAGTGATGCATTGTAATGATGTAGTCTGCTAGTGAGTAAAGTATACAGTAAAACCCTGTTTATAAACCATTGTCAGTGTTATGTTGTCTTTGTGACATTTCTTGAACGCTAACAATAGTTTTATTACACTGCAACACACTCAAGTTGATCCAAAAAATTGAACATGAAGAAGAAATATTGTCAACTCTTAGGCTAAAAGTTTGCAGTGGTTTTGTGAGATATCACATTTGAGAACTGAATGGCCAGTTCAAATAAATAAGTTTTGGATAAACAGGGTTCAGATAAGCAGGGTTTTAATGTAATGCATTGTGATGATGTAGTCTGCTATTGATATAAATCATTGTGATGAAGCACAGTAATCTGCTAGTGATGTAAGACAACCACTTATTCTTGCTTGAAACGATGCACTTTTATCTTCCCCTCCCCCCAGCTACATTAAAGCAGCTTATTTCATGATGTTATCTTGACCACAAAAGTTGCCAAGCAACTATCTTAGATATGAAATTTCTTATGGTAGGCATCAATCTCAAGATTTCCTGGGACCTTTTCTCATATGGTCTATGTACCCTTTTTGCATCTGCTCAAAGCTTCCTCCAACTTTGTCAACCCCCCAAACCTTAACCCACACCTAGACCTTGTCAACACTCCCTCCCCACTTCACACTTACCTTTCTTTAGATTACCCTGTACTCCTCTCCATATTATAACCTTTCCCTCTCCACATTATCATGACTTTCCCTACTTCACTTCCTACCTTCTGTAGCTATGTAAACCACATCCACACATGCACTGTTTCTCTGTCAAACACTGATCATCCCATATTCATCTCTCATTGATGGCACAGTAGTCACAAAGAACAAATATTAGAAAATTGTTTTCAATCTACACTTGAACAACAAGGATAACAATGGTGGAGAAACTTATATGCAAACACTCTGAGGGTACCACTAACAGATGATCACATGACAAGCCATCAACATTGTAAAAGACAATCTGTAGGAGGAGAAGCATTTTGCAGAATTTTAATAAATTGATGACACGGTCCACATGGGACAAAAATCCCAAATGGCCCACTTCAAACAAATCCATGAAAGCATATGAAAGGAAAAGCATTTTGAACAATTATAGACAGACAACAGACCGAGAGATAGATAGACATACAGACAGTTAGACAAAGACAAATGAATAGATAGAGAGACAGACAGAAAGATAGACAGATAGGCTACCACAAAAATAAATGAATCTGCTGATCTATGTTAAACTCACTGCTGGTTTTCATATAGTCTTTGGGGCACTGTCTGTTGATTTTTGATGTTTGTAGCTTTGACTTTTTCTTATCAGGCACTGAGGTAGGCTGATTTGCAACTGTTGTTGGAGCAGACTTTGCAGACTTGATCCGTTTAGAGCATCTCACACTTGTAGCTTTGAATGAACCATCTGATTTATCCTTGTCAACTTCTTTGGGTGTGAGTCTTTCAAAGAAAAGAAAAACCAAATTGTATCAACAATTCAGCACAGATACAGCTATCATAAATATTGGAAAGCCTAACATGATCTCAACAGCTCACTGTAATACAGTACTGTGTCTACTCACTGAACCTAACATTAAGGCAATGAACTTAACTTGATTTTCATGTGACACACTTAAATGAATCAAACACTACAGCATTTCTTTGACAATACAGCTGGGCTGTTGGGTGACTTTGAAGGCAAGAGTGTTAGTGAGTCTTGCAATTTACAGAAGTTTGTTTTATCTCATGCCTTCCACTTACTTTTGAGAGCATTCTTTTTGGAGAAACCTGAGGTGCTCCATAAACAAGTGTCCTTTCAAAACTAATTTTTGAGCATTTTCCTTACACAAAACATAAGAAATTGCATGAAGCCTGTTCAATCATGAAAAACACATGGTAGTAGAAGAAGTTGACAGAATGTCATTAATATTTCCCAAACACACTCATCACAGAGAAACAAACAAGTGTAAATTTGCATTGTGGTTTCAACGTTGTAACCTAGCCCACTGTTGATAGAAATTATGACATAAGCAAATTACTGGGCTATATATGATCACAACAGAAGAATAGAAAAAGCTAAAGTAAGAAGGAAATGTGCACAATACAGCAAAGATGCAGCATGCACAGCTTAAGTTTTCAATCTCTTCTTAAAAATTCAAGTGACCCTGAGGAACAAACAGCAAAAGGCAAATTGTTCTAAAATCTTGTAGCAGCCACAACAAATGATCTATCCCCCCATGCATGATTAACCATGTATTCAGGCAACAGAAATTTGGATTTTCATGTTATTTCACAAGCAGGAATATATGGGGTAAACAAATCAGAAAAATAGCAAGGTGAACAGTAGGTACAGACTTGTACATGATAACATAGTAAGAATATGTTGACCCCAAACGAGTCTTAACCTCTAGCAAAATCAATAGGTCTCGTGCACCCAATAAGGTGCATATGGAAATCAAATATGAGATCTTTCCAAGCATTTCTTTATGTTTACAAGGTTTTCACAACTTGACCCCAGTTGACTGCAAATGGCAGTTGGCCTCAGTGGAAAGCAGTAGGCTAGTTTTACTCAATAAGGCACAGCTTCACACTCCACATCCATTGTGTAGATGCACCCCTTCTTGCAATATCATGTTACATATTTTAGCAATTTAACCCCTATCAAAAGTTTCTATAATTCCTATCTTGGAATATTATGTTAACAAGATTTTCAGTGTTTGACTTCTGGTGACCTCAAATGACCTCCACCAAAACCAATAGCTTCTTACTCTCAATATCAGGCATCTATGGATCAAGTTTGAGAACTGTCAGAGTTTCCCTTCTTGAGATATTATGATAACAAGATTGACCTAAGATGATCTTTGACCTCCACTAAAAACAACTGTTGATTGTATTCATGAAATGCAAAAGATGCCTCAACGAAATGTCTGTGGCCAAAGTCATTTTGTCACCAGTCTAGAATTAATTGGGTCAGTCAGCAAGTTACTGCCAAACTTCGATGAAATTATCAAAGATGGTGCATACTAACAGTACCAGTTTGTTTCAGTACACATTTCAATGTATTGAAACAATCAAGTATTTCCAATGAACACTGACAAGAGAAGGTGATTTGAAACATGAGAATATTCTGTCAATAAACAAATTCAAAGCTTTAATCTCAAAATTTATGCCACTGGGATTGACAAAAAAAAAATCTTCTACAAATTTCTTTAAAAAAAAGACATGAAGTCTACGATTTACAAACAGTCAACTGATCATGATGAACTACACAATTGCCAAAGTAGTTGGTCTGATTGCTGTACACCTCATCATGTTAGGATATGATTATTGTAACTTTACTTTTCCACTTCATCATGAGACACTACGTATATCAAATACAGACATGTAATTTAGGGGCTGATCAGTTTAATGTTGACCTAGTGGCCAAATTTTTTTTTTTTCAATTTATTGTTAGAATTTGTCCAAAATTTATGACAGACATGTGTACTTACTGGAACAAAAGTGTAAAAAATTTGTTAAGTGCCAGACAACCTGGAATGTACCATTTTTGGAATGGGGTTTTGAAAAGCACATCATGGACAGACATTTCTCACTTCTCAAACCATGTGGAAATTATTACATAAGCTTTGAACTTAATTCTAAGTTTTGTGTTTAGTATTTAAAGAAATCACTTCATTCTACAATCACACTGAATTTAAAATTAAAAGACTGAATTTAAATAATTATGTCACATAATTGTTGATGTTTGATCAAGGAATGTCCGTCAATGATGCAAAAAATTAAATGGAAATTTAAATGCTCACCTTCTCTGAAAATGTGTGTGGCTAAACACCTAAAATCAAAGCTTGTTCTGAGCTAGCTACTTGTGTAAAGATTAGCTGACTTAAATGATGTTGCTAGGTGAATGCTATTGAATGGGAATCATGCAATAAACTTAATGAAATACATTTGAGCTAATTGAACAGGTTACCATGGCTCCATTTAGTGGATATTACAGTATAAGCATTAACTTGAACGCACACCTGGCATCTGACATTCTTCTTTTGTACTTCTTCTTTTATGGCATCCTTGACATCATTCTTCTTTTAAAGTTGAGAATACACACAATTGAGTTGAAAACCTCAACATCACTCTGTTCTTCATGATAGGAAATCGACGGAAGAGCTTAAACACCAACTGCCTAGGACCCATCAATCCAAACAAAGGATCGAAACATCTATAATTTATGCATGTACAGTGCCCAAAACAATGGGAAAAGACCTATCTTATCCAGGTTTCAGGCCCTTTTAAGCAACAATTTGCAAAAAGACTTATTATACATATTTTATCACACCTTCATCTAGTCACATATTTTGCTTACATTCGTAGAAACATGTTGGAGACGTTTGATACACATTGACAATGGATCGAGACCCTGACATCATTTTAAAAGAATATCAGAATATCCTGCTAGCCTGAAAATATCTCTATACATGTTATATATGAAGATAACCAGAACGCACAAATTAATTCTGGTTTCGATGATTTCATTAGGATTCTTTTTACGACTCTCACATACTACAGTGCAAGTGTAATATAAATGTAAGAATTTGGTTATTCTAATTTTACAGTAATTTATCATATCGCCAATTGAGAAGTACATCTGCTGACCTAAGTTGAAGACTGATACTGTGGGTAATCATCTAAACATACACAGCTACATAATACAGAGATATATCCAAGAGCTTCCCTATATACCAATTATCAAATCTGTGCAAGCTTCCTTCCTTGAGAAATCGTGTTCACAAGGTTGTCTTGACTTGACCCTTGTTGACATCAAATGACCTTTGACCTCCATGAAAAACAATAGGCTTAAGGCGCGTTCACACTACAACGACTTCGGGTTGGATTACAATCCAAATTTTTTTATTTTTAGTAAGTATCTCCTCCGTCTCTGATCGGAAAGAACCAAAAATTTGCCAACTTGTGTAAATAAATGATTTGTATCGCATGACTTAGAAAATCAAATTTATACTAATTATTTTGTGACGTAACACCGACAGACAGCTTTTATCAGACTATGAGTGTCCGATAAAAGCTGTCTGTCGGTGTGACGTCACAAAATAATTAGATAACATTTCATTTTCGTAGTCCTCTGGTACAAATCATACATTTACACAAGTTGACAAATTTTTGGTTCTTTCCGATCAGAGATGGAGAAGATATCTACTAAAACTCGAAAAATTCGGATCGTAATCCGACCCAAATTTGTTGTAGTGTGAACGCGCCTTTAGAGAGTGTTGCCAAGAGAGTGTCGACAGTTGCATACACAGATAGAGTTGATCACAATGTAATCCTTACAAACACAAAAGTGTCAAACAACAAGCTACTCAGTTCCCTTTGTTACTTGGTAAAAACTTGAGTTAAAGATAATGGGAGGGATGGTTTATTCATGGAGCTACTTGTTCAATTTACAACAGGCCTATAGGATTTAAGTGTAAAGTCTTTCAAAGGGTTTCTTGTACTTAATAAGATTCAACCACATACAAAAGGTGAGATCTGTACAAATTCCCCATCTTGAGATATTGTGTTTACAAGGTTGTCCCTGTTTGACCCCTGTTGACTCCACATGACCTTTGACCTCCACACAAAACAGGCTAATTATGTTAAATAAGGTACACTTACATACCAAATATGAGATATGTGGAAGCTTCCCTCCTTGGGATATTGCATTTACAATGTTTCCACTATTCGACACCTGATGACCCCTAATGACCTTTGAAGTCCACCAAATACATAAGGCTTCTTGTAAACAATAAGGAACACCTACATACCAAATATGAGATCTGTAAAGCTTGCCTTAATGAGATACAATGGTTACAATGTTTAAACTATTCAACCCCTGTTGACCCCAAATGACCTTTGACCTCCAACAAAAACAATAGGCTTCTTGTACTCAATAATAAATAACCACAAATTAAATATGAGATCTGTATAAGTTTCCCACCTTGAGATATCAAGGTTACAATGTTTTCACTACTTGAACCCTGCTGACCTACGACCTCCATCAAATACAATATGCTTCTTGTACTCAATGAGATTCACTGGCCACATACCAAATATGAGATCTGCACATGTTTCCCATCTTGAGATATTGCGTTTACAATGTTCACCATTTGAAACCTACTGATCTCCATATGACCTTTGATCTCTACAAAAACAACAGGCTTCTTGTACTCAATAAGGAACACACACCTGCATACCAAGCTGTACAAGCTTCCTTCTTTGAGATATCATGTTTACAGGGTTTTCACAATTTGACCCCTGTTGACTGGAAACAGTTAAACGGAATTTGAAATTGGTGTTCCTATACAGTGCTTACATTTTGACCTCTACAGACCTCAGATTACATTTGTCTGCCACAAAAAAACACCACGGTTCTTGCAGTCAATGTGATTCAACAACACAGTATACTTAAGATCAGTTCAACCTTGAGTACTTGAGATACAGTGTTTACAGGGTTTTCACATTTTGACATTTCTTGCACTCTGTAGTGTCCATGTTTCCCCGTTTGAAGTTTTGAGACATTTTTAAAGATCTTTAATGTGACTTCCTCTCAACTCAGATCACCTTGGTTCTCCACAAAAGTCATCATTTCAAGCTTGAATTCTCAAGATATCATATTTACAATGAAGGCAGAACAAACACATGCAAACAAACAATCATGATTACAAATGTTGTGGAATAATTGAAAGCAAAAACATTTAAAGCTCACTATCCACAATGTAGTAAATCTGTTGGAACAAGCCAGTTGCTTTCAAACTCAGTTTCAATCATTGTGATTTGCCATTTTTTTGTTAAAATGAAACTCGTTCAATCATAGCAAATGTACATATAGCAGAAAATTTGCAAACAGGTAATATTTTAAGTCCAATATTTATGATAACTTTGTACATCATAACATGACAAAAATAATGAATACTATCTTAAGCTGGCTCATCATCACTCACTGTTCTTTCTTTGTGCAATGGTCCTGAATGATTTCTTTCCAGTCAGAAGGGAAACCCTTCAAAAACTTCTTCACTACTTCAGGTGAGAAACCTGGATATGAAGTATAAAAAGGTAAAAAGCAGAAAATATAACAATTTGACATCATCATGCTTTAAAACATAGAAGGCAAAACTGGACTTTATTCACATTGCAGATTATCACTTAAATTTTCATTACGCAATGATGTGACAGAAATGAACCATGCATAATGTGGTGTTATAACAAGATTTTAGAATCTAAAGCTGCTCACATAGTCACTTCACTAAATCTATCACACATGGACAATTGGGAAGTGTTAATTTTGAAAGGCATTTTGGAAAGATATATCACAATATTTGCTTTACTGCCCTACTGAACAAGTAATTTTGGGTTCCACTAGGATTTGATCTGGGGACCCTGTGATTGCAAGATGGACAATCCACCCACCAAGCTACCCCTCAACCCCAACATTCCAACTTGCTGTACGTGCTACTAGTAATTTTCACAAATCCAACGTTCACTCTCAAGATTTCAAATTCTCAGTTGGTCAGAGGTTTTGTGAAAGCAAAAGTTTCCCAGATGGGCAATACTTAATTTTTTAATGGACCATCTTGGATTTTTCTCGAATAAAATGGTGGTTAAAATATATTTGGTCTGTTTATGGCCAACTGTGTTCTTTGACACGGCAATTGCTCTGTGATTGTCTTCATGGATTGTCAACTTGAGATCCTTCATCAGTTGACGAAGCCAAACAGCTTCCTGTGTTGTAGACCAAAAGACAACAAACTCTTGCAGCCTCTGATGTTAGAAGTGCAACAGATGATTGTTGTTGAGTGATTCAACTGTAAATAGCTCCACAATGCATAAAAAAAACACCTCCAGAAGTTAGTAATCAATCGTCTTTGTCTAAGGCACAATCTGCAACAGCATATCTCTCAGTGTGCGGTTCCATCCCTTTCTACTGGATACCTTTTAGTGATGTCCTGTTCAGATATCAAAAATTTTACTCTGATTGAGCCTGTTTAGACTAAGGAATATAACCAAGGTCATGAGGCACATATGTTTTGCCTTGGCAAAACATATTAAACAGTAGTATCGCAACTGCTGAGTGCACTTTTACAACAAGGACTGTACTCTTTATCATTCTTACTCAATGATAGCAACAATGGCATTATTACTAGTGTTCCAATATTCACCATTCTCCAAAGTCATTTCAATATTCATCTGTCCACGGAGTCTATACTTGCCGCCAGACAAGGTCACCAACAACCTCGGAGTAATCCTCTGGGTAATGGCAGATGAGTGCCACAATTCATCCGCTGGATCACCACTGAAATAGGAATATTACTGACAAAATCAGACATCAAGGCCTGTCCTCTATCGACAGTACATAAAAGTTAACTGAAAATGTGTTTGGACAGAGAAGTTTTTGTATGCATATATTCACACCACATGTGGACTAATCCTAACCTTTTTATTTTGAGGTTTGTTTAGATGGTTTATTTCTCAATCATATAAACACAGAATCATGATGCAATAAGTATAAGTAACATAAATCAGAAGAATATATTACATGAGCATAAGTTCCAGTAAGCACAAGATCCATTCCCAAACACACACACATACGCATACAGTGTGGCAATGTTAGCACAAAGCATATGATTATCAAAGGAGACCAGGAATGTGGGTCTTGCTGCTAAAGGTTGGAGGGAAAATTGATAATTGAAGCGAATAACTTGATGGCTATCCATCTACTTTATCTACTACATTAATTTTAATGATGTCATATTATAACTCACACTCTATGGCCCTCTATGACAAGGATTCTCTTTCTAGGTTGAGAAAGATACCAAGAATCCATAATTGTTTCTGAGATGGTGTCACCCTGCTGCAGAGAAAATGAAAGATTTTTGAAACTTCAAAATTCAGTATATTACATGTTTACAAGGACAGAAATGTATTGATCAACTCGAAAAGGTTTGAGATCATCTATCTCTGATTAACTTGGCGGATACTCTGAGGGTCAGCAAAACCGATAGCCGGCAACTTTACATGTTACTTGTGTGTATGAGAAGCAAGGATTGAGTCCTTGACAGTAATATTGTTATTTAAAGGTCATATGACATTTTAGAGTACTGGGTGTATTAATCATTGAAAATGTTGAAAATAGTCACAAATTCTATCACAATCTATCCAATATTGACAACTTTGTGGGAAAATTCCTGTCTAACACCTGTATTATGAATAAACATAGGCTAAGTATGCAAATTTGTGACACCAAGAGACAAAATCCTATGAAATGTCTTCTGTTAGTTCTTTGTTTACTTAACCTTTATTTCAAGGATGGTTGAGAATTTCATACTCCCAAAGGATTAAATTTTGGAAGCATACATGTTCTGAAACTATCAATATCAACTACTGGAGTGAAACCCAGTAATTAAGAGACAATATATGAAGAGTTAACAAAAGAAATACTGACAATATACAACACTCCCATCATGTTTTGCATTTTCTTCAAACTTTTTCATATCTCAAAAACGGTAACTTCTGAATGAAGCCAGCTTTTTTTCTTGATGCATGTCACATGACCAGTTTAAAGTCCAGTTGAGTTAGCATCAAGGTCATCATCATTCCTGTGACTCAGTCATCACTTTTGTCTAACGATTCCATCAAAGATGGCTGATGTGCAAACAAAGCTCCAACAGTAGTAATTAAGGAGGATTTTGTCCGCAAATTTTGTTATTGCAAAGCAATATAAAATATGGCAATGAAGGGCAGATTCATGAAAACTTGCAATTAAATTAATGACAACCTTCTAGGAGGTGATGGAATAAATCCTTCTGCTGGCATTTCAGCACTGTACAGACACAGTATCTTTGAAAAAGTCAATGAACATCAAGGTGTAACTGAGGTTTGTGTCAATTACTGTGAACAGTAGCTGTAGTTGGCTTCTACTTATCTGTGGTTTTGCACCGTAGTAAAGGCACTTGACCACTAAGAAGTGATACAAATACATTCAGGGAGATACCGCAGTGTAAAGATAGATACAATTCTCTGCAGTAATTACTTTCTGATTATCTTTTCACCTATTAACACGCACTGTTGCACTCTTTTAATGTATTCACACATACTACTGCAACACATAGCCTGTAGATTGTTGATTTATTACTTTTCTTTTCATACCTTTTTCCAGCTGACTTGTTAAACCAAATTGATGCCCTTTTACAGCAAAAAGATCCTGGACTCTAAGTGCTTCTTGACTTTTTCCATAACCAATAGTGAGGAAAGTACATTGCTCCTTGCATTTGCACAGTCTATTCTTTAAACTGCATCTTCCTTTACTTGACTTAAATATCAAGACTAATGAGAACGCTTAATCTAATTTGTAAGGGGGCCAGAGAAGGATATTTTTAATGCCAAGAACAACACAAATGTAAAGTGCATTCCTTTCAGTTTCAGGGAACTTTGAATTAATATTTGCAGTTTGTAATTCACAAGGAAAGATCATAAACACAAGGCATTCTCCAACATATGATAACATCAGTAGTAGAGATCATAGGTGGAATATTTTCCTCCCCACAACCTTTGGTAAGCAGTGGTTGAATTTGCTAGCCTTCCCTTAGGGCACACACTGTACAGCATTTATCCAAGTGCAGTGTATATCCCAGAACACTGATACATAATTCAATACTGCAAAGCTATTTTGGAACAGTAAACTTACATGGGTTTTATTGACAAATTTCTGAGGTCATCTCAATTTGGTGTCTACTGGGATTTTCTCTTTACTGAGGAAAGATGGTTCTGAATTCTAAGGGTGTTCTTTCAATAGAGTTACCTTATCTAGTAAACCCAAAGAGAGTGATATCAACCACCTGAAGAGTTACACCTGATACTGTGAATGACATTAATGGAAAAAAACATTTAGTGACTAATACATACAAAACAAGAGCCCCCCCAGGCACTGCAGACTTACAGTAAAAGGAGCATTTTGCATTCTTTTGTACAATAGCCCATATGGGGCATTTCTGATCTAAACCCTCACTTTTGTAACATAAAATCTGTAGAAAAAGACATACAGGTTTTTCATTATTTTATAAAATGGCTCATATGCACTCTTACATGCACTGAAGCAAAAATTCCCACCATTTGCCACAAATACTAATGACATGGACAATAAATGCCAAGGTCATGTACCTAATATCTAACAACACCTTCCTACCACATCTGAAGCAAATCCGACAAGGTGCAGCAAAGATATTGCCATATCAGGAATTTTACATAACGTCCCGCCCACTCATTAATATGCAAGATATAGGCACCAAAACCAGTAGGGCACATCAATTCAATATGATAAACATACACACCAAGTTTGAGAAACTTGAGCACTCAATCACTGAGTTATCGCGCTACATACCTCACATTCCAGTTGTGACATTAAGCCTTGCTCATTCATTAATTATGCAAGATAAGAGGACCAAAAATGTTAGGGCACATCTACTCAATGTAATACACACCAAGTTTGAGAAAAATTAAGCACTTGATTATTGAGTTATCGTGCCGCATACCTTGCATTCCAATGGCGTCACATACACACAAACATGCACATGCCAACTTGACTGCATAGGTTCCTTTGTTAACACAAGGAACCAAAAAGAAAAACAAAAAGTATGCAACTGGCATTATGTACAGTATGTTCTATCAATATTCTTCAATTTCATTTCATTGATTGCACCAAACGTGACTGTTCAGAAAGGATATATATTAACAGTTGAGAAGAGTTTAGTAGCTGCTATGCAGTTTTGAATTTTTTAAGTCTTGTATTACTAGTAAATTATGTGCAATTGCTGCCTTGATAATACCATCTCTCAATATGCAGAACATACTAGAAATTCTTCACAAATGCATTTAAGTGAGACACACCATGTCATTATTTTGCGGTGTTTCTACGTTAGGCCAACTAGTCACACTTTGCTCAAGGGACAGTCTCTTTTCCTCCTCATCAATGATTTGATGTCCAGGGGACTTTTGTACATCTCTGCCACTTTTCCAAACCTGGGGTGAAGTCGGTGGCTTTTGAAAGACAGACTTTGCTCTCGGCGGTGACAGTGGTGAGGATGAAAGAGTATTCTCTTGGTTTGGGGCTAGAAACAAAAGAAAGGGTAAAGACCAGATAGGAAAATTACATTAATCAAGTAATGATATAGATATTGTGATGAAAATGATGATGACAACCACAATTTTCTCATTAACCTGTATACATCTAGAAAGAAAGTTGCACTAACTTAATGGTGCAGACTTTAACCAACAACCCTTTCAAAATAATAAAACCTTCAGATTCCGACAAGTATAAATGTCTCAGAGAAAGAATACAAATTTGGACATTGATTTGTCAGTTTTGCAGTCATGCAATGTTTATGATTAATTAGAGGAAGACTGTGTAGAAAGGAACATCACTTTATATTTCTCACAATTACCTGACATTCTCCTATAAACAACTTGAATGGATCTATGTGACCTGACATAAGGAATACTACTTTAAATTATAGAACACCAGTCATGCTTGTTCTAGCTGTGAGTACGCTTTCATGGTATTCAAACAAAGGACAACGGGTGTAATCAGATGCCTAATAATCATAGTTCAGTTACAACTGGTATTTCTCTAACATACTTTACACATACATAGACCGAATATTTGTATGCCTGAGAGACCAAAGGGCACTACTGTACATAAGTGATTCTGTAACCACTTTTTCTGTTTTCGATTGGTACTAATATTTCCACAAATACTTCATTTCAACTTTCAATATTCCACGATTATTTTTTATATTTCACAATTACTTTGATTTTTACGGTATTACCGATTTTTTCAATATTTCGATTTTGCTTCAATGCAACAATCAAACTGAATACAAATTGGTTACCAGTTTCGGTTATATAAGCGGTTTATCTTTCTACTATATTGCATAAATTTGCTGCTGGAGACAATTGTCAATGAGAGGATTGATATACCACTGAGCAGATATACGCAATCTCTACCTCAGTGTTAAACCAATCCAACATGACCTTTGACCTGAACCAAAAACAACTGACCTTTGACTTAAATCAAAAACATCTGGGACCATTTTCTCAGTATGGACAATCCATATGACAGGGAGATCCCTCACAGGTACACTTCTATATGATTTCAAGGTTTTCTCCGTTTCACCTACAACTGGTGATCCCAAATGATTGTTAATCCTCACACACTCAATACTGCCAACCCTCACACCATCTATGAAATTATTGCAGGTTACGCTTTTTGAGGTCGTGTTTACAATATTTTCAGTTTAACCTCTGGTCAGTCACTTCAAGTGCCATTTGACCTCCATACAATACAATAGGGATCATCTACTCAAAATGAATACCCCACACACTAAGTATGAGAACAGTCACAGATACCATGAAAATGATACCAGAATTTCATCAAATTAATTTATAATCACAAATAGGCAATATATTTATTTAAAGCAATAGATTTTATGAACTCTTTTGCTTCAAATTATGCTAAAGATTGAAGGTGGATGAGTGATTTTGGATACATGTTTGAGTGGATCAATTTATGACTCATTTTCCAAATTAACGTTTCAGAAATGCACGAATGTGCGGAGAACAACACTGGTACTGAGACAAGGAAAAGGACCGGTATCGGTTCTCACTGGTACTGTCCAACCCTAGTACTATAGTGTTGGTTCTTCAGTGTGTGCACTGTGTATGTTGCTCACATTGTATGGCACATTAAATGTCAATGTGACTCATGTATCATGGTGTCTGCTATGTAGCTGACACTCACCAGAAGTTTCATGTTCTTTGTTTGATATGACTTGCTTACATTGCTGCGGCCTCTTTGCCTGTACATGGAAGTATGCACAAAAGTGAATCTCGTAGCATTCTGGTACATTTTTGAAAGATCATCAAAGGAATTAACAGTGTGGTAAAAACATTCTGCGAAGATTTATAAAGGATTTTGGTTTTCTCACAGAATTTTTATAGGGTGGGAGTAATAGTTCCCTTTTCTTCATTCTTGCGATCATGTTTTTCTTTTTTGGTGCAGAATGCAAAAATTTACCGGGAGGAGTCTCCCTGCTTCCTGAATTTTTCAAGCCCTAGATACAACTACAGTTGGACAGTGTGCTGGAACCCAAGTCATTACAGGTATTCCCAATACTGGTATTTGCCGTAATGGTGACTAAATCTGTTTTTGTGAGTAACTGTTGCATACTTTGCAGCACCGCCAGAAATTGTCAGTACTGGTGAACGTCTGCAAGATGCATATTCAAAACACTTTTGAAATTCCTTGAAGTAAAGGAAAAAGTCTGTATCTCCTTCTGTTTTCGAGCAATTTCGTTTTTTTAAATGTTAACTTTAACTGTCTATGTCTGTGGCATTTTTTTAGGTTATAACTTGCTACTATACACATCCCATGTAATCCAGTTTCATTCATTTCTCAATTGATGACTTAATAGCAGTTTTGCCAGGTTTTCTAGGGTGAAACCAAATTGCTGGCCAATTCACATGAAAAACATGCTACATCAGAACAAGCTTCAGTTTGACTTGTATTTATGTATACAGCAACACGTGTCACCATAGCACGTGCCAACATTTTTAATACAGGGTATTCATTACATACTCAATCTATTATTGCTGTAAATGGAGTGCAAATTGTTAACCTGCTATGTCCCACTCGAGTGAGTAAAAATTGAGAAAAAATGGTTTACCTTGAAATTTCATGAAAAAAGGGTGTTTTATGTCAATATCCATTAGGCCCTGTAAAAATGCCTAAATTCCGTTTAGCGTGGACTTTCAGTTTAACAGGCTACAAATTTTGAAAATGCAGATTTAGGGTTATTTCCAATTGTTGCTAACCTTTTTGAATCAACAGGCCACATTGCCAGCTTTGAACTTAATGGCGAGCCGCAGAGGTGGCACATTTACTTTTTACTATCCTTCTCTTTACACTATGCAGCCCATAAATGCTTAACATGTAAGACAATAAAATTGTATGAATGAAGTAGTAGTACTTTAAATGCAGGTATGGCAAATGTCCCTAAATGTGAAAAATAAACCAGTAATATCAGCATTGACAGTACTGTATTAAGTGTAAGATTTGACAACATCATGCTTTATACGGATGGTATCTTTATTACATTTCTACATTTTCCTTATTCTCTTTAACTTTATTTCTATTCAAAAGGGGTTTGGGAGCCAAATGGAACTTTTCTGCAGGCCAACCTGATTTACAGGAAAATATACAAAAATGGTATTTTATTGCTTCTCTGTTAATCCTAATGGAGTATACATGACATGAAATCCCTTTTAGCTACAACTGAACAAAAGTTATCAAGGACAGCGGACCATAACTGATAAGCACTGTGTTAAGATGTGATAACGCCCTCCTCATCAAGCTATGATCAGATCACAAACTCATCATCAAACTGTAGCCAAAAATCCATGTGAACGCATCCGTGCTCATCATCAAGCTCCAAGGATCATGATCACTGTGCGTTAAGTCATCATACTGTAGTGTACTGATTAAGCTATGTCCACTAATCAGAAAGTTATTTCTTAAAGGATGGTACTAAGGAGCACTTTAGTATTATTTTGTTTTCCACACTCTGTGGAATGTTGGTGTTTCCATATTTGGTCGTGTAATGATGGGTTTTCCTCAGAAGCATGTAGCTCTCTGTCGTCTATTGCCTCTTTTCCATATTTGGGCATGCTGATGGTCAGGTTTCTCCTGAGCAACAAGTGGCTCCTTCTGTGTCCACTGTTTCAACTCCATATTTGGTCAGGTTATGATCAGCTCCCCTTGAGTAACAAGAAGCTTTATTGTTTGGTCACTGTCTCAAGAAGTGACTCAAAGCTCCTTCTAAGCCTATGAATAAACATATGTACCCCTCTGTTGCTGAGAAATTAGACTAAAGTAGGCAGACCTGGTGGAGTGTTGGCTCATGATTGGTCAAAGTGGTCAGTGTTTTCTGTAACTTTTCCAGCTTATTGTCATGGGTTTGTTGTTTAAATGCTCAAGTTGTGAGGCTGGAAGAGTCAGTGTTATCTCCATTATTCTGAGATACTCTCCATCTGCCAGCACTGAAGAGCATAAACCATGCTAAGTGTTATTTGTGCAAGGAAACTTTAACTTTTCTTAAGTGGTGCTGCAAGCCTTGAAGTCTGAAGTCTTGTGCAAGATTATGAGTTTCCCTCCTACTTAATTGGTAAGTTGCTTTTCTTAAAAGAGTTTTGTATTAAGGTATGCTTCTAACTGTGGTCCATTCCTTTAGGGAAACAGTTGGTTTTGAGTATTCTAAACATAAGTAATTCTTGTGTGTGTGTAAGTGATAGCCATTTATTCCTTTTGAAGAATCCTTTCAAGATAGATACGATTTGAGAATTAAGGCAATCATATATTTCTTTTCATGTTATCTTTCAGTCTCTAAGATATTTAGTTTATTTGTAATACTGATTGTTGAGTGTTGTCATGCAATGAGTTTCCTTTACAGAATTATTTCTGGGTTACATAGTATTCATCTTACATTCAAATGTAGTATGCAATTAATGCCACAGTTCAGATATGTTGCATATTTATTTATTTATTCATTTATTTAGGCACGAACTCATGGTGTAGCCATGTAGCCTAATTTAATTTTAGAGTGATAACTGGTACTCAGTGATGTTGTCTAGAACTGTTGTCTATAGCAAGTGATGATGGTGCTATGACCCATACTGCCGCACTAAAAGGTATAGTTGCCATGGCAACTCTGAAGTGTAGATGGTGTATGCCAAATACATATTAGCCATTGATGATTATTTTAAGATAGAAATGGTCAAGCAATTTTATGGGAAATAAAAGATGTGCTTCGACTACAAAAGCTTTGTTACAATAAACTGAACTTTCTATTATGCTTTATTATTCCATGCTGAACATTAACGTATAAGGGGGTAGCCAGGTCAATTTCTTGTATACTTTCCTTAAGCTTGGCCTGTATCCCATGTGTTTATTTTGTATGTAGTATTCTAACCTTTACTTATCTTTTGCAATCTTTGGGTGTTTGCATACAGTATTCATGATGTATTACGATTTGGTCACTTCAACAATTCGGTGTACTGGTTTGTATGTTTAGTCCCTAATTGTCACATGGTCATCATTTGAAATGTAGACTACGGTACATGTTACTTTGGTGTTCGCACTAGGGTTAGTCATTTACTATTCAATTATAATTTGAACAGGTTGTGGTCGTTGCCATAGTTACGCTGTTCGTGGGTTGTGGAGACTTACCGATGGTTCCATGCAGAACTTTGTATTGTTGGTCTGGTGAGTGAATATGCTGGGTTTAACACGTGTTGATTTGGTGCCCAAATTAAAAGACATTCTCTTGTAAATTGTGCTTTAAGATGTCATACAATTTCTGCATGTTCTTTGAGGATTTTCTGACTTTTATTGTACTTGACTTTTTCTAATTAAGTAGATTGAATTTGGCTTAACAGTGACTTGTAAATATTTACTCTTTTATCCTTTCAAGTTTTTAATGACTGCTTGCATTGGTTTCCCATTGCATCTGTATCTTTCTCTTCATTTATTATCACTTATTTCAATTAGAATGATTGATGTCTGTAGAGTTTTCGTTAAGAAGTGGGGCCTGTACTGAGCCCTAATGCTTGTAATTCCCTTCTTACGTGGATTTTTGTTTGAATGTTACGTACTGTCACTCATGATTCTCAGTTCATGGATTTACAATGACCTCAACTGTTGATTGTTTGTCGTCATAGTGTATGGTTTCACCTTGTGTGTTTGATGGTTACAGGTATGCATGGAGCGACTATGGTGTGACTGTGTATATGCCCATATACTGTATGTTCTACCTTTGTTGTATTCAGATCTAATTCCATGTTGCTATGCTGTTTTATTACAGAGGCTGTTTTACTTTCCTAACATTATTCTCCTGGTTGGTATTGATGAGGTGCATCAAGTGCTACATTAAAACTGACTGAGAAACTAATGCAACATCGTCTGTCTTGTCGTCATTTGCGTGACGTGGCTCACTGTTAAGCTCCCCATCCCCGTGTCCCGGTTCCTTTCAGTGGTGTCAGAAGTGGGATTTCGAGACAGAGAAGAGAGCGAAATACCAGCAGTGGTGACAGGTTAGCGTGGTGGAAAAAACAGCTTCAGACCATACCAGTAATATCGGAGTCAGGTGGTGTAAAAATTTTACTTTGTAATTTTTTTTTCATTACTGCACTGTTTGTAATAATTGACATTGTAACTATGGTAGATCTGGGTGAAACTAGCAGCAGACCTACCTCATCTGAGATGGGTGGCCAAAGAGACTTCCAAGCATTCAGTGAGTTCTTCAGAAAGGCCATGGGGTTTCATGGGATTCCCCAAGGAAGGTTGGCGAAATTTAGAGGAGCGCCCACCAGACCCGGAGAACTGACCTTGGCCGAGTGGTTGGATGAATTCAACCAAGTCGTGGCACCATACCAGCTTACAGATCGTGAGAAGGTACAGGCTTTAGTGGACCACCTTGCTGGTGATGCCAAGGAAGAGGTGATGTGTTTGCCTGAGGCCAGTCGGCTCAAGTATGAAGAGGTGGTGAAGGCTCTACAATTATGTTTCAAGACAACTGAAACCTTGCAGACGCTCAATGGTACCTTTCATACCCGGATCCAAGGAGAGGGGGAATCTCTAACTGATTTCAGCCGGGCACTTATGAGACTCTACGGGAAGATGGAGGCTGCTGCCCCAAGTCAGACTGAGTTGGGGGCACTACGCTCTTTAAGGGATTCGTCCCTAAAAGATCAATTCTCTCAGGGTGCCAAAGAGGTTTGGGTGCGGAGAGAATTAAGGAGAATTGTGCTTGCAAACCCGGAGGCAGATTTTCAAAAAATACGAGAAGAGGCCCTGTTGCTATTTCAGGATGCAAGGCCCCAACGTCAGGTGCGTGTCAGGGAGGTCCAGGCCGAGATGGTATACCCCACTATGGATCAGGCAAGTCCACAGCCGTCCCTGCTTCAATTAGTGGAGAATCAGGAAGCCCTGATGAAAGAAGTAGTGCAGCTAAGAGAAGAGGTGGGAAATCTTAAACATGTTTCAGCAGAGGTGAAAGAGCTGAAAGCCTCCATGAAAAAGATGCAGAGTTCGCAAAGGCCAAGAAGACCAGCTTCAGAGGTTGAATGTTATAACTGTAAGAAAATGGGCCATTATGCATACAAGTGTCCTGATAAAAGAGAGCAGCAGGAAAACTAATTACCTCTGCTGTTGTGGGCGAAATGGCAGAGCAGAAGGAAGATGATTTGCCCGATCACGAAAATAGGGAAATGAAGGAAGACAACACTGTTGAGGTGCATGTGGAGGCTTTTGAAGGTGGAGTAGATGGAGGAAGACTGTACCATGACGTGTCTAATTTTGTGGCCCCAAGTCCGACGACAAATATAGATGTGGCTGGTGTGGCGTTGGGTTGTGTGGTAGACACAGGTGCAGAGGCTTCCCTTATCCCTTCAGAAATCTTTCACACGCAACTGGAACCAATGCTAGGACCATTGGGAAAGCTCAAGTTGGCCTTGGAGATTAAAGGTGTGTATGGCCTTGAAGTTCCTGTGGAAGGATTCATGGAGGTACATGTAACAATCCAAGGTAGGTCGGCAATGGTTGGGTTCTTAGTGATGTCACCTGATGTTCCTTTGTCTGAGCGACGGAAGAAAAATCCTGTACTGCTAGGGTGTAATGCGCTTCGCAAACTGGCTGCCTCCGAGGTTGAAGGTGATAATGATGACTTTCGAATATGGCTGGGTGATGTTTCATTGCCAGTGAAGTTGGATGAAGCAAAGAGTCCTTTGCCGAGAGTGGACCTGGTCACTGGATCGAAGACTGAGGTTATCCCACCATATTCTGTTAGCCTCATCGAAGCCATTGTTCATGATCATGTACCGTCACAACAAGGGAAGGTATGGTACATATGTGATAATTCCAATGTTGATTGGCATGTTCGTGAAGGTTGCATTGACATTACAAAACCAATGTTAATGATTTGTAACTTGTGCGACCATGATATTTGCATTCCTCCAGGTAGTCAGATAGCAGAGGCTATACAGGTGGAGTCTAGAAATGAAATCTTCACTTCAGAGAATGAAGATGGGACTCTCCAGGTGATGGTGGAAGAGGTCATTACCGATCAACCAGAAGATGACGCGACTTTCGCTGAAGGTGAAGAGGCCAATGAAATCAGAGAAATAGTTTCCCTTGAAGATGGCACTCTATACCAGCTACCAACAGGAATCACCTTGAATGGGTTACCACCTGAACAGGCTGCCAAGGTAGGTGCTGTTTTGAAAGCAAACGAGCAGGTGTTTTCTAAAAATGACTTAGACTTGGGTTACTGTGACTTGATTCCACACGAGATCCGGACTAAGGATGGCAGTCCTCCTATTCGTTTGCCATACAGAAGAATTCCTCCTTTGCAGATGGCAGAAGTAAAAGATCTACTTCAAGATATGCTGGACCAGAAAATTATCAAGAAGTCATACAGCCCGTACGCAAGTCCAGTGGTGCTGGTACGAAAGAAGACAGGATCAATTCGATTATGTATCGACTATCGAAGACTGAATGAAGTGACAGTGAAAGATTCATTCCCCCTTCCTAGAATAGAGGAAACACTTGAGGCTCTTGGTGGTGCCAGGTATTTTTCATCTTTAGACTTGTCGCATGGGTATTTCCAGGTGGCTATGGAGGAGAATTCTATTCCAAAGACTGCTTTCCGGGTCCCCTGGGGGTTGTTTGAATTCAACAGGATGCCTCAAGGTCTCTGCAACAGTCCAAGCACTTTTCAAAGGGTCATGGAGTCCATATTTGGTGATATGAATTTGTCACAAATTATCCTGTACTTGGATGACATACTGGTTTTCTCTACAACAATCGAAGAGCATCTACAGAGACTAGAGACAGTATTCGAGCGCTTACGGGAACATGGTTTGAAACTGAAAGGTAGCAAGTGTAAACTATTCCAGACGGAGGTACACCACTTAGGACATGTGGTGAATGCAGAAGGCGTCGGCGTGGACCCAGAGAAGGTACAACGTATTGTCAATTGGTCCATCCCGAAAACTGCTGGAGAGCTTAGTTCCTTTCTTGGCCTAGCCTCTTATTATCGTCGATTTGTGCCTGGGTTTGCGAGTATAGCGAAACCCCTTCATGCTCTGACAGGCTCTACCAGAGAGAAAGCGGGGAAGCGAACGACTGACGTTGGCTCCTTCGAGTGGTCCAGTGATGCTCACCAAGCATTTGTCCAATTAAAGACTCTTCTCTCGACGGCTCCAGTGCTAGCTTATCCGAAGTTTGGAGAGGAATTTATCCTGGAAGTAGATGCGTCATTGAAAGGACTTGGTGCATGTTTGTCCCAAGCTGATGCAGACGGAAGTGTCCATCCCATTGCTTATGCCAGTCGAGGATTAAGAGGAGCTGAGCAAAATTATCCTGATTTTTCCAGTTTTAAAATTGAGTTGCTGGCATTAAAATGGGCAGTGGCAGAGAAGTTCAAGGAGTACATCATGGGGTCCCGCTGTATTGTGTACACTGATAATAATCCATTAGCACATCTAAACAGAGCACAACTTGGTGCCACAGAACAGCGATGGGTATCTCAGATTGCCCCTTTTGACCTTGATATCAGATACAAGCCTGGCAGACAGAATAAATGTGCAGATGCATTGAGTAGATGCCCCGATAACAGTGTATTAGAAAATGAGATTTTAATTTCAGAGGTCTTGTCATGCAGTGCAGTGCCGATTGACGTGGTGCAGGCAGTACAGCCAGCTGGAGCAGGGACTGGACCCAACCCCAGGATATCGCCTTGTGTGTTCCCATCGTACACATGCGAGCAGCTAAGGCAAATGCAATGCGATGATGATGGATTGAAAGTTGTATGGGGATGCTGGAAGTCAAGTTGGTCACCAGGTGAACAGGTTGAACCGTGCACACCAGAAGTCAAGGGGTGGCTGAAGGAGTTTTCGAAGATCATAGAGAAAGATGGCGTGTTGTACCGGAAAGTACACAGTGTGGATGGAAATAATCAGCAGATTCTTCTGCCTAAATGTCTTCGTCGCCAGATTCTGGAAGCAGCCCATGACAACTGGGGGCATCAAGGCATCGGAAGAACTCAAGCTATTCTCCAATCTAGAGTTTTTTGGCCAGGACTTAGACGGGATGTCCAAACATACATTAGGGACTGTTTCACCTGCACAGTTACGAAGTCACCTACCCCAAAGGTACGTATGCCTAGGAGACACCTCTTAGCGTTCCGACCATTCGAATTAGTAGCCATAGATTTTCTGAAATTGGATGTGGGGAAAGGCGGCTATGAAGATGTACTGGTGATAACAGATGCTTTCACGAAACATGCTCAGGCTATACCATGTAAAAATCAGACTGCCATTGTAGTGGCCAAGGCATTATGTGACAACTGGTTCTCCCATTATGGAATTCCACTGCGGATCCACTCAGATCAGGGTAGGAACTTCGAGAGTCAGCTGATTAAAGAGCTTTGTCGGCTGTATGGAGTGAAGAAGACCCGGACAACCCCATATTATCCCCAAGGAAATGGGCAAACCGAGAGGTTCAATCGCACCCTCTGTGGGATGATCCGATCACTTGACCCTGCAAAGAGGAGAGACTGGCCGGTACATTTAAATCATCTGGTTTTTCTCTACAACAGCACCCCTCACAGAGTTACAGGAATGTCCCCCTTCAAGATGTTGTTCGGTCGAGAGCCATATACTCCTATAGACCAGCTACTGAGTAATTCAAGACAAAGTTGGGAGGAAGAGTTTGTTTCAGAACAAGCTGCAACCCTGCAAGAAGTTCACCGATTAGCCAAAAGCAGAATAGAACAGATGTATAGGAAAGAGAAGGAGAAGCACGACCATTTGGTGATGAGTTGTCCCTTAGAAGTGGGGTCTAGAGTACTCCTTAGACGATGTGCTTTTGACGGCAGGCATAAGCTGGCAGATAAATTTCATCGTAACCCATATGTCATCGTAAGCGTCCATCCACATGGGGACATCTACAACATACGACCTTTCTTTGGTGGGCCCATTCAAACGGTCAACAGACGACTTCTTACCTTAGACCCAAGGGAAAGCATATTATCTCAAGATGAACAGAACGGAGAAGCAGGGAATTCATTAACGACGACTGACTTACATGATGAGACTGATGAAAGTGCTGATGAGGAGAACGACTTCATGTTTTATCCTTGGTGGTTGACACAACCCTTTCATACACAGGATGGTGACCCACCGAGTGAGAAATCATCAGCAGTGGATAGGCCTCATGAAGCAGATGCACCACAGATAGAATTGCCAGCTGATAACTACAGTGGACTACGTCGTTCCACTCGAAGGAACAAGGGAATCCACCCCAACCCAGAAAGGCTCCCTCGATCTGCCATAGATAGACTTTAATATTGTATGCTATAATTGTATAGTTGTGACACTAAATAGTGTTGCTAAGAGTTGAACTTTTCATTCTATTTTTAATAGTTTTCCCAGTAGGCTGTGGACAGGGAGTGTTCCTTTATTTTCCAGATTTACATGTCAGTCGGGGCGATGACGGTAAATGCGGGGAAGTTTGTAGTGTACTGATTAAGCTATGTCCACTAATCAGAAAGTTATTTCTTAAAGGATGGTACTAAGGAGCACTTTAGTATTATTTTGTTTTCCACACTCTGTGGAATGTTGGTGTTTCCATATTTGGTCGTGTAATGATGGGTTTTCCTCAGAAGCATGTAGCTCTCTGTCATCTATTGCCTCTTTTCCATATTTGGGCATGCTGATGGTCAGGTTTCTCCTGAGCAACAAGTGGCTCCTTCTGTGTCCACTGTTTCAACTCCATATTTGGTCAGGTTATGATCAGCTCCCCTTGAGTAACAAGAAGCTTTATTGTTTGGTCACTGTCTCAAGAAGTGACTCAAAGCTCCTTCTAAGCCTATGAATAAACATATGTACCCCTCTGTTGCTGAGAAATTAGACTAAAGTAGGCAGACCTGGTGGAGTGTTGGCTCATGATTGGTCAAAGTGGTCAGTGTTTTCTGTAACTTTTCCAGCTTATTGTCATGGGTTTGTTGTTTAAATGCTCAAGTTGTGAGGCTGGAAGAGTCAGTGTTATCTCCATTATTCTGAGATACTCTCCATCTGCCAGCACTGAAGAGCATAAACCATGCTAAGTGTTATTTGTGCAAGGAAACTTTAACTTTTCTTAAGTGGTGCTGCAAGCCTTGAAGTCTGAAGTCTTGTGCAAGATTATGAGTTTCCCTCCTACTTAATTGGTAAGTTGCTTTTCTTAAAAGAGTTTTGTATTAAGGTATGCTTCTAACTGTGGTCCATTCCTTTAGGGAAACAGTTGGTTTTGAGTATTCTAAACATAAGTAATTCTTGTGTGTGTGTAAGTGATAGCCATTTATTCCTTTTGAAGAATCCTTTCAAGATAGATACGATTTGAGAATTAAGGCAATCATATATTTCTTTTCATGTTATCTTTCAGTCTCTAAGATATTTAGTTTATTTGTAATACTGATTGTTGAGTGTTGTCATGCAATGAGTTTCCTTTACAGAATTATTTCTGGGTTACATAGTATTCATCTTACATTCAAATGTAGTATGCAATTAATGCCACAGTTCAGATATGTTGCATATTTATTTATTTATTCATTTATTTAGGCACGAACTCATGGTGTAGCCATGTAGCCTAATTTAATTTTAGAGTGATAACTGGTACTCAGTGATGTTGTCTAGAACTGTTGTCTATAGCAAGTGATGATGGTGCTATGACCCATACTGCCGCACTAAAAGGTATAGTTGCCATGGCAACTCTGAAGTGTAGATGGTGTATGCCAAATACATATTAGCCATTGATGATTATTTTAAGATAGAAATGGTCAAGCAATTTTATGGGAAATAAAAGATGTGCTTCGACTACAAAAGCTTTGTTACAATAAACTGAACTTTCTATTATGCTTTATTATTCCATGCTGAACATTAACGTATAAGGGGGTAGCCAGGTCAATTTCTTGTATACTTTCCTTAAGCTTGGCCTGTATCCCATGTGTTTATTTTGTATGTAGTATTCTAACCTTTACTTATCTTTTGCAATCTTTGGGTGTTTGCATACAGTATTCATGATGTATTACGATTTGGTCACTTCAACAATTCGGTGTACTGGTTTGTATGTTTAGTCCCTAATTGTCACATGGTCATCATTTGAAATGTAGACTACGGTACATGTTACTTTGGTGTTCGCACTAGGGTTAGTCATTTACTATTCAATTATAATTTGAACAGGTTGTGGTCGTTGCCATAGTTACGCTGTTCGTGGGTTGTGGAGACTTACCGATGTTTCCATGCAGAACTTTGTATTGTTGGTCTGGTGAGTGAATATGCTGGGTTTAACACGTGTTGATTTGGTGCCCAAATTAAAAGACATTCTCTTGTAAATTGTGCTTTAAGATGTCATACAATTTCTGCATGTTCTTTGAGGATTTTCTGACTTTTATTGTACTTGACTTTTTCTAATTAAGTAGATTGAATTTGGCTTAACAGTGACTTGTAAATATTTACTCTTTTATCCTTTCAAGTTTTTAATGACTGCTTGCATTGGTTTCCCATTGCATCTGTATCTTTCTCTTCATTTATTATCACTTATTTCAATTAGAATGATTGATGTCTGTAGAGTTTTCGTTAAGAAGTGGGGCCTGTACTGAGCCCTAATGCTTGTAATTCCCTTCTTACGTGGATTTTTGTTTGAATGTTACGTACTGTCACTCATGATTCTCAGTTCATGGATTTACAATGACCTCAACTGTTGATTGTTTGTCGTCATAGTGTATGGTTTCACCTTGTGTGTTTGATGGTTACAGGTATGCATGGAGCGACTATGGTGTGACTGTGTATATGCCCATATACTGTATGTTCTACCTTTGTTGTATTCAGATCTAATTCCATGTTGCTATGCTGTTTTATTACAGAGGCTGTTTTACTTTCCTAACATTATTCTCCTGGTTGGTATTGATGAGGTGCATCAAGTGCTACATTAAAACTGACTGAGAAACTAATGCAACATCGTCTGTCTTGTCGTCATTTGCGTGACGTGGCTCACTGTTAAGCTCCCCATCCCCGTGTCCCGGTTCCTTTCAATACCATGTGCTTGTGATCAGATCACAATCTGAAAATGCATGGGAATGCTCGCGAGATCTGATCACTTGTTTATTGCATACTTGTTTATTGCATACTGCACCTGTTCATTACATTTGATCGCACGACTCTCCGCAATTAATTCCTGAGTTTCCTTGCTTCTTAATCCTGCTAGCAGTATATACTTATAGCTATTTCTTGATACTGTGCATACCCAGTGGATTTTCATAATACTGTTTTATAAATTGACAATTTTTGCAACAAAAATACACTACTTTCTGTTTAAACATTTGCAGAAATGGGCAGAGCCATAGTTGCTGTAGGCCTTGCCTACTGTAGAAAGATTACTTAACATCGGGAAAGAGAATGGAGAAATGGAATTCTAATGTAGTAACTAGTAAATAGTATTATTTAGATTCTGTATTGACTAACGTTATATATATTCAGAACAGTGAGCCTAGTGGTGGTTGTAGCATGTGGGGAGATGTTGATCAGGGAGACCTTGGTCTGAACTGCAGGTCTTTACAGGCATTTGGGGCAGTGAATCAATTCAAGCCAAACTGATGGAATGTCGCGAAATGCAGCAGTCTTCAAGTTGTGTAAGATATTTAACAGTTCCAACGCCTGTGGTGCACAGAACAAGGATTTCACAAAACAGGTACAGTAGGCAATCATGGAAGTACTACTTTACTGAAAGTTCCGTTAACGATCAATATTTTGTAAACATAGATCGAGGCCAGCTTGTTTACGAGTTGATGACGAGCTTGTCATCAGACCAAGAGGGCGTTATCACGTGGGAATGCCAGTATCATCTGATCAAGGAAAACCACAACAATCCACTGGGACAGTGAACATGAGCACCTTCTCACTTGTGAACACAGGGGTCTTGTATCAACACAATTTCACTGTTATTTGCATCATGTGCACTCAAGCAAGTAATATGTTGTGATGCATGAAAGCAGTACTGGGCAATGTTTGTGCAAATGACAGTGCATATATCTTTGTTTTGATATTTCATAGAGAAGCAACATCATGCTGAAGTTGCTGACCATTGCTAATTACATTCAGCATGAATTGTGTGGACCAATTAGAGAATGGAGGCTTATGGGCATTTTTGTAGAATGAATGTGGACTCAAGGTTTGACTTAATGCGATTTGGGTGATGGCATATTGTACTATGTGTGATTTGGGTGATAGCATATTGTACTATGTGTGTAAATATAGGTATCTGTCTTTTCTCTCCTTGTGTAGTTATGACAGTACCATACCAGTGCCAGGGAGGTGGAGGTTCAACAGATGTTACGTGCTAATAAAAACAGTTAAAAGTACCCTTTACCTTTTCTGTGGTATATCTGCTAATTCCACCCATTCCAAGGATTATGCAAAACGAGGCTTGGAAATGAGTTCTATTTCTGACTCAAGTCAGGACTACTCTCTCACAAATCAAAACGATTGATTATTGGCATCATAGATAAGAATATGGAGCAATTGGATGCCGATAGAACAGAGTTTGGAAAAGAAAGAAGCCTACTTTTTGACAACTAAATGAGATGTTTCGCAAAGTATTCTGAAATAACCATGTGTACTTGTTTATCATGTTTGACATGAAACTTAAATGTTGTATTGTCATACAAGACACCAAGGATTTAAGGCCAAATAAGTATATTTCCATGACAACTGGCAAAAATGTCCAAATACTACTGCAAGTTGTTGCAGATCACAAATGCTTCCTTGAGTTTTATTTTCCAATCCAGTGTAAGTCTTACAGAAATGCAAAGAATGATGCAAAAGATATATTACAGAGTGACCTTGGCATAGACATACGTTACTTCAAAGCACTGAATCTTTCTACCTTGCACCTTTCCTGATTGTGAAAATTGGGTAATGCTTGATTTTGACACCATTTCACAAATGTATGTGACACAGTAATGCTCATCATGAGGACCATCTTGATTATTTTGTGGCATTTTGTGGTAACTTAGTGACTAGGCTGGTTCAATCTAGACTGCTGACAAAGTTACGCACAGAGGCTTGCAAATGTAGTCTGCATACATTTCCTAGAGATAAATGAGCAAGAATCTTTGCCATTCATGAACACTACAATCAGGTGTTTTGACTGAAGCTGGGCTGATACATGAATTTCTGTAGTATCCTTCAAATCAGTAAGAAAGCTTACTCAGGAAAGTTTAATAGTTTAACATCTGCTGCTACGAATTTAATATTTTTTGCACTCAGAGAATTGCAACTAAAATGTTACCACAATTGTTTGAAAATTTTCATGGCAACATGTTTTGTTGTAGACAACAATCACCCAGAAAACATAAGAACTAAAAGCCTGTAATATTCAAAGTTGAAGGATCTTTTACTGGATTCACGTTTGTCAGGAAAGACAGAAGGCAACAAAATAATGGCAAGTTAGCCTTTCCAGCAGACTCCAATTGATTATTCCTCTAATTTAACATGGTATTTTTCGTTGACTTGAAAAGATATTCCCAGGAAAAGAAAATTCCAGTGCTTGCAGCTGAAAGTGATTCCCCTCAAGTTTTCCACTTCTAAGTTTCTCCCCAGATTTCTAGAATATTTCTCTCATATTCTACATGTTAAAATCCTCCCATGTAAACTTAATTCACCATCAATCAAAGTTGGTTAAAAGGAGAATTCCCCTAAATTTTAAAGCTGGCACTTACCCTATGGAATAAGGACTAATGACCTCAAATTGTCCTATTTTTTTACTTACTCAAGCTGCATCTTGCAGGTCTTCCCATTTGTTTCAACACAACACTCACAGGAGACAAGAAAGGTTGCTTTTCACGGGATTTGTTGAAAGATGACACAAGGGATGGACCAGTCATATTGTCTGACAAATTGAAAAACCTCTGTGTAGAGAAGGAAATAAAGCCATATTAGAAAAGGTACAATGAAGACCAATGGGAACGTCCTTGCAACTAAACTTTACGTATGACATGCTCAGGAATGCTATTTTACCAGAACTGAGTATGCCAGTAATGGTGCTTGTATATGCAGTCAAGTCTACCTTATGCTTTCATAGTTTTCAGTGGTTTGAGCTTCACATGTGAAAAAAAAGCAGAATACTCAGAAACTAAACTATTAAGTGACGACCAAGATTCTTCTTTTATGCTGTGACTGGTACAGTATGTGAGCAGTAATTATGTAAACTATACACAGACCCTGAAATTAAATCAGCACATAGATATGTAATTCCCAAAATACAATGCACAGCCATCGGTTGCTAAGATCAATAAGTATATGACCCTGAATAATATTGTCTTGAGCACCAGAAATAAAATGTCAATTATGTCTTCAATGCACCATTGGCTGGCTGCGCAAGTATACAGAGGGTGTACAAACAGCATCTTGCCTTAACATTGGCCATAGAGTAGTTTCAACTGTGTAACAACCCAAAGAATAAGTCAGTGTTCTCATTTTGCACAACCACAAGCGGCTCGTACAATGCAATTTACATTTCATTATGGGAAGCGATTGACAGCAAGCAATGTCATGTTAAAAGAAATCTCTGAAACATGACCTGGGAGACATAATTACAATATTAAAGCAATGTTTATTGTAAACAAAGTCTCAAAGCACTGCTTTCACAAGTAAATTCAAGTAGTTAAGACTTAAAAGTTCAGCAGACCTCTCATTTTTGCAATGTCTCATAACTTCCCTTCTCCATGGTGGTATGCAGCCTTCAGTTCAGGAATGTTTTGAGGCTTTATCCACACAAAAGCATAAAAATAAGTATGGTTAGTAAGGGCTAAATCTTAATAGTACCTTGGCTCCTGGTGAACGGTACAAAATATCTTCAAATCTGCTCTTACTTCTTTCCAATGATGTTGGACCATCGTTACAGCTGTAAAAACATGATTATAATCATACATAAATTAGTTGATTCCATTCAGGCCTTCAAATATAGTCATAGGATTATCCTAAAGGCTCTAGACCATAGGCAAATAACATTTGTTAAGGGCTCAAACCATCCATTGCTGCATTGACCACTCTACAGTATGCAATGCAGGGCTGTCAAGACTCATACATTGAGGATGAGACATAATGAATATCACAGAATTCTCACTCTCTCACAGTAATAATGAATTATTCTCAAGTAAAATCAGTCATAAAGCAGTCTACATGATAATAAATTAATATTCTGCTTTGCCTGTGTACAGGCTAGGACACATACTGAATACAAGTGTGTAGTACTGACGTGATATGCAGGCCGAAGGGGTGTTATCTGTACAATCAATCTATTTTTAGTGTTACTCATTAAACATCACATCAGGGATTAAATGAATTCGAAACAGTGGCAGGGTTGCTGGATTGTTCTTCCAATTATTTCAAAGTATTCAGAACACTGCTACAAGAGTTGTTACTCTTTCTAAGCAATCATGTCATACTACTCCAATCTTGAAGCAGTTAAATTGTTTATCGCAAAGAATTACATACAACATTTTACTTATTATGTAAAAGTTCTGGATGACTGTGCGCCTACCTATATTTCTGATTTTTTTACCCTGTTTATTCCTTCTTGTTAGCTAAGATCAAAATCCAAATTTCTGTTGACTGAATTCAGAAGAATTGGCCTGTAGGTGTTTATTCCACAGAGTCACTTGACCCTTTACCAAAAGAAAACGTGTCTTATGCATACTGCATCATAGTGTTAATATTTTGTTGATTATGTTCCTTATAACTTACTTTTGCTTTTTCTTTTCTTCTTGTTTTGTGAAGCGCCATGAGCACTTTGGTGGATTTGGTATATTATAAGTCTGTTTATTTAGTAATTACTATTATCATTATTACCAGTCAAATATGTGCCAGAAATGAGCCAAAGTGGTGAGAGATATGCAAAATGAAATTTACCGACACACTCACACACATGCATCTGTACAAACATATGTGGCAAAATCGCATCCTTGCAGTATGTCTGAAAAAAGTCATTAGGAACTCCTCCTTAGAGTCATAACACTCTGACCAATAGTCACAAAAAGGATATCAGGTGTAATAAAATCCTTCTTAGGTGCTAATTTGTAAGAAACCACTATCCCTTCTAAAATTACACTCAGTCACTGGCAAACAGAAAAAGCAGGGAGTCCTTTGTTTCCACCAGCCTGAGGGTCAAAAGTTATGCACACTTTTCAGTGGCATAGCAATGACAGCATCGAGTACAATCTGTAGGATAAGAAACAGTTTGCATGATTTCATAAAATTGCCCATACAGCTTACTTTGGGCCTTGGTCACAAACATAGTGAATGACCCGAATATCCGAAGGTACCACTGTCATATTAGTCATGTGACAACCTGATCCTACTACCATATAATATGTAGTCCTGAGAAGAAGCATTTTGCATGATTTCATAAAATGGCCCACTTCAGACCTTGGACCAAATAATCCTGAATAACCAAAAGTTACCACCAGGGCTAAAGTCAGGATTTCAGATCAGGGGTCCACAAACACATGCCATGGGGAGAGGTCTTAGGATCTGAGTTGTAAAACTATGGTGCAAAATTTGACTCTTAGTCAAATTTGAGTAACAGCAGGGCTAAGTGGAGCGCCACCATTGCCATTGGTTGGTACGGAGTATATACAGTATACAAGGTAATTTTTGGCTTTTCAAACCCCCCAGACGACCAGAAATGGCACTTTACCGATGTTCCAAGAGGCATGTACCCTTAAATAGAATCTCACTCTCAATTAATCAGAGAAAAATTAATTTATGAACCAGAATGTCAAAGGTCTTTGTGATTCATTGCCAATAATTATGAAAACAAAAGGACAACTACCATATCAGATTTGAAATTTAATCTGATATAGCTTCCATAATAAGTTTTCACACTTTCACCTCTAGTGACCTCAAACGAACTTTGACGTGACCTCAATGAAAAACAATATAGGACAACCAGTTACATTTAAAGTTCCAGCAACTTTCCCTTCTGGAGATGGGAAGGTGTTTAAACTGTGACCTCTACTGACCTTTGACCTCCCTAAAGCATAACAGAGATCATCTACTTGTCAAGAGCAACCAATGTCTAGATTTAATTTCCAGCAACATTCACTTGCTGAGATACCTGCCTTAATAAGTAGTCAGAATTTAACCTCTGGTAACCTCAAATGAACTTTAACCTAAACAAAAATCACTAGGGATCATCTAATATCACAATTAACAACATTCATATCAAGTTCAAGCAACTTTTTTGGAGCATTGGGATACCATGTTTACAAAATTTTCAACCTAGGATCTCTACTGATCTCTACTACATAAAGTGCTACAAATGGTTAGAGTCTAACGTTTCAGCAACAGAGATCTCTTTTGTTTTCAGATTTTCCACTCTGGTGACCTCAAATGACCTTTGACCTCCATCAAAAACAACAGGGATAATCTATTCCCAATGAACAACGTATACACTAAGTTTAAAAGAGTGCAAAAATAATATGGATTTATCTACTTATGTACAATGACTACCTACACACCAACTTTACAGTTACAGCAACTTTCTGTCATTACTGATACTGTGTTTAGGTTTTTATACTACAATCTCTACAGACCTCAAGTGACCATTGGCCTCCCCCAAAACTTGACAGAAATCATCTGCTTATCAAGTGGTACCAATAGTTGGACTCTGAAGTTCCAGCAACTTTCAACTTGGGGCTTCAGTACGAGTTTTGTAACATGATAACTTTTCTACATATCTTTTTTAGTATGAACTTGTGTAAAAATGGCATGTTGTACAGTGAGTGCACAGAGCACATAGAACAGTGCATTCACATGGTATGCTAAAACAAATAAAAGAAAAGAGAACCGCAGTATGCAAAAGTCTTGTCAACTTAAAAAAAAAAAAGAAGCAATGTTTAAAGCTGAGCCAAAAGTGCAGGATGACAAAGCATTTTTGTCCTCTGCACAAATACTCTATTTTCACAAACCAAACTAAGGTTTATTGCTCTTTACTACTCGGTTTTTTATGCCTCCATGATAATGTGGATTACCCGACATAAATTCAATGAGGTGACTATACTAAAGCAATAACTGCCCTCTGTTCTGACATATCATGTGCCGACACCCCTAGTGTTCTAACACACCTAATGTTCCAACAGTAGGGGCTTAGTAAGACCCTCTGGGACCTATCCCTACAACCAGTGGTATATATCACAATCTCAAGTCAATTGCATTTAAATTCTCTCCATTCATCCATGCACATATTTACAAATTAACAAATACACATAAATGGGACACTAGTTCATGTTGCTTATTTGACACTGTTGTAGTCAAAGTCATAGTAATCCTTACATAATATGATCAATGCATCATAACTTGGGCAGGGATCCTAATTGAGCCCCAAACGATCAATGAAGATGACAAATGTGAAACTCCTGGACTGGAATCCCAAATACGAGAAAAAGGCCCGAGTACATGTACAAAGGCCTGAGTACATGAATTTGATTTTCAAATTCACTCAGTACATACAAGGACATGAATACAACTTAGTAAAAATAAGGATGTACCGGATCTGGAATTTTAAGATCTGGCCGGACCAGATTTTAGCGGACAGTACGAACTATCTGGCCGGATAAAGTACGGCCGCATAGTTTCAGTTCAAAGGCTTGTACATGCCAATTCAGAAGAATACAGGATCCTAGAGCTTCACTCTTCCCTCCTACTGGTCTCAGATCCCACATTTATAGGTCTCTAGATTATGCATTTCTTGAATGTGTGGGGAATCCAATATATGTTTTCCTGTGAAACAGATTAGAAATGCCCTTTTCTTACAGTATGAAGACCCGGACAGAAATCGATCCTGGAAATTCAATAAATTTGTTTTTGGTTGACAGCTATTGTTACAGTAACAGTGGTATTATGTTGAAGCTTGCTGTATCATCTAAGTGTTACAGTCCGTCTGTCAACCTTATCGTCGGATGGAGGCTTTATCGTTGGGACCAAGTGGGCAGTTCTTGTTCAGTCACACCATTGTTCAATGGCTTAAATGGCTACATCCCTGTTTTCAGAAACCTTGTGTTCAGACATCCCAAAGTTCTGACACTCCTGTGAACTGTTGACACCCCTAAATTCCAACCCACTGATTGTTAACAATATAAGTAACAAGCAGAATACTTCCTAAAATTATGGAGGGTTCTGCTGATTTTGTAACTTCCATATCATCTTCAAAAATGTCATTTTTCATAACAAAACATGTTCAACGATACAGGCTAATGAAAATTTTGAGCAGCAGCTTTAAAGTTTGGTTTTCCCGAGTTTTTGGAGCATGTGTGTGATACTGGTGGCCTAGACGCAAACCTTGGCTTCATGAAGCCTAATTAGGCCTAACGTAATTACTGTATGGCTAGCCTACACATTCCTCAGGCCTAGGATAGGTCGTATAGTAATGTTTAATATAATCCCTCTTGTGGAGATCTGAAGTATCTAGGCCTACCGCATGTACCACTGATTGGTGCCAAAATACAGTTTAGATCTTGCCGGTCGGCATAGCCTTACGTTGCATTGTTGGTCCTAGCCTTAGGCCTTACGCTGCAGTCACACTGTCACTACAGAGTCTACTGTACTGTTAGATGCTACAGCCTACAGGATCGGACTGTTGGCTATTATGTTACTAAACTATTAACTCAAACGTTAATCAAGCCTGTCGCATTAAAATTTTCTGGTCGGTTGCTGTTGTCCAAGCCTTGTATCCATGATAAATGGCTAGCCAATCCTAATCCTCTCCATCTTACTGTTTCCAAGTGGTTCTTACATACCTCTTCTGACTCCAACTTGTCAAAGAATCTGCCATTTTAATTTCGCGCCATATCACACGTCACATGATCATGTATTTACGGAATTTTATGGTGTGATGAGTCCTACAGATTGGATCAGCGGTGAAAACTACATAAAGCCGAAATATAAAATTCGGTAAGAACAGATATGGCCAAAATATCACAGTTTATTACATGATTTTGTAATGTCATTAACAGGGCGTTGCACTGCACTGTGAATATAAGTTACTTAAGTTTTGTGTTATAAGTTACATATTTTATTGACAGTAAATGAAAGACAATAATGCAGACTGTTCAAACCTTATGCCCTTGAGCCTCGATTTTTTTTTTTTTTTTGGGGGGGGGGGCATGTTCCCTAAACTCTTTTGAGGGGAGGGGACACTAATACATTTGTCCCCCACTTTGTAATCCGAATAAAAAACATTATAGTCTATAACAGCAATATACATTATTCTTAGTGTAAATGTAAATTTTTAACTTATGTTCTCACGTAATCAACAAAATTAAGCAGAAATTGACAATGCTAGAGAGACTGAGAAGTGCCATATTTCCTGCAATCTGAGAGACGCCGGCGAGTATTTCTATCACTTTGTTTTCTACGATACGCTACGCAAGCCTATGTAGAGAAAGTATACTACAACCTTAAAGGGAAATAGGGCGTTTGTTTGAGAGGAAACATCCATATTTTTGATACCAATGTTTATGGACGTAGAATGATAGATTATTCAAAATAAGGAAGGACTGTAGCCTTCTTTTCAAGAAATTAGCTCCTCACAGATCGAAATTCAGTTATTTGTTGCTTAACACTAATTTGTTCACCCAAACTTTTCAAAATTCAAATGATGCATCTTCCATTACTCATCCCATGCATAATCTTTTGAGAAGATGATGCTTTGGTAGATGTTTATTGACGAGACTGAATGGCTTAACAATGATTAAAGCTATTTTCTTTGCATGTCGTATCGGTGTATTCTAAACGCCCTATTTCCCTTTAATGGAGTCATACTGACTTCCCCCATTTCAACCCTGGCTTTGCTCATAGCTTGTCTACGTGTATAGGTTAGTGACAGCCTGGAACAGGGAGCCTCAGGTCTACTGCTGTAGCTTACGTAGTGGCGGTGCCAGAACGAAACCGAGCGCGAAGCGCGAGGACTTGCGGGTGGGGTCCAGGGGCCCTCCTCAGGGCCCCTGGTGGGGTCCAGGGACAAAGCCCCGGTGGGGGTCCAGGGGACGAAGCCCAGGAAGCTCTGAGGTTTTAGCATATCCCTGGGTGGAAAATTAAGCCCCAAGAGATGTATATTATTTATTTTGATATTATTTATTTTTTCGATTGACCGTACTCCAAGGTTCCCAACTTTTTTCTTTGGGAGTACCATTTCACATTTACGCGGTACCACCGAGTACACACACACACACACATAGGCTACGTACACTTCCATTCCATTCCTATATTTAGGAAAACAACGACATTCCTATATTTAGGAAAACAACCACCTACCCGCCCTTCCCTTATCCTGGACGGTAAACGTTCCAGAGAAAATTGGTCTGACCAGGCTGGCCTACTGTTGAAGTGGCTACGGGCATGATATGAAAACTGGCAGCCTGTGTAACATAAATTAGGCATTTATCAATCATGGTTCCCCGGAAGCTGTTCTTATTCAGTCCAATGCCAATACATAGTTTTGTGATTAAATTAATTTTGGATGAGTACAAGATCTGATTGGGAAGGGTGAGAGCAACTGGGGGGGGGGGGGCAACTGGGGGAGAGGAAACAATCTGGAGGGGCAAATGCCCCCTCATGCCCCCCCCCCCCCGTAGCGCCGCCACTGAGCTTACGTAATCCTTTTTTTTTATAAAACTAAAACATAACCTCAGTTATGGCTGGTCAGCGAAATAGCTACAGGGAAGGGGATTTGCGGCTACCATAGTTGTGGATATAACTAATATGCACAACTTTATAATATTTTCCATTTTTGTGACGAATGTAAATGGAGGACAAACGTTAGGGTTAGTCTTATATTGTACTGACCTATGCAGCTGCACCTATTTTACCATTTTGATACAGACCTACTTTAGTAGGAAAAGGATCAGGGGGACAAATAAGTCCCCATCTAGGACCCTGAAAAAGTACAAATATCAAACCCGATCAGAAACTGAAGCCTAAAGTACTTGTCCAGTGCATTCTTAAACCCATTAAAACTTCTTGCCATCACTACATCCTCGGGCAACCCATTCCACTCATTCACTATCCTCTGAGAAAACGACGGGTATTGATCCTTCTTTCAACCTTCTGGAGTATTAGACAATGACGTCTTGTTATTTTACTATTTGCAAACTTGAAAAAATATTTGAACTGATCAGAAGTTATCTGAGTCCCCCTTCTTCCAGGAGGAACAATCCAGTTGACTCATTTTAACTTTTTCAACTGCGTGGTTTCAACAGGTAGCCTAACAACAGGTAACCAACAAGTGTCTGCTGATGTTAACAAGGTTTAACAGGTAATACATCCCAAACCAGTTGATACCTGTCAAGTTGCCTGTTACAATAGGTAAATTACCTGTTACAATAGGAAATTACCTGTTACAACAGGCACATTACTTGTTACAACAGGTAACACAGGTAACTTAATATCGGTTTACAACAGGTCAAGTCTCTACGTCGGACAGCCAGTACTTATAAGAATGTACCCTGTAGAGAGGCATGAGATAGATGCAAATGGCATATTTTTGTGGAAATTGGTATCTTCTCATGGGGGGGGGGGGGTGGCACATTCTAACCCTTTCTTAGAATATTAAAGAACTTTTACTCCACTAAAACTAAAAATAATTATATGACCTATAGCAAACATTAGCCATACATGATTTTCCGTATCTAGGTAATAGGGCAAACAACATGTACCTATTATTTACCAAAACAATTGTATTAGATAAACCCAAATAGAATTTTCAACCCTAACCCTGTATGTTTGTTTTTATGTATGGAACAGTAAATTAATCATGGGAAGAGAGTAGGTTTCCCCATACCCCTGTGATCCCGCGGCTGATCCGCCGATGGTGCACGTAAGTAGTTTACATGCATAAAAGTAAGAAAAATAAATAAGGAAATAAAAAACGAAACAAAGTCCTTCCCCCCTTGCAAAATTCACTTTGAAATCTGCATTTGAAAAATGGTGGTCTGCGAACTGCTATTTTCTGCGATCTGGCATGTATTTTTGTCAAGCGTTTTCTGAGTGCCGCGGCACCTGCAGATCCCCTGCCGGTTGTCGGGTACTTTTCGTGAATCGGCTGGTCACCGGATTCATTTTAATTCAGAGTTAAAATCAGTCCCAACGTCAGGCATCGGGAAATAAAGGGTTGCATCTACTAATGTTCTCCCCAAAGATGTATTTACATATCAAAATGACATATTCTCGGGCCTTATACGTACATTATAGGCAGCAGATGTTGAAGGCAGAGCTGTTTTGCCTTACCGCGTAAGACGCCGCATATTATTGTACAGCCTCATTTGTTCAGTGTGTGAGCAGTTACAATGTACTTACAATGTATAGTTACAATACACTTATAATGTAGTTACAATGTACTTACATTGTAGTTACATTCTAATTCATCTCAATGAACTCCTGTCAGCTATTATTAGGCTTCCGATTTTATTGGTTCATCTATCCCTACGTGGGAGAACTGGTAGGCCTAAACTGAAGGGGGGGGGGGGGGGGACTGGGAATCTGCCGGACTTCACAAGAGTGATCTTTTTATGACATTGAAAATTAAGACGCTACAGATAAGCAACACAATTGAAACAATGTGTTCATGAAGGTGTGAAATCTTTGATTCGAGGTTTCGCTTGGACATACAAATGCACCTGTTGGCGACAAACAATATACGAGTATTTGGCTGTATAGAATCCGGAGCAGAACGGTCGGCGTAGGCCTATTTATTTCACACAGGACGTATTGGCAGTACGCCTTCCCGTACTGTCAATCAAAACTTTGGAAATTAATGGTGTCATGGATTCTAGAAACAATGTTTCTGTATTTTTTTTCCAAACCTTACACTGAATTAAAAAAAAAGAAATAAATCCACAAAAAGTACTTGTTATCAATGCCAACTAAAGCTATTGCCAGTACGAACCATCACCGTATTCTGACATATTGCTATTTAAAAGTGCGTCAGTTCTAATACTTAAGGTATGCCAATTCTACCACTTAAAAGTACGTCATTTTTTTATTTTTTAAAAAGATGGAAATGTTTCATCACGGGTGCATGCAACAAGCTCATGTTTTGCCAAGATGTGTCCCCCAAAACAATTTCCAATCGGGTTCTGCAGCGCTTCCTTGCATGATCGCAATCACTGAGAAAACTTTTGCATTCATTCATTTAAGGACCGCAGAAGCATTGAAAACGCTAACAGGAGAATGGCTTCTGGTCATCATCTATACAAGAAAAAGTTCATACTCTTTTGTCAAGTATACATACACTTCGGTAAAAAGCGCATAACGTCCATTAATCTGGCTAAAAATCGGGTAAATAAACACATTAAGGCTCATTGAATCGATTGACTATCATCGGCAGAAGAAAATCACAGTTACGCCAACACTTATTTAACAGACGATCGGGTACATCGGGCACACCACTCTTTCAGTTTAAATCGCTTCCATTGCACTTTTCAAAAATTGTACTTCATTTTACATCGCTACGTCATCAGCGGCTTGTACAGTGTGAAGGATTCCAGAGGCGGGGGGCGGGGGACGGGGAGCGGGGGAGCACAACCTGTGACTCCCCGGCTGACATATGTAGGTGCACCACCGAAGGTGCACCATGAGCGCGAAGAGCTAGTGTGCACACGTAAGGTCCAGGGGCCCGCGCTAGGGCCCCCTACAGTTCAGGGACGAGGCCCCAGCAATATAAGGTAATAAGAATAGCTTATTTCGTTTTAGAGACCTTATTGATCAGTATCTTTCGTTTCAGTTTTTGCAAAATAGCACGTCAGTCATGACATAGAGTTCAGGTATTCCTCCATGGGTGGTAGGCTGCAGTGTGTCACATGCATTGTCGGGACTGCAAGCTTAACGTCACGAGGCCAATCATTTTGTCAAGAGGGCTGCTTGAGATAATCTCGGTAATTAATTGTACTTGTTTCGTGCCATTTTCATAAAATGTGGATCTTCTAGAGTAACAGAGGGCGCTGATTTATTTTTCCCTGGAATCTAAATTGTCTTTTTAAAACGGGGAAAGAAAACGAAAGTTTTTAGTTATTCTACAGTAATATGTATTAGAACATTGGTACTTATTAAAAGCTTATATAGGTCAATAACTAATGTGCGGCATACAATTACGCCGTACTCCTCCAGTCAGACCTACCGCCTGACAAACACATGAGAGAAAAGCAGCAACTAGGCTTTGCGACATGGGATGAAATTGGGATGAAATGCAAAAAAAAAAAACAAAAAAACAAAACAACCTGTGGGCCTACATAAACTGTGTATTCTACCTGCACTGTGCGGTAAGGTGGGCAGATCCTGTTCTGTCTAGTCATGTGGGATGAAACAACTGAAAGCCTTGAAGGACCCTAAGTTAATTATATCGCTCGTATAGCCGCCGGAAATCTTTTGTTCTTACAAGGAAACTTTCCTCTGGGGAGCTAAAACAGGCTTCTACGGGGGACTGCCGGCATTCTTTGTGGTATCGCCTAAGACTCCCCGATTGGGGAAACCATCCCGTGATGTGTTAAGTTCAGTCAGGGAGGTGCTAGAGCACCTCTCCGGTTCAGTTTAGTTAGCAAATGGCCAAAACTTGACTAGGACAATGTCCTCATTAAAAGGACCCAGCCTGAGAAAGCGCAGACGTACCTCAAAGAAAACAGTCATAAAAAAGATCAGGGGAGTCCCCCTGCCCTTACCTGGCCCGACTCCTGTTGGGAGTCTTCAGTCTTTTTGTTCCCCTTACTCTTAAGTGATTTTTCCGCGACTGACCGGAGGTGGAGGGCTTGTTCCCCCCCCCCCCCCCTCCGTACTTCATTGTTTTATATCACCCACTGACGATATCCTTGACCTCCCGGCGTTCTTTAGATCTCCGAGTATCAGTGTCGGCCTGTGCGATGCAACGCCATAGAAAAATAGATATTTGGTTCACCCATGGTGGTAAGAGGTCCTACCTTCATGATTCACCCCAAACAACCGGTAGATAAAACCGGGAGATAATTCCCGGTAACGTGCTGTTCACACAATCCAGCTTACTTACAGATAAGTGCCAGCTAGGCTGTAGGCAGGGAGTAATTTAAGGGGAGTTGAGCTCCCTGCATGCACTGAGTGTATACAGTGCATGCTAGTGCTAGTGTACAATTAGTAACTGCTAGACAACGAAATGAAATCAAAAACGAAAATAACAGAACCTCCTAAAAAATCGCAATCCAAAGAAAAAATGTCTTCCGAAAAGAATGACAAGAAGTATGCCGTGTTATCAAATCGATCTATCTCCTTAATGGCCGAATCTGCTGGTTTTTCGTCTATTTCGAGTGAAATTGGAGCATTATTAGCACAGGACGTTTGTTATAGACTTCGCGAAACTGCTCAGGTACAGTAGCATTCATTGATGAAACTTAAACGTACTGTACTACAGCTAAGTGATAACCTTAAAACATTCCGATTTCTGGTCGCTAGAATGTAAATTTCCCATGAATATAATGATCTTCTTTCGGTAAGTTTTAATTTGTACTGGTAAAGAATTTGTTACAAAACCTTTTAGTCTATTGAAGTCTGACTCTGACTGTCTCTCTCCGATCTGGTATTACGGTTCACAAACTTTGTGTAGGCCTAGATTCTTTTCAAGTTATTTTTTATATCAAACACTTTGCTGCATGGTATCCAAATTCTGTCATTTTCTGATCCAACATTATGTGGATTTTAAGTTTTTCATCTGTCCCATCCATTTTGTCCAGAATGGCTTTGCCGCCCCAAATACTAATGAACTTCTCTGTTTGACGAAATCTACTGTTGCTTTTGCTCACCATATATAAGCAAAATTGTTAAATACACATAACGGTTAATACCAGGATGTCATACATAAACATCCAGGTAGTGTACAGCAAATAGTAAGCCAAGGAATGTGCAATTTCCCAAGGATTGAAAGGAAACCCCAGTTATTGCCTTAGGCAATGTTTGCTTACATACCACCTGAGGAACGGTGGGCACATTCTGACTCAGTTCACATTCTGAGGTGGATTGAGTAGCCCTGACCCAGCCCTAGCCACTGTTCCCATGCCAAAAAGGAGTGAGTTGAGCTTGCTTTTAATTGGTTACCTGTGCAAGTCAGAGTCTATGGGACAAGCATGTTAGTAATCACAACTAGACAGAGAATTCCTACCAGATAGGAACGGTCTGCAACATATTCCCCGGAATGATCCTTCTTAACTCAAGAGAAGTAAGTCCCAGACATTTGAGACCAAGAGAAGTGAGTCCCAGATATTGCACATAGCAATCATTACAAGATAAGTTAACTAGCGAACAACTTTGTAGTTAGTTGTTTGCAAACGAAGCATATGACAATGACCAATGAACAACAAGTTAGCAACAAAACTGATCATGAATGAGTCCACTGAATGCTGAAACTTGTGATTTAGAACTATGTGACTGCTAATAGGGTGATTTACGTCTCCTTAGTAAATCATGCAGCACAGACAGTAGTGTAGGATCTTTTGTGTAAAGAGGGGGGGGGGGGGGGGGGGGGGAGGCAGACAGCTCTCATCAGAAATGGCACTTTCCAGGCTTCACAGCAAGCCATACAAGATGTATAGTGTTATTTTCAGTTTGCTCTGAAACACATTTTTGTGAGGATGGATTTGCTCAGCATTGTGGATTTAAGGTTTGTCCCATTATAGTGTACATGTAATGCCCTTGTTCTTCTAACAACAAACATTTGATAAACCTTCATCAAATAAATATAGCAAAACATCACAATCAAACATTCACAGGGGTAGCCACACAAACCTCTCTAACATGCTCACCCAAGTTTGCATCATCTACTAGGGGTCTTGTCAGTGAACTTTTTATTTTTATTTTTTTAATTCCCTAGTGCAGTTTTGTGAGACTAAGAAACTAACACACCACCAACTTTTGCCAGGAGGGGGGGGGGGGAGGGGGGTGGCCGAAGACTTGTGGGGCTGGACTCTTGTTTACTATCTAAGCGGAGGATCACCATAGGTTGGCATGAAGTGAACATAGCCTTTATGGCACTTGCCAGGCTTAACTGCTGTGTTACAGTAATCCCTGGAAATCTCTGGCCTTATACTGTATGTAGTCAATGCCACTTTTGAATACCTTCAAGTGTCTTTTGAATACTTCCTGGAAGCATCATCCTGTCAAGTTTCATCCTGATTGTTCATTAAATTTACCATTGTAACTAAGTTTTAGAAACTATGCGCTACCATTTTTACTGCACTATTTATTTTCAAGAATGGTCAACAAGTCTAATGGGTCTTAGGACTTTCACCATCATTGTCAGTAAGAAATTGGTAAGAACTAGTTAACATGTTCACAGCCAGGCCATATTAACATATTCAGTTTTACTGTCACATATCCACATCAACCAGGTCTTGCTGGGTCCACAGTTGCATATAGAGGATGGGGAATTCCCATGAAGTAATTCCTTAGTTATGTTGGATTTGAGCAAATAGTACCATACTTTTAGCTGTATGATGACATTCACACAATTTTGGAACACTTTTTCAACCCTGTAAATGATTGCAATGTCTGGAAATGTATTTCTGAAGTAAAAATAAACTGAATATAGAATGTTAACAAAAGAAACAAAATTGTGGACCTTGAAAAATGGCTATAATGATTTGTAAACTCTTAACAGAGATATAAAGCACTTCATTGTTATTTTAGAGTACTGTAGAAGATTGATACAACCTTCAAGGAAAAAATGGGGTGATATATATTTTTATATTTTCTTTATATGTTTGTATCTTTATATTTTTACATTTTCTTTGTATTCGTTTTATTTTGTGCAAATTTATGCAAACTTAGGCTCTTGTTTTTTTTTTGTTTTATTGAAAAATAAATTTCACATGTGTCATATTTGTCACTTTTCATTAGCGTAAACCCAGTAGCATTGACAAGGTAAGAGAAGTAAGTTTAATGAAAAACTCAGTATGGTCTATATAGAAATTACTGTAAAGCTTTGTAGGACTGAATGTGCTGACTATATATAGTCTATATGGTTTGAGATATGAAATGGGATCTGAATCCTGTATGAGGTTAATACTGATTTAGTGCAAGTTTATGTGAATTGATACTGCTGATACTGCAAATATGGTGTCCTGCTGTGCATTTGCTTAAATATTAATTCTTAAAACACACCAGTCACATCTTCACATGTAGAGGATGTTAAAATTGAAACATTTATGCGCTAAAAAATACCTATCCCTTTGGATACAAGCAATTATCATTTGTCCACGGTTGGTTTAAGTAGTTTAGCAGCTACAGACATCTGAAAAGCAAACTGCGGTGTTTGAAAGCAACTTATGGAATCACAATCAGTTTTATTCTTTTACTGCAGATAATAATTGACCATCACCATACAGTGCATCACTGAAGGAGATATTTTAATAAATTTAATTCATGCAGCTAGTTTAAAATGGTATGTCATTACACCACTTTTAAGGTTGTTTACTATTCACATGCATAAAACTACATGTATGAAGTTTTTTTCTTTCGTTTAAATTTTATTTTTGTTTTTTCCTACAGGCAAGTACGCAGTTTATGAAACATGCAAAGAGAAAGAAACTAATGGTTCATGACTTCAACAAAGCATTAAAATGGAGTGATGTTGAGGTTAGCTGTTTTCTTTTTAAATGATTGACTTTTCAGTAACAGTACTTTGTAAGAATTGAACAACATATCAAGTGTAAACATTACACCAGAGATCTTCAACATATAAGTATATTGCAGTTATTGGACAAAGTGTAAATAATGTTAAGTGAGAAAATGAACTTCTTTATTGCAGGATTCCTTCATCAGTTGTGTAATATTGATGTTGAAGTTATGAAGTCAACTACATTTACTACTATTTTCCTTACAGCCCATCCATGGTTATGGATCTCCAAAACATTTACATTTTAAGAGTATGAAGGAGGGAAATTTACACTTTATGGAAGAATCAGAAGTAGATCTAACTTCAGTTTCATTCGACCTTCAGGCCCCTGCTGCTGCTGGTAAAAGCTCAGTTAAAGGTAAAGATATAAATTATGTTAGTAATACCTTTGTATGATGTTGCATTACAAATATATAATTTGTAGCTTCTGCTACTTTGATTGTAGTACTCTGTTGAAATGATTTTAGAATTTAAGAGTCCTAAGAAATGACATTTGGCCAGAAGAAACTCTGTGATCTGGAGAAACAAAAGGATGGGATGTAAACAGTACTAATTGTAGTTACAGAATCATCAAGTTGCATACATGTAGCCTTTGTAAGCTGGTAATTTTATTTTTCAAATTTATTCTTTGTGAGGCATTATGTCATAAATGGGTATACTGTAGGTTTATTCAGGCATTAGGCAAATCTGCAATTATATCTAATATGTCTTACACTTGGTGACAAATTACTGCTGAACCATGATTCTCCTTTTAAATAAACTGATCATAAGTGTTTAGTTTGTCTGTAAAACGGTAATAGAAGTAACAATAACGAGAATCTTATTTTCTTCAGCATCGTGGCTGGCTCTTGAAGGAATTTACAAAGGCAGTAGTTCTACTGGAAGTTCAGGTATGTTGGGGTCCAGTTACTCCCTCTCACCAGGTTTACCCACACTGATTGACAATATTGTAGGTGTAAATGAAACGTCAATTTTATGTTAAGTTCCATTTTATGCTATGTCAATTCCTCTGATTTTACATTTAAAAATGACAATTATAGATGATTTATTTTGATCATAACAGAAGTTGTGATAATAGTAGGTCCTGTTGCTCTGCAAAGGAATGTCAAATGTTACAGCTATGACTCTACATTTTTGGTTGACAGTGCTAATTATACTAATGCTGTGAAGGTGATATAAATTTGATGAAGGTATTGCTAGTTTTTCATCTTTCATGTCACAAAACAAGTTTATTTTTTTCACTCACCTCTTACTGACAGGTGTCAAGCATTGTCTTGCTGACCTCCAAGAGGAGCACCAGAAATATTACCATGAAGTCACTAAAGTGATCTTAGAAAAAGAGGCTGAAGGAATCAAGGTATTGTGCTTCCTATGAGTATTTTCATTGGTTGCCACTGTAATGACAGTAGTCAGCTCTTAAGACACTGACATTTAAAATGTTGTAAATCTCTTGAGATGAGAACATTGTCAAAACATATGCACAGAGATTTCCAGTCATACCTCGTCCATTATTTTGATGAAGTTGATAGGGTTTATTATTTAGGCTTACATAGTAGAGTTATGCACTTCAGTGAGTCGACAAAGTCCATTTTTTTTGTCGAGGTCAACAGACGTTTGATGGGTTAGTAAGGTTGGCGGACTTCAAAAACTGTATAACCATGATTGTTCAAGAAGAGTGTGCGTGTAGCCTTGGTGTAGCATATATTCATTGCTTAATGTTTTGGCAATGGTCACATGCAGTTAATAATGTCAGAAGACTGACACCAATCAGCTGAAATTGCCAATGTTTCTTCACTGCTTTACACACAGGGTTTGATAATATGTGCAGTAGCAATGCCTGTCACTAAAAGTTCTCAGTAACTAATAGTTGTTCATCTCATCTGGGTGAAAGTTCAAATTATTTCAATCTCACTGAATGATGGTCTTATCTAATGTGCTCTCAGAAGTCATAACCATTCTGTGCAATAAAAGGGAGAACCACTTACTTTCCTTATACTTAAAATACTTTCTAAAACAACAAACTAGATCATAAGTGCACAACTTCTTAATCTTCAAAGGGTACTGAAAACTTGAAGCAAAAAAATTGTGCCTATTGTGATCATTGATAAATGTAGAGTATGCATAGCCAGTTAAAAAAAAAGAAACATGGTAATGTCATAAAAATAGAAGATAATTGTGAAATCACTGAAAGTAAGGTGGAATGATGAAAGTAATAGTGAAATTAGTGTGGAAATGTAAGTTAAATTCGAATAGAAATAAACTGATTGAAAAAACCTTGCCACTGCTGCCGAAATTTTCTTGGCAACAACAGATGAAGCCACAACATCTACTATGTGAAATCGTTACTGATGCCTGCTGTGCCCACATACAGACTGTGGGAAAAACAGTTGTAATGGAGCTACACGTATTAGGCTTCTGATCATAAAGGTTGTCTTTAGAAATACTGTGAGACCTCATAGCCAATTGGATGGAGCTGGAACGGTGAAGAGAGGTAATCCTGTACTTGGATTTGGAGCGGGGTGTACTGTGGCAGAGTCAGTAGCTGGTATAAAGGCAGTTCTGTCAACTAGAATCCACACACCTGGAAAAGGTGGTTTGATAATTGATAACTCCACTGCACACATCATTTATTCTACTATGATGAACTGTTAATTGCGTTATAGTTCTGCACACTGGATGCTATGAGTAGTTCTGCACACTGGATGCTAGGAGTAGTTCTTCACATTGAAAGCTATGAAGAAGCTTTCCTCAATTTTAAGACGAACCCTCAACGCATCATGGCTATCTGCCTAGTAAAAGTTGCAAAGTTGTTCTTTAAGGATAATTTATATTTTTTGCATAGTTTGTTCACTCTGACAAGTGTAAAGGTGTAACTTGTATTTGTTTCAGATGGTACTGAATGACCTTGCCACCAATTCAAAGGTATCAACTCTGTTGCCACATTTTGTCACCTTCATTGAATCAGGGGTGAAGACGGTCAGCCATGATCTCTATCAACTCACCAGACTGTTACAAGCAGTTGATGCTCTGCAGAGGAATAATTACTGTTACCTTGGACCATATGTAAGTCAAACAAAGAGCAGAAATCCAGTGAAATAGGGAGAAAACAAAGTATGTGACTGATCAAGTTATTAGTATTTATGTTGTGTTTTCTGTAAAGCAATTCAGAGAGATCATTTGATTTACTGTAAATACTATTAGTTGGAGGAGTATCGGTCATGAAAGATATTTTAAAAAAAGGATGGTTGGAAACAAAGGAAGAGAGGACTGGACATACGTAATTATAATATGCTGTTAATATGTTAATAAAACAAAATTGAGGCAGTACAGTTGTCACATGAGCACATCAATGGTAGAAGGAAACCTGGGCAAATGCTACAAACCAAGCAACTATTGTAAATTCCAGACCTGGTCAATGTGGTCTACATGTTACCTTTTCATTCCTTGCCAAAGGCAGGCAAGGGATGTGTGTGTTGGTGATGTGTGTATGTGAGGGTGCATATGTGTGTTTATGACGTCTGCTTTTAAACAGGATATCTCAAAGAGTGAAACTTGAAAAAATCTCATATTCCTTATGTAGGTTTACCACATCAAGCACAATAATCCTATATTTTTTAGTTTAGGTCAGAGGTCATTTTGCATCAACAGGGGTGACATTGTGAAAACCTTTTGAACTCATTACTCAAGAAAGGAAGCTTGGACAAATATCCCATAAATTAAAACCTTGTAAACAAAAAATCTTGAGAAGAGGAGCTTGGACAAGAGCTCATATTTGGTTTGCTTTACTCCGCAAATCCAGAAACTTTTGATTTTGTGTATTTTCTGACAGTTGTGGTAAACAAAGGATGGTTGACATGTTGGTATGGACATCCACCCAGATGTTAATGCATGCTACAGCTCATACCAGTACTATGCTATATGCTGCTAGAGAGACTAGTCGGCTTGAAGCCTGAGCCCCAACAAAGAACGGGACGAGTAGTTTCATAATTATATTAAGTAGAAGAAATCTACATATCCTTATAGAGGCCACCTCTCCCCCATGAAAATCATTTTCACTGTGAGCTTCAGTCATACGATAGACTTAACTTAGATTCTATGTGTACTGCCAGGGATGCACCATCCTTTCTAGAGCTCAACATACGTATGGAATATATCTAATATTAACATTATTTTGTCATGAATTTACTTGGTCTATGCCTGTTTTGTAAAAAAAGAAAAGAAAAAAGAAGTCAATCTTGTATTCCAATAAGCTGTCCAGTGTTGAAGACCAAGAGTGCAAACTTATTAGTTGTGTACACCAGAGTCCAATTACATGTAGTTGGCTTTGTGTTTCATAAAACACTAACTGTTTTAGCCATTATGTTTTTTAAGGGTTGTTTAATGAGGAGAAGGAATACTTGAGGTATTTTGCTTAAAATGGCAAATCATTGAAGTTACTCTGTGATAAAACTACTTACCTTGTTGCTAGCTTTTAAACTAAATCCCCTGTCATATTTTGGTCTGCCCCACATTGAATAGCAAGATATCAAGTTTATCAGTTGTTCACACCCAGTTTTGATCACAATGAGTTTATCTCAGGGCTTCACAAAATAGGGGTAGGTTTCATCTAAGACTGACTGTATTATCTCATGATTACATCTCTTAAGGTCGCATTATGTAAAAAACAAATTTTTGTAGGATTCTCCTTCATACTTGATTCCACTGATGTTTTGGATATTGTCGGCCAATTTTAGAACATGCATGTAAGCCTCATATGTAAGCATAACAGTTTCTTGCAAAATTAGGTTTTGTAATATGCAGTGTTCAAACATGAATTTTTCATCTTTGTAGACTTCAGTATTCAAAATATAATATGTTACAGCTAGATTTGCTTAAACATGGGCAGATTTACAACAAACTTGGTGTATTATTTGGTTGAGTTACACACATGCACAGCCAGTAAATTAACAAAGCATGACATCACTCCCGCATGAAATTTTGTGAGGTCAAGGGGACCGACTTGCTACTGATTTCGAATAGATGATCCTTGTTGATTTTGATGCATCAGAAGGTCTTTGGGGTCAGCAAAGGTCAAAAGGTCAAAGCCATATAAAGTCCAATATTTATAAGAAGGGTGACTGGGGAATCTCATACTTAGCACATGGATTGTTAACTTTGACTAGATGATCCCATGGGCTTTGGTGGGCTTTGGAGGTCATTTGGGGTCAAAGGTTGAAATCATATAAACTCCTATATGTCGTGAATGGTAATTGTGGGGAATTTCCTACTTAGAACATTTAGGAGTATCAGAGATCAAAACCATGTAAAGCCTTGTATCTCAAGAACAACTGCAATGGATCTCATACTTGGCATGTCTACCACTCATATTAAGTAGATAAACCCTATTGTTTGGGAGGTTAAAGGCCTATTTGGGTCACCAGAAGTCAAAATATCAAAATTGCGGGAATTGCTTTTGTCACAGTGAGTGATTTCATACTGTAGGTAACTTTATAGGGTAAACAATCTAATTGTTTTAAGCAGAGGGGAAAGGTCATTTTGGGTCAAAACATTTCAAAGCTCAGAACTTTTAGATAACATGATTTCTCAAGTAGGATAACTGTAAATCATCTCATACTAGTTACTGTGGGTGATTCTCTTGTCTTTGTGAGTGATTCCTCTTTGTTACAATATATCCATATGGCAAGAAATCACAAAGCCTTCTGGCTCTCTGGTTCTCATTTCTTGCAATTTCTTTTTGTTTTTTTTTTTCTCAAATAGATAACCAAGCTAATTGCCAGTGTGTCATACTGCATCTTAGAGCCCCTGGCAGTCTCTATCAATCCATTGAATGATCATTGGTCTCTCAGAGTGTTTGCCTCTCGTCTGCTACATCCTCTAGTGAAGTGAGTACCTAATTAATTTAAGCTTATCATGTGAAAGACTCCTGGACTTTGTGTGAGTTCTCCACATAAGTTGTGAAGAAGTACATCCTTAATTTAAAGCCTGAAAGGTACACAGGTTTGTAATTTGGCAAACCATTTGACTTCATAGTGTATACTGGAATGGAATAAATTAAATATGATGTAGATATGTTACAATGTATAGCCTGACAGACAGACAGACAGACAGACAGACAGACAGACAGACAGACAGACAGACAGACAGACACTGGGGCAAAGTGTTTCTGTAATTCTTTGTGAGAATTTATGCACAAGAATTTTATGAAATGTTGATATTTATATCGTCCATGTCCATGCATTGTGTCAATGCATTATATGTAATATTCAAAGTGGCGACCCGGATTCAGAGAGGACCGTACATTTGCTTGTCACTTTTAACAGCTGCTATGGTCCTCAACCTCAAGGAATGTATAAGCAGTTACTACAGAGTTTAAAGGAAGTCTTATCTGACTCTGGAAGACCTCTCTGCTCTCACTATGGAGCTGTCATCAGCCTCTCAGCTCTTGGACCTCAGGTTCTCAAGTTACATTCTTGATATTTGTGATTTTCAGTGATGCTTAGATTAGTCTTTGATGAATGTTACAATAGTTGTACAGTTCATTTTCCACAAATTTATTTGTCTCAGCAAATTGAAAAAAGTATAGAATAGAAGATTCTGTATTGGTCACAGTATGCAAAGGACTGATTTCTTTCACAGTTTGAGATTAGATTAGGAATTTTAGGTTGCAAAATAGCAAAAAAGTATAAATATTTATGATTTATTTTCATCAGGGAGTACTCCCTGTTCTTCACTTTATACTCCTGTCTTTTGTAGTGTTTGGTGTAATATCTTTATAGCCAGCAGTGCTTCATGTTTATATGGTCACGTTGTATTTGTCTTCATTCTTGCAGTGTTGCCATATGTCATCAATGGTTTGTCAAAGAATTAATGTATGTTGTTTTTGGCATTGCTCACTTGTATCATTTTGTGATTTTTGCAGGCTATTGAGGAGATACTTGTACCTTCACTACCTTCTTACTGGCAGTATCTTCAACCAATCCTAGAGGACAGCTCAGTATCCAGCACACATATAAGAGAAGATGGCCAGAAAGTTTATGGTGCAATACAGGTACTGTACCGTAAGGACTATACTGCTAGGGCTGGCGATTTCGATTTTATTCTGGGACTTTGATGTGATCCACTTGGATTGCTAAATAAAAGGAAAGTACCATTTGCAAATTTTCTCTCTCTTTGCTCTGTACAGTTAAACAAGATTCATCTTAAAATATGATCAGTTTGATCATTCTTTTACACATTTAGCTCAAAATAATGTGAGACAAGCACTAAGACCACGCCCTCATTATACTGTATCATGAGTGACAGCTTCTGAGGTGGGATCCTTTAAAAGCTCATAGAAATGGTGTAGGAGTCATATTTCCTGCAATTTTTGGTTAGCCAGTCGTAAGTCTGCAATTCATGTAGTGGGAAGGTTTTACTTTTTCAACAAAAGACAAGTCTTAGACTACATAGGGCCATCTATTTTTCTTTTAGAAAGAAGCAAATTCCATTGAATACTTGAATAAATGTTTTTAAATTAACCTGGTTTTCGTTGAATTTTGTAGCATGTTTGAGGGCTTACAGAAATGGTTAAAATTTCTCTTTTGTTTTTATTTTTTCCCCAACTTGCAGTTAGCAATGGTAGGAGAGCACAGACAGTGATAGACCAGATCTATTGGGATGATGATGATGATGATATTCAAGTGTGATGAAAGCTTGATAAAAAAAAATCATTGATACAACTGTACTGTTGTCTGTGTATGTGTGTGTAAGGGGGGGGGGGTGGGGTTGGTTGTAGTTTTGTCTGCTCCTGTAGCGGATACCCTGAGGCTCCATGCTGAACCTGCTATGAAACAAATTCAGTGAATACCTTGATGAACCATATAGGCATCCATACCACAAAACTTAGGCAAAACAATCACGGTGACCAAGCTCCTGATTAGCTTAACTGCACAAGCAGTTCTTAAACTGTACATACTGTTCCCACAGTGTCATCTATGGGAATTTCCATTAGGAGTGTATGATAGCCCAATATTGCATAATATTACTGTTTACAGATCTGACAAGCCTCCCACCCTTCCCTCTGGTTTGTCATATTAATAGGAGGAACCTCATCACTTTTGATGGAGGTTAAACATCATCTGGAGTAACCAGAAGTCAAATACTGAAAATGTGCATGCAATTGCATGTGATATCTCCAGGTGGAAACGATGGATACTCTTCATACTTTGTATGTAGGTTTGTCATATGATAGGAAGAAGCCTGTTGCTCTTGGTGGAGGTCAAAGGTCATCTGGGGTCACCAGAGGTCAAATATGTAAAACCTTTTGCAATTGATATCTCTAGGTAGGAATGATGGATACTCTTCATACTTAGTTTGTAGGTTTTTCATATTGAAAGGAAGAAGCCTACTGCTTTTGCTGTAGGTCAAAGGTCATCTGGGACACTGGAGGTCACATTGTGCACAGAATATCTTACATTATGAATGATGGATAGTTTTCATACTTTGTGTGCTTGTAATAGTATGAGTACAAGAACCATATTGTTGTATGTAGAGTTCAAAGTTCATTTGATGTCAACAGGGGACAAAATGTTAAAACCTTGTAAACACAATATATCAAGAAGGGAAGCTTGGGCAATCTCATATGTGTTATGTAGGTGTACCACATGAGTTCAAGATACCTATAGCTTAAAATGGAGGTCAAAGGTCCTTTGAGGTCAAACTGTCAAATTGTGAAAACAATGCAAACACAATATCTCAAAAAGGGAAGCTTGAACAAGTCTCATATTTGATATGTACAGTAGGTGCACCACAGGAGTACAAGATCCCTATAGATTTTACAGGATGTCAAAAGTCACTTGAGGTCAACAGGGGTCAAATTGTGAACACGATATCTCAAGAAGGAAGGCTTGGGCAGATCTCCTGTGTAGTACATGGATGTATCTCATTTAGTATACTAGAATTCTAAAGGTCAAAGGTCATTTGAGGTCGACAGGGGCCACATCATGAAATTCTTGTAAACGTCATATCTCAAGAAGGGAAGTTTTGACAGATATCATGTGCATCTCATTAAGTTCAAGAACAGTTTGGTTTGTAGTGGAGGTCAAAGGTCATTTGAGGTCAACAGGGGTGAAATTGTGAAAATCTTGTAGATATGATCTCAAGAAAGGAAGCTTGTACAGATCTCATATATATGAAGCATATGTAGGTAGATTTGTCACATCCTAATTCTATGTAAGACTCAGAAAAAAAAAGGCTCATAATTAGAACATCAATACCACAATGCATTTATGCATTCTGGTTGATATGGGAATAAGTTTCTCTACTTTCTGTTAATTACAGTGCACCCAGACTATAGGACAAGAAATGATGAGTGTTTATTCTCTTTTGTCTGGTTATTCTTCTGTGCATGTGTGATATTCTTTGTTTTTTTTTCATTTGCTCCTTGTCTAAGTATTGTCTAGGGAGCAGAGCACTTTCTCAAGCCAAGGGGATTTTTGTTTTTCTTCATGTCATGTTCTATTTTGTATTTATTTCTGTATGTGTTGTGTAATTGCATGATATTAGAAACAAATAATTGAAATATCTCAAAAATGAAAGCTCGCACAAATCTGATTTTAGTGTGTAGGTTTGCCATATTGAATACAAGAACCATGTGGTTTTGGTGGACTATAAAGGTCCCTGGAGTCAAGAAGGATCAAATAGCGAAGTCTCTGCAAACATGATGTCTTAAAAAGATAAACTTTGACAGATCTCATATTTAGTATGTAGATGTACTGCATTGACTACATGAACACTGTTGTTTTTGGTGGCAATCAAAGGTAATTGGAGTTGAAAAGGGTCATGTTTTGCACGCATTGTGCACATATCTCAAGAAGGAAAGATGGGACGGATCTCATGTTTAGTATGTAGGTATACTGCGTAGAGTACAATAATCAGATAATTTTTTGTGGAAGTCCAAGGTCATTTACGGTCAAATTGATAAAAGTGATAAATTGATAAAATGGCATTGTGCCCGTAATGGTTGTTACATGTTGGTTGCGACGTGATAAATTACTGTAGTATTACAAACACCAAGCATGTTTAATACCCATTCTTGTTTGTACAATATTTTTGATTCATGAAAAGAAAGACACAGAAATCATCAAATCCACAATACTTAAATTTGTGCATTTTGGGTCTGCATTTCATGCCACCAGATTTCTGTGAAGTTCTGTAGAATGCTCAAGAGTCACAGTAAAATCTAACATTACGGGGTTTTCCCCAACTGGCAGTTTGTCATGGCAGAACAGTGCTGTGTAAAGATGAAGAGCATTTTTGCAGGTCATGATAAAGGATTTCACATCAAATTAAATAAACTTTCTATGCTGTATTTATGTATCTTTTCATCTGTCTGTTTCTCTTTCAGAATGCTGCAGAAATTCTTCTAAGGTCAAAATATCATTACTTTCAGAGAGAGCACAAATATACAGAAAAACAAGTAGTCAATACCTCGTCTCCTTTGCCTTCATCTGCCAAAGAAAACCAGGACAGAAATTCCAACATCATTGAGTTATATTCAAAGTTCGAGGACTACCTTGGGGATAGTATTAGCGTAAGGTTATGTTTTGAAGGTCCGTACAATTCCCTCACACCAAGTGTTGGGGAAATTGACACCAAAGTGTCACTTCAAGACTTAGTGAATGAAAAAGTTCGGTACAATGGAACAAGATTTGAAAGGAAGAAAGAGAGGACTGAAGATGATGAAAACCAGGCCAAAATCAGGTTTCTGAGTCGCCCACCCAAACTGGGAGGTTACGGAAGAGAGGGCCTCAGGAAAAGACCAGGAAAGGCCATGAAAAGGCAAAGGTCCCGTTCTCAAAGTTTCAAAGAGGCTTTCCCTTTGGCTAAAAATGTCAGAACATATGGAAAGTTGAATCTCTCCAGCCTTTTAAATTTGCCAGGGTACATTGAACCTCTCCCTGTTGGTACAAGTCCTCTGAATGGAAAAGAAGACACAGTTGTATCCTCTGAATCAGCCATTTGGAAAATAAACCAGAAGATGAAGACAACCGGAAAGAAGAAACATCTAGCAATAAATCAGTTGAGAGGTCCAACACCATTTTATCTTGGAATGATATTATAGGTGTTGTGAATAAACTGCTGCATTACATTTAGTTGTGTTGAAAAAACATTTGTAGTGCAACATCAAGTGTGAAGCATGAGGCCTATAAAGAATGGGATTAAGATGTATCACTATCAATCATTTGATTAGTAATTCTTTAGACTAAGCACAGGTCTAAAATCAAAAGTGGGTGGCTACAATTATGACTAAGTACAGGTTTAAAATCAAAGTTGGATAACCTCAAGTCAAGGGGCAAAGTCCCTGCTTGGTCCCAGGTGGGAGGGGGAACCCCTAGAGGCTCCTAGGTGTTGGGGTATTGGTGATGTATTAAAGCCATCATATGATCGGTAATTCTGTAGACTAAACACAGGTCCAAAATCAAAGTTGGATGACTACAATTATGACTAAGTCCAGGTTTAAAACCAAAGTTTGATAACTTCAAGTCAAGGGGCAAAGTCTTTGCAGGGCCAGTGGCGAAGCCCCCAGAAGCTCCTAGGTGTTGCAGTATTTGCGATATATTAAAATTTATCATTTGATGGGTAATTCTACAGACTATACATAGGTGTAAAATCAAAGTTGGTAACTCCAAATATGACTAAACACAAGTTGAAAATCAAAATTGGATAATGTCAAGTACAGGGGCAAAGTCCCTGTAGAGGCCCAGGTGGTGAACCCCCTGGGTGTTATGTTGTGTGTCATCTATTAAAGCAGGAAGGTGCAGTTGAGAAAGAGATGAGATACAACAGAAACTCCTTCCTTTGAAGTAGCCTACTTTCCACCAAAATCACTTCTTATGTTCACCACTTACAGATTCAGTGGGATTAAATTGATTAACGCAACAGGTCCACGTCGTCTGCTCCTTTGAAAATTTTGTCCATAGTTATGACATTGCTAGTCGTTATTCTGGAAAATTAGTTTTCACTTCCGACGTGTTCTTATGCCTGTTGCAGTAGAAAAATTTGATATCGTGTAACTTGTTGAACATAGATACACTGTCTGCAAACTTGCAAAAGTTATTGAAAATGGACTGAATGCTACCTGTAGAATATAGACTTATGACCTTTTTTTGTCATTTTCATATGGCAAAGGTCTATGTCTTATTCTTACAAACCAGTCTGTCTTGATTGTTTTGATTTTTGATACAACTTGTCAACCTATGTCAACATATAGTTTGCCAACCAACATATATGTAGCATGAGCAGCTTTGGAGGTGTTCAATGATGCTATCATTCCCTATACTCAAGTGAAGTATTAAACTTCAACACAACCTTAAAGAGTACATAACTGTGTATCAAAGTGTTATTTTGGTGATACTGATATAAGTGGATGCTCCCTGGGTTATCTGTACACTTCATTAAAGAGTGGGACTGTCAGGTGTCAAAACTGTAAGACATCAATTTGTTTCTTTCAATGTTCATGTAATAAGTTTACATTCACCCTTTCACAATGTATGCTACTTTAATTAGTGTAATGTTGGCTTTTTAGCAAAGCTTAATGTTTTCACAACATCAAAATAAAAACAGAAAGAACATGGCTTGTGTTTCTTGTACATAGCTGTCAGTGTCAAAGGACGTTGCTTGTATAATATATTTGCTGTATTGTACATTTGCTGTTGCACTATTGCTTTAAAGGTTGTGGATATGACAATCTATGTTTCAGAAAATTGGATGTATTAATCATTGAAAGTAACCATCAAAATCCATTAAATATTGATGATTTTACAGACAAATTCTTGACTTATACTTTCATCATGAATAGACATTGACTAAGATATGATTTCAAGAGAGGGACTCGCTTTATATATCGTATGTTACCCTTTGTTTCCTCAACCTTTGTTTGAAGGACAACTTAGAATTTTATATGCCCCAAGGGTTTTGTTTTGGAACTGTGTATTTTTTATTCCTTGCTGAAGGTAAAAGGAATCAATGTGATGGTGATGTCATGTGTATGTGTGTGTATGTGTGTGTGTGTATTGTGATTCCTTGCTTGTAAACTCGATATCTCAAGAAGGGTAACCTTGACTGATCTCATACTAGGTGTGTGGGTTGGTCAGAATGAGTAGATGATCCTTATTGTTTTTGGTGAAGGTCAAAGGTCATTTGAGGTCATCAGAAGTTATAAACATGGTATCTCAAGAAGCATAGTCTTGACTAATTTCATACTTAGTGTGTGGGTTTGTCATAGTGAGTAGATGATTCCTATTGATTTTGGTGAAGATCAAATTTCGTTTGAGGTTACCAGTGGCTGTGAAAGCACTTAAAACTGCCTAGTACACACAGTCATCAAAAGAGCGTATTGTAGACATGCTTTCTTTAGAGTGGTAAGGTGTTTGAATTTCAAAGGTGGTATGTACATGTACTGCATTTTTCATTAATATTGGCAAGGAATCACAAAGTCCTATCACTTTCTTGTCTTCTTTGCAACTATTGATATCACTTACCAAGAAAAACCCAGTAATTGAGATAAAATATAGGCCTAACAAAAGAAGTACTGAATCGGTGCAATGTTCCTTGCCATCATATTCACATTTTTGTCAAACTTTGAAACAATATCTCAAAATGGGTAATAGATAGAAACACAAATCTAATGGATTTTCATTCAGGGTTTCACTCTACAACTTTTAAATAAGCCAACTCTTTTCTAGATGATGGTCACATGACCTTTAAACAAAGCAATGGCTCATAATGATAAGATGGTAAATTTAAAGTTGGTTGTATGTTGTGAATAAGGTGTGTGCATTGAATAAAATGGGTCTCATCCTTGGAAGGAAATGTCAATAGATGTTTGAATTCTCATCATTTTTTCTTTTTTTGAAATATGATTTGATTTTGTGCCATTCATGTTTACAAAATGTTAAATAATCTTCAAAATACTAATAAGGATAAATTCTTCACCAGACAATCCCTATGCAGTCTCTGCAAGCATAGAAGCATTCCCACTTACACCATCATGGTTTTCTAGCAGAGCAGTCAGTAAGTTTGTGGAACAGTTTATGTGAGGATGTCACCTGGACCTGCAGTTAACGTTCTTTCAAAATGATCGGGTAACTGTTAGAGAGGACTTTTTAGTGGAAATTGTACAATTGCCAGCTACAAGAATTGGGAGAATTGTTAAAGTCGACTGCTGCTTTACAATACATCACTGCAACTACTCTGGAGGGCATTACAAGGTTTTGCCTTACTTTTGTCCCCCTGGTCTAGTTAGTCCAGTAGTGTGGAGAAACAAAATATAAATTGTTTCAGTACAATGTAAATGGCTTGTGTCATTCCAGCATGGGATCATCACACACACAGTTAAAACACCACTTGGACATTTTCACAGGTGTATAACATTTTGTCGGTGAATACATTTGGCTTGTGCTTTAGTGCCTTTCTTCTAGGCCACCTTCAGTCTAATGATTGGGGAGACACTTGTTGCCATATGTCATTGATAGGACATAAACTATTTAAGTGGAGTGCCATTGGTTGACATTTGATAAAAAAAAACCCACCAGATCATTGGCAATGGCATTTCCGAGCCCTTTTTTCTCCTATCTATTTATGCCTTACCTCAGTCCTAATGTTTTAAACATAAATTCATTTTCAATTTATTTTGTGGGGGGGGGGGGAGGGGGGGGGGTTAAAACATGATTTGGGGAGCCTAACCACCACACCCCCTCCCACTTCCTCCCTTATGTGGCTGCACCACTTATGCTTGTTTCCTCCTCTGCTTCCTGCTGTTTTTCACTCATATTCTTAACATTATAGTTGACTTATGTCACAACTTATACTGTTCAATTACATCCTAATATATTTTGAGCATTAGATTTCTTATAAAATGTCTCAATTGCATTTTAAAGGCAGTTATAACTGTCTTGTAGAAGTTAGATATGTGGTTGATCAACAGGGCTCTTGAAATCATGGCGTGAAAGTCATGAAAATGTAGGAAATTGTTTCAAGGCTTGGAAAGATTTGAAATTCAGGAAAACTTTGTTAAGTCCTAGAAAAATCCTGGAAATTTTCACAACGTGACATAGTCTGATCTTTTGTGTAATACATTTGCACAAGAGATGCTTTCGGATGAAAAAAAAAGCATGTGAAAATTTTGGGGTCGCTTATTGAAAGAAAAAAAAAGAATATCACAAGGAAACACAACACAGAGTGCGCACAAAAATTGTAGAGTTTTATGTCCAGCACACATCACCCCACCTCCTGCAGAAATCTAAAGCTTAAATGCACTTTTGGCTAATTCTAAAAAAAAAGAGGCCTCCTTGAGTCCTTGCTTCCTCCATTATCACCTACATGTACTATTGTTTCAGTTTTTATTTGGGTTTTAGAGAGGCCTCATGGGACTCCAAGAGACTAATATCCTTGTACTCTGTGTGAAATGCCTTAGCAAATTTACTGTTCCAAAAATTTTGGCAAAACTGGGGCTTCTAAAGTAATGTTAAGTCACTACAAAAGTTCACCTATTTGTTCATTGTGGATTTGGGGAGTTATACATTAATGAATGCTTTCAGTATTCCTTAAAGTCAGCAAACAACATTTTCTCCAGTAAAAAAAAAGACAGCAAAAGATACAGTTTGTCACTGTAAAAACTCCAGGGTTTGTGTCTCATTTTCCTTTGAGAGGAAAGTGCAGTCACCCCAATTTGTATGAGTATAGTCATGGATGGCCCTTTTGAATTGGTAAGCATATAACAAGTTTAAGGGCAAAGGAGGGCAAAAGCCTCATAAAATGCTCTGTAATGCTCAGACCCCCCCTAAAGAAAAAAAACCGTAACCAAACTAATATCCAACAAACCCAACATAATCAGATTCTCAATAAAACGTCAATGTTACCTTCGAAGCTATTTACAACCCAACTCAGGCAGACTTCCACTCATTGGCAACTCTGTGAAAGAAGCTAAATTTTCTCACATCAAGCCTAGAGAAGCATTTCACCAGCGAGCTTCTTACGATGGCCACGAACACGGGAATTAGGACAAACTAGATTTAGCCAATGCTTGGAAATAGTGGGTGACTGCTTGTTCCCGTTAACAATATAGCAAGCTGCAATTGTCATTGCCCTCACTAATTGTTGGGTGCTCCTGAAGGTTTGTGTTCGATCGATTGGTCAACGTTATTAGTTCGAGTGCCATTATACCAGGAGTCCCCCCACCCGGTCACAGGCAATGCCTTGCACTATTTTCTAAGAAATAATTTCGCAATAAGCAGAGGCTAATCCTCTTACCAGTACTAATTTACCCCCATAATGCAAGGCAGCAAGTTTCTTATCGGTACTTATGCAAAAACTTCCCAGCTGTGTGTGGTGAAATCATTAGTGGACCCAGTATGCATGAATGAAACAGTTCGTATGTTGGTGATGGTAATGTACAAGTAACTGGAACTGTGTCACATCGTAGGTTAAGTACCGTATGGAGTGACTTCACTGCGTGTGTTTTGTGATACGAACTTCGCAATTAGTCGGACGTTGACAAAGATCATTGACGTTAATAGCAAGCGTGTGTGATTTCGACTATCTAGAATACTTTCAAAGCCATTTACGGAGTGCGATCAATTTGCAAGTTGGAAAGGGAATTAGCACCTGGTGATAGTGTTTTGTTCACAGGTCTGAAAGTGTAGTATAACGTCACTCTTTAGTGTCGTGCCAGATTCGTACCAGCAAAAGGTGCAATGCGTATGTTGTAGTTGTGACGTTACTTGTGAGGCTGTACAGAAACCGACTCGGTTAACGTGAAACACTGCACAAGTCTGCAGCAGTTCCACTTACACGACGAAGCCACTCTTCCACTACTAGGGCTTCAAATTTGGATTGGATCATAAGTATCAAGGGACCTGTAGATTACATTCCAAAGGCAGCCATGGGTTCTGATTCTTCAAAGCAAATGGAAGTATCCGAGGCTCAGAAATCCTTTAAGCAAAGGAAAACATTTAGTAAGTGCATGATCTCTCTCTAGTCTAAGTATAGCATTAGTGGTACAGTATGTTATCTAACTCCAAGTTCGGGCTTAAGTCCTAACTTTAGAACTAAGGTGGTAAGCCCAGGACTTTAACCCGCAGTTTCCAGGCCTCACAGTTTGTCCCATGGCATAATTCAATGAAGGCCCAATAGTGACAACTGACATGTAAGTTACTTTTTATGGTAAAAGTCGTTTTTACAACATTACATTGTTCCTACTAAGTACTATGTTGTCGCACTACCATCTGGAGGCCAATGCCTATTCCATTCCTACAAATGCATACCCTCCAGTCAAAACTCTAGACCAACCCTCCCCCCCCGCTATTGGTCAAAGCATCCCACGCCAAATCATCGCTGGGTTTGTTAGCAGTTATTATTCTTATAGTTATTATCTAGTTATTACCCCAGAAAAATACAAATTTCTTGATAATTTATGCCTATGCTACAGCAATACTTTCAACACGGTAAGTGCAATAATAAATAGTGCAATAATCAAACACGGAAAGTAGTTTAGTTTAGTTTAAAAAAGGATCAGGAGGGACAATTAAGTCCCCATCAAGGACCCTGAAAAAAAAGATGACAAAAATCAAACCCGGTCACAGATCCTAAAGTACTTGTCCTGTGCATTCTTAAACCCATTTACACTTCTTGCCATCACTACATCCTCAGGCAACCCATTCCACTCATTCACTACCCTCTGAGAAAAGAAGTAACGACGAATATTGGTCCTACTTTGAACCTTCTGGAGTTTAAGACAATGACCTCTAGTAGTTTTACTATTAGCAAACTTGAAAAAATCAGAAAATGATAAACTATCAAATCCATGAACAATCTTATAGACTTGTATCAAATCCCCACGTAATCTTCTCAGCTCAAGTGAAGTGAGATTTAAAAGACGTAACCTGCTGTTATAGGGGACACCCTTGAAGGCCCTAATCAATCTAGTAGCCCTGCGCTGGACTTTCTCAAGTAACTCCTTATCGTTAGAAAAATATGGGTTCCAGGCTTGAACAGCATACTCTAAATGGGGTCTAACCAACTGCTTATAGAGTCTAACAACAATGTCTTGCTTAAGGAAACTAAAATTTCTCTTAACCATACCTAAAATCCTATTTGCTTTTTTAGCTGCTTCAACACACTGCTTAGCTGGCTGTAAAGAAGAATCTATGTGTACACCTAAGTCCTTTTCAACAGAAACCTCTTGCAGTGACTGTCCATTTAAAGTGTACGAATACCTAGGATTATTATTGCCAATATGCATTACCTTGCATTTATCAATATTGAACAGCATTTGCCACTCCTGAGACCAAGTGAAAACCCTGTCTAAATCCTTCTGAAAACTTTTTGAATCACTTTCAGAGGAGACCTCAGAATACAGTTTGGTGTCATCAGCAAACTTCTTGGCTCTACACACAATATCAGCATCAATGTCATTAATGAAAGCAATAAACAGGAGAGGACCCAACACAGACCCCTGGGGGACCCCACTAGTAACCTTCTGCCAAGAAGAAGCGCAACCATTTAAAACCACCCTCTGTTTCCTATTACATAACCAATTCTGAATCCAGGTCAGTAAAGTACCACAGATACCCATACTCTTTAATTTAAGCAAAAGACGCTGGTGGGGAACCTTATCAAAAGCCTTCTGAAAATCCAGAAAAACAACATCAACATACTTCTGCCTATCCAATGAACTAGTAACATCTTCCATGAACTCCAAAATATTGGTGAGGCATGACCTTTTTTGACAAAAGCCATGTTGAGACATGTGATAGGAATTTGAAAGAGGTAGGTCAACGGATTGACAAATAACCTATTCAAGTGGAATGATTGGTCTTTCGTGCGCACATAGTACACCTAACATTGTTTTGTGCCGAAAATGTACCTAACTATATTTCCAGCAACTGGTCTGACCATCCTCAGTTGCATTAGTCATACGGGGACGTTTTGACACGGGGACGTTTTGGCACGGGGACGTTTTGACCAACAGCGGGGACGTTTTGGTACGGGGACGTTTTGGTTAAGGTACTGTACGTTTTGACTGGTAAGCGTTGTGACAGTTACCTCATATAATACTACAAGGATGTTTGAATAAAAAGCAGGGACATTTTGGCAGCAAAAGAAAGGTGATGTTTGGGTCTGCATAGCCCAACAATCTGCAGACCTGTCAACTCTCCTGGTTTCACCTGGAGACTCCCGGTTTTTGTCCAGATCTCCCCCCTCCCCCCCTTCTGATTTCTGACATTTCCGAAAATAGCCAAAACAGTCAGCACAAAGGCTTATTTGAGTAATTGGCCATAAAGGTATATATAGTGCATTGAAAAATCAAATTGCTGTTTACAAAATTTTCAACTGTCATATGGTAGATTAGGGGATCTTAGTTTCCCCACCGGGTAGTTTCCTCTCCTGATTCTCCACCCCCTAAAGTCATGGGCAGAAAATAATGTTCAGTATTAAGATTTTACATGTTTTTCTATTTCCTGTTTATTTCAGTGGACTTTCTGTCAGTGTTTTTAGGCATAAACACCAAAATGTGTGTCAGTTCTGCTTATCCTGGCCATTAGTGTTGATTTGATGTCTTAAAAATAGGCCTCAAGGTTAATTTGGCTAAGTTTAGGGAACCTCTTGAACTGTCTAACAGGGTTGATTGATTGAAATCATGATATAAATCATGATTTTTATTAACAAAAAAGCATGATTTAAATCGATTTATTTTAAGTCATGATTTTTTTGAAAAAATAAAAAAATCAACAAACCTAGCTGCTTTCTAAACATGTTTTCAGAACGGAGGCAAAAATTTAGTGTTTGAAAAATGTTTTTAGTGTTTTCAGCATGTTTTCTTAGCACTTTTTTCAGCGTACTTCCACTAGTATGACATGAGTTATGTTCATGAAGATTAATATTTGTACAAATCTTCATATCATGTCATTATTTCCACCTCTAAAACAGTATTTTCTGCCTCCAAAAATCAGGAGTGGACAACATTATTTTCTAGGGGCGGAAACCACTTGGGTGGAAACTAATGTAATCAGCAGATTACTGATATTACACCAATAGCAGGTTGCTTTGTAAGTTCGAGTTGTTAGTTTATGAACTGCCGTAAAAAGGTGACACATATAGCTGCAATGTAAGTGGCAATAGGCCTACAAGGTCAACTAGTGCTGTGCAAATGTGTGATGATTCTCTTGGTGGGACTGTTTTTTGTTGAAAATTACCATCCTCCCTATTTTTTTTTCAATAATCTCACGATTTTTTGGCTCTGGGAAATGTCAATCTCCCTATTTTTTGTTGAGACCAGTTGGCAGGTCTGAATATCATTCTTGTACTGTTACATATATGTGCTTTAAATATGCTGTTTTTATTATCATGTGATCATTTCTCTTACAAATATTTGCACATCAAAAACAAGTCATAGATCATCTACAGTATATACATTAAACTGCAATTAGTGCACATATATCCATTCTTCTTTTTAACAGGTCAAAGGAAAGAAGAAGTTGCAGGCATAAGAGCAAAATTTCCCAACAAAATTCCTGTAAGTGCTTTCATTTGTTTTGTTTCATCGTTGTGACTTAAAAGCAAGAGATATTGATGTACTGTTTGTCTTTCACAGACTTTCCAACTTGACAATGTTATAAAAACAACATGCATGTCAGTCACATTAATTTGAAAAAGCAGTTCTTGGGATGAATAGCAGTTCTGTATTTATACCTTTGATAAAGGAACTTTACATTTCAGTGTGATAGTTTGAAACTTGTTCTTTATGCACACATAATTTACTGCACAAGGTTTGTATGTACTATTCAGCTTCACAGCCAGAACTAAAGTGTTTCCTGATCAAAATCTATGCTCTCCAAATTAAGTGAACTGTAGCTAGTATTGGCCCTAGGTAGCAATCAACTCAGTGTTGGGCATGCTCCTATTCTCTCCCAGACATCCGTGGGACACTTCAGACCTTGCCCCAAGTGTTGATCATGTAATTGTAAGTAACCCTGTGTAATCTGCATTAACTTTACTCGAAGCACTGGCAGGAAACTGATTGAATAATAAATCCCACGGAAAGACTCCTGTCAAAGGGAAATCACACTTCAGGGGCTGTGCAGTGGCTGAAAATATTGCAGCCCATCCAGATACTGTAGCAGTCAAGACCAGACCCTGGGTCAGACAAATACTAAGGTCCTGGCAAACAGCAGACCAGCTGCAAAACTTCCACCACTGAGGTTTGGGCCAGGACTCAGCCTCCCGATATTTTTTTTTGTGTGTGTGTTCCACAGCACCTGTCATAACAGTACTTTACTGATGCAGTAGTGTTAGAGACGGATAAGTGAGTTGCAAAGTAAAAATATAAAAAAAAACAACTCACCTGGTTGCATATATGTTTATGAGCAACAAACTAATTCATCCCTATAACACTTGACATTCTTATTGATTACATTGATTAACATTCATGAACATTCTTACAGTATCTCTGAGTTCTTTTGGGATGGCCCACAATGTTTGAATTACCCTAATCAAGGTAGCCAAGCTGCTCTTACAGGCCTGCTGAAAGGTATCACGTATTCATGCTGCCGAAACCCCATTTGAAGAGAAATAGAAATTAAATAGAATAAGAAAAGTAAACAAAGGGGGAAACCAAATAAGTTATGCATGATTAAGAAACAAATAGTATATTCTTCATTCCAGTAATTAAATAAGTGCATTTGACTCCTCCATGCATCTAGTCATATATCTTGCTAAAAACCTGCAGAACCTACACTGGTTGCTGAATTCTACATTCTTCCAGTACCTTGCACCTACAGTAGTCTCCTAACCAACTCCATACATACTAAAATCTTTACAACTGTTGGCAAACGTTTGTATTTATCCATACCATAGCTATTGTAGTACAAAGATAAGGTTAATGGAGGCAAGGTTGGCCCGGAATTATTGGGCTTGTATTTACTGTCTGGTATTTCCCGCCCGGAAAACATTATACATTTAAGTGGACAATATTGGAAAATAATGGGAAATATAACTAAAATAAAAATCACAAGTTGACTTTTATCATTGTATTTGAATTTATTACAGCCTTGGCCACATAAAAGTAAAACGAAAGAAAAAGAGACGTCATTCGTTCCTTGCAGGCATTACTGTACCTACAATTTTGAAGATGAACATCACTTGTTTTAATATGGCAACTATATCGCAACTGTAACTCTCTCTGTGAGCCTTAAATACAAAACTAAATGTGTTTGGTTCCGCTTGAAAATGGTAGGCCGATATGTACGAAGGCACAATTGACAGAGTTCCCTTCAGGTTATTTAATCTGTGAGGTGCATCTAGTTTCCATTTTTATTGTCAGGTTAAGCATCTGTAGCTTATATCTAGCCTAGAGTACTAAGTACTGCATCCACCCTACAGTTTGCTGATGGTGCAGGACCCTGTGATGGTGTGCCGAATAAAGTGCACAGACAACTGATCTGAAACAAATATATTTGGCAAACTATATATATACTTTGAAATAAACGGCATGGAATGGAGACAGTGTTCTTGAAGAATTCACTGAAGGTACCTAGTGGACATGTCAACACGCAAACACAACACTATAATCCATCAGGCCCCCCCTCCCCATGGCTTGAGAATATGTAATAGGGGTTTAGTACCTTAGTATTGCAGCTAAATCCAGATTAAACTGAAAGCCATCATGTTTGCATCATACATTTCATACTGAAATTCTTAAATTGCAAATTTTAGAAAGTAGTTATTAAAATTAAAATTTTCTGTTAGCCTCTTTGAAGTAAATTGCAAGTCTTTTTAGATAGTAGGCACTGTTTAGACCATGTTTATTTAATTTGGACCTCCCAAGCATAGCCTACTTTATGTAGTTAATAACATCTCCCTGTATTTCCCTATATTTACTGGCATTGGCCAGTATTTCCCAACATTTCCCTACTATTTCCTAGCCTGGCTGGGAAATGTTAATATTTCCCAGGTAATATCCAACCCTGATTGGAGGGCACGCTTGCAACATGTGTGGTCCCACTCAAAAGTTTAAATGTGCAATATGGGCTCTTTGATTCAAAAGATTGGCCATAGCTGCTATGTACCATACATTTCAAAATAATTGTAACCATCTGTAATGATCCACCTGCTAGGCATACACTGTAAGTGTGCAAAGTGCATAATCCACTTCATAAAACATGAACCACAGTACAGTAGATGTTCATAGGGAGTCTGCTGGGGGCATGGGCTCAACATTAGGGTGACTATTTGAGAGCATTACTTTACTGAAGCAACTTTGCCCTTGGAGCCTCTGTTGTCTTGATCTAAATGCTCAAGGATGGCTCAAACTATATTTGGCATTGGTTCCATCAAAATTAGTGGTATTGTGATGGCAATAGTAATCGGGACCTCGTAATGGTTACTGCTTCTGAATTTAACAAATAAATTAGAAAATGACCGTGGATCTTCCTGATATTCCCAAGGTTAAAGTCTAATCTGGTAACCTCAATCCAACAGAAAGGTTTCACCAAAGCCGTGTTCCCATTTGAGTGAGCGCAGTGGATCAAGATCTACCGCGCTAGATCAAACTCTAATGGGAACGCGGATCAACAACGCTCACTCAAGATCAAGATCCACCGATTTTGATGCACCCATCGGGGTAGATCAGATCGACCGCTCTGGATCAAAGTTCGTAATGGGAACACATCGGTAGATCAAGTGACCCTGGATCTCCGGTTTATTCCTTCCCGGCATGCATTTGCTTTCCGGTGGCAAACCCGGGTAATTAGTTCTAACTTAAGCCTCGCTGGGCACGTCGCTAGTAGGGCAAGTGTATACACCATAGTGCAGTAGTGTAGTGTACATGTACAGCGCACATTTTCTGCCTGTATTTCGCTACTGATTGACCGAGAAGGGGCTAAGTTACTGCAATTCTGGTAATGGTACTAATTTAGAATCGGTAGCAATCGGACAAGGTACCAGGTATAATTAAAAGAACTAGCGAGCACGTTCATATGGTACGGATTTTAAAGTTGCGCCCTGATAATTTATAAGAAATTTGGTCTGTTCGTTGACTTATTTTCGGTATGTTGCTTTTTTAAACAATTTCTTCTTACATCTGCTCTGTTACCGATAAATTGAACCCCTGATATAAAGTGTATATAAACTGCCGAATGGCATTTTAGTGCAACAAGAGCAACATTCGTCAAGTGGTCAACTGCCTTCGATGTAATAAACTCTTAACTGAGATAGAAGCACTAGCAAACTTGCCAAACCAGCAATGTTTACCTCCATATTAAAAAACAAATGACGTTCTTGACATGTGTTAATACCTCACGCTCCTCAGTACGTAGTGGAAGTGGGAACAAAGTTAGTGCAAAGCTGCAAAATTATGATATGACCAATACTATGCTGCTGTTGTAGTGTGCATGCAGTTAGCAACACCCGCACATGTACATTTTTGTGATACAGTGCTAGTGTGCGATATCCGACTTGTAAACGTTGGTGACCTTTTCGTGCTTACGCAATGTGTTCATATAACATGTTGATCTACCACGCTCACTCAAATGGGAACGCGGTTCTGGATCAAGTTATTCGACACCACTCGATGCAATAAAACCATGATCCACCGCGCTCACTCAAATGGGAACACGGCTAAAATTGCCATTCATTCAAAATAATCTGGTCACGTTTGATGTATAACATCTTAAGTATACAGCTGTCTGTACAAGATTGAGTGATATGAGGTCAGTTTGTGGTTGTTGTCTTTACTGTTCCAAAGCAAGCGTATACATGATATATAAATCTTTCACTCTGCACTGGATGGTTTGTGTTACTTTACTCTTGAAGATAACACTGTAGATAGATAGTTACCTGATGGGCCATGATGTGACAGTCTCATCTATAGGTACATAGCTCTATGAACGAAATGGACCAATTGCAGTAATGAAATCACTGAACATGCTTGTTTTGTGTTTTTAATGAGATAACTTGGTGCAGATACAGTGCAGAGAATTTCTCCTGTGAGGGGAAAGTACTTTCTCCTTTCTTTCTGACCCAATCTTCTGCTTAAACAGTAAACCTTCCCATGTCTGGTTTCAATTATATGCCACAGGTGCCTGATATGAAAAATTTGCACACTCATCAAAATGGAAAAACTGCATAATTTAATGATTACTTATTTAAATTTCTATCACAAGAAAAGTAAGTTGTGGTACTTAGTATTGCCAGCATTGTAGGGCTACAGTATATTCAGCCCACAGTGGGTTGTTTCATATAATTTATTCTACACAACTACTGTAGGGTGCAAAGCTTGTCACTCACTGTAAGCATACAGTATGCTGTGCAAATTCAATGGATTAAATACTGTTATTTCTTCAGCAGGATTTTGTGCACCTCTTCTAATTATGCGATCATTTAAACATTGCATGTATACATACAGCACAGTACATTCAAGGCATCATCAGTGTTGCACTGCTGCTGCTGTTGCCACTGCTGCTGTATAATTATGCCAGACTGATGACTGTGGTCGATGGTAGTAATAATACAGTAGTTGAAGGGATTTTAACTTCTGTGCAATCACTGTGTAGGTTATCATGTGCTGTACTCGGGCTTGTATTGCACAGAATGTGAATACCTGCAACTTTTGGTTCCTTTCATTTTGTGTGTACTGTGTGTGTGTCTGTGCCTGCTATGTTGGTTCAAACTTCTGTACTGCAGGCTTCCAACTAAATTGTCAGTATGTGAGAAGATAAAGGGATAGGGAGTATTGCGTCTGTTTAGAAAATGCCACTCCCTCCAGTATAATACTGCACATCTTCTCTCACTGAATGTTGGAATGATAAGAAGCATTTGATCATCAAAGGCAATGGAGGATTACAGTATGCCTGCATTTAAGGCTGCCACCTCTAGTTAGTAACAGATCCAGGACTCCACGTTTGGGGGTCAAGAATTTTTTAGAGTGTACAGACAGTCTATGTTTACTTGGTCTCATTTTGTTCTTGGCTACATTCCCATTGTACTCTCAAGCACTGAAAATACCCAAATTAAGTAATGAAATGTCTTTCTGTGGATCAGTTGATCTTCTTTTTTCCCTTCTTCTTAAGTAATGCTTCTGATGATAGAAGTACAACTCTTGTAAACCATAATGTCAAAGGACTGTCTGATTCCTTGCCAATATTTATGAAAAACAAAGGACAACCAAAATACCAATTTTGAAGTACATATGCCATCCAGTGTCTGCAAGGTCTTACAAACTATAACTTCTGCTGACGTCATGTGACCTTTGACAAAAAAATGACAGATCATCAAGAGCTGGCAATGTTAACAGTCTGAACTTTCAGCGACATTCGCTGAGATACTGTACCTTCCTCAATAAGTTTTCAAACTGTCAGCTCTGGTGATCTCAAATGACCTTTGACCTATATGAAAGCAGTAGGGATCATCTACTCACAATGGACAACCTTTACACTGAGTGTGAAGTTCCATCAATTTTCCCTATGTTTAAAAGGTTTTCAAACTGTGACCTCTTGTGACCTCTCGTGACCTTTAATCTCCCAAAAATATGACAGAGATCACCTACTGATCAAGAGCTACTAATGTTCAAAGTATGAGGTTCTAGCAACATTCAGTTACTGAAATCTTCCTTAATAGGTTTTAGACTATAACATTGGGTGGCCTCTTCTGACTATTGACCACCATGAAAAGGAAGCATCTACTCACAATGTACAACCTTTACACCTAAAGTAAAGTTTCAGCAACTATTGAGATACTGTACCATGTTTACAAGTTTTCAAACTATGACCTCTACTGGTCTCATGCAACCTTCCACCGCCCTAAAACTTGACCCAGGGGGTCTCCCTGTTTGCCTACGTAGATGTCAGCTCATTCTAGGTGACTCAGGACCCCAAGTCTGAAGAAATGTCCAGCTCACGCTAGATATACTGGAGCGAGTTGGTTGGGTAGTCAACCTCAAAAAGTCAAACTTAGCTCCATCGCAGGTCATACCCTTCTTGGGGCTGACAATCTGCATGCCCCTTGCATAGTGATAACTCAAGCACATTAGGATTAACCAGGGCTTCATGGAAAGGGGGCATTAGTCTGGTATTAGACTGGAGGGCACCAAGGACAGTGTTAAGGGTGGTGTTGAGACAGGTTAGTGAGGTCGTTTGTTAATGACCAAACTAGGTACTTTTGGGATGTTTACAAGTCAAGGCATCACCTGCACACACATACATGTACACACACATGCCATCACTTTCTTACAGATTCCTTGCCTGCCTTTGGCAGGATCAGAAGTGAGAAATTTGAGAAATTTTATTTTGTGTTATTACTTTTGGTTCCATTTTTAATTTTGTGGGTGGTGCAGGTGGTTGAGGCTGCATCACCTGTTTTATCTGTCTACCCGCTTTTCTCTCCGCTCCCACCTTCCCATGTTTCACATGGTGCAACTCAACTGCTGGAGCACTGACTTGGGTACAAGAGATTTTGAGTACTTCAAAGAATGTTGTCTAAGCCCTGACCTTATGTAATACTTTACTGTGAACCAATAGATTTTGGCTCCTTCCTTCAACAGGTCATAGTGGAAAGATACTACAAAGAGACCCAGCTACCATTGTTAGACAAGACTAAATTCTTAGTACCACAGGAGTTAACGATGAGTCAGTTTGTCACAATTGTAAGGTAGGTCAAACCAATTTTTTTTCTCTCTCCTTGTGGTTTCAACCACAATCACTGGCACAGGTCTGTGGTGTGTGGTTCAAAGTGTTTTTCACAGTAAAATCCATCAAGGAACAAGTTGTTGTCATCTTGTTTGTTGCAACAGAGTACCCAGTTGTGCCAACCAACTTGAAATCATTTCCTTTTCCTGGTGGGATCAGTAAATTTTTCTAAACTTCACAAATGTTTCAAAGGAATGGGGATCAGTGTACTCCTTCTGTGGAAACGTGTATGATGTTACTATGAGTGAAGCTGACTGCTAGAACAAAATAACAAACTTACATTTACACTGATTATTTATCCTGTGTTTGTATGCGTTATACATTGTACAGTATGTGATACTATACGCCTGCAGAGATTTTGTTTTGGTGTTATTTACATTAAGTTGTGAATTGTGTTAATAGCATAACATGATTCTCCAGTCCCCATTAGGTGAGGTGGAACAAACCTAATAAGGAACTGACCACAGTTTATCTCATGTGTCCACACAATTTTAGCTTTTTCTGCCCTGTGTGCACTTACTGCAAGTAGTGAGAATAGTAAGGATTACTTATTAGTGAGATGGTAGAAGCAGGGTGTCAATTGTATAGGAAGAAACCACAGAATGTTGAAGTCACTGACCATCACTAATTACACTTCCCTGTCTGGTGCCTGCCAGGTCAGAGAAAAGGGTTCTAATGGGCATTTGTATAGCATGGATGTTTTCATGAACTCATCACTTTTAGTGCACAGTCAGAGAGATTTCTTCTATTGGTTTTGAACTATCTAAAGTTGTAACAGCATGACTGGATGATAAATTGTAGAAGAACTGTTATTTATTGTTTGTTATATGGAATAAACTGTTCATTCAGGGTAATACAGTGTATTATCTTAAAGGGACTCCTTGAGTTTACTTACAAATTAATGATATTTTGCACACCTGTTGAGTATTACTCACATGTTGACAGAAAGTGGAAGGATTTAAAGGGCTCATTGAATTGGTTCACAAAATCCCTGATATTTTGTCACATCTGTTGAGCTTAACTCATATGTTGATGTTAAATGATCAAACTAAGAGATTCTAAAGATCTGACAAACAACTGAAGCAGCAGAGGTAGGGTAATATAATGTGGACATCACTTCTTGAAAATCTGTGGCCAGACACTTTTTGCCACATTACTAAGCATAGGCAACTCATGTTAAAAAAATTGCAATTTCTCACATACTGTATTCAAGAAAAGTAGGGATAGATACATGAAATTATGTAATGGTTTCCTTCAAAAATGAACAATATCAACTCAATCAGCCTCTTTAAGAGGTTCTGAAGACCTGACTTTATAGAAGTACAGTAGGTAAACCAGAATGATGCCATGGAACAATAAGTGAAGCCCAAATGTATGGTAAAAGGCATTCTCTTGAAATATTGTAGGATGATATAACTTGCAAACAGTTACACATTTTGAGTAGTGCGGCTTTAACTAGACGCCCTTTCACTTATGTGTGATACATCCAATTCTAGTTTGTATCCTAGTGACGGTTTTGCACACCTGCTTATACCCCATGAGAAGGATGAAGTAAAACAATACTTTAATGCCAAGGAGATGGTTGTGATTCAAGTTAAGACCATGGGCTGATAAACCAAAAGGATTGGTAGCCTCCTTGGAATCAAGATAGACTGATGCATCAGAACGGGGCTGGTATTTGGTGGAGATACGAATGGAGCTGAAGAGGCAGAAATCTAATTTTTTGACTAGAAAATTGGAAATGTCCTGAAATAGCCATATGCAGATTTTGATGTGCAATGTAAATGTTATAATGTCTTGTAGTATAACTTGTAGCAGATGACATATACCAACGATATTGTCTACTTTCTAGTCCCGTATAAGCTTTATACAATTGTGACAATCAACAAGTGATACAAAAGACATTCTACTGTGTGACTTTGGTGGTTCCCAGCCGCATCAAAGAGTTTCATCTTCTTCCAAATAACAGCTCCCTTGTTGAAGTTAAAGCTGGTTTGCCATTGAGGAAAAGATACTGCCCATTATTGTTTGGCTTAATTTGTTCAGTGTGTGTGAGTAGTAACCTGATATCATTCTGGTTTATCTATTTCTAGGCCTGACACACAACTAAGGCTTCAGGGATAGAGCAGTTATAGAGAAATGTGCAATTTTCATACAGAACCGATAATATGTTTTGAACTGATATTTGTGAACGTAGAATGAAAGATTATTCTGAATTAGAAAGGATGGTAGCCGTCTTTTTGAGAAAAAGTTTCTCACAGGGAATTAATTCACTGATATGAAGCTCAAGAATAATTTGTTCACAGAAACTTCAAAATGATGCATCTTTCATTACTCAAGTTATGCATAATCCTCTGAGATTGAGCTTTTGTTTTTGTTTATTGATGAGCCTGAATGGTCGAACAATAATTAAAGCTATTTTATTTGTTTACCCTGTTGGTACATTGTGAATGCACTATATCCCTTAGATGAATCAATCAAGATCACTTATTCAAATCTGTGACCAGACACTTTTTATCATAAGGTAATGAGCATAGGCAATCCCTGGTTATAAAAATTACAATTTCTCACAATTTTTGGTTCTTTGCTGCATTGGCACAGGAACTTAAGGTTGGCATGTGTACAGTAGGAGTGCTATGTTGGTGTCAGCCTCTGCATGTTGGTGTTCTACTGTACAGTAGTTAATTTTATGGCTTATAGGGCAATAGCAAGTAATTAAAATATATATATACTTCAGTTTTGGGAGAGAAGTTCAAGAAACTTAAATTCTGACTTCCCGGTTTATTTTGAAAAATCTGAAGTGATATTCTAAAGACTTTGTTATTTTACACATTGTACACAGGCCTAATTTAAAATGATGTTTGGTTCAATGAAAAGCCTATAAAGAGTAACTTTGATCCATGGCTACTTGCTATATTTATAAAGACGACATTGTCAAAAAGAAAAGCAGATAATTTCACTTCCAATATGTAGTAAGGATTATATCATTTCAGTTTTGAACACAGAAATAATTAAAATGTTAAAAAGAGATTAGCTCATCATAGGAGAGACAAGTATCAGTTATTTCTGGAATCCTTCATGACGATCATTCACCACAGAATTTAAATTACCTAACAGGAAGTTGCAGCAATCGAGCATTTTATGTTATAATAGAATTGAACATGAAAACACCCACATGTAATGTTGCTGTCACACACAAATAGCAAATTACATTTGCATTACTCTTTTATTTTACCATAGAAGATGTTTAGTCTTGTTTTTATTTAGTCTTATCAACAACTTGACAATGGAAGTTGACCTTCCAAAACATGTAGTATTTTATTATAATCTTGGTGTACACTTTATATATTTATTGATGTTTTCCATCAAATCAGTGATGTATTGTTTCATCTGGACTTGTGCTTTGTAGAACATTCAAAAGTATTATACACAATGTTGCTCATAAATACAATGGATTTTCATGGATTTGTTTGAAACTTGCACACAGTGTTTCCTAGGTAGTGGGCTGTTTGAGGTATTCAGGAACTTTTCGTGCAAGGCCCCATGTGGGCCCTATGGCCCACTTTATGAAATTGCGCAAAATAGTCATCCTCCTACAGATAATCTTTTACAATGTTGATGATTTTACATACAGTAGTGGTACTCTGCTAGTGACACCTTTGGTGTGTTCAGAGTCCTAAGCCCAGGATTTATCCAAGGACCATTTTTTCCCTTACACCCAAAATTTATGTACATGGTTGAGGTGCCACTAACAGAGTATCATAGTTATGACAAACTTTCTGGACACCCCAAATGGCACAGACTCCAAAAAAGATTGCAAGTCTGAAGCAAATCCATTGACACATGTGCACATAGAAGCATTTTGAATTATTGTGGATTGATAGCTGCTGATGCATGAACGGGTCCTAATGTGAAGTCATAAACTGCCTTGTAGGACAGAGTTTTTCAAGAAAGAGCTTCCAGCTTTTATTGCATAACATTGAAAGATGTTCCAAGGACACCAATGGCAGTATTGGATATCAATTTGTTGAAATATTTAGAAAAACCAGTTTCCACTGAGTTTTAGTCCACTGTCATGGCCTCTTTAATGGAACCTGTGTCAGTCAGTTTGGTATGGCAGTTAGGCTAGTGTGTGTGTGGATATGTGATGTATTGGTATGCGAGGTATGTTACACAATAACTCAATGACCATGTGTTCAATTTTTTCACAAACTTGGTAGGTATGTGTATGTTATTTAGTAGATGTACACTATCATTTTTGGTGCAGGTAAAAGGGTATCACCAGATGCATTTAGGGATCACCAGATGCAAACATTGAATTTCTCTGAGTTACTCAGAGTTGGTGTCCATTGTGACATTTAAGTGCCCACTGTGACATTTAAGTTAAGCATAAGGTCTACATTGGCAGGAGGGTGAAATATTGTAACAATTTAACCTCATCAATATGAATGAGTCAAAAAATGTCAGAAAGTTATGTTTTGATTGATACATGTCAAATGAAACATTTTAGGGGGATGGTGTGATGTAAAATTTTGTTTATGTGAAGTGTATATTATGACCTTTTGAAGTCACTTACCCTTTGGGACTTTTTTGTGATGTCTCGATAGATTACGTTAAGACAACCGAAAACGGTTATTTTACTTCCCTCATACGATGCTCGTAACTTGAGTTATTGACATTGAAGTGAAAGCTAATGAAGTGTCTCTGTCAGCACTATACAGAGTTTGGCAGATCTAAGTGTATGCATGCATTGTGTGTCATTGCTTATGCATTGAAGGTACACACACACACCCCTACTGTCACTTGTGTACTGTATGGGAACCAGATCTTCAGATCTCATTGACTTGATGTTTAATATTTAGAGAGACGCTTTGTCTATTGCCGAAAAGAAAGAAATAACTCCAAACTGGTACCAACCAAATAGATGATATGCACAACCTTTATAAGCTTGATGATGACTACCACTGACTAGCTTTCTCAGACCTTATCTGATGTTATTGGGGGATAAAGGGACTCATTGAGTTGGTTACAGTACAACATTCATATTTTGTCTCAACTGCTGAGTCTTTACTTATATGTTAATTGCGAATGGTCATACTCATATGTTAATTGTGAATGGTCAGACTAAGACATCCTGAACATCTGACACAACACAAAACTGAAGCAACGATTATGGGGTATCTAATGATCAATTTAATCACTTTGCAAGTCTGTAACCAAACACTTTTCACCAAGTTATTAGTCATCGGCAAGTATGTATTTGAAACAATCTAGAATTTCTCAAATTTTCAGTAACTGTAAGAATAGGAACATGGCTAATGAGACCAATTAGAAGTACTGGCCCACAATGATTCTCTTCAAACACTTCACTAAGTAAACAAAATCATCTCAATGAGCTCCTTTGGAGCAACAATCATCTTCCTGCCAGAAACCATGTGGTCCACCTTGGACTTGTCAATTGTGCCAAAATTATTTAAATGTTACCTTAAACTTAATAATTTTCGAATCTTTCATTGACAGGAATCGCATGCAGCTGAATGCAACACAAGCATTTTACCTGATTGTCAACAACAAGAGCCTTGCCAGCATGTCAACTACATTAGCCGAAGTCTACAGGGAAGAAAAAGATGAGGATGGCTTCCTGTACATGGTTTATGCCTCCCAAGAAATGTTTGGTTGACTATCATGTATGGGGAAATTAGTGATTCCTGCATCCAGTCTAGTTTATGTTAACTCAAGCATGCAAAATAACACCACCCAAGGGAGTTTTCTCCAGGATATCAATCTAATGGTGTGTTAGTGGCTGATCTTGAGAAGAGTCAGGCTCACAGAGGAGGGACCAAGAGGGCATCTGTAGATTACAAAGATATCATTGTCTGATAAATATATCAAATATTCAGGGTCTCTTTTGTTCTTTATTATATTTTTTCCCATTCCTCACTTTTTTTTTTGGTTAGGCACTTTTCATTAGTAGTGAAGTTGTGTTTTTTCGAATCAGTCAGTGTTAGCTCAATGGGATATTAACTAGCATCTGCGGGTAACATTTGTGTCATGATCAAATTTAAGTGTTGGCCTGAGGAAGAGTTTCTGTTGTAAGGGTATCCTTGGTATTTCTGCTGTGCATGCATCTCTACTGTATTTTGCAGCTCCTGTGTGCAATGAATTACAAGTCAAAATTACAACTACCTGTAGAGAGTTGTCAGTGAATCTAGTCGCTGTGGACTATTTTACATGTGATAAATGATTCTCTGCATTTGTTTGATGGTGAAACTATTTGTTGATGGGAATGTTGCATTGCATGTCGGTAACTGTACGTCTAACATCTGCAAAATACTAGAAACCAAATTTAAGCTTAATTTTTGCATCATATATAATATTTTTCCTCTGCAACTCAATCCTTAGTACAACATACTTAATATCATGAAAAGTATAAAATGTTTATTTTGAGTGTATAACAATCTGTAGAGTAGAATTGATGATGCTCGATGTTACAAAATCAAACAAAGATGTTGCATGTGGATCGGCTGAATTTGCATTACAAGTGTGATGTACTAATGTAGACAAAACAAAATGTGTATCGATAATGAAATGTTGCCATGTGTTGTACTGTGCAGTACTAGCAAGAGGGATTGATTTATGACACAGAATTTTGCAGATTTTTTTCTGTAATCTAGACTTTGACAAATTCTTTTTGTAGTTTTTTACTTGTCCGTCGGTTTAGCTGCTGAAAATCTATTCGCCTTCTATGTAATAATCTCATAAGTTCACAAGCTGTGCAAATGCCACTTTGCACAGTTCACCTCCATTGCATTTGGAAGACAAAGTCACAAGTTGGTATTGGTTTCTCATAACACTGTTATGTATGGTACAAAATTTTCAAACATTTCTAAATGATGGATCAAGTTTTGACGTAAAAAGTGCCATCCTGTTGATAATGACCCATCTCAGCCATATTTGAGACAACATATAAAACATTATAAGCAGTTTGGATAAAAACTTACAAGAAAGTCTTAAATCCTGCCATATAGTTAAAAAAAAAAAAAGTCTTCTTAGGGCAGAAGTGCATGTGTAGGTTAATCTCTTATAGCATAGGTCACGTGTTAGTCAACACCAACAGTCCTAACTCATGGTAGAAAAACTACTAGTATAATAAAACTTTCGGATTGAATATAATACAGATGGTTCTTACATGTCAGAACAGTCAGATATATGTTTTTGGTGTTCTTGGCCGATTGAGCTATTTTCAGTATGTTAGACAATCAACCTTCGAGTTGCTCCCCTGAAGAGTTTCTACAGTAGCCTGCAAACAGTGTATGCAGAGAACAATACAGCTTATGAGATCGAAGCCATTTTATTTAGAGGCTGAAATCCCTTTTGGGAGTCCAAAAATTTGCATACATTATCATGGATTGCAAAAACTATCATTTTGATTGAATTCATTTGGTTGTTGTGATCCAGATAATTTTGTGTGCATCTCATTAGCATAGCTATTGCCAAGCATAAGTTTTGGACAATCACAACCAATTGTTGCAATGAAATGTTCAGTCTGTGACAGGTTGCCTTCGTAGCACTCAATTGAAAGTGTGGAATACTGAAGTATACCGACACAGTGTGCAGTTGGTAACTCTAGGACCCATCTGCCAATGCTAATAATGTTTCATGCAAGTCAGTCTTACCGGTAGTGATAAAAACCTGTTTTGGTACACAATGTTTTTTTTTTTTTTTTTGTGTTGTGTGAATTTTAGTGACATCCAAACTACTGGAGGAGAGAAATAGTGGGCGCTCACTTCTTTGAATTTATTTGAAGGCTGCGAGTACTTACCCGTTGGGCTGCAATATCAGGCAGTGCTTGACTGAGTGATTTTTTGTACTTGTTCTTATGTCGTCTCCTGTTCTTATGTCGGATTCTGCAAATGTACTGTGGATAGTCTGCTATTGCATAATATAAAACATCTTCATTTATGTTGTGAAATTGACCCAAGTGCTGCACATGCTTGTTGGACTAATTGTTTATTTTTCTCCTAAATGTTCAGGAATAATAGGCAGATCACCCAAAATACAGAAAATTCAAAATGTGTATCCGAGAAAGCTTGCATTGCTGAGTACAGCTCTAAATGATAATCATGACATGATAATCATATTGTCAAGAGCTCTATGGAAAATACATGTCATGATACCATGTGCTAATTGGCTGTACTACTGTATGGATCAGGCTTATGGCTGTACTAAGGATTAGAGTAACTTGCTATATTGAGATGGTACAAACACCAATATGAGGGTTGGCTGCATTGGTATGTCTTCTTTCATGATTAAGATCTCTATAACAGCTCTGTAATATTTCAGACTGATAAAATTCATAAATCGACAGCAGCATTGTTAATCCAGACACTGCAGATTTGTGTGCTGTTAGCTTGTGCATTATCTACCTTTTTTTTTTTTTCAAATGAGCATCCCATTCTTTAAAGATGCTCCCCTCCGAGGCATTCTATTTTTAAAGGTTCCATTTTGTGTAAGACAGCAAAGCTACTCTCCTTCAGGGAATATTTATTCCCTTTTATTAGTTAATATAAGGGCATGGCAGGGTTCTTACCTGCTGATCTGTACATGGTGTAAGAGAAGTCCTTCTACTGATATGTGAGCTGAAGGACAATTCATTTAGTGTATCTTTGATAATATATATTATTTGTTAGGAGTGTATCATTCTTCTTTTGTTGTAAATTTCTGAAATGAGCTTGTGTAAGTGTAAGTGCAATTCCAAACCTTTTCCTTAACTTCCCAAAGTAGAAATATGCATGTCTTCCAGTCAGTGTTATACTAAGACAGTAAGGAGGATACTTTTTCATGTTCTTGATTAGTTATCAAATATTTGTGGCTCAGTATTTTGAATCAATCATGTATACCAATTTTATTGTTGATGAAAACTTGTTATCTTGGTGCTTTTTACAGTAATTCTAGCCATGTATTATCCATATATTGTTGTTGCTTCCATTTGTAGCATGACTTGATTGTACTGCTAATTGGATGGTTCTTAGAGTTGATGATGTCATGCAAACTAAAGTAGTGATAGTTATCTCCTATGATTTCTAAATATTTAAACAAGACTGAGGTCACAGTTGGATCTTGTCAACACTATTTACTAACTTCACACTACAGTTAATTTGTTTAGTTATTCTGTGTCAGACAAATTATCACATTTTAGTGTGGGATAGGGTATTGTGTGCATGTCAGTGTATGTGTACAGTATGTTTTTTAATTAGAGAAGCCTCACAAATCTAAACCGAGATGACTGTCATTATGCAGCCTGCATATTGGCATGCGTATTACATGGGTTGTTAGGGTACGATGTATACGATTGACTTACGAAGTATTTCTCAAGGTGAGATGATAAACTGTATTTGGTATGACTGCACTTCTGCTAATATTGAGTGAGTTCATGAAATGATATCACAAGGGTGTTCATACTGTACATGTCACAGAAAATTCTAGCTGAAATGCATTCGAAGAGGTCTTGTTGGGCATTAATTTCCTGTCAGGTCTGTTTAGTATCCACTGTGTATTAGTGTAAGTGAAACATATATGAAGGTCTCAGGGACTGGAATATTTCATTCTTTTGCTTGGTAGTTGTCAGGTAAAGTCAATGATACAGAGCATTAACAATTTTACATGTTTTTGCATACCAGTTTTACACTCATAATACAACTTTGCTACTGGTAGTGAGTTGGTTCTACTTTAGTACCATATCTTGAAGCATACACTGGACTTTACATGTTGAACTGGAAGAATGCCAACAAGACTTCATAAATTGCAATTTAACAGACCCTCCCCTTTCTATGTGTTTACTGTGCTCTCACAATGATCCTGACAGCATGTTCATGTAATGACTTAATTCTTAATTCCTAACATTTCATAGTTGTCTGCACCTTTCATTATTGTTTATATATCACAGTGTCGTTTAATTAGTTTCATTAGAGTTGCATGTTTTCTGTTTAAGTGTCTTTACTATTATGTTACAAACACTGATTCAAATGAAAGTAAAAGACAAATTATTAAATATTAACTTACATTGGTAAGTGCCTTAAAGGATGGTTCCAGGTAATAATTGTTGAATATCTCTTTATCATAAAGCACAACTGCAGGTGTAAACCAGCCTGGAAGTGAAGAGGGGGAGATTGAGATTGAGATGATATGGATGATTGTGGCCATGTAACATATGGAGGTGATGTGGATTGTTGAGGTTACATGACAAATGGTGTTCATGTGAAAGATGTGTGGCCATGTGACAGATGGTATTGACATTCACTTTACATCATGAATCCATTTGGTTTGATCACTGCTAATTCATGTAAATACTGTATGTAAAATTTAGTGCTATTTTTCAGATTTTTGGTGGCGGCATGATTAATATGTGATGCTTTGAGGGTGGTTGATAAATCAAATTTTATATATGACAATGAATTTGAATCTTTCTTTATTTTCTGGGATTTCTGTACTTACAAGAACAGACAACAATGCAAAACAAATAACAATGCAAAACAAACAAGTAGAGCAGGGCTGATGTGCTCAATTTGAAACCCAGTCATCTGATATTGACTTGCTTCCTTACAAAAAAAAATTCCCTATTTTCAAGGTATGCTCATTATGAGCACCAATGTTGAGAACATCATGGTCGTGCACTTCAGCTAAGCTGTTAATTATGCATGTGTGAAAGAACAATGGCAGCACAGCTCCTGCAATTCAATACTAACATTTAAAGCTAACTACAGTCTTGATTAGGGTCACATGCAGATATTTCTGACACATCGCTGACAGTTTCGTGTCCTAGTGGATTCCCTTCGCTTTCTGAACCACTCCAGTCTATTTTCTCTTCTCCTCGGTCCGTTGAAGGTAGAGTAATAGATACTGCCTTTGGTTTTGGAATGTTAAGTTTTGGTTTGGTAGTTCCCACCTCTAGAGAATCTTCAGTCATGGTTGTTCCAAACGTGGTACCCATGCCCTCTGTTAACTGTAAGGTACCTCCGCCTCCTAGTGTTCCCTTACATTCAGTGGCAAGAGGCTGGCCACCAGCATCGGACTGACTGAATGTTTGGCTGAGGTAACCTGACTGCAGAAGTGCTTCCATGTTGATAGCATCAGGAGTGAGGGTCCTCATCCTCAGATCACCTTCTAATGTAGCATGAGAGTCATAGAGGTCTGTAAAGTAAAATAACAAACAAGTAGTGAACACCAATGATGTCACCTGCTCTGGCTGACAGGTTGTTCGTATGACTCTTAAATAGAATTGGTCACTGGCCAGAATGTCAATGCAGAAGCTTTTCTTTCATTGAGTCTGAACGAATGGCATTTAGTACTGCTGTTCAACCTACTAATGGAGAAACTGAACAGAGTAATGTGTAGTTTTCACTACTAATCGAAAATGACCCATGTTATTATTCCATTAGAAATGCAGTTACTTGTGGCCAATGTTGAAAACAGTGGCAACAGCAGGAATAATCATAGAAAGAATTGTGTAAGGTCACATGCAGGATTTGCACTGATAGTGATAAGACATGAGAGAAACCTGTAACAATATGACGGTACAACTGTGTGAAAAAAAAAGAAAGTAGCTGGTTGTATTTCACTACTGATTCTACATGTCACTGGATAAATCCAAATATCTGGAGTGCAACAATTAAAATGAGCTGGCTGGTGGTTTATTTCAGCTTCAGTCACTCAAGCACCTCACAATACAAAGATTAATAGAAGCTGAGTGTGCTCCACTTTCCAGGAACCAACAAACAAAACTACACATTAGAGAGGTCCATTTTGTTCTGACAAATTGTAAAATGTGATCATGCTAAAAAGGTGTGTCAACTTGTGTAAAGTGGATAGAGACGCTCATCTAGTTGGGTCGTTATCAATAATATTGAACATTTTACACCTACATAAGCCAGCGATGTAGATTCCACTGGTATTCCAGCAAGGATCATGTCATGATCAAGTACATTTATAGTGGCCGTCATGTGGTTGTAAATCATCCAAACATTTCAAAATAGAGGTCTAGACCAGTTTGTGTGAGGGGACAAAGGTCCTCATGTAAATGACTGATCTTTTGGCTAGTAGTCTTCAGCTTCATCGTTTGTTGCTAGCAAAGCTAGCAACAATGATGTCTTCCTTCTTATCCTCAAAGTATCAGTTTTATTGTCTGTGTACAAGATAGTTGCTATTTTTGCATCAAAAGTTTTTGATGGGATCACAAACCAGTAGAAACATGTCGGAACCCTTTAAGTGTCTGTACACCCAGTGTTGGAGATCCCTCTCAAGGGCAATTTTTCAGTCCTCGGTCTCGGAGGGCAATCCCTCGTCCTTGGTCTCCTACCCTGTGGCCTCAGTAATTTGTGTTGAGGCCGGCACAAGACCGGAAGCAATCTGTAAAATGACGACTTTGTACAGAGGAGGTAACTAGTCTAAAACAAACTTTGCAAATTGATTATCTGGAGTGAACAGTAGGTCCAAATCTATTTGGCTACTTGGCTACTTGGCTACTTGGCTACTTGGCTACTTGGCTACTTAATTAGGCTACTTGAGAAACGTATAGTAGAACTAGGACAGGCCGGTCCCTAGGCCTACAGTAACCTTATTACATTTTGAAAGAGGGAAGATAATAGATATAAGTACAGACATGATCACTGATATTCATTTCAGGGAATGAGGGAAGTGGAACAGGCATTTGACTAGTGGTTACTGAGGAGGTTATTCTCCTGCCACCAATCCTGCATAACCTGTGTAGCAGCGACCTGTAGCAGTAACCTGTGTAACAGTGTAACCTGTACTGTAGGTCATCAAGATTATCAAACTAAGTAAACAAAGCAATGATGCACTAAAACAATTTTACATATCTGTCCCATCTTAAACTTTGTGGTTGGCTTCAAGTACAAGAGCACACCAACAATAATCCTAGCAAGGAACATAACAAACTACCTTCTGAACAAGAGATAACCACTACGAAATTTTCTTTAGATATACACTTACAAACCAGATAGTCAGACATTGAACTTTACCTCAACTAATTTTTCACTGTATACACCAGGCTGTACACAGAGCACTGATTTATGTTGAGTATTATAAAACAATACTTTGCAAAACTATTCATAGTTGCTTTTTGTGGAAAAGCAATATTGGGGCCAGAATCACAAATGTAGAGCCTTGGTTGTCACCAGGCAATGAAGTCCCCCCTGTACTACCAAAAAAAAAAGAAAAAAAAAGTGACATCCAATGAAAATCCAGTGACATGAATTTTGTAAAGACTCATTGTCCCAACTCCGAAAACAAGTGAAAGTATGTGCACAGTAACAGGTGAAAGGGATGAAGGAATGGAAACTGTAACATAAGTAACCTTGTAACAATGGTGTGACTGAGAATAATTTGCAACTCTGCACAGTGTAGAATTTTCAGTGTGAAACATTAAAAAAGAAAAAGATTGCTGTAGTATACAACATCATGATTAACGATAATTACCTACCCAAATTGCAATGTAGTTTTCTGATTGCCACACATTGTTTAGTGACACATTTGGGCAATATTCATGTGAATGTTAGTAGGTTAACGACTTAACGTAGTGATATATACTTAAATAGGGCTAGCCCTTTGCTGATGTTTAAGAAGGAAGTAGTCAACTAGAAGACCAGTTGCCTCACACTGGCAGCTGAGAAAATTACAAAGAAGACAATGTTTTGTCAGAGCCTGTTAGTAATTTTTGTTTCCTTGATAAGTGGCATTATCATGTGTCCACAATCCACAGCTTGCACAGCATTGTAGCAAGTTTGACGATGAACTGAAGAAATAACAGTTTATATGCTGTATTCAGTTGAAGATTTCTTTCATTTTTTTTTTGAAAGTCATCCATTTATTGATTTGTGTATCTTCCATAGTTTTACTGGTGTGTAGGAGTGGAAAGTTTTTGGACAAATGTTTCTTCTATTGATGATACAAATACATGATTAACTGATCTCCTTGATTGATTAGTGTACCTTTGAAAGTGTTAGCTAGAAGACCAATATAAAACAATACTGGTAACTACACTACAGTAGACCTATAAGTCATATGATATCATAAACCCTTTGGGAGCTTTGAAACATGGTGACTCTGACTCTGACTAGTGACTTGGACTCTGTACAGGACTCGAGGGATGGTGACTCAGACTTGGTCTCAAGGGTTGGTGACTTGGTTGGGGTGGTGACTCTACTACAACACTGCTGTACAATGATACTTTCAGCTAACATTCTCAAATTTGATACCATAGTACTTGCTAGTTTGTAAAAGGTTTGGTTGAAACTATTGGCATGAACAAAAGGTGTTTAACCTCTATTATTTGCACAAACCCCTTACCCTAAGACATAGCCCTGATAATGATTGCTGATTAGCCAAAATCTTGTTGATGCCAATGATTTGTTTTTGGCACAAATTTGTTTGGGCTAAAGAGCCAGACTATAGTATCATTTCATCCCCAATTGATCTAGGCAATACTCATATGTATCCAACTCAAAATCAGGTAATTGCACATTTATGATCAGATTTGACCTGACAAGTCTCCACAAAGCAAACACTTTTATTTGTGCAGTACTTCTGATTACATTCAAACACATTCACATTCACAGTAGTTATATGAACAGTTGACAAATCACATACCAATAAAATGTACCAAACAAGAAATGGCAGTAACATAATAAATGCCAAGGGCAGAATGGATTAGGATGTTACCCATGAATAAAGGAAGCAATCACAGCCACCGTTGAAAAGCAATAGCTATTAAACAAAGGTAATGATTTCTGATGATGCAGGATCCAAGAGGATTGCCATAGGTGCTGACCCCAAGTTGTATGACATCACTAGTAAGTGAGAAGGAGTGTTTTCAGTAGATCAGGAATGAGTCACCATCTGATTCACTGATAATACTGACAAATTACTCACTGTTACTACATCAAACAACTCAGTTGGGAATAAACTTTCATAAAAAAAAAAAAATGAAAACAGGGCCTTATGATTCCTTGCCTTAGAAGGATGATGACCTCCAATAACTTCAGAGAGCGAGGTCAGAAAACTGAGTGCTTTTTGGTTGATACCAATTTGTAGGTCTTTTTTTTTTTTTAGCAAAGGTCAAAAGACAGAAGTCAAGTGGTTAATTCCTGATTTATTTAACAATCAATGGGATAATTTTCTGATGGTGGGGAAGTAGACTTCCACCATATCCAGTACAGTTCAAACTGAAGCAAGCTAGGTGTATTTTGCAATATATTGTAGTAACTACAGGCTACCAGATTTGGCCATTAATGATAACGTACATAATTTTCCAATGCGTATGTATACTCGTATAACAGTTGAAATGATTGCCAATTACATTCCTTCATCTACATGACTTGTAATAACATATTCATCTCTATTGTACAAAATACTGTAAAAAAATCCTGAACAACTTTTACATTTTCACTTCGGCAGGCAAATGTATTCTACACTGTTTGAAGACAGGACAAGAGCTGTATCTCAGATAATGATTGCATTTGGAAAGATAAGCAGGTCAACCTTTCTCACCATTTTCCACAGAGGCCTTGTCAACCACCATTTCAGACTTAAACAAATTTATGTCTCAACTGGAATAACAAGAAAGTCAAAGGACTATGTGATTCCTTGCCAATTTTCATGAAGAACACAGGGCAACATGTACATTTTTATGTTTTCACAATTTGACCTCTGGTAACCTCAAATGAAATTTGACCTCCACCAAAATCATAGGGACTATCTACTCACTGTGACCAACCCACACAGTATGATATTGATTAACATTACACTTCTTGAGATAGCATGTTTACAGGGTTTTCACATTTTGGCCTGTGGTGACTTCAAATAAAATTTGACCTCTACCAAAAGATATGGATAAAGTACTTAATATGACCAACCCACACATTAAGTATGAGATCAGTCAAGATTACCATTCTGGAGATATCACATTTAATTGCTTTCAGATTGAGCTTTGTTAACCTAAAATTACCATTGACCTTCACCCAAAACAAGAGGGATGAATCCATACACTATGACCAACCCATCCACAAAGTATGACATTAGTCAAGATAACCCTTTTTGAGATATTGTGTTTACAAGTTTTTCACATTTCGACCTTTGGTGACCTCAAATGACCTTTGACCTCTACCAAAAATAATAGGGATCTTCTACACAATATGACCAACCCACATATTGAGTATGAGATTAGTCACGATTACCATTCTTGAAATATCATGTTTAAATGTTTTCAGTTTGACCTTTGTCAACCTAAAATTACCATTGACCTTCACCAAAAACAAGAGGTATGAATCTATTCACTATTGCCAACCCAGACACAAAGTATGACATTAGTCAAGATAACCCTTCTTGAGATACTGTGTTTACAAGTTTTTTCACATTTCCACCTTTGGTGACCTCAAATGACCTTTGGCCTCTACCAAAAATAATAGGGATCCTCTACTCAATATGACCAACCCACACACCAAGTATGAGATTAGTCAAGGCTACCCTTTTTGAGATACGGTGTTTATAAGAAAGGCATCACATACACACCACTTACATGTATACACACAACATCAACATCCATTAATTCCTTTTGCCTTTGGCAAGGAATCAAAAACTCAATTATGCTTTGAACACTTTCATCTGTCAAAAGAACAAACATACATGACAGAGGCATGATATCAAATACTGTATTGGTTATTTGAAGAAGAAATAGAAACTCTTAAGATATATGGGGCTGAATTGAATCAACAAAATTGGGCTATCAGATATTACTGCCACAGAACTTCTTTGTTATGAGGTCAGCAAATAACCATAGCGAAATACTCTGCAAACGTAGACATATTTTATCAGATACTAGCATAATGTCAGCTGAAGATGCATAGATCAAGTTTCATCATTACATGTCAACAACTTGTAACATTAGTTCAGCAATTACACTTAACCTAACTGACAGGTTAAATTTTTAAATTAAAACTTTCATTAAGTGTGCAAACACTGACAATCTTTACCTGCCAGAGTGCTCAAATACCTTCTACTGATAAGATAAGGCAGAAAAGTGTAACAACACCAGGTCTTAAGTGTAACAACACCAGGTCTTAAGTGTAACAACACCAGGTCTTAAGTGTAACAACACCAGGTCTTAAGTGTAACAACAACGTCTGTGTAACAAGTGTAACAAAAGTGTAACAACAAGGTCTTAACATTTTGGCCCACATCAAAACCAACCCTAATGGTGATATTTATACTGCATCTATAAAGTACAACTTGAAGAAATGCCCACTTTGTAGAAGGTGTGTTTTGATTTTACAACCTCTGATGACCCCATATGACCTTTGACTTCTTGAAACACCTCATCTTATTTACCTAGAGGATCCTACATACCCTCCAAGTTTAAAGTTTGTACAATGTGTGGTTAAAGAGATATTGTAAGCATGGTCTATATTCTGCCTGCAGATGATCTCAGGTGACCTTTGGCATCTACTATACACAATCCCAGCCAAGATCTTTAAATGTCGTACCCACACACTGTGTTGCACGTTCACTTCAAAAGTTAGTGTTCACAATTGTTCACAAGCTTTTTACATTATGACTTCTGAAGACCCTACATGACCTTTGACCTACAAAAAACCTTCAATCTCATTTACTTAAAGGGCTGTGCATATCATCCAAATGAAAATCCAAGTGAAAAAATAATGCAAATTGTCATTTCCGAGATACTGCAAACATAGTTTGTCTACATTCTGCCTGCTGGTGACCTCAGATGACCTTTGACCTACATAAAAAACAATCCAGCCAAGAACATATGTTCTATCAACGTACCAACTTTGACCCACCTCGCACTTCCCCTTCAAAAGCTAGAGCATTCACAAGATTTTGCTGCAAAAGCATACACACACGCATGCACGCACATACACCCAATCACCATGGTAAAGATTCCTTGCCAGCCTTTGATGAGGAATCAAAAAGGGAAGTGAGTGTGAGTGTACCTTATTGAGTACAAGAGTCCTATTATTTTTGGTAGAAGTAAAAGTCATTTTGGGTCAACAGATGTCAAATAGTGAAAACTTGTAAACATGGTATCTTCAAGACGGGAAGCTTGGACAGATCTCATATTTGGTATGTAGGTGCACCCCATTGAGTACAAGAAGTCTATTGTTTTTTATACTTATTAAACTTTGTTTAAATATTTTGTCTTTCAATTAGGAACACATCAATTTAATAATAGTAAATAGGCTTTTCAAATTACAAGGTGAAAGTATATATCAAAAGAAAAAAGTAAACAGCTTATTATTATACATAATGTAATTAAACGAAACCAAGGAAATCAAAATTTCTTCCATTCAAAACTTTTCACATTATGCAAGAAAAAGTTATCTTTCAAAAATATAAGCATAATATTTTATTATAAAAAGAACAACTGATCTCCTGACCAAAATTCCAAATGGTAAAGTCGAAATGTCTAAAGTAACCCCTTGAATACCAGCATTACCCAAGGAAATATGTAGCGTATGCCAGACGTTACCTGAGTGAGAACAGTTGTAGAATAAATGGTCTATTGATTCTGTGTAATTGTGGCAAAAGTCTCACTTGTCACATGCTTTATATGTTATACAAAAAATTATTTGTTGGTAGTATTCTATGTAATATACTAATACTATATTGAAACCATCTTAGTCTAGCATCATTAGAATATTGAAAGGGGACACAACAATAAAAAGATCAATCTGTTTAATTTATTTTGAACATTCGGCACTACCTAGTGTAAGCTTTGCAATAGTATCCAACCTTTTGAAGGAATCTATGTGAACAGTCTTTGAATTAAAGGCACCACATTTTACAGGACTGTTTAAATGACTGTTAAAATGTAAAGTCTACCACCACAAGTTTCAGTCCAAACTGAATTAAATTAATGTCACAATGTTGCAGAAAGAAATTTGGTGTATCTGGATATAAAGCTATCATAGGCATAGAAAAAGCCATCCCCAGTGTCGCATTGGAACTTCAGCGGACACCTCTGTTATACTAATGCTCACATACCTCATGTAGCGGATAAGTGTTTTCATCCAGCTGCTTGTAACAAAAAAGTAACGTCTGCCGGGTTTCAAGACAGATTCCTTTCAATTCTGCAAAAACCTGAGCAACCTTCAATTTCAACCCTCTAAGGAAATTGGTTGAAGTAGGGCTTTTTAATTAAAAGGGAAACATTGCTACCACTGCACATAGCTATGTAGATTGACTGTGAAAAACATGTAGCTGGACACCCTACTGGTACTCTGTAGTGATGTGTGTTCAGCGACCAATGGACCAGAGGCCATCAATATAAAGTCCATCAAGTTTTTGACTCTGTGAATGAAATATTTGACCATCGCCAGGAGGTTCTTCAGGATGGCAGCCATATAGGCTGCCAAAGAGGTGCTATGTAGGCAAATGCTCATAATTGAGAATCATAAATGTTGATTATTAAACTATTATTGCAAATCAGCATCCATGGATAAAATACATCTATACTATCACTACTAAAAGAGGACATTATATCAGAGAAAAATGTCAATGGTTTCATATGGTTCTTCCACAAGCTTATCAACTTACAACAGATACCACCAGGACTATCAAATGAATCAATACACTTACAGATACATATACAGCATATCCAAGCAAGTGTCACAGACACACACACACACACACACATGTGTGCATGTATACATGGAAGTATGTATATACACACATGTCAACCCGACTGGGTAAGTTCCTTCGCTGATACAAGGAACTAAACCCTTAAGAACATGATATCTCCGGGAGGGAAGCTTGGGAATTTCATCATTTGGTATATGTAGGTATGTGGGTGTAGCACAAGGAGACTATTGATTTTGGTTGAGAGTCATTTGGTGTCAACAGGAGTCAAATACAGTGAAAGCTTTGGAAACAATATCTCAAGAAGGGAAGCCTGTATTGGTATATAGGACTACCTTATTAAATTCAATTAGCCTGTCATTGTTGGCTGATATCAAATGGACATCTGGTGTCAATTGGGGCTAACTAGTGAAAACCTTGCAAACACAATATTTAATGTTTGTAAAGTTTAGTTGTTCTCATACTTGTTCTGTGGTGAAGTAGCAAGTTTGGTAATGAGTGCAAAGACCTATTATATTTTGGTAGTGGCTATTTGAGTCAATTTGTGTATGTTCACCATGTATTCATGGAATCTCAAGAGAGGAATCTTGGCCATGTACAGTATCTCTGCACATATGCATGAAGTTATTGTGCATGTAGTGGTTGCCAAAACTTGCCACAGCATGTTGCACTGCAATTGCGACTTGACAAATAATGCATTACAAAGACTAAGCATGTCACACAGCCTTACCAACTGCAATATGTTAGATTCATAAAAAATACCCTTCAATGAATCAACAAAACCACAATGACTTTGGTTTTCCTGTTTTCTTTGCACAGAACCGAAACGCAGCACGACGAAGAGAAAAAAAAAAAAAATCTGCAGCTAAGCAGAGAATACTCATACTTGTCCTTACAACTATAGGTTTCACCCCTCACGAGGTTTCACTGAAATGTCTGTAATGTGAGTAATAGCATCATATAAGGTTAACATAATTCGATTTTTAATTTGTCTTCACAAGACCTCTCCAGAAATCACCAAAAAAGTCTAAAAGGTCAAATGAGGTCACCACATGTACTTTACGTTGACGAACACAACTTTCCATTATGCCCCGGCCTTCAAGGTTTCATTGGCAAGATATCAGTAAAACCTTTGACCTTTTATAATAAGTATGCTAATGTTACGAAATTTCTCCCTCCCAATCTATCTTATCCCAAAATTTATGTTACAGTTTGCACAACAGACACTTAGTAATGCTTGAGGTAGTTTCACTTAGGTCATTTGTAGTCAACAGAGGTCACGTAGTAAAAATGTTGTAAATGCTATATTTTGTGACAGGCAACTTGGACTGGTCTCATATTACATTTATAGATGCATCATATTGCATACAAGATCTTATTGGTTTTAATGGAGGTCAAAGGTAATTTTGGATCAACAGACTGCAAAAAGTAGAACCTTGTAACCATATGATATCTGAAGACGGGGCACTTGGCAGATCACATACACGCACATGGCTGGATGACCTACAAATGTTACACATACCATCAAAACCAAGCATGGGTCCTTATTTAAGAGATTTAATGTTGACATTACAAGCAACTGACAGGAAAAAAAAAAGGGCAATGTGGTTCATTGCACAGATGTTACAGTAATGTAAACTATGAAGTAAAAAGGAGCATTTTGTATTATTTTGTACAATGACCCATTTCTGACCATGAACCCTTGCTTTTGTAACATAAAATCTTTACAAAAAGAAACATATTTCATGATTTTATAAACTGGCCCATTTCAGACTTTGGACCCCAAGCATGACGAAGACCCACATGGAACCACTTCCTTACACTAATGTGACCAACCATCAACAGTGTTATGTAAAATCTGTAATAGAAGCATTTTGCATGATTTCACAACAGCCCAAGGGCACTACTGTATGGTTAATTGTGCTTGGAATGAACTTACTGTAAAATGATATGCTGGAGTTGATGAATAACAAGGAAGCCATTTCAATTAATGCAAAAAATTGAATATTGTATGAATCAACATCTCATTCATTTTACATAGCACAAACAGCTGTGAATCTTCCATTTGAAGCCCTAAATAAGGGTTTCTGCAAATTGCAATAACCCTTATCACATCTATGCCCCTTATCACATCTATGCCTCTTATCACATCTATCACATCTTATCTAACCCTTATCACATCTATGCCCAAGTCAACCTAAACTGCTATTATGCCCTGGAGGGGATTGCTAGAGTCTAGTTTCCACTGGTAAGAACGCCAACCGACTTATTTTCTTTTGTGTCTTGCCCACCTTACTAATTAAAAGTACTTAAATCTAATGAAGCACACATTATCTCTGAAGCACGGGGTATGTACACTGATCCAGCCAAACCTTGCTGGTATGATCACCTGCATTACTTCCCACAGCACTGCTGCTTCTTTGTTAGATCATGAAACTACCTCAAGCAGAGCTTCCATGATTTGCTGGAGGGGAACTGATGGAACATATATGCATCAAAGGCATAACCAAAATGTCAAAGGACTTTGTGATTTCTTGCCAATATTTATGATGAAGAAAGGATAACAACATACCAATTTTGAAGTTCACTTACCTTACCCTCCTTGAGATACCATGTCTACTACAAATCAGTCACTGCTGGTGACCCAAAACGACCTTTACTTCCATAAAAGACAATACAGATCATCTACTCACAATGGCCAAATTATACACTAAGTTTGAAGTTCCAGCAACTTTTCCTTCTGGAGATACAGTCTTTACAAGGTTTCTAAACTATGACCTCTCCTGACCTTGTGTGACCTTTGACCTCCCTAACACCTGACAGTGATTGTCTAATCATCAAGAGCAATCAAGGTTAAGAATATGAAGTTAGGGAAATTTCAAATGACCTTAGACCTACCTGGAGAAGAATAGTGATCATCTATTCACAATGGACTACGCTACATACCATCTTTGAAGTCCAAGCAACTTGCTCTCATTCAGATAATGCGTTTACAAGGTTTTCAAGCTATGTCCACTACTGGCCTTATGTGACCGTTGACTTCACCAAAACTTGAAATAGATAATCTACTTATCATATGCTACCAATTCTTTACATCTGAAGTTCCAGCAACTTTCAATTGCTGAGATATCCTTCTCAATAGATTTTCAGACTTTCCCCTCTGGTGACCTCAAATGACCTTTGACCTACCTGAAAAAGAATAGGGACCATCTACTCTCTATGGACTACTTAAAAGCCAACTTCACAACAACCTACACACCGAGTTCAAGTAACTTTCCCCTTCTTGAGATACCATGTTTAAAAGCCAAGGCGTCTCTCACACACACACGCACATACCCCCCACTCACGGACTTGACTGCGAAGGTTAATTTGTGTTAACATAAGGGAGCAAAAAGTGTGACACTTTAATCTGCTTCATGAAAACTTTTTAAATAGTACACTTCATTTTCCAGTCATTGCACAATGAACCCATCTGCGTTTTTTTAATTTCATTGCCAGATTTTAACTACTGTTTCAGTTATTTTGATTGTCATCTGCATATTTCTGATTTTCTTGTCTGAAGGACAGTCTTACAAGGAAATGCTGTGCAGGGGACAACTGGAGAGCTACAGTTTAGACATACTTTGATGTTTGATCTCTGTAAAAGCACAATACTGGTGATCTACTATACAAGGGCAATGGCCTGTATATAATTAACGCAACCAGTACACATATGAAGATTGAAAAACTGTGAATAAGTCTATGATTCCAAATCAGAAACACACTGTAAAGTACCAACCACCATCATATCAATCCCTTCAATCTTTACCAATGAATAGATCAAAAAAACTTTCCAGATTCCCATGCAGTGATGAGTGATGCTACATTTTGTGAAGGTACACAATACCAGCAACAGTTCAGCAACCTGACAGCATCATAAATCCACATCGAACAAAACTTTGAATAGATACATGAAGACTAATTAAATCACACGTACTAGCAAGACAAGAAGTTGACCTACCAGTTTGTCAATAAATTACATTCATATTCTAATGAGGAAACTACTGTGCTCCATTTATTTTATGAGGGGACTAAGCCAGAGAAATGTTGACAACAATCAGAGTTGTTAACTTGGACTTGTTGACTTTGCTATTTTCCTGACTTGTGATCTGACTCGTGATTTTTTGTGTTGACTTGTGACTTAACTTGGACTTGCATTGATTTCATGTTTGACTTGACTTAAACTCACAACATATGACGTGTCACCTAAGTCAGAAGCATTGTTTAGGAGGCCAATTTTGATTTACATCCTTCCTGTTTCTGTTTCAACACTGCCCTGGCATGCCCAGACAGCAAAAGCATACACAATACAAACTTTACCAATACAAATCACTACACATTACTCACATTGTACAATATAAACACGAACAAACTGGTTGCATTATTCTTCCTACATGAATTACTAGCAGTTTTTGGCTTTGACTCCTTTTCACCAGCCAAACAGTGCTCTTCAAAAATCAAATTAAGGCATTGTAGGCTTCACTTTATATACACATACATACAAATTATAAAAATTGGGTGTAGGTGGTTCAACACTGTCTTATGTAACTATGCAACACAGAACCTGATTTTCTTCGGGGGGGGGGGGGGGGGAATGTCCATGTAAACATGAATTTGTTGCATGTCCCCTGCAGTAACAGAGTCAACTTTCTATATGAAAATGACATACTTTCAATTCAGTAAAATTGACTTAATATGTCAGAATATTGGTTCTTATTACGAACTTCGGCTCTCCTACTCAAATTCAGTGTAAACCTTTTCATTTTCCATATATTTGCATGTATGTCATAGCACTGTTATTGATTGAAAATGTGTGTTCTTTCGTGCACGAAAAACGAGTGCAGATATCAGCACATCTAATAGAACTTTATGCTGCATGCGAGTCTTGGCTGTCGAACGATTCTTTGGTACTTTAACCAGGAAGCTGTCATTAGAAGGAGCCATATAGAGGAATTGACAGTAAACACAGTTGTTATCTGTTGCCTGCTACAGATGCAATTAGACTCCGAGGTTTCCTCTTCTGTCATAGAATTGCCATTCATCAGGAAAATAAATAATTATTCAGCATTTCAATGCTTTTAATGGTATAAAATTTAGGTTGCATGTCAAAACATGACTTTTCTAGGAAACTTTTGCGAACTTCTCATGAAGGTGTCAAAAAATCATACTAGAGCTGCTTCAGCTGACTTGCATGCATTCAATGTTAAGGAAGGACTAAACGTATTAACTGAGTTAGATAGTCACTAAGAGATTTATGCCACTAACTCTCTAAATATTGGCAGAGTGCCAACCTATGTTTTAAAGCATTGTTCTGAGTGGGCTAAGTGTTGAAGAATTAGTTGACTTAAATGATGTTGCGCAGTGAAAGGTATTGATGTGGTACTGCCGAATAAAGAAATGCCTATGAGTCAACTGCACAGCTTATCTGCACTAAATATGGTGACTTTAAAAGTGTCTGCATATTTTAAGTTTCTGTTGTGTCTCCTGATAACAACTCTCTGACAAGTAAATATTTAGATTTGGGGCCCTTTCATAGGCAACAATTGGTTCATTTGGATACAGCTTGGATAGTAGTGGATGCTCTCATAGCAGATCCACTCTTTCAGGATAGGCTCTTTTAGGTGCTGGACTTTAAAAGGTGAATACGTCAGTTTGAAAACTACAGGTGGTTCCCTTAATTCTGTGGATTTGATAGTAAGATAGTGCTCATGGTTTTCAAAATGCCTTTGGCTGCCGTAGCAACTTCTTCCTGAAAGTTTCGTAGCAGAAGTTTCTCTTTGACATTTCTTTTCTAGATGAAATCAGTCTCATTGTTACATATATGTACTACATAACAAAGCACTTCTCCTTTGATGAAGCCTTTAAAGGTGACAAATGGGTATCTAGTTGACCAACAGTGTGAAACCTAGAACCTTTGAGTCTGAGCTCTAGGTATTTAATTCAGAAGTTAAAGACTTTTACAGTGAATTTGAGGAGATGATGAATTTCACTCATCTTCACCACTACTTTCTTGAGTTCCATCATACAATAATATGGTATCGTCTCTGTATATGACAAAAGCTATTTTTGGGTCTGTTGGAATGATGTTTGTCGATTTTGTGGATAAAAATATCACAAATTCCTGGTGAAGCTCTCCATAGCACGGTCAAGCTTTTTACAATGAAACTTTATTTAGCTCAAAATAATTACAGTAATAAATAATTCCTATCAGGGACAAGTTCAATTAGTTTGTCCATGGAGGTCAATTTTTATATGCGATTTATTTCCCCATTATTATTATGCTGCACCTTCTGAAAACTCAAACTCTCAGAGTGCCAGCCTCTGTGGGTTTTTTTTTTGGGGGGGGGAGGGAGGAGGATTTACCAGAGCATGAGTCATCCTCTCACATTTTACTCTTCATCTTCACTCATCCAATTAACTCACCCCTTCAGGAGTACAGTAAGAAGGCTATGCAATTGTTGATGTCAAATCTTGAACAACAAACTGAGTTAGCAAGTAAAGCAACTTGTTGATAAGGAAGTTGTGATCAATAGTGTCTTCGGAGCTTGTTTGCTCACGAGCTTAAATTAGAGACTACGAGTCAGGGGAGAGGTGCAGGAAGCTGCAGAGATGCAGCATATGGCTAATTGGCTCTCCGATGACATGTAGACTTTTCTCTGCCTTTGCAAAGACTTCTTGAGAGATATCAAGCATCTCCTCTTGAGGAATGTTGAAATACTAAATGAGTTGCAAGGAGTAGCCTATACAGTTTCTGGTGACTTGGTTGCTTTCAGAACTTTTTAACATGAGATTTGTGTCTTCCATGCATTTGCTTAGTTTGGTTACCAGAAGAAGCAAGATATAATAGGGATCATCCACTGATGATAACAGGTGTGCCAGGAAACTTTCCTCATGTACTTCTGGTGGCACATAAATGACTGATGTGCAAGTTTTGTAGTTGTACAGAGATAAATACTCCAAACTGTTTTTATAGATCTCGTATTTACAGAACATCTAGCATCACATCTCTGGCAATAATTACTTTCTAATCTCAAATCACCGTCTAACTTTTAATACTGGTGACTGAGACAATTGCTACTCAACGACAGTTCAATAGTCTGTAGGATTCAGTAGTGCAAAGCCTCTACCTTTATCGAATCGTTTAATAACAATAATGTGGTCACTTTTGAGTGCTTGATTTAATGTCAAATAAATCTAACATGTTAACAGTGCTGTTGACATTATGGACCGGAGCACTAGCTACTGCTGCTTGTGTGGCTTCCAGATAATACTCTAGATTTTTGCTAAAAGTCATTGATTGCAGTATCATGTAACAGGTGCCTAAAACTGTTTGCTTTGGAATAAAATATGAAAACAAAGCAAACAACAGCTCCGGCGTCTCGAACAGTATATCCAGTGCAATCCTACTAGTCTATATTTATGGTGACTTGTGGCTTGACTAATTGTGCTCTAATCCAGATGACTTGACTTCCTCAGGCATGACTTGTAACTTGACTTGTGTCTTACTTGGACTTACCAACATTGACTTGTGACTTGACTTGGGCTTGCAAATATGACTTGCCACAAACTCAGACACAGTGACCAATATAAAAACTCTCAGAAACACTGACTATTAACTCTGAAATATGTTATAAAATTATGCATTTAAGAAGGGACAAGGCCTCATATCTGAGTTGCATGATGGGTTACACCCCTTTATTCCAACACAACTATATTCTGACGCCCTATGTTGCCTGCTGACATGCTATAAGACTATAGTGTTGAAATATAACAGAACTTGTCAGTAAACAACATGAAAGGGTATCACATGTAGGGCCATATGTTGTGCATTTGTTAATTTGTACATATGTGCGTGGATGGCGGCCGGACAGAGTCCATGCACTTGACATCGTGACACCATTCTACTCCTTGCCCATGCCCATTCTAATCCATGCCCATTCTACTCCATGCCCATGGGTCCATGCCCATGCCCATTCTACTCCATGCCCATTCTACTCCTTGCCCATGGGTCCATGCCCATGCCCATTCTACTCCATGCCCATTCTACTCCTTGCCCATGGGTCCAAATTGTTAACCAGCAATTTCTTGTTCACCTTGTGTTGCATGTATATTGCATAAAATTTTTTTTTATTTATTTTGGATGTACTGTTTGGAGTTTTGCAGCAACTACAAAGCCTCTATGTACCGGAACATAGCTATACTGTAAAAGCAGCCTTTCATGCCCTGAAGATTTAAATAAAAATGAAACAAACTGGAACGGAGTCACCAGCTCTGGACTCTGCTGCTGGTATGCACAATATTGTTCTAGAGTAATGTTGCTGTGTATGACATGAAATCAATGGAATATTTATATTACAGCTGTACTTCATTTAATGTTGGTTAATGGGGCTATTGTAAATTATTCACTTAAGAAGAAAATTCAGAAAGTATAAACAGTCTTCAAAACAACGGATGGAGTGATGATACTATAAATCAATCAATCAATCAATCAATCAGTTGACTGGCATATGAAAAAAACACACTGCACCAACTCCACTTAAGACGAAATATCCTTACCAAAGTCAGTTGCTCCACGGTTCCTGGCCTCCCTCACATTTTGTGGTGTTCCCTCTCCCGTTTCCTCCTTGTCCTTTTGATCTGAAGGTCTGTTACTTCCTACGTGGATGATCCTGGGGGCTATGATTTTGACACCTTGCCTCACCTCTTCTCCAGCACCATCTCCTGGGCTCACCAAGGTTGGATCTTCAACATCATCCTTCTCTTCTTTGGAGGATGAATTGCCCGAATTCAAGTCTGACAGTCTCAATGCTGACTTTTCCAACTGATTGCTTTTCGTTAATTCCCTTGGTGCTTCACCAGGTTCTATGGTATCACCTGTCTCAATCTTGACCTCACCGGGTGACTGTGGGTCACTGCCATCTAATGCAGAGCCTATATTGTCCTCTATGGCACTCACAACATTTGGAGCTAAAAGAGGTCTCTGCCCCTCGCTGATCTCTCCTGGACTAGAAGGATCTCCTCCTATGATTCCTTTACCAGTTTTATTGGATAGCTGGTTTAGTCTGGTAAGGATAGATACCACTGGATCACCAATATTTTGCCAGTTGGTACCAGCTCTAATCTCTCCCTCTTCCAATGAATCCTGAGAAAGAAACAAGTTTTGTTATATAGCAAATGTTTCCCTTCCCATCAATGCCACATGAGGAACTTTCAAGCATTCAACATTTGATGTGACATGAGGTACTAGCATGCAGTGCCTCACTACACGATACCATGTGAGGTATTAGCTAGCAGTCAATCATTACTTGATGCCACATGAGGTACTATTAAACAAGGAGTCAACATGTGATATCACATGAGGTACTATCAATCAGTGACTGAACATCAGATCCCATGTTAGATACTATCTACCAGTGAATTATCACCCAGAGTTTCAAAATCTCATACATTTTACTGATACTCTGAATTAAAAGATCAGTTGTAATCAAACTCCCGACATAAACAGCTTTGATCATCTGCAGAGGGATGCACAGTTGCCCACAGAATTGTGTTCATGTCTTGATCTCTACTTCATTGTAATATCAGCTATTATCAATCTAACGTTCTACTACATGGAACAGGAAAACCTGTCAATTGAGTTCAAAGTTTCACCAGAAACTTTTAAGCAGAAAATTATATGTTATTGCACATAATACTAAAGAAACTGGTCTAAAATAAGTTGTCGAAACAAATTTGATCACAATTGGAATATGTTAAAATGAGATAAATTTGTGAACTTAATGGAAAAACTGTTATTTTATTACATAGGATTCCAGATACCATTCCCCAGTGGTTGAAATAAATCAAAATGGTGTCTGGAAAGATAGTTTGGTGTCCCCTCCCCTCAAAATAGAAATAGTGACAAAATTTTGAAGATTACATAGTAAATGAAGTTGGTTGCTGTCACATGCCAGAGGCTACACTTACTTCAAAAGATTTCAGGTCCAGCTGGAGACCCACACTGAGGAATTGCATATGTGGATGCCACCTTTAAATTTTTGACTTTTCATCTAAACATTTTCAGCTTGAACATCATACTAAACCTCACTTGAATAAAATGGTATATGAAAATGGAGAAGATGCAAATAAACCAATCTTTGAATTGAATATAGCTTTGATAACTTTTACTTGGACTGTATCTGCTTCTAATTCTTCTGTTTCCAATAAAGTATCTGAGCTGGTAGTCTGGGAAACTTCTGTTCCTTTCTGATCTGGCTTCACACCTGTGTAAAAAGAATTAACAATGTTTTAACATTCTGCGAAAGAATGTTGACCAAATGCAATACATTTGTTCATGAAATATGAACCAGTTTAGTGAGGATGTCACAAACCATCTAAGCAGTATTATTTTTTTTATCCTTAATGTAACAAACCATTACTTGTGGTCTTAAAAGTCTGCTCCCGGCTTTAGTGAAATCCCAGCAAAGGTTGTGAAAAGTGTTGTCCATCTGATCTGTAATACTTTAGTTTATTGTTTTTAATTTATCCTGCAAACAGTGTATTTTGTTCTCACAACCTTAAAAGTGCTGTCATTCTGGTATGTAAGAATGAAAGAGCAACATCCATAAGCAATTACAGAGCTATTTCAGTGCTTTCTGGCAAATTCTTAAAAAGTCAACGTTTTGATCGCTTGTAACATTTGAGAGTTTGTTTGATTTCCAGTTTGGATTCCTTCCAGGGCATTCAAGGTAAAGTGCACTCTTATGTTTCACTAACATGCTGACTGGTGCATTTCAAAAGATTTGTTTCTGGTACTTTCCTAGATCTATCGAAGGCATTTGACTGCCTCCATCACTACATTTCATTTGTTTCTTGTATAAATCAAGAAAGAAATGCAGGTATGGTAACACACAAAATAAAAATAAATTCAGTTTATACACAATTTAGACCAAGAAAGTGCTGCAGTACATTAAGTAACGGTCGTTTCTACGGTCTGCCTTCCGTTGGTCCATTCAATTCCCCGACCTTTCACCTCTTGTAATATGTATGATATTTCAGTTTATGCACAGATCTGATATTGTACCCAGTTCAGCATTTACCTCAAAATGTAGTAATTGTAATACAAGACCATTCTCATCTTTTGTGATTTATGGTAATTTGTTGAGTCTTAATTAGTTATAACTCACAGATATACCAATGGCGACGAGGATCGTTTGACATTTGTGTTCAATTCATTTACACCATGGTTGCTATCTTGGATCACTTACAGTACATGGGCTTAAGAGAGAGGAGGATTGGACACAGTATCAGGAGTACATGGAACATTTCTTTGAGGCCAATGATATAATGGCAGAAAAAAAGAAAAAAACTTAGAAATCTTTCTAAATTGTATCGGATCAGAATTGTACAAATTGTTAAGGAATCTACGACACGATCCTACCCACCTCCTGTTAGGGTTGTGGCAAAACCAACCACAAACAAGAATCATGATACTTGAAGGACAAAGGCTGTAACAAGTGCAATAAGATTGGACATATCGCAAAAGTATGTCAGTCCAAGTCCAAGAGACAGGACACACAAACTACCAAATTAAATAACTTAAAAGAAAGTACCGCCTATCAGCATCAACACCCACCAACAAAACCAGGACCCTGAGGAAGAACCCTTTCATACATTGTTCCTCTTAAATATACCCATTCAGCATAAACAACAGATCACACAATATTACATGTCCCGTAGAAAAAGTGATCAATGACCACAGCAGTGTCTTCACAGAGGGTCTGGGGACCGTCCAAAGGTCAAAGGCTTCTATTCATATCGACCACTCAGCACCCCCCCCCCCCATTATTGCAAAGCTAGGTTGGTGCCATTTGCTATGCGACAGAAAATAGAGCTCAAATTACAATGAAGGGATAATTGAATAATGTTTCATCTTGATTCTATGAAGTAAAGATGAGTGAGAAAATAAAACGAGATTGCATTCACGCATGCTTAATTAGCCCTGAAAGAGGTCTGCTGTCTCTGTAAGCTGTTTATCCTCAATATGGGGGTTCTCCCTCAAATAGGGCTGCAAATCTGGCAGCAAACCTGATGTTATCAGTCGAGTCTTGATCCTGTGGCTCCTGTCTTGGGAAAGGGTTACCCTCAACACCACTGACCACATCGTGATTGTCCAAAATATCCAAGTCGTCACTCGGTATGGTGGGATGCGTATCACTTATCTGGCGCAGCCGGTGTCTGGGACTTGGAAGCTGCTCATAAATCTCTAAATATATTTTCCAGCCTATCCAAACACTGAGAGATATTCCCTTCTCTGGTTGAGGGCTTTTACTTGTCTACTTTATTCTTCCTTTTCTCATCACCACAGCCAGCCGAGGCTAAATACTGTTTTTACTAGTGATGTTCGTAGCGTTAGGCTCTACACTAGGCTTCATTGTGCCATGCTTTGCAACATGCTTCTAGCAGCACTAGGGGTGTTGTGAGAATCCGGAGACCGCTCCGTAGGGCCTAGCCTATTGACAGCACTATCATTGATATCGGAGATAATCACTGCAACACTGAGTTTGAAACGAAAAAGTATCAGCCCAATGAAAGGTGCAAGCGATGATGTTCTGGAAAGCTGATTTTCTGTTATGCTGTACTAAAACTTTAGAAGTGATCGAGGTACAAATCACGACTTAGTGACGGCATTCACTGATCAGAGAATACACAGAATGAACTGACTGAGCATACGTGAAAGGGATCTCTCATATTATGGATAAATGAAGTTTCAACATAAAATATCGTAATTAATCCATATTTATCTTACTATGCTCTTCTGTTGGTGGTTTGTATACTACTAGGAGTTATCCTCTTTATATCCTCCAGAAGAGAGCCCTTCCTCTGATACTTACCATCCATTTGAAACCTCTTGTGAAATCTTGTATGTTTTGTAAAACTGAACATTCTTACTATTTTGAATATGTATCGTTAGCAGGCTTCAGTGTATCATCAGTTCAACATTCTGGACATATCAATGTTACCTTCAAGTAAAAGTTTAGGGACTTGACCTTCGCTTTGTTCACTGATCAACCATTCTCCAGCAGATATTTCTTTTCCTGATGTTTCTGTGGCTGTGATTTCTGGAGAGGTGCAGGAGGTGGTGGTACTCTCTGAGCTGGGGGGAGTAGTCGTCTCCTTTGTCTTGATGGAAGGGGTTGGGGGTGGAGTGGTCTCTCCTTCTAGTGGTGGAATGGAACTATCAACGGAAATGAACATTTGAGTGCATTATTCTATTAACTCTGGTTTGAAATCTAAGCTTGGACCTGCTTGCAATGCTTTGCATTTACCTCTACTACTTTCATGTGTCTTTTCCAACTTACAAAGTCAAACAGGAAAGATAAATTAATCCAAACATTACAGAATATTTCATTCAAGCCACAATGCAAAATGCATTGTGGTTTTGATGATGTATGTTTTATTTCAGATGCCATGTTGGGCAAACTTTCTTGGTCATTAGTCAAATACTAGGCTGACAAGCTGACAAAGACAGTTCAGTGTCTGCAATAGATATCAGGGATTCAGAGAAAATTTTGTATTTTGACCTGTGGTGATCAAGATTATAATCTTGGGAATTTTTGATAAGTTTTGCTTTGTTGTTCCCTCATGAGATGGTATCTACACATTTAGTGTGACTTATTCAAGCTTCCCACTCTGAAATATTATAAACAATAGGATTCTTCCTGTCAAAATAAAGTATCTTTACACTACAAATTACTCATAGCTTTCTATCTAGAGATATTGTGCTAACAGGGTTAAATGAGTTTGACCTAAAGACCCCAAATGACCCTTAACCTCCACTAGAACACAAGGAACTTTTCTTCTCACCAGAAGGTATCTACATACATGGTAAATGTACTTATCCAAGCTCCCAACCTCTAGATATCATCCCCACAAGAATTTGTAGGGTTTTACCCTGGTGACTCTTGAAAACTAACCTTTGATCAGCTGGGTTTTTCCTGTCACCATAAAGCATCTACATACTAAGTATGACATTTATCTAATCTTCCCATTGTAAGATATTGTGTCAAGGTTTTCAAAGTTTGAATCTGGTGACCTCAGATGACCTTAAAAAACTACTTACTAAAAACATTACGGTTCTCCCTTTCAATGTGGGCCATCTATGTACCAAGTTCGAAATCACAGACCATTTTTGAAGTTCAAACAACTTTCGCTTCGTGATATATCTTGTTTACAAGCCAAGGTGTCTCACACACACACACCCCATTACCATTGCATAGATTCCTTACCTGCCTTCTGCAAGGAATAAAAGATATTAAACTGATAATGCAACAGGTATAGATAGGTCAGGAAACGTAAAGCTTTCTCTACTGACTATTGCATGTGCAAATCACAGGGTCAAAGGAACTGTGCACGTGAACCCTGATCTTCTTATATATGCCTGTTAAATGGACACCTCCAACTATTTTATGAGATTCACTTTATTTTCAAGACATTTCCCAGTTTCCTGCACGTGCTAAGAACAAATGGTCCAACTATGAGGATCCCCACGTGTCACATACAAATGAACATCAAATTCATCAACGATTGAGAAAATTAAGAAAGCAATTTATGGTTCTTAAATTTTGTGACCAAACATTTTTCACAGTAGTATTAACTCACATGCACACAGTTTAAGACAGGGTAATAAAATTTGACTATTTTCATAGCTACTGGATGAGAAACTTGGACTAATTAAGATAAATGCACCCTCCAATATTCTCACAAATTCTTTGATATCAAGTTTCATGATGCAACCCCTCTCCACCTCTTTGTTTTATCTTTTAAAGATGGAAATGCATAGAGACAGTACTGCATAATAGATAACTGGTAAAGAGGCATGAAACTTTAGTATATTGTAGGTAAAACATAAAAAGAGATTGCAAATTAAATGTCTAATGCATGCACCTAGCCTATACCATAGAAATAAACCAGGATAACGTCAGGCTCGCTACTCACACTCTGAACAAATGAAGTCAAACACAAACAGGCAGCATCCTTGCCTGCAGAGCAAAGCAGCTCTGCCTTTAACATTTGCCATATACAATGCATGCAGAGCTCAAGAATTTGTTCCTTTGATATCTAACTAAATCTGTAGGGAAAACGGAAATGTTAATTGCTCGATTTTTTCAGATAACCTGATAATACTCAGGGAAAACTGCTTCCATCATTTAGCTGTTTGGGAGTCGTATTATCTTAAAAATTCCTTTGGTTTTGTGTTACTCATTCTCATGAGAATGCCGTTTGCCATACAGAGATTGGGCATTACTTATTGTTCCATGCATTCATTCTGGTTAATCTTTTTCTATGGCCTATACATATCTACAAGAAAGCATCCACAAGTAATTAAACAAGTCCTTGATGAGCACTATGGCTCCTTGTGTGAAGATTATTTTAACTGTAGTCATTTAGTCTTAACCAAAATTAATTTATGATTTATCACATCAAAAAATTTTGGGTCCCATTTTGTCCCTAAGAATGATGACCAGCGAATGACACTAGTTTACCATAGAACTAATATGAAAAACCCCTCAACATTGTAACACACAAGTTGTAGAAGAACCATTGCTTTGCACAATGTAATAATATTGTTGGGCCACAAATGTTGAACACTGCAAAGGGTTGTATTTCCACAATGCTAATTTGACAAACCTTTCACATAGCAAAACATGCAGAAAAGAAACATTTAGCATAATGTCATAAAATGGTCCATATGGGACCAATAATTCTGAACAACCAGAAGGAACTACTACCATAGAATTAATGTTGCACAACTTCAACTTAATATGATACAATCTGTAGAAGAGGCATTTTGCATGATTTCATAAAAATGGCCCATATGATGTCCTTGCACTGAAAATCCAGAAGACACCACTGCCATAATACATCCATATACCAAGTATGCACTTTGTCCAAAGTCTATAACTGGAGATACTGTGTTGAAAAGGTTTTCAGAGTTTTGCCCCCAGATGACCTACATGGCAGATCTACATACCAAGTTTGACTTTAACCCTGCCTTCCCCTATTCAGTTAGAGGGTAAACAAGTGAGTGTCACAGACACCCACACAAACACACCCGCACCCACACATGCACACACATCTACCTGACTGCACAGGTTCTTTTGCTGATGCAAGAGACCAATAGATTTTCCATGTTTCAAAATGGAAACTTCTGTTTTCCACTTCTCAAATTCTGTGTTTGTCTCTTTTCAACTTTCCCATTTCTGTGAATTTTGTATCAAACATAAATGGCAATTGCCAGTTACACGTGTTGCTCCCCATGTGTACAAAAGTAGAGACATAGAATCCATACATACAGTGTGTTTTAACAGGAGGTAAACTACATCAGTGGAACAAAGGTTCCATCAAAAGCAATCATTTCATATTGCTTCAAGACTTAAATGCTTCACAACATGCTGCATATTTCATGTAAACCAAACTTTATTACATGCATTTCTAAGTTGAAATGTACAGAAAGGTCTCATTTGAAAAAATACAAAGATCGCCCAAAGCCTTCCAAAAAGTTACAGTAATTATATCCTAACATAGTTGTATGTATAGGGAATAGCCTTACCACCTCGAAGATTACGTGCATATTTCATCGCCTGTGAAAGCACAGCTGACTATTTGTTAGTTAAAGGATTCATCTTATTTAATAAACAGTCATATGTATTGTACTGTTTTTCAGTCCCAGCAGCTTTAAATATTGAAATTCATGATTGAATTTGTGGAAAGACAACTTCACTGAAGCAACAGTAGCATTAACATCAGTAACTTACCCTCCTCGAGTTTTTGAGGACTAGGCATACGTAGTCAGTGCTAGCACTCATGGGGAATGCCCGGTTGATTCAATCAGGTGTTTTGGCCAGCTGCAGCTGGTCTGCTGGGGTCGACTTTGGTATCATGCTTGCAAGGTGTCACTATATGTTCTTTGATACATCAATTGTAAAGTTTATGCGAGAAACTTAAAACTGTAAACCATGTAAATTTCATTAATTTTACTTTTTTTTCCTGCCAAAATATCTTATTGTAGAAAGTTTCTCTAAAAGTGGTAAATTCTATGAATTTCCATCATTCAAACTGGAAACTGCTTGCACATTTTTTATGTTCTGGCTGGATAAGTAACAGTCTGCAGTAATATTATGTTACCAAGTAGGACAGGGTAGGCTTTATTACTAATGCCTATGAAGTATAAAGCTGCATTGTAGCTGCTATTAAAGTTCAATATTTCTGGTTGTTCAATGTTCCTTTCTAAGGATATTTGGAATATTTTAGAAACAGTTCAATTGTCATTGAACAGGTTACCAATGGAAAACAGAAGTTTGAATGTGGTATATCTGATTGAATTTGGTTGACAACATATAAGACTTCTGCCTCTTCGGTTGATTTGCTTGCCATCCCTTGTTAATAAGATAAATGTATTCATTAATGTCCATTAAACGATTGTCTCAAGTTCTGTGTAACCTTACCTGAAAATGTGGGTGGCTAAACACCTGGGAGATCAAAGCATTGTTCTCAATGAGCTTATTGTGTAAGGATTAGTTGAGTTAAATGATGTTGCCAGGTGAATCATATTGGATTAGAATCACCTAATAAAGGAATGAAATATCTGAGCAGCAGACTGAGCAGCAGCAGGTGACTGAGCAGCATATCTCCTGCTCAATTTATGCATCTTGAACGTATTAAGAGTAATTAAATGCAAATCTGGTGTCTGACGTTCTTCTTTTGTGCTTTATGTTGAAGTAGGTAATTTACACACGATTGAGTTGAAAACCTAAATATTACTCTGCCCTTCACTACTACAAATGTCAACCAGAGCAAATCAAAGGAGGAACTTAAACCAGAATGCACAAATGCATTGTGGTTTCAATGATCCTGTTATGAGCATTTTTTTTTTTTTCTGAATCTAACATTACAGCATTAGTAGGTGTCACAAGCTAAATTGTGATTCATATGAAATATGAGAACAGTACAAGCTTTTTTCTTGAGATCATGTCTCCAAGGCTTTCACAATTTGACCCTTGTTGGCATCAAATGACCTTTGACTTCCATAAAGACCAAATATGTCTTGTACTCAGTGAGATACAACTACATACTGAATATGCCATCTGTCAAAGCCACCCTTCTTGAGATATGATATTTACAAGAATTTTGACCCTGTAATAATGTGACCCTGTTGACCTCAAATGATTTTTGACCTTCACCAAAGAAAATGCAATTCTTTTATACTTAATGAGACACACATACACTCTAAAAGGGAGGTCTGCCCAAGTTTTTCTTCCTGAGATATCGTTCACAATTTGACCCTCTGCTGACCTCAAATGACCATTGATCTCCACCAAAATCAATAGTGATCTTATAATCAATGTGGTACACCTACATAACAAATTTGAGATTTGTCCAAGCTTTTCTTGAGATGTAGTGTTCTCAACATTTTCAGAATTTCCCAAGATGGGAAGTTTGGACAGATCTCATATTTAGTACATAGGTGAAATGCAAGGTAGGTATCACAAACTCACCCACACATACACCACTGCATGATGCAAAGGTTATTATCATCAAAACCAAAATAGTGTCAGAGGATGCAATGATTATTTCTTGCACAATTGGCATTTCCTTGGACGATGACATGTTATTGTATGCCTAAGGGGGAAATGTATGCTAAGAGTGAAAGCACCCAATTAAATGTAGATCGAGGTATTCATACATGACTTTGGGAACATTGGTCGTGTTGTATCCACAGAATTCAGCATGATAACATTCAGATACACAACACAGTTTCTTTGTCTGTGTTCACATTTTTCTTCTAATATCACCGAGTGAATACTTCTTTGACAATACCTAATTCTAGATGTCTCTTCCATCGGTATTGGTGAGCAAGGAGGGGTCACATCCACTGTTAGAGATGGTGTCCCAACAATATCAGGATCTCCTCTCATGAGGGGAGGGGTATCATGAGATGATGGTGGAGGTGTGTCTATGTGCCCTGGTTCACTTGAAAAAGCACTGACAGGAGGCGGTGTTGGGGGAGGGGTTACCATTGGACTAGCAGGAGTTGAAACCAAGTTATCTGAAAAGATTAAAATATAAGAAAAGTAAAGAAAGACCACAATCATCAAAAGAGATGACTTATTTCAAATTTTTGTTTCTTTTTTTTTGGCTTACACTCTCACTAAAAACAGATACAAAGGATGAAATGGAAATACCTACCCACCTATGAGGAAGACAATCTCATATTGATAAAGTGACATCTAGGCACTTTAATCTTAAATACTGCTTCATATATTTCATTTCAGCACACCGTGCTGACCCAGCAGGAAAAAAATCATCTTTCAAAACTTTTTTATGTTTCATTGTAAACTTGTATGAGATGCCAAGTAAATGATATCAAACTAACCCAAAGATAAATCATCCCAAGTGAGTAACTTAGGGTGTGTTAGTAAGTGTTTGAAACTTTACAGCAGCATTAAAAATTGAAAGCTAAAAATGCAATTTGACAGTTTTGTTTCCGGATGCACTGGATATCTGGTCCAGCCAGACTATTGGTCCAGTTAATTTAGATGTTTTATTTGGCAACAGAAAACCCTTAACAATTCTTATTTCCTCAGGGCATTGTAAAAATCTGGTTTGGCTGGATTCTATCTGGCTGAATTTCAGGTAAGATCCAGCAAAATCTGGTTCCGGCGAGATCTAAAACTTAACATCCAATTTATCCCTAGTTTTGTTCACTGAGGAGAAGTGGGAGATGTATGTATGATCACTGTCATGACTAGTGTATTTCACTATTTAAATTAACTGGCAACATATTGCCAAAAGAGAAAAAAACATAAAGAAATAGAACATCAGAACCTATACCTTTATTGAGAAATTTGTGATCACTTTGAAGGGAACTAACACATAAAACAATTCTTATACTTAGCATCACTATGAAAACTCATTTTTATTTTTCTGTCTGGTTTGTACTGGATGTGCATATATGAACTAAAAAAAATATGAACAACTTTAACTGCCCCTTTAATGTGTCTTGAGGTATGTCCCACATGTACCTCAGGCATTGCATGTACCATTGCCACATTATACAATCAGCATTCATGTGCAGTAAAGATATTTGATATGTTGTATTACACCATGGAAACATGGCTCCTTGGTTACACTGGGAAGTTCTCAGGCCCATTTTAATTGAGCTTTTTTGCATGAGATTCAGTCATTGAGATTCAGTCATTGAGATTCAGTCATTGAGATTCAGTCATCTTTTTCAAAGCCTGTCAAGATTTCTTCACATACTATGACATACAACACTGGATCCCAAATCCTTGTGCACTCCAAAAGGAAGGTAACCTAAGGAACATCGCCATCAACTTTCAACATCAAGGAAAGGTCCCCTTGGGAGAAGATTCATTCAAAAATTTTTAACATTATGCCTATAATGATAACCCGCACATGACATCTGACTTTGACTACCTGATATTAAAGTAAGTCTCATACTCAAGGATCATAGTGTTTGGAAGAATGAGTGTCCGAGAGGCATGAAACCAATTTTGAGGTAGTTTGACCTCTAAAAACCATAAATGATCTTTGATCCTAAGTTTACGTACACCCTGAAAGGAGGGAATTACACTAGGGAAAACTGAAACCAACTTTTAACATCATGCAAGATTGTTTCAAAAAGAAGACACATACTGAAATTTTTCATATCTTGACATAAAATGATCTCTAAATGATCTTTGACCATGACTTCCTGGCTAAAATTTTGCCTCATGTTCAAGGATCAGCAAAAGTTATCGAAAAATGAGCTATTGAGAGCCTGCCTTAAACAAGTGTAGACACACTGATAGATAGACTGATAGATTAATAAATAGAAAGACAGATAGACTGACAGACAGATAGGCAGAAAGACAAACAGGCAGACAGCTAGCTAGCTAGACAGGTACATAGATATGTAGATAGATATATAGATAGGACTTTGACCTTCATCTACAATGTGGTCTTGGAGAAGTTTAACTCTTGAAATTAAATTTTTCTTTCCCACACACACACACTCACAGACCCACCCACACAAACATACAACAACAACTACATTCGTACACACATTCACACACACATTTGGCCCTTACCCATTAGCAGGTGTTCATACCAAGTTATACGCTTTAAGTATCAAAAATCAACCAAACATAATGGTACCATGGCAACTGAGGAAGCCATTATACCCTCTAATGATCAAGCAACTACAGTATCTCATCCTATACATTACATGTGTAGGGACATATATGGTCTGACATGGTCACACATAAAATGACAGTACAGAGAACAAGGAAGATATAACTAACAACCAAGTATACTTACCAGCATCTTCCTGATCAGGTGCCACTTCAGATTCAGCTTCCTGTGATGCCTCAGAGTAGCTTGGTTCTGGTGTTTCTAGTTTCCAGCCATCCCCCACAGGGGAGGGACTATCAATAGGTGAGTGTAGAGGAGTTTTCTCTGGAGTAAGAATTTTATGGTGGGGTGAAACCTGAAAGGAGGTATTGCCAATAAAAGTTTTTACCAACTTACAGTCTGACCAATTACTAGATGTGTGTTATGCTGACCATGTTACCAAACAATATGTCAAAAAGCCGTACAAAAATGGGCCATAATTGAAAGACAGTCTCTTTGGCTCAAGAAACCTCTTCTGTTTGATGTTTGCCACACTCTAGAGATGAAAAAAAAAATGTTCTCTTTCAGCCTACTCCATGAATGAGGGGTGAAAAAATTAATACAGTTGTTATATATTAAGAATGAATGAATGAACAACAGTATGGACAATGAACAAAATGATATAAAGAGCAAAAAAAACATAATTTTTCAATGATGATACAGTACTCACAGCACTAGCGACATCCCACTGACACACATTAAATTGTAACTCAACAGAAATTTATTGCAGATTTGCATTTCTTAAAAGCACATCTGTTTTTTCTTAATCCAAAGGGCATGCCACAGGGCCAGAGGAGGCAATGACTAAGATTCTCTGCCCTGATGTATTAAAAACAAAAAAAAAATCTCTCTTTGTAAGCTTAATTCAATGGTAGAGAAAAACTTTGTGAAGTTTCTGCCAGGAGGGTACAAAAAGAGCCAATGCTGACACAGAAAGCTGATGATATCTAAAGATATCTACAGTCTTGCTGGTGGGGGAGGGGTATTTCATTTAAGGGAGAGAGTATTTTGAAACACTTCTGAAATACCAAGGCACAGAACCTTTGCAGTGAGTTAATAGCGGTGTCGATGTTCTGCTGACACATCTGTCATTTATGTATTTGACTGTATAAGCATCAAATTGTCTATTCAGGTATTGTTAGCAGACATCCTACGTAGTATGTCCCAAATTTCAGACCACCTATCTAGGTAACTATTGTAAGCACCAAAATGTCTTTCCAGTAGTGTCTGCATTGGATTGCATATCCAGTTATTGCAAGCATCGGATTGCCTACTACAGGCATGTTATCTTTTCCATCACTGTAAGCATCGGATTGGTAATTGAGTTAGTGCAAGTGTTGGTTTGCCCATTGAATTAGTATAAGCATTAGATTGCCTATCTAGTTTTTACTACAGGCATGTTTCCTATTAACTCACTGTAAGCTTTGGATTGTGTATAAAGTTAATTAGGCTTCCTATCCAGTTACCATAAACAGGTGTATTCTGCGAAACTATGGTGGTGTTTGGTGTTTTAATATATGACTTTAACTACACATTACTTACTTGCTCGACGCACACATGTTATTGCTGTTGTTGTTGTAATGTTTGCAACAGATATGGACAGTTGCTAGTTAGTGGGAAAGGATGGTTTGTAAGCTTTCATACTATTATCATATGCTGTGGATTTACTCAAAAATACAAAAACCTGTAAAATAAATCAAAGGAAATGTAAAAATTAAAGTTGCTATGAAATTATTACAAATGATAATGTGTCTTGTGCCTATTTTGTTTGTTTCACTGCTACTTTCATTGGTACAGCCTACTCTACTGAATTCAGTGTTGACATTGGCACTTTCAGAATCATAACTTAAGCAAACTGCTGAAATGCACAAAAAGATAACAACTGATCATTTTGTTTATCTGCCAAGAGGAACAAAGTCAGGTTGATTCACATGAGTTCTCATATAAGGGCAGTTTACCAAAAAGGATGTTAGGAATTTTTTGTTAATGTAGATAGTGAAGTATCCTGGATGTGAGGGACTGATTTTTTATTGATTATTTGAAGATTAGAAAAAAACATTCTATGTTTCTTAATTATGTTGATGATGATCTAAAAATAATGGTTGATACAAATCAGTCATACTTTTTTGCTACAGAAACTGGAATAATATGGTATATGAAGAAAGGTGAACAAATGGATTTCTAGCTATCTTTCCAACACAACAGTTAGTGCATATCAATGATTGCTTGCCTGACAGTATAAGCATGGCAATCTGGACTTAAAGTGTGGAACTCCGGCATTTAAGGCAGCCTGTTACTTCTAAAGGTGGTCAACCTAACATGATGCATGGTCATCGTGACTTGACGCCTGGTCACACTGACTTAAGCATGTAAATCCTTACTCTAGAATATCCTGACTATGGAAATACAGACTAAATCTGACTAAATTAACTATACAAGCATGGACAGCCATACTTGGTCTGACTTCTTTCCATATTTGAGCCATACATACAGCCAGGAAATAAGCAGATTTATGCAGAATTAAGTCCTCTCAAGTGTCAAGTGCTTTTCTAAACTTAAATTTCCAGACTTAATATTTTCCAGAAGGGTCTTTAGATCTAGCATCAAGTACAGTGTACCCCAAAAATCTTTTTTTTGTGCCTGCAGAGCCTAAACCATTTATTCTAATTATTATGACAATTGAAATGGGTCAGATTTGGCTAAATTTATCATCTTTGGTGGATCATACTAATACTCTACTCTGGAAATGACATTCCATAGTTAAGTTCACTTTTAAGTGTGGTCATTCGTGAGTTAAGTGTATGATGCATGGTAAATTAATTACAATTAGATTTTGATAAAACCCATTTTGTGGTGTTTCCAAAGGAAAAGGTCGCAAGTGTATTACTACTAAAATTGATAATTGCATTATAGAAAGGGTATACACTACAAAATTTCTTGGGGTGGTTGATTTTCATTTATTGGAAGGAGCAGGTCAAATGAGTTAATTCAAGAGTGTCTAAAAGTATTGTTGGCTGATAGATCAAGCATGAAGAATTCTTTTCATAAACTCTTTGATTTTTCTCTTAAATACCAGCTATAGTTATGAAGTGTGGGGACATACATCCATACAAGTAATCTTAAATAAGTTTTTGTGATGTATACGAATGCTATCAGATTGGTTTATAATGCTAAAATTCAATTACCACAATAACTTTTTTTACTTAAAAATTTGAATATCTTGTGGAATTTAAGACAGCCTGTTACTTCTAAAGGTGTTCTGGCACATTCCCCCCTAACATTCGAGTGCTATTCATAACAGAAAAATAAAATCGCATACTTGCCAAAAAAAGATTTTTTTTTTTTTAATTTTCTGTCAGTATAACCTTGAGGGCTACGAGTGTTGGAACGATCTTAATACTGACCTCCGGAATTTTAAAGGCGAATATGCATTGAAGAGGAAGATAAAATTAGAATTTGCAGATATGTATAGGCATATGTGATGATTTCATGATTACTGTAGTAGCACTGCAATACTCAACAGAATTTCTTTGATGGTGATATCTCGATCTGAAAATTAGTTTGCAATATATTTTGTTTAGGGGAGAGATTCATATAAGTTATTCTTCTCCTCTCTCCTTTTCCTTTTCTTTCATGTCTTAATGATTGTCTTGCATGATCATTTTTCCTTTTTTCTTTACTTCTCTTAATGTTTTTGTATTATCTTGTTATATATTGTTGTAAATATGGAAATCGATTGATTGAATGAATAAACATACAAACATGCCGCTAGGATCCAAAAGGTTAATTTAGAGAAAGTTCTCAAGAGAACTGCTGAATGGGAAAGGGGGGAGGGTGAAATCTTTCTTGTCATAATCACTGGATCCACTACATGATACACAACCACCCACAAAGCTTGATATGCCTACAGAAGTGTATCATGCACAGTAATAATATACTTGTCTCGCACATGCTGCATTGTGTTACTAAACTGCATGTGGATGATAGTTCTCCATGATAAATGAATGCTTGAAATTAACCAATTCAGTTCAAGCTTTCCAATGTTTGCAGACTGCAACAAATAAGGTGAGAGGTTTCCCTGCCTCTCCTTTAATCTGCATCCTCCTCCATAGTGGCATGTTTTGCTAAGTTACAGAAAATAAATGGCACATCAAAGTTGGTGTTGAGAGGTAGTACATTCATTTTTATTACAGTAGCAGGAGGACAGCTACAAATTATTGCATGACTACTGCATGATGAGTGGTACTTTTTTTTTTTTGCTGGTATACTAAAATTCAAAGCACAGTCATTAAAAACATAAAGCAAATTGGAATACAGACAAACAAAACAATTGAACTGAAACGTTCAACAGCTTCTATGTTGTGATAGTTCTGAAGAGTTCCAAAATGCATTTTACAACAGCTGTGGACCACTTATACTTTAGCACAGCTGTGCAGAGGAAACTTTGTTCAGTTTAATTTGATAAAACTGTGATATATAAATTTGAGAAATTTTCACAAACAAATGGGGTCAGCTCCATCTAAAATTAACAAGTTTTTGTGACTAGTAACTGGAATTTATGCACTGATTCACACATTAACATGTGCCTTACTTGGAAAAAAAAAAATAAATGTAATCACTGACTTGATGGAATGAAGTTCTTCTACAAACAAATATCTTGTAATAGAAGTATGTCATGTAGATCAGGAAAACAAATCAAGACTCCGCCAGTGTTGAGGTTTTAAGCAGCCTCCACCTTGAAAATTACAGCTCCATGAAAAAATGATCACCCTGTCTCAATAGGCTTTATTACGTAATGTTTGATAAAAATGTTTCAAAGCTACAGTCAAAAAACATGCTTGCACAAAAATTCAGTTTCTACAATAGAAAGTTCTACATCATGATCTCCATGTTTTTGCTCAAGTTTTACGCAAACCACACAAACGGAATTTGAGGGAGAGGGTTCTTAATTCACCTCATTACTTCTTTACATTATTGTACACTGACTCAATGTCTCAACCAAGGCCTGGTAGTACCCCCGTCATCAAACTCTTTCCTTGGCAATCTCTTTGCCATCAACTGTTTGCTTCACATGTGATCACCCCACCACTCTTGAAAATGTTTGGAGGACCGACACTGCCAGGGGATATGTGTCCTTTCAATGTAAAATCCTTCAACATATTTCATACACTGTTTTGGAATAAATGATTTCTGAGCATGAATTATAAAAGCATGAATTATAGGAGCTGCTATTGCTGTCACTAGTGTAAATTGTAAGAGCTGGTATACTTCATAGCAGAAATGTAGGAGATTAACTTGGCAAGGAACCAGAAAACCAAAGGGCTTTGTGATTCCTTGCCATATGGTTATAACAAACATGAATTATCCACATGACACATATGAGATCAACTACAGTTGTTCTTTAAACACCATATTGATAAGCCTTTAACCAAAAATGACCTTTCACCTTGTCTTACAGCATAAAGGTGCAAAAATTGATAGAAATCATTCACTAAACATTGGCAATATACATAGTAAGTATAAAATCTGTCACATTTAACCCTCTTGAGATAAAGTGTTTACAGGATTTTGACTACTAAATACTGAACTACTGCATATAGTGAGCGATAGACATGCAAGTATGAGCTCACTCAGTTTATCTTTTTGAAATACAGGAGTTAACATGATTTCAACCTCTGGTGACTTCAAATGACCTTTGATCTCCACTAAAATCAGTAGGTGTCATCTACCAAATATGGCCAATTCACATGCTAAATATGAGATGCCCCCATTGTTACCCTTCCTGAGATGAAGTGTTCACAAGGTTTTCCCAGTCTGACTTCTGGTGACCTCAAGTGACCTTTGACCTCCACCAAAAACAATAGGGATCACCTATCCAGTATGGCCAAGCCACACATCAAGTATGACATCAGTCAACATTACCCTTCTGGAGATAATGTGTTTACAAGGCTTCTACAGTTTGACCTCTGGTGACCTCAAATGACCTTTGACTTCCACCAAAAACAAAGGGGTCTCCTACTCAGTATATAAAATACTCTCATCAAGTATAACATCAATCAAGGTTACCCTCCTGGAGATACTGTGTTTACAAGTAAACAATTTGACCTCTGGTGACCTCAAGTGACCCTTGACGTCGACCAAAAACATTAGTGAAGAAAACCTCAATAGCCTACTCCTCTGTCCTGCTATTACCCAGTTTAGTCACAGCAAACTGACGGAGCTTGAAAAATACTGCCCAGGTACCACCAATCCAAACAAAGGATCAAAACCATCTACAATGTTTGCAGCATTGAAACATCTATAATTTACGCAAGTACCGTGTGCAAAACAATGGGAGATCTATCTTTACCAGGTTTCAGGTACTTTTTGGTCAATAATTTGCAAAAATAGACTTATAACACCTATTTTCTTCACATGTTAACTACTATCATCTTTTGTTTACATGCAAAGAAGCATGCTGGGGAAGGTTGATACACATTGACAATGGATTGAGACCCTGACAACATTTCAAAAGAACACCCTAATGTTCAGCTAGCAAGAGAATATCTCTATAGATGTCATGTATTGAGATAAAATGGGTAACATTAAATCCTGGGACAATGAACCCAAGGAATATCAAACCCTGGCATTTTCACACTTCACCTTTTCAGAAAGCAGTATCTTGAAAAAAGAACTTTTCCTTTTTACTTCTATATTGCAAAATACAAACCTCTTCATGCTGATCCTGCAGATGCTGTTCAAGTATTTGGTGGCTTCTGTCTCTTGATGGGTTTTCTCGAACTTGACCGAGCATCTTGGTGATATCTTCTTCCAGGACCTCTCTAATCAGTGATGATACAAGATCAGAATTCACTGGCTGGCCAGCATCTACAAACAACTGGACCCCTCCACTGCCGATGGCATTGACTGGAGATAAGAATCAAGTATCTGTCTGAAAGCTGTATTTATTTTATCATCCAGAAAATGAGTCATTTGTTGCTTCCTAGCATTGCAAGAAGGTGATCCAATACAAAAACATTTATGTAAATTACAGCAAAATATTAAGTTCATTTGAAGCACTGTTTGAGGCAATTTCTCTTTGTATGGTATAGGCTAATACCACCACAGCCATTTTTGGAGTATGTGAAAAGCCAAGCAATGTATGGCAGGGACCACATATCATATAAGTACAAAATTGCAATATGATTTACTCTTGATGAGACACAGCTGCATGTTCAGTCAAATAACAATGAAGCAGTAGTTTGCCTTACAGAATGTTTACTAGAAGTAGAGATTTTATTGAAGCATAGTAAGAAGCCAACTTTATGGAATATGAAAAAAAATGTTCGCTATAAACATTTAATACATACCAGTATGACTACTATCTGTTAATAATTGTTCCAGGCTATCAGGTTGGTTTTCTGTGTGATAGGATAATCTGTGGTGGAATTCACTTATCATCTTAGCCATCAATTCTTGTTCTATCCTGGAAGATAAAATCTTACTAGTTCAAACATTGAAACTACTATCTTCACAAATGACAAAAAAGTGTGGGGAAGAGTGGAGCAAAGGCAGAATGATAGTTTGTGTGCAGAAGAAAGAGGAAAATACTGAAATTCTTGACAAATGGTGAGTGACAGATCATTTCAAGACTGAGAGAATGTGAATGCCCCTCCCAAAAAGCATAATGCACAAATGCATTGTGGTTTTGATGATTCCATGAGGATTTTTATGACTCCGACTCATGATTACTCATATGAATCATGTCTCAACATGCACAACTGCATATTACAGTGATACAACACCAACACATTACATATGAGATCTGTCCAGGTTTCCCTCCCTGAGATTTCATGTTTACAAGGTTTTCTTGACTCCTGTTGACACCAAATGACCTCCACCAATGTCAATAGTGTTACTCTACTCAATGTGATGTACCTACACATTACATATGAAATCTAACCAAGGTTCCCTCCTTGAGATATCATGTTCACAATGTTTTCACAATCTGACTTCTGAGAACATCAAATGACCATTGATCTCCACCAAAAACAATAGGGTTCTTCTACGTTATGCGGTACACCTATATACCAAATATGAGATCTGTGGAAGCTTCCCTTCTTTATCGTGTTTACAAGGTACTGCATCACAGACATGCATACACACACATACATGCACGCATACGTATGCATGAAAACAAATGTTACGATTATCATCAAAACTAAAAAACTAAAGAAACTATAGTGAGTCTATTAAACACTAACCATGGTTCAGTACTGTTGTAACATCTAATATCTTGGAACTTAAATTCTACTTGAAGCACTACTTGTGCTTATGCAAACTGAAAAACCATTTGAGAAAGCTTTTGATCAATATTTAACTGGCTATCCAAACAAAAGATAATTTCCACAGAAGTAGAATTGCCAAGTCATTTTCTGCTCTTAATTCATTAAAAGTAGGATATAATAGGTGTTGCCTGTGGTGCACCTATGACCATGAAACTGACAAATGTCGTACTAAATCGTCACATGTCACTTGCTCGCAATCTGATTGGATGAAATTGTCAGATAAGAAACTGAAATCTGCCAATTTCTTCTGCATATGCAGTCAATCCTCACATGATACCATACATAATAATGTTTCATCATAGGAACAAACCCTAACCATGACGGTATGACTCTGTATCACCTCATGTTCTATCATGCAAAAAAGTCTTTTCTTGAGACATTTTAGCACATTAGCACATTAGAAATTCTGTGTGGACTAGATGGCATTTGACAATTTCCTGTGATTTCATTGGTTAACATTTACACTTGACATATTCCAGCAAGTTGATTGGAAGGAGTTGTCTGTATGTAAAATTAAATCATTAAATCATACGTACGTCAATATAAATCAGAATGTGTCAGTGTCTTGTGATCCTATTGGACAATAACTGCACATGACAAAGCATAGGTACTCTAACTGGAAGACACTTTCATATGTAGAGCTAGAGCTGCAATGCTGCTGAATCTCAATACTCCTGGTTATTTAATGTTCCTTTGTAAGGATGTTCTGAATATGTTATAAAAGGTTCAATTGTCGTTACGCAGATTAACAAAACAATGAAAAACAGAGAGGTTTGAAACTGATTGATCTATCTAGGTGATAAAATATTCAACTTCTGCCTCTCCAGTAAATTTGCATGACATCCCTTGTTTACAATGTAACAAGGTTAACGTATTTATTCATGTCGATTAAATGGTTGTTTCAACTTTTGCCTCACCTTCTCTGAAAATGTGGTGAATAACACATGGGGTCAAAGCACTCTTCTGAGCAAGCTAATTTTGTAAAGTTTAGTTGACTAAAATGATGTTGCTAGGTGAATGATATATTGAACTGGAGTCACCTAATAAACTAATGAAATACCATTGAGCTAAATGAGCAGCTTTATCTTTGCTTCATTTGGTGGGTCTTAAAGTATTAGCAGTTATTAAATTAAATGAACAGCTGGCATCTGAAATTCTTCTTTCCTATCAATTTTGAAGTTGAGAATAGATTCAATTGAGTTGAACCCCAATACTCTGCCTTTACAATTACATACTTCCATCACAGCAAAGTGAACATTTTGATGGGTACTAGCAAATAGCTGTATATGGTAATTTCTCACAGTTTAAGTCTCTCACTTGCCTCTTGTATGTAATGATATTGTAACATATTGGAAGTCCTGAACTTTTGTTGGAGCACCTCCAATGTTACATAACTTACAAGGAATAAATTGCATTAGGCTGACTTTTATTGGTGAATAAAGAGTCAAGACCCTTAAATTGGTAAAATAACGGACAAGATGATACTCCTTCTCTACAACCCAAATTGGTGAAAAAAAAGTGACATTTTCTAACAAAAATTGATTTGTGGCAAGTTGAAGTACTAGACTGACGATTTAAGTGGCAACCAATGAGAAAGTGAGAAATTTGACTGTTTCTAGACCTCTAATCCGAAGAACCTTTGAACCGAAGAACAAAATAGCGAGTTTACACAATGTAAACATGCAGGTCAGTGTTCAAAAAGTGAGGTATTTGATACAAAACAACAATGATTTGTGCACTGACACATGTGCACCTAAATAGTGTCAGGTGTCTTGAACTTGAGCAACTAGGCCTAGTAGCAAACCAATGGAATGAACGAGCATGAATCAAGAACTATAGGAAGGAAAGACTTTAAAAACATCATAATTTTCAAGCAATTTTGTTGATGTGAACATTGATGGGTGCATTAAATGTGCAACCCTGAAAAAACTGAGGATAAAGCAATACTATTATCATCGTACGACATGGAGGCCGACAGGTTAGTTTCCCTAATGTAATGTGGCCTGGCAGTGACATCCTCCATACAACTAACGTTGTGTTTTGTGCTGCTGCTAGTGGTTCTAGCAGTAAAAATAACAGGAGATGCAGGACTACTATTAATGAAAGTAACATTAGTATTACTTTGTAAAGCAGTACCTTTTTCAGAACTGCGTCCAGATGGTTTGGGGAAGTTGGGCTTACTTCAGACATTATCGTTTTCTTGATCTGTGACGATTGTATAGCTTAGGGTGTCTAAATGATAAATATCTAAACTACGCCACTGTGTTACAATTTAGCAACGTTGAAAATCGTGTTGCTAGGCATATTTACTTTCCCACCTCCTCTGTGTACTGTAGGCTATTATATGTTCAGTATATTGTCATTATGCTATTTCATCTGATTTTTAGAGTTGATGTGATTTCTGATTGGTGTTGCCTAGCAACCAGCCACAGTCTCAAATCAGTGAGTTGCCAGTGGTTTTGCATACTAATCAGGTGTGTTGTTAGTGTGTTTGCATACTACTGAGTTAAACTAACTGTTATTGAAAAATGATGGATGGTCACATGATACCTTAACAGCCAGTCACAAGGTTAGAATGCAAACAACAGATAATTAAGAGTTGCAGAAAGCAATGTAATGGTATGTAACAATATAACATTATGTAACATGTAAAGGCTGCATAATTTTTACGGATTTCTGGAAAGGTGCAATTAATGTCATCATTGAATATGGTGATAGGTATTAAAATGCTAAATGAAAACATATGGCTACATAACTTCATAAAGATAATTTCTTTTCCAATTGTAATTACAAATGCAATTTATCCTGGTAAGGTACCTACCATTCTACTGCCCTCTGCTCGAGGAGATCTCTCCTCTGCAAATGAGCAGGAACATCATCCGATCTTGGTTGGGGTTGAGAGACAGGTACCTGAGGTGGAAAAGAGGGACCATTGTACTGACTCTCATAGTTATGGTGACCTTGAAATGTGACAAAACCAGATGCAGCGGGAACTTCATCTTCATCAGATCTGCTCATCTATAAATGACAAAGACAAAGAAATCAAATACTTAGCAGATAGAATTAGTGACAGTGACTTGACCATATGTTACTAGAATCCTCCAATCTTTAAGTGGCAAGCTATCAAGCTGGTATAGGCTAGATGGTTTAATCTGAAACACAGCTTACAAGAGATCACAACTGAATGTGAGTCCATTGAGCGGAAGACAATTTGGTACCCAGCTAAACAAAGTTCAATACAAATATACCTTGTTGATGTTTTATCACAAATTGAAATAGTTATCAGTTATAAATCTAGTGACATTGAAAACACTTTTTTCCTCACACTGCATTTTCCAATTCATAAGGTTGCAGAATACAATCTTCAATTTACAACAACCGAAAGACAAAAGTAAGTAAAATCTTTCAAAAAGTTATTTCAAAACTACCTCATCCTTGTCAAATTGATTCTGTCAAGAAAGTTGTGACATTCAAAGTTCTAAGGTATGACAAAATACTAAACCAGAGCATCAAGGGTGCAGATGCTCACACCTGAACAGCCTAAACGGACTATTTAGGGAATCCTCACACTGATCCATTCAGATCATCTCCAGACCGCCTGCCTGGCCAGAGTGGTCTTTATGCATATTCCTCACACTAGCGTGCACACAATCCGGAAGAGTTTAGTAAGTTTAATTGTTTAATTAGGTAACGACTAGTGCTGTTGGGGGGTTGTCATTGTTTGCAAACAAACTTAAATACGGAGTACACAGTGACCACTGGAGCCATGTGGTTTATCTTACACAATGGACAGGAAGCTGGAGTGCCTCTACTGATTTCCAAGAGTGGTGCTAATACCATTCCTAGCTTTCTTCCGCAGGCCCCTTCTTGACCTTGGCCACCGTAATGAGCATGAAAAACAAATGTTGGACAGTAAACTCAACCTTGTCCTCTGATCATTTTGTGTTATGCGTCTTCTACATTAGTTTAATTTCATGGACAGGTTTATTAGTGAACGATAAAAATTCCTACTCATGGAACTTGAAATACAAAAGGACAAAATTTGTTTTCTCCATTCATGTGTTCAAATTGTCTTTTTAATGATGTTCACTTTTTCACTACAGGTTAACGATGTCTTTGATTGTAGTCTATGATATTTTTTCCACTTAGTAGTGGAATATTGGAGCAAATATCACTTAATGCTTGCGTATATGTAGACCTAATGACGTATGTTATCTGTACTGTATCTGATTTTATAGGCCAACAGCCTATAAAATCTGTCGTCATACAACCATGACTAAAATGTGATATGAAATCTGTCGTTGTACAACCATGACTAAAATGTGATATGAATCAAGTCACATAATAAACGACTAAGCCTATTGCATTTAAAATAAATTCTCGGTGCACATTTCTTACTTGTTGTTTGTCTGTCATTTAAGACTGCAAACTAATCACCAGAAAGATAACGTCAAATATCGCTGGGTGTTGTTGTTTTGGCTATCTGGGGTTATAGCATTAAGTACGCCACATAGCTAGGCTACCTGTAAAAGTAAATGCCTGTTATGGCCCAAATAATATTCCATCCACAAGTGTATCACGATATTTTACGAGAGCAGTGTATGTATATGATAACAGAGCCCTGACGTTGGATATCGACGATTTTCCTGCCAGAATGTGCTGGGTTGCCATATCTGAATATCACGGTCAATGAACATAGTAACTGACTTCCATTTATGGAAAATAAGGGCAGGGTTTGCTACTGCATGATCCCACTCACAGTATGACGTTTATAAATAACAAGAAATGATTGCATATGGCCTATAAGGCCAAGTAAAAAGAAACAAAAAAAAAAACTCTTTTGCTCGTCCACACTTTTAAAAAAGAGCGTGCGTGCCCTTTTTTTTAAACGCGGGAACCCATAAGGCCTGTTCGCAGCCTTCACTTTTCTTTTTACATGCTCTACTACAGTATCAATGAGTGGTGTGATGCAAAGACATTGCTAAAGGCCTGGAGAGATGATGTCCGTGGTCGGGAAAAGACATTTTTGAATAAAAAAAAACCCTCTTTTAAAAGTAAAAAAAAAAAAATCGGGCGGGAGGAAAACATTGTGCACATGGGGACAAGAAACTATTTTTTTTCTACTTGGCCTAACATTGATTTGATACATTGATGCAATATTAGGTAATTAATATTTGTGTTTGGACAAAATCTTTTTTGAAAGAGAAAATTTAAACATGTAACTGAATAAACAAGGAGACAAAAGGTGAGTGAGGTGACAAGAAAAGATCACAGAAATTACAGCATAAATCAGTGTAAGAAGTAGGGCCTACATTTGAACAGAGTTTACGATAAGTTTATTTTGAGCTAGAAGTATCAATTTTTTTATTTGTAGCTGTATATTTCAGAGATAGTCCTGTGAAACATAAATACCATCTGTTTGCCCACTTAATGTTGAAAAAAAAAACGGTTTTCAGCAGAGGTGGTGCTGTGACATAAGTTACGTAGTAACATAAGTGAAATTGTTAAAATTTTTTCATTTGTAAAAAGGTTAAACGTCAATCATACAGTGAATTTTCATTCAATGATATTCTGTAACACCAACATGTGAACGATGCAAAAAAGTGCAGTAATTGAAGTCAGTTAAAACCACGTGGCATGAGTTTGAGGTCAGTAGCTTTTTTTTTCAATTTTAAAAGAAACGTCAATTATACATTTAGCAATTCATACTTTACTTTTGTTGGTAAATCACAAAAGTACAATTTTATGGGAACTGAATAAATAGTCCAATGTGAAATGTACATTATGAGACATCATTTTTACGTAGTTCAATGTCCAGTATATATCTGTATTTATTAATATATCATATTTTTTTTGCATTTTGTTTGTAAGTTGCTAACTAGGAAAGCTTCAAGAAAAGTAATAGCTTACTAAATACCATCGATCACATTGTACACCAAAGAATATGAACCACAAAATTTTGGGGAAAAGAAGGAAGTTTGAGTAAACTTCATAATTAATGTATATGACCTGTCTTCCTTGGGTTCGAATTATCTGGTTCGTGGTCACGGGAATCCAGTGAGGCCGAACAATTTTTTCTTACATTAAAAAGAAAAAAAAAACAGGCAAACTTGAGGGCAAAAGCAAATAAAAGAGAACAATGAACACAAATGCTGGGAATAAGATACAATACTTTGATCATAATTACCACAGGCCTGTCAATGAGGTGCTGAGGATATTCACTCACTGTCGTAGGCAGAATTGTGCTAAAGTTTTCCACCCTTAAGCCCAGTCACAGAGCCCTTAATCCCACAGCAATGCCTCAGTGTCAGGAAGTTTTTTTTCATATTTTTTTTTTTTGAACTGGTTTCCATGGAAAGTGTCCTGGTTTTTGGTCCTTCCGAAATTCTACGTATCCTTTACGTTACCCCATTTCAGATGTATTGTAAAACTTCAGTAGTGTAACTGCAACTCAAGATTTTGGCGAAAAAAAATGTCTCTTCTTGACTTTTTCACCATCTTGGTATTTAATTTTATGAACACCCACAGTGTGTTAGAGATAGACTTAATACTTTTCCATGGGCTTTTTAAAACACCTGTATAGCCCACGGGATGACCTTTGTACAACTTTACAGCATTTACGCTTACACAAAGATAAAGTGGTAAAGTCGACCATCTTTACTTTTTTTTTACCTTTTCCCCCTAAACTTTACTTGGAAGTTGGCAGCATTTTCCACACCAAATGTGCAGTACAGATATGCCTCAGCTCAGAGTTCATATTACAATGTGATTTGTGCACAGTGTGGCCCAGTAATAGGTACAGCACATAATGATGCAACATGTGGTATGTGTTTGTTTGCCATGCTACTGGTGAGTGGCTGTTTAATGTTCATGGCGATATTAATCATATATAAGCATGCGGGCCAAGGTATATGATATTGCTGAGTTGAATATTGGACTTGAAGTTAAACGTCTGACATTTTGTAAGTGACTCTTTACTCTTCACATGTCAACAAATTTAGAGCTAAACTTGCCACACTTGAATTGTCTTTCAAGAGAGTGATTTATATTTTTGGATGTGTATGATATTAGTCATTCTGTTCACATAATTGAAGTTTAGGATTCTTGTTTCTCAGGACAGATGAAGGAAATTCAAAGGGATTACATGGAATAATGGGACAAAGAAATTTTCAGATCATAAAAGTTACAACTCAATGAATTTACATGGGTGGTGATACAAATATGATTTCAGGTAATATTGGGGTTGGACAATAGCACCAAGTAACAAAAACTGCTTTTACTTCATTGGAATTAGCTCCATACTTGAACTACCTAAATTTTGTTTCAAGCAGCCCAGTACCCAAAAAGATAACATCCTTCTCCAACAGTGAGATACTACATGCTGGTTACTTACATCAGGAGGAGGAGAAGGAGGCGGCGGCAGAGAAAAAGAGGAGATGACTTCATCTTCAGGTATGGATGATACCTCAGTATCAATATCGACTGGAGGAAGGTGCTATCAACAAAAAAATGAAGAAAAAGGCCTAAGCAAGCAAGAATTGAACAACCAAAGGTCTCTTTCATGTTTTTTCAGGTTCCTTTTTTTCCCTTGAAATTACAAATAACATATATCAAAACAAAATTTAACCAGAAAGCCAAAAGGCTATTTGATTCGTTGCTACATAGTTATATTACAACAAACAAGAATAGCCACCTGATAACCATGATATCAACTACAGTTATTGTTCTTGAGACACCGCATTTACAGGTCTTTAATCCAAAATGAGCTTTCATCTCCTCTTAAAACAGAAAGATGCAAAAATTAATGGAAATCATCTACTCAACATGGGCAATGCACATGCTACAGTAGGTATGGAATCCCTCACAGTTAATCTTCTTGAGATAGAGTGTTTACAAGATTTTGATTACTGAATACTGAACTACTAAATATGAGCGATAGGCATGCAAAGTATGTGACCACAGTTTCTCATTTTGAGATACAGGAGTTGACATGATTTTGACCCTTTGACCTCTAGCGATTCCAAATGACCTTTCATCTCCACCAAAATCTACTCAGTCATCTACTCAGTATGGGCAATCCACATGCTAAAAATGGGATTCCCCCACTATTGCGCTCCTCAAAATATAATGTTTGCAAAGTTTTCCCAGTTTGACCTCTGGTGACCTCAAATGACCTTTGATCTCCACTGAAAGCAATAAGGATCATCTATTCAGTGTGGCTAATCCATACATCAAGTATGACATCAGTCAACATTACCTTCTCAGGGGATATTCTGTTTACAATGTTTCCCAGTTTGACCATTGGTGACCTCAAATGACCTTTGAACTCAACCAAAAACATCATCTCCTAAGTACATTCAATCCACACATCAATTATGACATCAGTCAAAGTTACCCTCCTGGAGATATTGTGTTTAAAAGGCTTTTACAGTTTGAACACATCTCTTGATGAGGACATGTTCCATTGTCAAGTACGTTGGGCAGGCGTTGTGTAACTGATTAGTTAACTTGAGCTCCATTCAAGGATTTCCAGTATTCCTGATCAAGCATCCAAACTGATTTTCTACTGACCATGTCAAAGATTGCTCAAGATGTACAGATGAAACCCAAGGAAATGTAAGAATTTTCACTATTAAAAGTTAACTACTGAATCAAAATATCAAAAATTTCATCCCACTGTTGAAGATATTTTCGTAAACATGTCTTACTTACATTTCGACTGAAGACTAGAAAGATTATAAACTGTAACATAATTAACACCAAAATGTGTCATCCAATTCCTTTTCCATTCTTTTGAAAGAATAGAGGCAAAGATAGTGTCTGTCTGATTTATCTTATCTGATCACTTGCTCCATGCAAACACCCTTCTTCATCATTTTCTGAGTAACTAACTGGGTTCTAATCAAATAAATACTGCAAAGCTTCTTTGGTCGAGAATCCTGCTTTTATAATAGGGGGTCATAGCAATATTGCAATCATAAAAAAAAAAAAATACACTCACATGGTCCCTGCAGAGATAAACTGTAAACAGCATAGCATATTCAGAAACACTTTAATGTTCAACTTACTTGATCAATGTTCCAATATGAAAATGACTATATCTGTCCTGGGACTTTAGCAAACAGACAATAGGGCAAGAACATTCCCTTTGCTAAGAGAATGATCACTCAAAGATGTATTGTTGATTGGCTACAGATTATGTGACATATTTTTGGGTGTACATTACATGATGTATATATCACATGCAGCAGTGTAAAGTTAGAACTAGACAGATATATTTTTTGTATGCAGACAACTGGTTAATAAAATTGATTTACAGTGCTTGTCATTTTAATTTCTCCTTCTTTTGTACATCCTATGTATCAAACACTTAAAGGCAGGTGTTACTAACATTGGCAATTGTTACTTCCGATTTGATGGACTCATCTTATAGGAAAGTATCACAGAAGAATGACATTCCGCCTAATCAGGGTGTCAAAGACATGAGAATCAAGCAACATAGTACTGACATGAACTTAAGAGGAGTAACTGGAAACAAACCTTTATCTCTAACTGAGGTTTCTGACTGACAATATTGATGACTGCTACATTTTTCTGCTGTTGTTGATTGAAAATTTCCAAAGGTTCTCTTCTCTCGCTGCTGATCCTTGGAGATCCTAAAGGGATTGCTGTATCTGGATATCTGTGTTTCTCAGCAAGGTACTCTTGGATGACAAAAAGTAACTGATATTATAACTGCTACAATCTAGGAGTACATCAGTGATTGGAGTTACAAGTACACCAGTGACTGGAATTATGACTGTTACACTCTAGGAGTGCATCAGTAGTGAGTGGAAGTATGACTGCTGCACTCTATAAGTACACTAGTGACAGGAGTGACAGTGACTGTTGACCGAGAGAAGTACGTCAGTGACTGGAATTTTGACTGGTTTAACTGTTTAACCCATGTTGACCCCAAATAAACTTTGATCTCCACTCAAAAAAAAAAAAACAAAAACAGATCATCTACTAAATGTAGGCCAAGTGTTAGTAAGATCTCTTGTGATTACCACTCTTGAAATAACGAGTTTACAAGCAAAGCACATACACACACATGACAAATGCAACCCATCAATAAACATATCCAATAGCTAGTCCTATAAACTCTCGGCAACAAATGTAATGCCCAGCACACATTTAACCCGGCATCTGGCTGATTGTCTTATTTCTAGGCATTGCCGGCGTTCATGGATTAGAGAACGGCCGATAACGCTTACATGGTCACATTAAAAGAGACTCTCACGGGGTCCAGGCAGTGACTGGTCAGTGACCGACCAATTTCTGGATATATGCCCAATTTCATGCACGATTCTCAGCCGGTCTCCAGCTGGTACTTGTCCGACACTCGACCACCTCTCCTCCCATGCCCCTACAGTATTCATCTAGTTGCAGACCAATTTTTGAAGACCAGTTGGTGTTGGGACGGGCACTGGTAGGACGCCCGACAATAACTAACCGAACAACAACCAGAATCCGCTGGCATGGTTCAGTTTGTGCATGTGAAAAATTATTTCATGTAGAAACTCTGCGCAACTTCATTCGCTTCCCAAAGAATTCCACGAGAAGACGCAAGATGCAAATGGTGCTCATTCCTCTAAAAGCTCTGGGAATTGTGCTGGAAACTATTGGCTCTTGCTTCCATTGAGTACTTTGTAACAGCTACCACTAAAGAAGAGAGGCAGGGGCAAATAAAGACCCAACCCCAGGAGAGGGTGGTGGATGTGTACCTGGGTGATGAGACTACGGTTGAGAAGGGCTGAGGACCATGCAAAACCGTAAAGGAAGAGGCTACATGATACTTCAGACAAGTAAAAACAGTGATGATAAGTGTTCAACTATGGCAACTGCGAGCAATTCGGTAATAGACTGTCATTTCCTTGTATATGTTGTACATATAAAATGTAAAATTATAGGATGAGAGGACAGTTGTTGACAATGATAATGCTCTTGTTTTTGGCAGTTTTGATCGATTGAGGTATTTTTTTATACTTTTGATGTTTGATCCTGCTTCTCTGAAAAAGGTGATAGTAACTACAGTACAAAGTGTACACAGACAACAATACAACTTGTGACATCCAACAATGGTTTTTGTGACTGAAATCTATTACTTTAGGTAGTCACCTTAACACAAATTATCGCAGTTTGCATCAACACAAAGTGGTGTTTGGAAGAAACATTGTTCAGTCATTCAATCCAACCATGCTGATTTGGTTAAGCGCTGTAGCATGCATGCATGGTGTACACTGTGTGTTGGCGGAGCGTGGCTGCATACTATGTGCGTAGTTACACGTGCAGTATGTAGTTGCAACAAATCTATGCAATATTAAAATACAGCCAGACAAAGGTGCACTGCACAGAATCGGAGTGTACAGGTGGATGGGCTCAAAACTGTGGGTGAAAGCCTTATGTAGCTATTTTTTCCCCACCACTTGTATGACTGAGGTTTCGTTTTGGCGAGAATTACAGGGCAAATGTTGCTTTATGTTTTTACGAACACGCATGTTTTCCTACTTGTAGTAACGAGATGAAAACATGCATGCAATTCACTCCTCTTTTTGTTATTCTCATGTACCCTTTATCGTGGCAAGTACGGCCATATCGACCTTACAATTTTTTTTCTAGGTAGGTGTATGGTATTTTGGAATATTCCTCCTTCTCTCCCTTTGCATTTGTTTTTATGTCTTACAAACATTGTTACTTATTTTGATGTTCCATTGTCGCAAAGTTTTTTTTTCTTTTTACTAAAATGCTAATTTGTGTTTGAAGCACCCTGTAGGGGTGCACAGCTTTTGTGTACACAACTTTGCAAGCACGTGTCTTGGTATTTTCCGAAACTCCTAATCACGGAAAATTCCAATGACAGACTATAGCATGTATATACTACAACTAGGTGGTGTACATGTGACTGGCCGATGAAGCACAGCCATTGTGTGAAGGTAAGAACATACTTGCAGTTCAGCTACATACCCTATGATGGACTACCTAGGCAATCGAGCAGGTATCAATTGGTTTCTTTACGCGGCTTTACTTTTTGGATTACAATAGCATATCGTAATCTAATGCAGCCATACTCTCCTTTTGCGAATTTCTTATGTTAAGCCTTTGTTTTGAGTGCGCTAAGTCTTAATCACTCCCTTGTCTTGTACGCCGTGAAAACAAAGACCATAGATTTCTCAACTGATATCACTAATCATTTCTGATGAACTCGTGAAATTTGTTTCCCAAATTGAGTTCAATATAGAGATTACAAATACTGACTAATCAGTAAATGCTGGTGTTGTCAATCATACCAAGTGCATGCAGAAGAGTACGCATATGTAACATGATTCAATGCATCGAGTAAGTTACGCCTAACTTTTACGTACACACGGGTAGTAACCCTACAAATTGCCGTGTTGCGTAGGGTCTTCAGCTAGTAATTTAATTATATCTTGAGCAGTACTCAGGCAGGATTAAATAATTCCAAAATGTGGGTACAGAAAAATTAAATTAGACAAAAAGCTACTACAGACCTAGGTGACGGTCATTAATTATTCTCATTAGGCCTAATGCTGTTCATGACATTGCCATTAGCTCATTTTGCGATATCAGATAGGCTAGCCTATGTAGAATAAACTTAGTCACTGGTTGGCTATCAAGCTTAACGTTAGGGTAAGTTATGTTGAAGACCTAATAAATGGGCCCGGGTCTGTTTGAGAAGTACAAGTAGAGGGGTGTTTTAAGAAGAGGTATTATTTGAACATTTTTATTTAAACATTTTGAGCTACAGTATCAGTTTGACGTAGGTCTAATAGGCCTAGTGAAACTGAAAACTGTGATAGCACGCAAATCATGAGCCTTGTAATTCCAACAATTGAAGCAACAGCCTTCGATTAATTTGCCTCCATCAGCAGTAGGCCTATCAGAATCTTACCTGTATGATGAAACATATTGTAATCCTTGAAACCATTGGTTTTTTATTACTACGTATTATCCATTTTTCCAGGTATACCTGTTATGTTTGGTATACTTGTTAGCTGTTAATTTTGATACCGTCAGTGTAGGTGGCTATAAAGGAACCCTAGGTGTCAATGCCATGCCTACATTTACCAGGTATATTGATGCAGCTTATTTACAAGGTTTTCAGTTTGACCCTTGTTAACCTTAAAAGACCGTTGACCTCCATTTAAAATGATAGCGTTCTTGTACTACATACTTCATATGACATCTGTCCAAGCTTCCCTTCTTGAGATAATATGTTTACAAGAATTCCACACTGTGACCCTGTTGACCGCAAATGACTTTTGACCTTCACTAAAGAAAATGAAAATTTTTGTAAATTCAATGAGATAAACCTACAATCTAATTGGGAGATCTGCCCAAGTTTTCCTTCTTGAAATATTGTGCTTACAAGGTTTTCACAATTTGAACTATGTTGACCACAAATGACATTTGACCTTCACAAAAAACAATATGAATTTTCAACTCAATGTGGCACACCTACATATCAAGTATGAGATTTGTCCAAGCTTTGCTTCTTGAGAAATCGTGTTTACAAGGTTTCACAATTTGACCCGTTGACCCCAAATGACCTTTGACCTCCACCAAAAACGATAGGTTTCTTATACTCAATGTTGTACACCTACACACACATATGTGTGCACACACCCACATACAACATCACCTTCACATTGATTCCTTCTGCCTTCGGCAAGGAATCAATAAAACTGTTCACTGGTTAGCTCGACAAGTAACAACTTTTAGTGATCAAATGTAATCCAACAATATACCTGTCCACTGGCTAACTTCACAGGTAACAACTCTCAAGAATAAATGTATCCCACCAATAAACTTTTCCATTGGCTAGCTCTATAAGAAGCAATCCTCGAAGATTATGTGTAATCACTATTAAATTTGTCCATTGGCTAGTTCTTCACGTAAGAAAAATTTCAGTGGTCAAATGTAACCCACCAATGCACTTACCATTTGGTTAGCTCTTGAGGTAAAAGGTTTCAGTTATTAAATCTAACCCACCAAGAAATTTGATAATGTCTCTCTCTGTAAGTAGCAACTTTCAGTGATTAAATGTAACCCACCAATAACTTGTCCATTGGTAAGGTTTATAAAGTAACATCTTTCAGCAGTCCAATACAGCAAAACCACGTAGCTACAAAAGTAAACTCTCAGTAATTAAAAGTCGCCACATAATCATGTTCTCTCAGTATTATTGAAAAGTTTAGACATCTTTGCTATTTAAAACCTACTCTGATAAAATCCTCTCTCACTGTCTTCAGCCAAGTGTAACAGCTTTTCCACAGGGTATGAGAGTTGTTCCTGCATATCAGGTTCAGTAACACCCCTCCATGTCTGACAGCCACGTGTATTTACTGATAAAGAAAACAGCATTTGAAAATGATGGAAAAAGTTCAAATGCAAGAAGGTAGTAAAAGCATGCCTTCCAATTTCAATTGCCTTATCTCAGTTTCAGCCTTTAAATTATTATTCCAACAATCAAACAATGCGATGCCTCAACAAACAGTTTGCATTGACAATGACTGAAAAATTATTAACTGAAATTTGAAATGCCCAATAAGACTCAGCACTAAAAAAGGAAAAAAAATGTACTGAAGCTGGTTCAGATATTGTACCAGCATTCAATTTTTTGCACACTACAAAATATATTTTTATTTGTCTCATGCTTAGAATCAGAAAGTTAAGATATATTAATGTCAAGTTCATACTCTCTGACATTTTAGTTGGAAGAACAAACATCAAAAAGTAAATTCTTCATAAAAGCTAAACAAGAAGAAGCACTGTTTCACTTTACACTTGCAAGCAGTTGTTTCAAAAGGATAAAAATTCTCAAATCCTCCCTCCCTTCCAAAAACTTTGATGATGCCAAGAAACTTTAATATTTTTAAGCTGTAATTTACTAATTACTGTGGCCACAACAGTTTTCCATTGCTTTTTCTTAATTTTGGTAAGTACAACCCATGCAATGCAACAGTTTAGAATACAAAGTGGGCAGGTACATTGGAATGGTTACATTTGATGAGTTATGCCCTTTTTACGATACAAGTTCAGGCTTTTCTGAACTTTTAAAGTCTTGTCAGCCTTGTTACAAAATGCACACTGTGAACAAGAAACTATTGTTTTAATTTAGAACACAAGTATTAATGTTACTAGTTCTAACAATTACCATCTGTGGATGGAGAGAACTTCACTCGTTTGGTTTCAGGACTAGGATTGGCTAAACGGAGGTATGGTGCAGCCTGGAGTGTTGACCTCTGACCTTGAAAGAATAAGTTCTTGTGATAAACCCGTGACATGTACCTTGGGTCTCTATATTTTTCAGGTGGTTTGAAGGACTTCAAAGGTTGCTGGAGAGGAACAAAAAAGAAATTTCAAAGGTATAAATGTGACTGCACATAGTCATGTGCTGCTCCAACTTTCTAAATCCTTCATTGCACAACAAGGGTAAAGAAAAATACAAAGAAGGAGAGGGACAAGATAGGTGAATAAGGAGTAGGAGGAGAGTGCAGAGAAGAGAACAGAGAGGTGCATACATTGAGGAGTAAATGGGAGTAGTATGGAAAAGAGGGTGACAATTGAATAGGCAAATAATACACTAAATGACATTAGCAGATGTTTCCCTTACAAACAAATTTCACTTAGCCTGGTATTTGCAAATTTAAAGTTCCAATTTGTTCCAAGTTCTCTTTTCAATCAATTCCAATCAATACACAAATGCAAAATACAGATAGCAACAATTATGGGTAACAAGGAAAGCAGTAGGTCTTAATACAAAAGAGGAAGACAGTATGGATGAAATGCATAGAGGCAGAGACTGAGGAGTTTCCAAGAAAGTTTGAATGAAGGAAGAGGAAATTGCTGTTTACCTATGTAATAGACTGATAATTGACATAACTTCAAATCAAAGGTAATTTAGCTACAAACTTTGAAGGTTTTTCCTGTGTGGCTGTACCATGTTCTTAAACTGTTTACCATGTACAGTGATATGTGGCTATGTAGCACCTATCTTGACTCCCCAAGATATAAGGCTGAGGGTCTAATCAGCTGAGACACAAGTTCCAGACACCTGTCAACTAGTTGAGTGTGAAACTTCTTTTTTTCCCTCACTAATCTTGGCACGTGTTCCTCCTTCAGCAAACATTCTAGGAGTGACAGTTTCTGTGGAAAATAACTTCCTAACAGTGAACATAGCAAGCTGAAATATGTGCATCATTCTGGCAACTTCAAATGCATTTTTCTGAGAGAAAATTAAGTTACCCATACAAACCACAAACACCAGATGAAAATCACAGTGACTAGGAAAGCAATTAACTGAGCTCTCCTACCAACCACAAATTTCATCCCATGCATAGACTCCAGTCATCCAGTAAACTGACTCAGCTACACTGATCAATTCGGTGTCCTTGATTTCCAGTTAAAAGCCCTCTGATCCACACCCCCTTGAATCAAGGGTAGATGATCTAGGGGGGAGTGAACAAGGGGATTTAGTTCTGAGCTTACTTTTATTGTTACTATATTTTTCAATGAAAAATTGGTCAAAGGAAGAGATAGTCACCGGCCCTACCTTCTGGATCCACGGTTGTCCTGAACCATACAGGTAAGCCACAGCATTCCTCAAAAAAAAAGGAAGCAAATGAAAGTGGCAGGACACACACAACCAACTCATATTGATTTCAATAAATTACATGCATGTTTAGGCACAGACCTTTTTTCTATCATGAAGATGTGGTTTTGATTCTTTTTTCTCTCTCTTTTCTTTGCTGCTTAATGCTCCTATTTCTCTCTTAGTTGTATCCCCATCTCCTCCATCTTTTGGTTTCCGTAGACCAGTATCAATCCTTGCCATGACTTTCTTCTTAGGTGGTCTTCCTGGTTTTGTAAGATCTTTGACAGGAGTTTTGAGTTTATGTATTTTTTCAGAGATGAGTTTGATTGGAGGAGAGTGAGGGATTTCAGACATCTGCCTCTGGTGGTGAAATAATTCCTCCTGGATAATGATTATAAAGCATGCATAAAATTCAGGGGTGCATTTGTGGTTCAATGATGAATATTTTTGTTGACAGGTGCATCAAATGATCTTTGACTGTCACTAAAGACACAAAGGTTCATGAACTCAATATGGTACATCTACATACCAAACGTGAGATTCAGTTGAGAGACTTGATTGACAAAGTATTTGACTTCTGCCTCTTCTGTTCTCTTCTTAACAAGGCAACAAGGTAAATGTCTTCATTTATGTCAATTAAACATTTGTTGAGTTTTGCTTCACCTTCTCTGAAAACAGAGGTTGGGTGTGGCTAAACACCTGGGACAATTGTTTTAAGTGAGCTAATTGTGTAAGGATTACAGTAATTACTTAAATTATGTGGCTAGGTGAATGACATTGACTGGAATTGCCTAATGAAGACATGAAATACCTTTGAGCTAATTGAGCAGGTTATTTTCTCTGGAATTGTTGGGAAGTACTAGCACTAATGAAATTAAACGCACACCTGGTGTCCGACATTTTTGTTTTGTTGGAGATGAGAATACATACAATTGAGTTGAAAACTTCAATAGCCTACTTCTCTGTCCTGCTATTACACACTTCAATCACAGCAAATTAAGGGAGGAGCGTAAAAATCTCCAAACGAGGATTCATACATCTATAATTTAAGTTGGTACGGTGTGCAATACATTTCCAGGTTTCAGGAACTTAAGTGGTCAATATATAACTTGCAAAAAGGATTTATTACACGTTTATTCTTCACATATACACTAGTAACATCTTAGGCTTACATTGAAAGAAGCATGATGGGGAAGTTTCATACAAATTGACAATGAATTGAGACCCTGACATCATTTTAAAGAATTTCAGAATGTCCAGCTAGCCTGACAATATCTCTATACATGCATTGTATTGAGATAATAAGGTTCACAATTGACCTCTGTTTACCCGAAAATTCACTTCCACTGACCAAAATGCACAAATGCATTGTAGTTTCAATGATCCAATTACAAGCATTTCTGGGCCTGACATTACAGCATTAGGATGCACATTTGATAACCAGTACGTCCAAAGGCATTGTGGTTTTGGAGATTATGAGTATTTTGAATCTGACATATGGCATAAGCTGTTGATGTGCAACATGCTCGGTCAAAAATGTTTCAGTAACTACTTTCATTTACTGCATCAAAACTGTAATATAACAACAACTGTATGTAGTACATAATAAGATTTGTTACCTGATGATGTCTGATAGGTAAGCCTATCATTGAGCAACAAGCTTCCAACATGCTAAGTTAGAGATATGACCAAGGCTAAAAGATTGAGACTTGTTTGAGCTAAATGGCATCAGTCACCAAATATAATCTGTAGTATGCCTTTGCAATCAATATTGCACTTGCCACTTCACCTACATAACACATACGACATAAGGACAATCTTCCGTTCTTGCGATAACATGTTTACAAGATTTTCATTATTTGACCTCTGTTAACCCACATGAAGAGTATCCATCATTCCTAATTGGAGATATCACATGTTTTCAGTATTTGACCTCTGTTGACCTCAGATGACCGTTTACCTCAACCAAAGGGGTCCTTCCTCTCAATATGACAAACCTGCATAATAAATATGAAGAGTATCCATCATTCCTATCTGCCCATCCAAGTGTCACATACACCCATACATACACATGCCATCATTACAACATACAATAGGTTTCTCTTTTCATCATAACCAAAAGGCCTATCACTATTAAACTAAGATGACAAAGGTAAAAATGTCACAGGACAACACAGGGCTCAAGAGTTTACCTTATTTTGAGAATCAATGAGACTGATATAGGTGTCAACCAATTGCCTCAACTTTTTCTTCTCTGCAGTGTCCCTGTGAAAGAGAGAAATAAAATAAAGGCTCTCACCAAGCAAACCTACTTTAATAATAGTTCCAATGTGACTTACAAGCATAAAAACAATGACTTGCTCTATCATGAGTAAATCCAAATTTTTACATATGAGTTCATCTTTAAAAGCTGGCATTGAGTTCATTTCTGCATTTTTGGCTGCTCTCCAAACAGCACAGCTTGCATACCACACACTGTATGTACTTGCACGCACTGGGCTAGTGTTACGTAATTGCATATTTTAGGCTAGTTGAAGAAAAGCAATTGGGCATGATGTTTTCAGACAGAGACGCTATACGTTATTGTCATGATTGGTTGACAATTGTGTGAGTGTGAAGGGCATAGGTAGAAGCTAACGGCCCTGAGTTTGAAGTGGTGCACTAACAGGCACGAAGAGTTGTGTAGTTTATACTATTCAAATTACCTCGGAGATGGGGTAAAGAAATCCTAATGATACCAAAGCCTGGACTGTGGAGCCATGGACGAGTCTGGTCTCTTCCTACACTACAGAGTAAAGCCAACAAAGTTGGTTGCTTACAATGTTTACAGCTAGTTTATGTATGTGGATACCTGTACTTGTAAATCATAAGGGATTAGGTTAGAGGTCTGTGACAAAATATGGCAAATTGTCATTTGGGGTTGTGGGGCTTTCATGAATAGGGAAAGTAAAATATAGTTATTAAAAGGATGGTCCAGTCACAAATTTAGCTTGGGTATATTTAAGAGTAAGTTAATCTAACCATTCTGATGAAACTTCCATTCAGTTCCCATGCATGGTTCTTCGGGATATTATCAGTTGAAGTTACCTCCTTTGCTACCAACGGTGAACTTGAGGCAAGCAGGAGTGACATCATCTCCTCACATGGCTGAAGAATCTTTTGTTTTCTTTATTACTGAAGTTACTATTCTGACCTTGGAAATCAATAGGCGGTCAGATAAGGCACTGGTTATACCAAGGTCGCAAAACTCTCATACCCCTCACACATTCACATTATGAGAGCACTAGATACTGAAGTATTAAATTTGGTTTAACATTTAAAGAAAAACATTAAATGCTTTATCAATGTGGGGAGATGACATTACTCCTGCTGGCTTTAAGTTAACTCTCCATTTCAAATGTGGCAACTTCAACTGCTTGTATCTTGGAAGCTACACACGAGCATTGAATCGAAGTTTCACTATAATAGTCAGATTTACTTACTCTGCAACATATCAAAGATATCTTTGTGGCTGAGGTATCCTTTTGAATCAATGGAACAATACAGATATGAATTAAATAAATCTGGTGTAATTTGTGGGAAATTAATTATTTTGTTACACAATATGAGATGAGGGATGTTTAAATATTTTGTCCCATAGAATAAAATTAAATATTTTTGTCTCGGTGTGCCTACTCAATCGGGTTGTTTTGTTTTGCTTATAAATAGCGCACCACAGTAGGATCCATACCCAACTACCTATGTTCACATCACCTGCTGGTTCTGCTTACCTTTGCCTGTGCAAAAGGACCCTCATATTTCATGCTATATGAACTATAACATTCTTTGTTAGCTAGACAAAACCATGTATTCCTCCAATTCTCTGGTATTTGGAAGTGAAATGGTCATTTGGAGTGGAAGTCACATGATTTCCTTTTGTGTAATTAATGTTTCTTTTTCTTTATGTAGAAAATACTGTGATAATAGTAACTTTGATTTAAGGTTGTACAATGAAGCTCCAAGATCTCAATAGATTATATACCTCTGTTATAAGTAACTTAAATATATTTAAAACAAAATGTAATTAAACTATTCTCTCTTTTGAGTGTCCTTGTCCTAGCATCACCGAAAGCTATTGACAAGAATACTGTGGTGTTGTGCCTAAAAGTTGTGACATACCCCCAGTCATGAGAAGTTGCCTGGAAGTAAGTGCTTGATGTATGTCATTAAACAAACATAATTAGACAACAACAGTTGAAATGGCAAATTGTTGATAATTGTAGTAATTTTTAGTACTGAAATTGTCACAAATGTATTGCATGTTTCAGTAACTTTTGAACAATGTCAAAGTGTAGTTGAAGGTTTTTTTTGTGAAATTCCATTCGTAAACACATTAATGTGAGGCTTCAGTGGCTCCAACATTTTTGGTGTGGAGCACTCATGGAAAAGTTGCCACTGCCAAACAATGTTGGTGGGTAAGAATTGGACTTTTTGCTAAGAATAAAAGTTTTAGACACACTTTAGGTTTAAAGGGTAAACAAGAAACATAAAAAAGCAGTAGGTCCTTGCTCAAGTTAATTTTTAATGTTACAGTTCATTACACTTGTAAAACAACATTAAAAACTGCCTTAAGCAACATTAAAAACAACATTAATTAGTTCAAACTGTTAAACATATGACATGATCTTCATGTATGCTTCTTCATACTTTTAAAAATTGCACAGGAGTCAAAACTCCAAAGAAAATGGAGTCACAATTATTAACCAAAATTCTACTCCTTGTTAACCAATTGCATAATAGAACATTGTCTTCTCAACCAAGTAACCATACATAAACCAATACAAAACATGTGACCCACTTGGGATACAGAGGGAGTGATTTTGTTATTGTTTTCATCCATTGAATCATCCTTTCGATTTCTAATATTGTTTTGTGTGCAGCTGCTGCTAAATGAAATAAATGCTTTGTGAATGGCACTACTTGAAGCTGTCTATTGAAACTGAATCTTCTCTACCTACTAAACACTTCATAAGTGTATACTTTACTTTCTGATTCATTCTCTTGAACATTTTGTCATCTCTTTTTATATAAATTTTCTGAGGATTTTTCCTGGTCTCTTTTTTGTAGGAGTAACAATCTTAGTATACTCTTTTTCTAGACCTGTCAATTTTAATCTAGAAATTCTTTCAAATTCAGTCATTGAAACTATGAACGATTTAGCTCTGTAGAGGTGTGAACTAAAGTACCTACGTTTGGATTGACTTAGAGTCAGAAGTTTAGATTGTTTCTCATGACACCATTATATATAGTGAAAAAATAAAATAAATCTTTGAAGTTTATTTACTAAGTTTGGACATAAAATATGCTATCCTATTGATAATGACCTTAAGGTCTAATGACCTAATGATCTTAAGCTTAGCAGTATATTGGACAACATATAAAATGTACACAAACAGTTTGCATAAAAAAATGTTTGACAATGTTTTAAAATCTTAACCCCTGCCATACAGCAAGGATTGTCAAATAGTTCAGTAGTACATGTGTATGTTAGGCTCTTATAGTATATGTACATTTACATGTTAGGCAACAACAAAAGTGCTAAGCCACATCTATGGAGAATAACACCTAGTTAGATAAAACCTTCCAATTGAAGTTTGTGAATATATTGCAGATTGTTAGTTCAGGGTCTTTTACACATGTCAAAGAAATGTTTTTGGTGTTCTTGACTGACTGAACTATTTTGCGTTAATTTTGACGATTGGTGTCCATGTTGCTCTTCAGAAGGGTTTCTACAGCAAAAATATGTGCAGAGAGCAATACTGGTTGTGAGACCTAACCAAGCTTTTTTAAGACTGAAATCTCTTAACTTTCAGGAGTCCATAAATTGCATACATTACAAAAATGTCAGCAAAATGATTTCTAAAACTAATGTTATATTCAAGTCATTTCTACTTGACACGATTCTTGTTCTCATTGAGATAATTTTGAGAGCATGTCACACTGAAATGGTTTTCCTGTTTATGCATAATGCTGGACTGTTCATGGTTAAGCTATTCCATGGAAAGCCCCTAAATCATGTTAGATTTTTGCAACTTGCATGAACCTTGAAGCATGCTATGAAATTTTAGGAAAACTAAGTTGCTTTGAAATGTGAAGATAAACACTTAAATGAAAAAGTTCAATTTTTTGGTGCACATTAGCAGTAGCCTAAGCCTTTAAAAATAAAACTCGCCTACCATACGTACTTGCAAACTTTAAGTGTGACTGGTTACTAAAAATAGCAGGAAATATGATTGATATACCACTATAATTATGGCCTTGCAAACAATAGTTTCCAAACTGTCAGTCAAGGTTCGTAGAAGGGGTGGTCTACCAGCATATCCATGACATTGTCATGAATTATGTGATAAAATGATTTGTTCTCAATTTTAACAGTGGTAACTGCCAATAATAATTATCCCATTAAAACCAATGAAGATATTGCCAGATTTCCTCTTGTTTATGGGTAGATAAACTTACTTTTTCTCCCTGTTGTTTATTTTCCATTTTGACTAACATAAGGGTAGGAATCAGAAAGTTCTTTCAAGTGATAAGTAGGCGGGCACTTCTACCCAATGTCAAGGAATAGTCACTAACCAATTAACACTTTGGTCATCAGCAGGATGCCCAAGCATGTATGTTTTGGTGAAATTCAGTAGTCCGACAGAAATGTCAGCGGTCTCGGACTATCGGACGACCGCTTATTTCGCACCCTAACTGTTACTGGGGGTAACCAACTTACCCATTGACCAACATAGCATCCATGGCATTGTATGACTCTTGATCTCTTTTGGATCTCTCAATGACCTCTATGTTTGATTCCAAGCATCCTCTTAAGACCTGGACTCTTTTAAGTAGGGTTTCAACTTGAGATATCACAGTTGATGATTGACCTGGCTTGCCATGGGATATCACATGAGTGTGGTGAGGGAACAGATTAAATCTAGTTCTCCTTGACGGTGTAGCCGAAGGAAGAGCAGTGTGTACATCATCATTCTGCAAGAACAGAAAAACTAACAATATTCATACAGGTCCCATGATGCAGATAATATACACAAGAAAACGTGTCAATCAGAGCACAGTCAACACACAAATGCATTGCAGTCTTGATTATTTCAGTAAGCATTGTGATTTGCAATCAATCTGACAAAGTGCATGTGTATAAATAATTAGAGTATAATTTATTTAAAGAATATTAATTTGTTATTCAGTCTTTTGAACCCTTGCCTAAACTAGTACAGTCCATGTGTGCTGACTTCTGCAAAGAGCCACCAGGAAATTCCAATTTCTCTTTAAATTGAGAACAAAATCACATAAGAATTCAGGAAAGGTATCTTTATAGTGTTAAAAATTACTTTTTATAAAACGAAACAATGTGGTTCATATTTACAGCACGGAATATGCAAACTTACTGACCAATTTTCAGCAACAGTAGCCCTGTTTTCGTTGGCTAGTTTTGGTTGGCTGTATATATAGGAGTGGTGGCATATATGGAGTGAAATAGGAGACTAGTTGATAAAGCAATAGCAAGTTACATGTTAATACAGTCTCAAATATTGGTTCAATATAATATTTTGTTTACAAAGTTTTCACTATTTCATCACAGTTGATCCTTTTTGACATTCAAAAACAGAAGGTTCTTGTACTCAATATCATACACCTGCCTACTAAATATGAGATCTGTCAAAGTTTCCCTCCTGGGATATAGTATTCTGAAAGCATTTTTCACTATCAGACAACTAATGGAATCGATGACCTTGGACCTCAAAAAATTTTTTCTAATCAATGTGGTACACCTACATAGTAAATATGAGATCCGTAAAATTTCCATTATGGTAACACTGTGGGTACAAGGTTTTAGTATTTAAAACCTGTTGACCTTGAAAAACCTCCACCAACATCAAGAGAATGCTAGTACTTAACGTGGTGCACCTTCTCACTAAATACAAGTTCTGTCCAGGCTTTCTTTCTTGAGATATTTCAAGTTTTCACTGCTGCATATCGGTCGACCCCAAATGACATTGAGCTCCACCAAAATCAGTAGAATTCTTTTATTCAATGTGGCTAACCTACATATTAAATATGAGATCTTTCTATCCTTTACCTCGAGAGATATCATGTTTACAAGGTTTTCACAGCATGACCTATGTTGATCTTTGACCTCCACCAAAACAATAGCATTCTTACACTCAACAAGGTACACCTACATTTTAAAATGAGATCTGTCCAAGCTTCCTTCTTGAGATATCATGTTTTCAAGGTTTTAACAATTTGACCCCTTTTGACTTGCATTGATCTTTGGCAGCTATCAAAAATCAAAGGTTTTTGTTGGCTGCTTGTTCATAATATGGTTCATAATATGGTACACCTAAATATGGAATATGCCATCTGTTCAAGCTTCACTTGTTGAGATATTATAAGGTTTTTACAATTTGACTACTGTTGGCTCCAAATGACCTTTAGTCTCCAAGAAAAACGACAGAGGGATAGTCTTCAGCAGTTCATGACTGGATGGATGCAAGTCCAGCAGCCAATGTCTTGAGGGATTTATGAAAACTTCAGCGGCTCACACTTTGAAAATGTTGCTTTTACCTTTGAACTCTTGCAAATTTTCAAACAAAATGTTGGAATAGAAGTACACCAATGAGATGGTGAGATTGTGGGCTACCGTAGTATGGTATGACTATGGATCACCTCAGTGGTGGTAGGATTTTGTAATGGCAGACTATCTACATTGTGGTGTGATTGTGGAATATCTGTGTGACAGCAGATCACCTTCATAATGGGATGGTTGCAAGCCACCTTCCTAATCATGTAACTGTAAACCACCTATGTGGTTGTGCAATCATAGGCCACCTCTCTGGTGCAATGATTGTTAGCCACCTGTCTGATGGCAGACAGTGACCATCTACATTGTGGTATGATTTTAGACCACCTACGTGATACCATCTATCACCATCCAAATATGCTGTTTACTAAAGTTTGTGATATGTTATGGGTTCATGCAAGGACAAGGATTTTGTTGGGCCAAATCCAAAATTACTGTATTGTGGTGGGACGGAATTTGATAGATTATTTCAGCTATACCTATTGGTAAACAAGTTCTGTGAATGATTGATGGGATTTATATAAACAAGGCAGGTACTGACTACAACTAGACCCACTTAAATGAGTTCAAAGAATTAACATGTTGCCACGGTAACAGAAATCTATTGATGTGGTGGGACGGAATGATAAATTTCCAAGAATAAGAAACATGTAACAATTGTTGAATTATTGTCAAAAGTATGAAGATGGATGTTCTAATTTAAACATTAAAAACAAGTTCTATTAGTGTTCTTTCATCATGGAAATAATGGTACAATATAATGCTCACCCATGAGAAATGGAACAATTCTAGAAAAAAGTGTCATTGTGGTGGGACGGAATGTGGTGGGACGGAATTTTGTTACCTGTTGTAAGTGCTGGAAATAGTGTATCACAAAGGTATAGAATATTCATGTTTCTACTGTCTAAAATGATTGCACCCCACTGCTGGTGGCAAACTGCAGCAGCAAAGTTGATTGGCAACAGTAGGCAGCATTAGAGGTAGGAGTTGGAGGGTCTTCAAGGAGGTTTGAGACTAAGTGAAAAATTACTCAGCAATAGGTGCAGTAACTCTCAAATGCCAAATGGATGAAATTGTATAGCTGACTATGCTATTAAACCATGCAAAAGTTAACAAGAATGTTGAAAACATGCTTCTGATGATGCAACACTGCTTAACTGATCACTGATCCAGCACACATTTAAGCTGGCCTCTCAATTTGACTGGAATGGGTGCTGGTATTTTCCCTAGCACTTTATCTTTTGAGTACCACACCCTATCTGGAATATGATGCCCAATTCCAGAAGCCTCCTGATCTAACCATAACCTCGACTTGTGTATATAGCCATTGACCAATGAAATAACCTCAGCAGGGTATATCTCTCCATCCAATTCCACTTTGACCCAGTCACCATACTGTTTCAAGATCACTCTCAATCTCACACATCACACTACTCATACTGCTACTAGGTGCTCCAACCTGACTACCATGCACCTGACAACGAAATGGTATTTCGTTAAATGACAGATTTCCAAACCGACCTTGGTGGTAAAATCTGAGACTCACTTTCCCATTATCTATGGATCTGTCAACAAAGTGGATCATTCAGGTTCCTGGCACATCAGGTACTTTGTCAGGCATTCGGGGACATGTATCCATTCAAGATATTTTCCTCCGACACATACAGAGTCTCAATTTTCTGGACTTGTTTATTCGCATGATTTGCAAATTGCTTGGCATACCCTATAACCACATACCCTGTCTTTACATCACTGTTCACAGTGGACTTACAGTCATTTTCCCACCAACACTATCAACAGGGCCTTTGCCGTGATGAGACTCAAAGAAACTCCACGTGATGTGGTCATGAGGGTACATTTCTGCAAGTAGGTAGAAGCAAAATTTGCTCTTAAGCTGAGCAGCACAGCCATCTGAGCAGAAGTGTACTGCTTTAACCCTAAGTTTTATTTAATGGACTTTGTCATTAATCATTTTGTTGAAAGGAAGGACTGAGAACCTTCCATGTAATAGTGCATCACTGACGAAACACATGCTCTTATTTCAAGACTTCCTCCTCTTTCTCAAACTCTCCATACCACGCACACCCACTGTGCAAACTGAAAAATTTTGAGGTTCAAATGTGCAGATTGTACTTCATCTTTCTGTTTGTTGGTACAGTTTTCACTTAAACCTACTTGGACAACAGCTTGGTTGCTTCCAGGTACAACTAAGCTGGCCTTCAACATATTCAGATCCTCATACTGGCAAAAGCGGCTACAATTATGTCTCTTGAAGGTGCGAATCTGACTACCCAGTATGTCTGCCACTTCTGGGGTGGTCCCACATTTAAGAGCTTTCTCTGGGTACTTCTCACCAGGGACCCAGTGATAGTAGACTACTTCCATTTTTGCTTTCACCCCTTCCATCATATCTTCATAGAATTCATTGCCATCACTGCAGTCTTGGTAAGTCTCATTCACACATGCTTCATGGGAGGGATCACAGAGAAGATGCTGTATCAGCTAGGATCCATCTTTTGGGAGGTCTGAATAATCAATGGTGATCAAGAGAAGCTCCAGATTCTCACATGTATCACACACACATGAAGACTCTTGCAAGTCATCCTTGTATCTGAAGTACTTGAGAGGCTTGATGAATCGCCACAGTGATCCATATGACACTTTAAATTGTCCCTCACAGGCTTCATAATCAAATGTGGAGAATTTAAACAAATATGAAAGAAGATTACCAGCCCCCTTATCCTTGAAAATATTGCAACAATCTGGTTTTACATGCTGTATTCATATGTCCCTATTGTGGATTCGGTCCCACCACACTGCGTTTCCGTCCCACCACGAATATGTCGGACCACTACCACCCCTACCAAAGTTGTTTTATCCAACTTCTAAATACATATTGTTGTTTGTTTCATCTATGATTGATACTTTGAGGAGTTTCAGATTTTTCCTTCTATACCTCACCTTTGAAAATTAAATTAAAATGAACAAAAATGTGGTGGGACTGAATTTGGCATTTTTGTTTTCCTTTTTCTCAATTTTCTAAAAGTGCCACTGATATGAATCCAGGTGCCCAAATTATATTGGACAGGTTCCTTTCCTTCTGCAAAAATGAAAGAACCCAGATTTACCTCCATATGGAATAATATAAACATTTTCAAATTCCGTCCCACCACACAGCGTTCATGCAACCTGCATTTTGAAATACCCACATTTCAACGATTATGTAACTAATTACAATTTCTTTCATTTTTTCTTGATCACTGGTTCCTTAGCTATGATATCATAGGTAAATACACTCAAGAGAACAATCTTCAAATTTTAGGTTAGGTGATGACCACTTTTGGATTTGGCCCTGTTACTAACTAGCACATAACTGTGGAAAGCATTCAAAAACTCAATCAAGCTTTTAAATTGTGTAAAACAATCTTTCTTTGTAAAAAAATATTTGTGTGCACTGAGAAAAAAGAAAATTGAATGACTTTGTGATTCCTTGCCAAAAGGGATGGAATAAAAGGACAAAACATACCAATTTTAATCTTCAAACATGAATCTTACTCTTCTTGATATACTGTGTCTCAAGGTTTCCAAGTATGAACTCTACCAACTCTATGAACTCTAGGTACTCACTGAGTTGATATCAATAAGTTTGTAATGATTTTGAAGGGTGTTAATACATGACAATACTTATAATTAGCATCATTAGTCCAGTTTCACATCCATAGTTATAAAAACTGTCAAACTTTTTGAATTTTTGACTCTTAGGTTTACTGGCTGTGTGCTTATTATTATTATTATTATGCAAAACTTATAAAGCGCCATATCCAATAGATTAATTGCTCTATGGCACTGTACAAACACAAAACATCAAAAAGGCACAAGATAAAATGCAGATAGACAAAAAAGGTAAAAAATAACAAATGCCAAAAATACTATTAAGATACCTAAAATTGAGAGTAAAAAGATAAAAAAATATTAACAAGATAAAATGTAAGTAGAAAAATATATGTACATAAAAACATTCAATTAATAAATGTTAATGAGTTCATGTGTGTAAGTACTTTGTATGAAAACTGTCAAATTTGCACAAACCGAATTGAATCATTTAATTACTCACTCAAGTTCCTTTGTATGTGAAACATTGCGATTCTCTTAGTTTCATCATTTGTCATTAGTATGTTGAGGAAACTTGACAGCTATCGAAAAATTAAATGAATTTCACGAAACAACTCAATGAGCCTTTTTAACTCACAATTTTCACATCCCCAAAAGTTTGGGCCCAAATTTGTCTCTAATCAGCCAAAGGTACTCCACTACCAAAGTACTAATCTGAACACCCTCCACATCGCAACATATAATCTGTAGGAAAACAATTGCTTTGTATGATTTAATCATTTATGGCCCATATGACCCACTCTGAAGTTGGATCCAAAAATATTGAACACTGCAATGGGGTCCACTACCACAATGCTAATTTGACAAACCTTCCGCATGGAAAAGTAAACTCTGCTGAGAAAGAAGCACTTTTCATGATTACATAAAATGGCTGATATGGTTAGTTTGGGCCCTTGAACCTCAACATTCTCAACATCCTGAAGTACCACTACCACAAGACTGATGTCGAAAACTTTCCATACATTAAAGGAATCCTCCACCATTCCTCCTCATGTCTATTAAAAAGATACAAACATTTTAGTATGCCAGTCATCTCTCTCATTTTCAGGAACTATTTCAACAAAGTGAACAAAGGGAATGAATTATTTTAGTAAATATTTGAGATACAAGCCTGGTGCTAGAAATCAAACGGTTGTGATGTAGTATGAACAAATCTCGTTTCAACATGGCTGTTGATTTTCATCTCACACTGTGGGTTGCAGTATTGTGATTAGTTGACTTAAAGGACATTGCTCCATGAATTATATTGAAATGGAAACAACGGATAGAGAATAGAAATTAACCACACAACTTACCTTCACTCAGTTTGGTGGGTCATAGGTATTAGCAGTAATTAAATTCTCTGTCCATGTCAACAACAGCTCTCCAGGTTTCAAATGCCAAAGAATCTTATTAAAAGTAGACATTTGTGATGTTTTCATAATCTCTGGACTAAAGCATTTTAGCATTGCAACACATTGCACTGATGTTATTTTCTCTTCTACCTCTCATGAAGTCTTCTGCCTATGCCCAAGACTTCATCTTACCACTATTCTTACATTCCTGCTGACAAACTATAGCACTTGTTTCTAATGGTCATTGCACACACACATGCGAACACACACACAATGTAACAAACTGTTCAATGAAGTGGCTTGCCATGCATGACAGACCTGAATCTTTTGCTCCTGTTGGACATTGTCATTTTTTTCTCCTTTTTGGTTTTGATTTAATTATAACCTTTGTTATCATGCCGGTGTATGCATGTGGGTATATGTATGTGACTTTTACCTTGTAAACATGGTATCTCAAAAATGGATGCTTGTACAGATCTTATATTTGATGTGTGGGTGTGCCTTATTGAGTGTAAGGAGCCTATTGTTTTTGGTGGATGTCAAAGGTCATTTGGGGGTCAGTAGGGGTCAAAAATGAAAACTTTGTAAACACAATATCTCAAGATGGGAAACTTGTGAATATCTCGTACTTGGTATGTGGGTGCACCTTACTGAGTACAAGAAGGCTATTGCTTTGGTGAAGGTCAAAGGTCATTTGGGTCAACAGTAATCAAAAAGTGAAAATCATGTTAACACCATATCTCAACCAGAAAGCCAAAAGGCTTTGTGATTCCTTGCCACATGGTTATATTATAACAAGCATGAATTATTCACATGACAAGTATGAGATCAACTGCAGTTACTGGTCTTGAAACACGACATTAATAAGCCTTTAACCCAAATAACCTTTATTTTGGTGACCTCAAATGACATTTGACGTCCACTAAAAGCAATAGGGATCACCTACCCAGTATGGCGAAACTACACATCAAGTATGACATCAGTCAACATTACTCTTCTGGAGATAATGTGCTAGAAAATTTTCACCTCGGGGGACCTCAAACGACCTTTGACCTCCACAAAAACAATAGGAGTCATCTACTCAATATGACTAACACACATAACAAGTATGACATCAGTCACACTAACCCTTCTAGAGATACTGTGTTTACAATGTGTTTACAGTTTGACTCAGGGTGACCTCAAGTGACCTTTATCTCCACCAAAAACAATAGGGATCATCTACTCAATATGACCAACAAACACACCAAGTATGGCATCAGTCGCAGTTACCGTTCTTGAGATATCATGTTTACAAGTTTTCACATTTTGACCTCTGGTGACCTCAAATGACCTTTGACCTCCACCAAAAGCAATAGGGATCATCTACTTAATATGACCAACCCACACAGTGAGTATGACATCAGTCACAGTTACTCTTCTGCAGATACTGTGTTTACAAGGTTTTTCCAGTTTGACCTCCACTGACCTCAAATGACATTTGACCGCCACCAAAAACGATAGGGATCATCTACTCAACATGTCTAACCCACACACTAGGTATAATATCAGACACAGTTACCGTTCTTGAGATATTGTGTTTACAAGGTTTTCACATTTTGACCTCTGGTGACCTCAAATGACCTTTGACCTCCACCAAAAGCAATAGGGATCATCTACTTAATATTATCAACCCACACAGTAAGTATGACATCAGTCACAGTTACCCTTCTGGAGATATTGTGTTTACAAGGTTTTTCCAGTTTGACCTCCGTCGACCTCAAATGACCTTTGACCGCCACCAAAAACAATAGGGATCATCTACTCAATATGACTAACCCACACACCAGGTATGACATCAGACACAGTTACCGTTCTTGAGATATCGTGTTTGCAAGGTTTTCACATTTTGACCTCTGGTGACCTCAAATGACCTTTGACCTCCACTAAAAACAATAGGGATCATCTACTTCATATGACTAACCCACACACCAGGTATGACATCAGTCACAGTTACCATTCTTGAGATATCGTGTTTGCAAGGTTTTCACATTTTGACCTCTGGTGACCTTAAATGACCTTTGACCTCCACCAAAAGCAATAGGGATCATCTACTTCATATGACTAACCCACACAGTAAGTATGACATCAGTCAAGTTACCCTTCTGGAGATATTATGTTTACAAGGTTTTTCCAGTTTGACCTCCGTTGACCTCAAATGACCTTTGACCTCCACTAAAAACAATAGGGATCATCTACTCAATATGACTAACTCACACACCAAGTATGACATCAGTCACAGTTACCGTTCTTGAGATATCGTGTTTACAAGGTTTTCCCATTTTGACCTCTGGTGACCTCAAATGACCTTTGACCTCCACCAAAAGCAATAGGGATCATCTACTTCATATGACCAACCCACACAGTAAGTATGACATCAGTCACAGTTACCCTTCTGGAGATATTATGTTTACAAGGTTTTTCCAGTTTGACCTCCGTTGACCTCAAATGACCTTTGACCGCCACTAAAAACAATAGGGATCATCTACTCAATATGACTAACTCACACACCAAGTATGACATCAGACACAGTTACCGTTCTTGAGATATCGTGTTTACAAGGTTTTCACATTTTGACCTCTGGTGACCTCAAATGACCTTTGACCTCCACTAAAAACAATAGGGATCATCTACTCAATATGAACAACCCACACAGTAAGTATGACATCAGTCACAGTTACCATTCTTGAGATATCGTGTTTACAGGGTTTTCACATTTTGACCTCTGGTGACCCCAAATGACCTTTGACCTCCACCAAAAACAATAGGGATCATCTACTCAATATGAACAACCCACACACCAAGTATGACATCAGTCATGGTTACCCTTCTTGAGATATCGTGTTTACAAGAAGTGTCACATACACACATACACACACACACGCACGCATACACACACACACACACACACACACACACACACACGACATCACCATCGCATAGATTCCTTCTGCCTTCGGCAAGGAATCAAAAAGGGAAGCTTTTACTGATCTTATATAAATTTATAATGGCGTATGTACCTTATTGCATATAACAAAACTTTTGTTTTGGGTGAAGGTCAAAGATCATTTGGGGTCATCAGGGGTCAACTAGTGAAAACCGCATAAACACAATATTTCAAGATGGGAAACTTGCACAGATCTCATATTTAATATGTGAGTGTACCTTATTGAGTAAAAAAAAGCCTTTTGTTTTTGGTTGAGATCAAAGGTCATTTGAGGGTTAGTGGGGGTTAAACAGTGGAAACCTTGTAAAAAATATCTCAAGAGGGGAAAGTTGCACATATGTTATATTTACTTGGTGTGTACCTCATGGGGCACATGAGGCCTGAAAAGTGAAAACCTTGTAAACACAATCTCTCAAGAAGGGAACCTTGTGCTGATCTATTATTTGGACTGAGGGTGTATCTCATTGAGTACCAGAAGCACATTGCTTTTGGTGGAGGTCAAAGGTCATTTGGGATCAACAGGGGTCAAATAGCTATAACACTGTACACACAATATCTCAAGAAAGGAAGCTTGTACAGATCTAATTATGTGGTGTACCTTATTTCTTTTAATTTATATGGTTCTTTTTCAAATATTATACCAGTTTTCAGTTATACTTTTTGTGCTCAGCTGCACAATTTTACCAATTCGATGTGTTAGAAACCCCAATTATTCGGGGGCTTGCACCCTGAGCCCCCACAAGGGGTTTCCTCCCTACACAAATGTCAGCAGGAAACTGGTAGATTTTCTATTTTGTTCACAGGAAATTCAGTAAGGTTTTCCAATCCTGCAGGCCTGATGGTATAAATTTGAATTGTAATACCAACGTCCGTGAATTATTGGTTGGATTCTGACTGGGTCTACGTACAGATTGTTAGCTATTAAAAATTCATGTGTGCCAATGTAAGCAATTACAATAAGTCGCAATCCACCTAGTCCTCACAAAATACACATACTATGCTAAAATAATGTCTCAAGAGGACTTCTTCTGCATGATACAACATGATGTGATATCCACTTATATCATAATGGTTATGGTAAGTTCCTCTCAGGAAGGCATAACCATGTACGATGTCATGTGAGAATTGGCTAAGCACTCAATACTTTTTCCTTAGGCCATAAATATTCAGACTCTTTTGACCCAATCATCAGACGTTACGAAAGACACATTAAAATAGAGACCTTGGATCTTATATGAGAGAAATCTCTAATCGTCCGCAGGTGTTTCAGTTTCTATGTTAGAAAAAAGTACATACAATCACCTGTTGGGAAGGTTTGATCACCTACAGTATTTCCCATAGTACTGCTGTCTTTTCACTTGATCACAAACATACTACCTGAAGCAACTTGCACTTCCATGATTTGATGGAGGGGAGTGCACCCTGATAGACCACATAGTAAGCATCAACAGCATGAAAATGGAACAAATCAATTTAGGTAACCATACGTCCATGGCTCACAGCATGCGCAAAAGTTAAAATTTTCTGAGCACTCATATACACACACTGAAGCAAATTGGAATTTCAATCAGGTGTGTATGGTAGCTACTGTCAGAGACTGGCAAATTCATCTTTTTTCTTTATGAGTCCCATTCAGTTGGTTCACTCGTGTTGGATCGATCAATAGTCACCAGTAAATTTTGATAGGGAGGCAGTTTGTGGGCATTTAGAAGCGTGGTTGCTATTGTTCGAGGTTTGGGTGTGACCGTATGGATAGGCAGGCACTTCAGGTCTAAGCAATGATACTACACATGTATCAATAACAGAATAGGAACCTAGAGCACTAATGGTGCAAAAGCTCATACCTCAACACCTGATGGTACCGTTTAGTATCATTATGTCAAATCATAGGAACCATGCACTGACAAGTATTTTAATACCAATCACCAACATTGTACAAGAGAATCTGTGGGACTGCAAGATTTGCAGAATTTCATTAACTAGAGCACCAGCAGTGCAGAAGTTTGACCTCTACCAATAAATTTGTGACAATTTTGATGGGTACTACTAAATAACAATGCTTATAATAAGCATTACTATTCACATCCAATAATCATAAAAACTGTCAATCTCTATTTTTTTGAATGGTTTGTTCTGGCTGTGGAAAAATGTGGAAAAGTGAATGGTCACAAGTTTTCTAAAACTGAAATCATTATTACTCGCTCAGTACAGTAGTGGCGATTTGTACATGAAAAATGAGTACCCTAATAAACTGACCATTGATCTGTCACTTGAGTCCTCATGTGAAGAAAACTTTACACAAAATTGCCAGGTTTGAGAAGATAAGGAGGAAAGGAAGTTTGAAGAATTTCATAAAATGGGCCAAAGGGCCCACATGGGACCTAGGACCATGGGAGAAGTATCATTACTCTAGCATTCAATTGTATACTTCATATTACTGCAGGTTATCATGAAGCCAAGCATCACCTAATATAAAGTGACAGACAGAGAATAGTGACACGGCAGCACATGTTGACAGTTTTCAAATGAGAAAGAGCTCACTTTTGAAGTGTGGCACCTTAAGTAGTTTGGTGTGGTCAGATTCCTGTCACGTTTGGCACTGTATGTGAATGATGAGTTCCAATCAAGAAAATGCAGGAAAGTTCCTTTCCTGTCATTATTTCAATCTCACAGGCAATTATTATCGACTTCAACGACGGGGAAACAAAGAACATAAACATTCATTTACATTTTTGGGACAGCAACGATCACACTCAACCCTGTCACTTTGTTGTAGATCATCAACATGCTCTTTCAGTAAATTGCTCAGCGGAAACGTGTCTAGTAACTGGTTAAAAAAAAATGACAGAAAAAGAAAAATATTACAGTCAATGCAATTGCATCCCTCACCTTTATGTTCCCTGGAGAGTCATTGTTGATAAGGAGGTGGTACCTACCTTATGATTCTCAATCAGCCTTGGAGGACTTTGAGAGTTACTTAGTTGAAATGAAGGGTCCACCAGGACCCTGTTTGAAGACATTGATGAGGCTGTTTGAGGGATCGTTTCAGCCTGAAATGTGGAATGGAGTTCAAAATTCATATCAGCAATCATCTTTTGTTTTATGTCGACCTCTCACATAAGGATACTTGGCTGTTCCTTTTTGTGAACCTCATTTCCTGAACTAAATTTTGAGTACAGGCACTTTTCTTTCAAGCTATCAATGTGAAAACATGCCTCATTACAATTCTTCCTCCATCACATCAAATAATTATCAGGGGCACATTAGTGGCCAGTGAAATAAAAAGACCGAACAGGGGTCAAGGAAAACAACAAATACTGAAGAGTAGCATTTAAACACACTTTTCACAGTGCTCCTGGGGGATAAAAATGTGAAAGTTTGAGCATTACAAATGAGGATATAGATATGTCAAAAGGTAACAGGGGGAAAAGGGAAAGGCCACTACAGGTAACATGATAAAAATTGACTATTTCTTTTTTTGTTTCTAGTCATTGTTCTTTCTTAGATTGCCAAAGCAAAAGACGTCAGTTGTGTTTATGTTTAGGACATTTCTTTACCCTCACACATGAGTCACTTGACAATGACAAATATGAAAATCCAAGAATGGGGAAATAAACAACTAAATTCACATCATCCACCAGGCAAACATTTTCTTTACACATCAAATTTACCTGCAGTTTTCCAGATACATCTGAACTTAGTGACTTCTTTAAGAGCTGATCAACTTGTTTCCCTGTCTTTGAGGTTGATGCTGTAAAGATTGGGTCACTGAAAGAAATAAGTGTAAAATGAAAAAAGTAAATTTGTAATCATGGTCATCTTATATGTTTAGTATTGTTTACAACTACAGATCCAATCTCACTACAATATATGTATAAATCTGTTGTTCTTGGAAACTGTTATTTAAAAGGAGATGCAACACACAAATTGAGTGTTCAAAGATTAGCTAGGTAGCTGGCTTAATGGCATTTTCCCCTTTACTCAGCAGTCCCAGTTTATATATTGACTGAGAAAAGTAATTTAAGTCTCCTAATTCTTAAAGTGGCTTGTTCAGAACAATACTTTTATCTTAGGTTTGTAATCACCAACACTTCAACAGTAGGTGGCATAACCCTCAAAATGACTGATGAAGCAAATGAATAAGTGTTCCTTTCTTAACAAGATAGCATGCAAATGAGCTGCAGAGGCAACTAAACGAGAAGTTTCCTGAAATGAGACATGGCTGTTTATTCATGGTTTGACTTGTCACACATGACACCAAGTGACCATGCCGAATAAGTATTTATTTCCTGACAGACAATTCTGTGGCAGTAGGAAAAGCTCCTAGACCTGCATTAGCTGTAGCAGACGACAAATATCATATTGTTTGTTTTGTTGGTATAACATTTATTTCAGTCTCTTTGAAAACATTTACAAAATAATTATTGAAACGGAAAATACATACAGAATATGAAAAAGAAAAGAGACTGAGGAGTGTCTACAAAAGCATGAGGGAGCTTGCAGACATAGACACTCCAGAAGGAAAAAATAAAACCAGCAACTATGAGTATAAATAACAAATAATATGAAAGAAAGAATTGAAGACATTATAGAAGAATCACTGATAATGGGAAATAATTTAACCTTTAAGTGCTTTCCTGAATGAATTGAATGAGATTTGCTTAGAGAGAGGAAAGAGGAAAGGAGTTCCAGAATTTGGCAGATAGATATCTTACACTTTGTTGAGATAATTTCATTCTAAAAAAAAAATGGGACAGAGATAGCATTACAACTTCGACTAGGATAATGGTGGGTAGCAGAATGTAGCGCCAAAAAAAAAAAAAATGTTGGAAAACAGGGAGGACATTATCATTAATACATTTCTAAGTAAAAATACAGGTGTGATACCTATTCAAGTCACAGATAACTAACATACTGAAATTCGCAAAAGTGGGTGTGTTTGATTGAGATAATTTTTATTACACAGCGAGCAAATCTTTTCTGAAGAATAAAGCGTGGTTGAATGCTTGAGGCATAGGCACTTCCCCATACAATATTGCAATAGGACAGGTAAGGAAGATTAATAGTATTAAAAAGGGTAATGAAGATGTTTTTACTTAAGATACTACAAAGATATTTATTCCAATCCCCCTGGAAACTTTCTTACTGGTAAAATTGATATGATCTTTTCATGAAAGATGCCAGTCAATAATGACCCCTAAAAACTTAGCAGAATTTGATAACTTGATTCTCAAACCACAAAGATGAACGTCAATGCGAAGTGGTTGTGTTTATTGTAAGTCTTAAGACTGATATTTAGAAATGTCAGGAATGATACAAAAACAAGATTACTTGTTTAAAAAATGACTTGTATCTCTATCAAATATCAGTCCCCCTGGGCCCTGGTTATTGACATGTAGCTGTTTTCAGTGGGATAACTACAGGGGGATGGGAAACATTTATCCCCCTGGAAAACAATTTTGGGAAATTTAAAAATGCTTCCTACCCATTTCACAAAACTTTCTTCTGATTCAACTTATTTTACCAGATTTTGTCTTCGTCATTGCATCATGAAATGAGCCCAACTCACTTTCCACGAATAAACTTCATCACTAAAGCAGCATGAATGTTCTCTTGCATATTCACAGTTGTGTATGAATATGGGAAATAAAATACTAATCTATGAATATAAAACCATGATTAGTAATGAACTTAGTGAACTGAGAAGTACAATATAACTTTAGATACTAACATTTGACCAAAATTCCATGAGACAGGAAACTTATTTGCAACAGGAAATTCACAGCCATGTACCCCTCACCTCATGTAACCTAAGCATTACCGCAGTGACCATAATCTAGCCACTGGTGCCTTCGTATCTGGTCACTGTCCTTTCGTCATTGCCAACCCTTGTGACTTGCAGCTAGGGAATCTTGTGCTTTTTGCATTATTACATATATCGTTGTATAACACTAAGTGATCTTGGGCAAGGATGTTCCTTCTTTCATTGTGATATAGCATATAGAACTTTTAGTTCTATAAGCTATCTTTTGTGACCTTCTTACTTGTTTCATGTTCTGTATGGAAGGTCTGTTTATTCCTTGTCAATCAGATTGTTACAGATATAGATAGGGAGGTCTGTATGTTGTGCGAGTGATTCCACCCATTTAAGACTAGGGATGTGCAAGAGCTGTGCTTCAATTGTGTCCCTTTTAGCGCGCTGGGCTTATACTCTGGACTGGTTGGAGAGGCGTCGGGAACAGCCCTGGAGAAAAAGTCTCCCTAAAAAGCCAAAGGAGAAGTCCTACCAACCCGAAGACTACCCTGCGAGATGGCACAAGACTTTCAAGGGGAAGTGAGGGTGCCATAGGTGACAGAGGAAGTCCTCACCCCATTACTGCACTGATACATACATGAGCACTTAGTTATGCTGTGTGTAAGAAGTGCACAGTTTTACGTTATAGTGGAGTTACACACAGAATATTTTGAAACACTTCAGATGGCTGATAGCAGGCTACATTTAGAGCATCATAATATTGCATACTTCTAATGTGATAGCCTAGGCCTAAATTATAATCTGAGAGCTTCATTTTGATACAAAAAACCTACCATAGAGAATACTCTGACATATGTCAGACATATATTGTTGGTTTCAATGATAATTCGTAACCTTTGTAGTCATGTGGGCATGTATGCGGATGTGTCTCTATGTGTCTCTATGTATATGTTTGTGGTGCCTACCTTATATGTGTATATTTGTGGTGCCAACCTTATATAAACACAATACATCAAGAAGGAAGCTTGGGGAGATCTGATATTTAGTACCTATGTGTACTGTACCACATTAAGTACAAGAGTCTTCTTGCTTTTGGTTGAGGTCAAAGGTCATTTGGAGTCAAAATGTGAAAACCTTGCAAACACAATACCTCCAGAAAGGAAGATTGGACAAATTTAATATTTGGTATGTAGGTGAACCACATTCAGTACAAGATCCTATCTATATTGTTGGATGTCAAAGATCATTTGAGAGCAACAGGGGTCAAATTGTGAAAACCCTGCAAACAATATTTCAAGAATGAAAGCTTTGACAGATCTCCCATTTAGCAAAGCTTGGACAGATGTCTGATGTGTGGGTAGTATACACATTAGGTTCAAGAACCATAATGTTTTGGTGGAGGTCAGAAGTCATTTGGGGTCAACTGGGGTCAAATAGTGAAAACACTGCAAACATGATATCTCAAGAGGGGAAGCTTGGAGAGATCTGGTATGTAATATTCACATGTTCCAGATTGAAAACAAGGACACTGTTGAGAAGGGTGATTTGGGGTCAACAGGGATCATATGATAAAAACATAGTAAACTTAAGCGTAAACACATCTAATATTTGGTGTGTAAATGCACCACATTAAGTGCAAGAATCCTTATTGTTCTCAGCTAAGGTCAAAGCTTGTTTCTACTTAAGATCAACAGACATGTGGAACCTCCAGCAGGTCCTTTTAAACCAATTAAAATTAAAAGAAATATTGTTAGATTATCAAAACCACAATACATTGACTTTGTAATGGTTGCAGACTTGCATTCAACTTTAGCGTCTCAACCTTCTTCATTGAACGTCACTAGGTATCAAATGAATATGCATACTTGATTTTTGGTTTTGATGATAATCACAACCTGTGTAATCATAGGGGTGGGTGTGGGTGTATGCTTGTGATGTCTACCTTGTAAACATGATCTCTCAAGAAGGGATGTTCAGTAGCACATCCAACAAAGGAATGCTTTTAGTTGAAAAAATCACTTAGGGTCAACAGGGTGCAAATTGTGAAAAACCTTGCAAACACCATATTTCAAGAATAGAAACTTGGAAAATAATCCCTTATTTGACATGTAGGTACTGTATACCACATAAAGTAGGGTTGGGCAGTATACTGGTATTCAGGTTGGTACAGGTATTTTGGGAACCGGTTCTACTCAGTACTGATTTAAGTCATCAATTACCACTACCAGTACCACCCGGTAAATATATACAAATCTGTCTAGCTTGGACTTAATTTATCAGAACAAACTAAAGCACCATTGGTGCAGAAGCTCATACCTCAACACCCTGAAGGTACCACTTTTGTGTAATTATGTCAAATCATAGGAACCAATAACTGAGTATCATTATACCAAATCATCAACATTGTACAGGAGAATCTTTGTCAATTAATTAAATTGGTGAAAATTTTGATGGGCACTTAATGTCATGACTGAGGAGTTTGCCTGCTTCAAATGCAGTTATGTAACAGAAATAACTTGAACGTCAATACGGTAACACAATGAGGTGGCAAGTCTCTCATCCTTTACTTGGGTGTGCGTTGGAGGAAGAGTGCTATTGGGGCAGTACAGACTGAGACTCCAAAGATGGTGGGCTGCTAGATAGGGACTTTTGCATGTTACTATGTTGTTCTGCCTGCGGCGTGAGATTTACCCAAATTGAGAGAGATAGTTACTTCATACTACAGCCTGTAGGGAGGAGAATATACAGTAACATACACTGCATGCAGCTGGACTATCAACCTACCTGTACTGTACTCACTACTTAGCCTGTTAAAGACATTGTATGGCTTTCTGGTTTGAAGTCGGAGATCTACCACCACCCACTGCTGGTATAACCTGCAACAACGACCATCAACTCAAGGTCATAGGAGTCTACCACTGAAGAGATGTGATGACTTCTTTGAACCTGTCAGTTTTTAATGCTTTCTTAAGTACCGTAGTGGGAAATTTAAGGAAAAGAGTAAAAATTGTTTTAAAAACAGGAAATTGAACAAGTGGAGTTAAGAATATAACTTATCTTTTTATTATTTTTTTTTAAAGGAAACTGAACAATTTTTTGGCAGTTGTTTTGTTAAAAGTGCATACAGTATGTACTTCAGAGAACGAGAACCAAAGTTAATAATTAAATGAACACACACTTTTAATGACTGTTAATTCATATTTTATTGTTATGTCTTTACCCCCAGTACTTTGGATGCGATAGCTCTGAACCCAATGTCCCATAAATAGGTGACACTACCAAATAACAATGCTTACAATAAGCATCACAATTCACATCCAATAATTATGAAAACTGTCAATTTTTATTTTTATCTCTTAATGGTTTGTACTGGCTGTGGGTACATGAATTAGTACTAATGCGGAAAAGTGAATTGTCACCTTTTTCCAAAACCAATTTAAATCATTTACTAGTCTGTCATTAGTGGTCATTTGTATGTGACTCACAATGAGGACCATATTGGTTAATCATCCATCTGTCACTAGAAACTTGACACAAAATTGTCAGTTTGTGAAGACTAACAAAGTTCATGAAACAAATCAAAGTGCCCCTTTCATGTCCATATACTGGTCAACATACTTGAGGGCAATACAGAGTTTCAGTTAGTACAGCAACTGATACTGTCCTACTACTCAATTATCCTTCATACATGATAGGAATATTTGAAATGTGTATGACAGATTCAAGGGGCACTTTAACAGTATGACAAACCATCAACATTGTACAAGTGGATATGAGGAAGCTGGAAAAGCACTAAGCACAATTTCCTAAAATGGACCGTAGGGTCCACATGGGACCTTGGACTGAACGTTTTATGTACACCCCACATGAACTATTGCACCACCCAAGGAACACTGTGTCCAAGTTAAATATAAATCCATGGAAGCATGTGTATGAGGTAGCATTTCAAACAGAATTTAACATAATGGGCCATTGGGCCTAAATGGGGTCCTTGTACTACAAATCCTTGTACACCCTGAATGCACCATTAACAGAGCATCACTGTGACAAACTATCAACATTGTGCAATAAAATCTGTAGGAAAGGAAGCAGTTTGTAGAATTTCATAGAATGGGCCAAAGAGCCCACATAGGACCTTGGACCAAAAATTCCTGAACACTGTAAATGGTCCACCACCTAGGAACATTGTATCTAAGTTTCAGACGAATCTATGAAAGCGTGTAGGAGGAGAAGTTTTTTCAACAAATGTGAACAGATAGATTAGGTTAGATTAGATTCAAAAGATAGATGCTTCATGATTGCAATAGCTCACACCAGCATGCTGGTATGAGCCAACTAGAGCGTCAATGACGCAAACTTCGACTAAAGACGGCATACAAGTTACTAACGCTAGATTAAAAGTTGAAAGGGCAATGTCCATAATGGTATGAAGAGTTGTGAATGGGGGGTGGGGGTGGGTTACTATTGTTCTTCTGTTTGCTGGTCATTTTACTGTTTTTCTACCTATCAGTTGTATCATCCTGATGCAGCCTTCGGTAATGAAGGCCATGCCAACTATAATACATATTCCCCAAAGCAATATCATTCACCTTTGGTTAAGCTATACCATAAAAAGTAGGGGGTTACACTCCCTGTTTTGCATCAGTTTCTTAAAATTAGCTGATTTTCTGAAGGCAGTCATCATCGAGACATAATACAAGATCACAGTACGAATAAAGAATAACGGCAATATCTTAAAGTTTTACTTTGAAACGTTTTGAAGCCATACTTTTTTATTCTTGTGAAAGTGAGTACAAAATACCCCCTTCAAGTTTAGCAGTCAACAACAGCTTTTGCATATTCATATTTGCTATCAGTTTATACCAAATGGTGATAAAGGGTGTATCATATATTTCATGGAAACTTGTCATTAATTATAATTTGACCATCACGACCAAAATACGTAACCATGTATAATACGGGAAAAAAATTAAATTAATTCATGTAAAATTTAAAACTAACTCTTTATACGGGCTGGTTTCGTTGTTAGTATCAACGAAAATACTCCTTCTTCAACCATTGTCCTTAATGGTTTCCACTGACCTAGGCATGACAAACAAGTAGACTGCATGCTCTGCATCAAAGACACCAGGCTTGCGTATTACACGTTGACTACCGTAAGAAAATTATGGCACACAAAGCTACCGTACATTACAGCCTCCAAGCAGGACTAATCCACGCTGCTACACCAAACCACCCTCGGCGAGGAGATCGAAAATAATAGAAACTGGATTTTGGACACAAACAGGCCAATTTCATTTCGCATTTTCTCCACGGTTTCGCAATCAATTCTCACCAAATTCACGGATGACCTTTAAAACAAGTGTAAAATCAAAATGAGATTAGTTAATTTTCGATTTTTTGCCTTTTTCGAGAGAAATTGGCCATTTTCCAAAAGGGTCCATTTCAGACGCCAACCGGTCCATAAAAACGCCATTTTACCGAATTTCGCTTAAAAAAGTACAACTTTTGTGCACGAAAGACCCTTCTAACAGTGTGCAAAATTTCAAGAGGTAACTCTGAAATTCCTAGGAGGAGTAGGCTTTTTGGCGAAAAAATGAAGAATGATCGCTAGCGACAAAACTAAATCGCCGATCCCCGCCAAATTTTACAGACGCACGCCGCCGTACACGGTCCACCCGTCCACCAAATTTCGGCTCCCTAGCTCCCGTAATGGCCGAGAAATCTCCGTCGAAAGGGCCCCGAACGCACTAATCCGTACGCATGACTGCACAAACTGCTCTGGGGATTACATTACTTCAACTGAACTTCATTCAAGTCGAAGTAAAAATTACCTATTACAATCCTTGAATTGTGCTGTTAATTATCACATCTCTGATCTCAATGTTGTCTTAAAATATAATGCTGTCAACCAGTAGTAAAAAATCATAAAATACATCATTTTGTTGTAGCCTACAAGCATTCTCTGAGCCTAACCCAAATAACATCAGCTAAAAAATCTTAACATTAGGCTATTTCATACAAAAAATTTCAAGACTCAATGTAAACGACATCAGTCCACATGATGTAAAATGTACTGTGGGCTTACTAAAATCCAAAACACCTGTTCCTGGATATATTGCATGTGTTGGAAATCCCAAATCCCTGGTATGCATCCAACGAATGTTTTTTGTTGTTAATGTTTTTTGTTCCAAAATGTCTTTTGTCCCCAGTCTAGAATTAATTTGGTTACGTGCACGATATTCAAAGAAATAGCAGCATCCTCACAAACTACAGTACTTCAACATCAGGTAGAAATAGGTAAACAAGAAGCTAGCTATTCACGCACTGAAGCCGAATACAATTGGTGGCATCCTTGCGCTGTATTAAAGGCAAAACAGTTTTGCTCATTTCCATGCTTATGTGCCCACTGTGTCCTCCACTCCTGGCCTGATGTCATGCTGGTGTACTTATTTCTATGGCTCTAAGCTACTTTAGCATCAGTGACATGTAAGATTAAATAGGGCCCAACTTTACAACAGGCCTACGAAAAATGCCAGAATTCTACCAAATTATCACAAATAGTTAGTATTCCCTACTATACCTAATATCAAATATGGCACCATTTTGCATCTAGACTATCCTATGAAAGCAACCAGTTTCAATATGGGACACCCCTCCCCTTTGAACCCTCCTAAAGGACAGCCATCACTCATCTCATCCATAAGCCATCACCACGAAAACCCTTTGCAATAAACCTGAATTGCCCTAAGACATCTTACATACCCAAAAATTCAAAAGGGAGACCATCTTCCCCAGGTCAACCTCTACTTGGTGATAAAATATCCACCCACCCTCAAAAAGGAATCAAACTATTAAAGATAATTTTCATACATTGAAACTGCAGTTGACCTTCATTTTATTTTACTGTTAGTAGTAAGTTCATCTTCCTTTTGATATATGTGGGGAAGATTTCAAAAGTTTTTTTATTATCTGGGTTTGATAAGACCAGCCATGCGCTGCAATTTTGGTCCTATCCATTCTCTTGCAGTGGTGGCCGCCCCCGAGAGAAGGGAGGGACATGGGACTCAGTCTCTCAAAAAAGTGATGGGCTAAAGGTATGTTTAGCTTCCTTCAAATGTGCCAAGTGATGGTAGAATAAATGATGCACAATTCAAATTGAAGACAAGAAATCTGTTTCAAGTCTTGATAAATACAGCAGAAAAACACTCGAGAAATGCAGTTTCCAGCCATTTGGGCAACCTGAAGAGCCAGCAATTTTTTGTGCTCTGCACCAATTGATGGTGGTGGTCCGCTTAGAAAGTCCGACCCTCATTCACTATATGATTCCAAAGGGAAAAGTTATTTTCCTATAGGACATTGGCCAATTCCATATGGGAAATTCTACTTCCTATAAACATCCCATATGGGATTTTCCATTTTTAGAAAGTAGAGAAAATACTTAGCTATAGTTCATTTTTCAACGTAAAAAATATCAGCTAAGATTTTTTCTTTGATATAAATTACAACTGAACTTCTTCAAAATTAATTTGTAGAAGTTCATAACATTCCCTTATCCTGCATATTCTTTCAAGAGGTCAAAGTAACATGAAACTCCTTTCTCACTATATAAGAGAGGTCAAATAAAATTGAAGCTAATATATATTGATATACACTAGCAGTCTAACGCACCTTAGCTATTGATGTATACTTCAGCAATAGATAGTAAAGGCAGTGTGTTCCCTAAATTTTCCCAAAACGGAGCCACTAAATTGACACAGCCAGAATTTTCTCATAGGAGTTTACAGTTTTTCATGAGGAAGCAATATTTAACTACTTTCTCAGCCCATGGAAGAATGCTAACACTGTTAAAACTAAGATAGGAAGGGTATGAACTAGCACACCTTCACCACTGACTATAGGCCCTATATCTCAGTGTTTTGGTGCCAAAAATATGGATCAGAATGCTCAAAATAGGGTATTCTCTGCCACGTCCATTCAGGTCAATGCAAATTTGTTCATGTATTGTGATACTCAGTTACTCATACATCTTGCTCCCTGTTAATTGCTACAATAACTTGACAAAATATCCTGCATGGAGTTCCACCTTGTTGAGAAGATACTGCAGTCAGAAATAAGTCATCGAATTCAACATAGTGCTTAGATCTAACTGTAAATTCTAAAGATTTCATCAAAAAAAGGGAGAGCTTCCTGTAAGTGATAGTTTTCTCTCGAGGAAAATTCCCACAGATTTACCATATAGGAGAACTTTCACACAGATTTTGCACCCAGGAAAAATTATCCATAAAGTAACAATTTTCCCACAGATTTCCCCATAGACTTCCTATATGGGGAGAGTCTCCCATTTCCCACATGCCCAAATACCCACATAATCCCCACATCTCACTTCCTGCAGGAATTTATGTGGGATTTTTTAATAAGGGTTTGGTGGAGGTCAAAGTTTACTTGGGGTCAACAAGGGTCAAATAGTGTAAAAAAAAAAGAAATTATAAACATGGTAACTCAAGAAGAGCAGCTTGGACAAATATCACATCTTGTGGGTAAGTGAACCAAATATTGAGTAGGGGATTGCTTTTGTTTTTTTGTGTTTTAAGTCATTTGAGGTCAAAACAGTTTAAGTTGTAAAAATCTTGTAAACAAAGTATTTAAAAAATGTAAACTTGGACAAATCTCACATTTGATAGGGTAATGTACCACAATGAGTACAGGACCTTCTCTTGTTTTTGATGGGGAACAAACAGAACATCATTAGGGTCCATAGCAATCAGATCGTGAAAGAAAAACTTGTGTATCTCAAGACGGGATGTCATATTTGATATTTACACGTGGAATCTAAAGACAGGATGAAAGGATGTGTCTTTTATTTAGTAATATGCAGGTATGCATATTGAATCACGACGCATATTTAGTCATCACTTTAAGTCAGCATGTCATTGTGTATTTAGCCTTTACTTCATCTTAGGCCTAATTGGACAAATCACTGTAATATTACAAATCATGCATTGTTAGTGCCACCAGTGTTCAATTTTTACAGTAGTCCGTGACGACTAGAAAATCTCTAGGACTACCAGATCTTTGCAAAAACATGCTTGCAGGTTGTCTGAGAGACCACCAAATTTTGTGAGGCTGTGCAGCTTTTTAGAGACTTGGTGAGTAACAAATACACAGGCCTACTGTACACCGTGGATAACGAGGACTGTACAATTTGACTTCAATTATTTATTATTCAGTTCCCCTTTCATTTTGAACCTACAGGCCCAAGCAATATCTAGGGGCCATCAGGCCCTGGTATTTCAATCCCTGGATGAGAAAACCTGTTACCTGATGGCAAATATGATGTTCCTTCTTGTTTTTCAATAGAATGCAATTTCAATTTTTACAATGCAGGACTACCTTTTTTTCAGCAGGACAACCAAATTTCAGTAAATGGTTGTCCTTTGGATGACGATGGTAATTTCTTAAAATCGAAAACTGGCCACCCATCGTGTTCATTGCTTGTCTGATACTAGTTCATATTAGTAGTAAGAAGAACGCTCAGACATATCTTTCGTGTCAGTTGTCAATTTGCACCTTGCAAATTTCGTTACACGCAACAGAAGCCAGTAACAGCAAGAATATGCCTATACGTAGTGACATTAACACAGGTGAAGCCTACAGTATGATATCTTATACAACTGCATTGTTAGGCTAGCGCACCTCCAACAATGGGGCCACAGGGAACATTGTTTTGACCAACTCCCACATAAAAGTCAGCCTTGAACATCTTGGAGTTTCCTGCTCAGAAATATCACAATACATCAGTTCCAAAATGTAGAAGTTTCAAGACGTAGAAAACTAGAACTAACATGCGTAACCGTCCAGTTGCTTGCGCATGCACTGATGCAGTTAGGCAGTATTCACAATACAAAAAAAAAAGGGGGGTGAAGGGGAAAGAGGGAGCCAAATTGATTTGACGCTAGCAGGCTGTTAATACTGTCGGTCCAACATTCGGGCTTTTGCGTGACCTAGGTCATGAAAACTTCGGCTGGCGTGAAAACAACGACAGTCTGGCAGTGGATACAGTGCACGTATGCTACTGCCACGACCTCAGAATACACGATTGTGGGCATAACAGGCAAAGTTTCTTGGGAGCAAGGTTGAATAGAAATCTAAGAATGTCAGTAATGTCACGTGAATGCGAAAATACTGGGTGCTTGTGCACAAAACACTCGCTTACGAACAGCAAAAGACCCATTCTTATCGGGGTAGGCCTATTGTGCGACACTGGTCATTACGTTTACAGGCCATCTCCTAAAGGAAACAGTGAAATCCCGCCTCGACGAGTTCTCATAAGACCATCTGATCATGAAAGTTGGATATTTCAATTAAAATTGGTTATTATCTAAAAGTTAAAAGGGACAGCACGTTGTTTACAAGGCACAGTTACACAATTAACCTATGTGTCTGCACTGTTGCGACAACAGCTGTTTCACTCCAACATGTCACGTGATTGACTCTGTGCACCGGATGTGACGTTCTTTGGACCGACAGCACTGTCCGATTCAGACGAGCTTTACGAACATAGCAGGTTACAATATTTACATCGTGGTACAGTATGATGGGTATCAGGCCTTGTTAAGCGGGGTATTCGATGGGAAAGTACGTAAACTTTATTCAAGAGGGGAAAAGGGGAAAACTTTTGTAAGGACTCACATGAAAAACACAAGGTTTAACAGAAAACTGACTGGACTGAAAACGTGTATTTTATTTTCGGGGTTGAAAACTCGGATTGAATTTTGTTATACTGACCGATACACCCTGTCTTTGACTATCAAACATCTTTTAAGGTCAATTACCCTCAAATATTTCCAACGTATACCCGACGCTCCCCAACATAACCCGATAAAAGATGGTTTAAAGCTGGTATATGAGTTGATAATTTGTCAGTGGAAGGCAAATTCAGCAGAATATGCCATAGGTACAACAACGTTGTTTAAAAGCATTAAGCCCCGTTATTGTAGAAATGAATATTCACATGCATAACCGTTGGTGTGCAGTTGATTTCAAGTAATGGTGATTGGCTGCTATGCTTTTTTGTAGAGTCTGAATTTTTTAGGGCCAACAAAAATGTGATCTTTCCCTCTACTTTCTCTGCCCCTAAACACACATATTCCAGTTTTAAACACGTTAATTGTTCCTGCTGCATTCAAGGCGCAAAAGGCTCATTCGGGCCTCTTTAAGAGCCTGCCGTAAAGACAGCAACAATCCATCAGCGAAGTAATGGAAAGCGTTGATCTCAGGCCGTCTTGGGATCAACTCACATTGCTTCCGAAACCAGAGTCATTTCCCTACAACTCTGTGAACTGAAGTGACAGGTGCTACATGAACAACGCCGGTTGTATTCAGTGCGAGAGACTATAAACGGAAAGAAAAAAGACAGAGAGAGAGAAAAAAGACGCGGAATAAAAGAGAGAGCTAGAGAGAGAGAGAGGTGGAGAGAGCGAAGAGGAGTAACAGGAACCTTGTCGATAATGGATGGCTCGAATCTATTCCTGACACGTGATACGAGAAGAGTCTCGGATAACGGATCATCTGGCAAGAGGAATCTCGTCGTTTCTCACAAACCTCTCTTGACTCCTTCCCACCGATGGCCAAACTCTCAGATTAATTACACCCAATTTCTGCCAGACGGTAACCCGAGGGCTTTGTTTGCAGAGAAAACTCATTTCTGCCTTTCAAATGTTATTTTCATTTAAGATAAACGCGGTAATATTAGGAGATATGGAGGGCTTCGAGGGCAAAAAAAGGATATAGAATACGAGAGGAAAAGAAAAAAAAAGATGAAAAAGAGCCAGAAGCGATGGGGAAGAGAAGCAAGTGATGATGATTATAGTGATGGCAATGCTAACGATGCCGACGTTACTAAATTCTCTCTAAACTAAAATGGTGATTATCTCGAAACTTGATTGTCCTCCAAATAAATAAAATATTCTATTCATTTCACGTTATAATAATGCACATTAGCAGGTCCCTCAGGTGGAAGTTCATGATGAGCGAATTTTCAATGCTGCGATACCGAGTTTAAAAGCCACTATCTGCGTCACAACTGTAGCCACAGCCCGATAGTATAGTTTACATTACCCCCAAAATATTAAAATATTGGCCTATGCTTAAACCACTTCAATGGCGAGACACTTTCACAAAGAGATTGGCAAACAAGTTGATGGAAGGAGGATGGATGGATGGATGGATGGATATATGGACGAATGGACGCATGGATGGATGGACAAACAGATGGACATGAATATGTGACTGTTGTAGCAACTGTGAAATGCCAGTCACCGACCTTCGCTTAACGTTACATAATTCCGGAGACTGAATTTAAAGCTGGAATATTGAAATATTTTGCAACTGAAAGTCAAATATGCCTGCACTACAAAAAAGATTAAAATGTTAACATATTTTGTCATATTTAAGAGCCGAAAATAGTACCAAAAATTGGACAGTTGTACCGATTTTTTTTCCCCAGAAATCCGACAATTTTTTTTTCATCGAGACACTTCTATCATACATCACCAGTCTGAGAAATTTAAGTTTCTAGATATAGTGTTATTTAGTACTGCGTTACTGAAGTTGATTTTCTTCTTCCTTTCAGAGCATAATATAACCCTATTATATTTACAACATTCTGCTGTTACAATTGGGTGTCAGAGTTGTTGACTTAGACCTGGTGGCTTGGATTCGAGTCTGACCCGAGTAAGTATTTTCGTGAGTTGAGAATTGACTTGCGATTTTTGTATTGACATGAGACATAAATTGGACTTGCACTGATTTACTTCTGCCTTGACTTGGACTTGCAACAAATGACTTGTCGCCAACGCAAGCCAGAAGCGTTGTTTAGATGGCGTATTTTGATTTCATTTTATATGATTACATATTTCATTAATTCCCGATTACATATGCGACATTACCTACACCACTATACACAGTACTCACATCACCATAATACAAACAACCCGGTCATGCATTATTGCTGCCTGTGGTAATATTTTTTTCCCTGCATGCAATACTAGCGATTAATATGCATGGAGGACTGAGGTCGACTTGACTGCTTTGTCTCCAGCCAATCAGTGTTATATTTAAACACAAATGAAGACATTGCAGACTTCACTGAATACACAGAGAGGCGACATTTACCACTCTGACATGACAACCGTCCATTCAAAGTCTGTTTGAGGCAATTAATCATTTCCCCTCAAATATATTCTAATAAAATACATTCTTTCCATTTCCCCATTTTAATTATATTAATAGTTATGATGGGCATTCCAGGATCAGATGTAGGATTTTTTAAGGTGGGGGTAGGGGGGTTTCAACACAGCAAAAGCCCATTTAGTATTTTATTAGCGGAGCGCCACCATCGATTGGTGCGGGGCGTAGTACAAGAAAAAGCTTGGCTTTTACAAACCCAACAGATTGCCGGAAACGACACCCTCTAAAAGTATTTTAAGCTGCATGTAACCAGAAAAACAAAGATCTCATACCTGCAATTTTTCAAGTAGTAAAAAAAGGTAAATCTATGAAAAATTGTACATCAGATTGGTTGAGATGAGATCCTAAGAAATTATGCTTCCTCTCTCATTCAGTCATTTACCCTCCCCCCAATAGTCCTCTGCAAATGGTTCCAGAAGAAGGGTATGGGGAGGGGGAGGATCACTTACAATTGTAGCTAGAATTATGGGAAGACTAAGGGGAGCGGGGTTACCATCAGTTGGCAGGAAACGTACCAGAAGATTTTTCAGTGAATAAAAATGCCTCCAGATCCGGGCCGGAAATCGTCTTTCCATGCTCTACAGTCTCCAAAGTTTGCATTCTTGGGACGCCCCTCAAAAACCCGTTGCTTAAAGTCATGCCTTTCCTGCTCCCGGCCACGCAGTTCGAAACAATTTGATGCAACAAAAGTGTGCAATTGGATACTTTAAAATACAGTTTATTCCTTACTATTCAACGGCATAATACTTTTGGCCCACCTTTGGGGATGGTCCCGCCGTCCCCCCCCCCCCTCCTTGGGTCCGTCAATCTGGGCCTCTTGGACTTTCGTCAGTCCTCAAGTGAACGTCGCACCACCATTTAAAGTACAGCGATATTACTGCAGGAGGAAGGATCTGCTCAGACCTTAGATTAGACTTTGCAAAGTCTATCTCGGCGAATAAATTCCCCTCCTTTGATACATTCCTCAAAATTTGAGCTGCAACCTACATATAACCAACCCGCGAGGATATGTACTCATCTAGTAATCGCGTTTCCCTGTGATCGCCATCCGCAGGGCAGCGATCTATGAGGGGGGTCAACACTGTCTTCCGGAAGAGCAGTACAGTAAATATATGAATGTTCCTTCAGAGGTGGCGGAACCAATATTAGGAGCAGAAACTTTCCAGCCCAAGCAGACTCTGCGGAGTCTACCACAAAGAGGATTAGCCTATTCCCTCTACCCAAGAACAACTTAGAAAAGGGCGTGGCAAATGCTGATCACCTGAGCTGTTTACTACGTATTCCTTGTCGGTGTACAGCACACTGATCAAGGTGAGCCGATGGGAGGATGTTATGCTCCCTCTTGCGGATCTGACTGACTTCTTCATGTATCAATAATCAAAGACAGAGGTAAAGAAAACTAGAAAATGTGGTTACGAAAATAGCAACCACCTACTGTCCATGATTGCCCCTGCGCCAGGTTATTTTGGAATATTCTAGCAGTTTCCCTGATTGTAACAGAGCGACTGTAGTCTTATGGCTCCGTACATGGTATTGTCAGTGATGTGTTATATTGCATGTGTTATATTGCATGTATTCGGAGAGTCCATAATCTATGCTGAGGGTCCGTATGGCCAGCCATTTTAACATTTACCTCGTAATTCCACTTAAGTGAAATACATTTCACTTAAGTGAAATTGAATTCCACTTAAGTGAAATGCATTCCGCTTAAGTGGAATTCATTTCACTTAAGTGAAATGCATTCCACTTCAGTGAAATTGTTTTCCACTTAAGTGAAATGCATTCCACTTAAATAAAATGCATTTCATTTGAGTGGAATTCAATTTCACTTCAGTGGAATGACGTGGATCGCTACCGTACTTCACTTAAGCTAAATTCTATTTCATGTAAGTCGAATTGAATTCCACTTAAGTCTAATACAATTCCACCTACGTGGAATGTAATTTTACTTAAGTGAAATTCATTTCATTTAAGTGAAAGTATGTTTTGCTTAAGTCGAATTGCCTAGCTATTTCGCTTAAGTGAAATACTATTCAACTTAACCTAAACGTAATTCTGCTTAAGTGAAATACTATTTTATCTTAAGTGGAATTCAATTTTACTTAAGTGGAACACAATTTCACTTAAGTGAAATAGCATTTAGCTTAAGCTAAATAGAACGGCGGTTCAACATATTAAGCTTAAGTAAAATGGTTTCCACTTAGCGATAGAATGTGTTCCATAGAATGTATTCGACTAAAGTAAAATGTATTTTTACAAATTGGCATTTCACTTAAGTGGAATTGCGAGATAAACGTTAAAACCTCTTGCCATAGGTCCGCGATCATATAGCCTACAGAGTTATGCGATACACGTAAGCAACGATTATCACGCTCACGGCTTGCACGTACAGTATACCGTTTGTGGAGTTTGTCTTACGGTCTTTTGCTTGCGAAACGATAAAATAAAACCTGCCAAAATAAAAACAGAAAATTTATCAAGAAATCTCGTTCCCGTCTACATGACCCGCTCAACACAATGAGCTCAATCGTAGAGCAAACCTCTGAATGTGGATCAAGAAACATTGAACGAAAAAACTGCCTCTCGAAAATGAGAAGCGTGGCTTGGTACTGTCGATGACGTCATGAACAGTACAATACAACTCAGAAAAATGCCCAAAATCATTTCAGGAGACGACAGGTGATGGTTGACTTCCTGGCTCTGTAAGACATAAAACTCTTGATCGATAACCACTCGAGGTAAAGTCCAATACAAGTTCAAGTTGATCCGGACTGCATTGAGCGTTTACTCTGCATAGGAGTGACATGGAACTGACGTACTAGGGAGAGATGAACCTCCGTGCTATGGTTTATCACAAAATGGCCCTGTCGCGTTTAATTCATCATGCTTTACAAAATAAGAGAACACCTTTGACGCAATGAGAGCAGATGCTTTCGAGTATAGCAGGTCACGACAGGCACAGTTGAGTGGTTACCGATGGTGAAGAAATATATGTCAGAATCATGATAGTGGTAAAAATGATAACCACCAATCTCAATAGCAGTCAGAAGCCCCTTGTGATAATAACAGCATACATGGTAACACACATTTACGTGTCAACTACACTTCCAGTACGTCTACATTGTACATGTAGCAGCAGACTGTCATTAGATATTGGCAGCCATCTCACTCCCAGTTGCACCCTGGCAGGTTGAGGTTTTTGCTTTTCTTCATTTATTTTCCCTCGCCAATTTTTCGTATGTCGGGGAACTGACTTGTAATAACCAGTATGAAAAAACAACTTTCCATATGACGTACATACAACATACATATTACGTATTGTATAACCCACCACGGCAGCAGCTGCATGGGGTAAGTACTAAGTTTCTGGTGGAGAGACTAACTCGTGGGTACTGCCTTAGGAGGCCAACTTATGTACTCCAGTCAACTCCGCCAAAGTCCCCATGAAAAGAGAATAAGAATTTAAGTAATAGGCCTACATATACAATATAGGTGGTACTATGGCTCATTGGCCGAACTATGGTAAAAATAAACGACTAGCTGCGTACATATACAAGGTGCAAACAGAAGGCCCCAAACAGGACCGAAGTTGTTTTTGGGGCGTCAGCCACTGCACTCGGACCAGATCGGGCTGACCATTTTGTACCCAAACAGAGGGAAAACGATTTATGTAAACTTCCCGTATTTAATTCATGTATTTTCCAAAATTATTGAAAACTTGAATCTCCTTTAAGTTCTGATCTGCTCTTGCTGAAGGAATTTTGTGGGGAAGAACTAGTCATGGCTAGTTTTGCAGGGTGATTCGAGTTTCCTTGTTCATATGATCCTCTATAGTAGTCCGCAGGGAAAGAAAAAAGAGGAAGCAAAGGAAGAAAAAAGTCACCCTCGGTTATGGAAAGGGGTATAGGTCATGTCCACGTGACATCACGGTGTCGAGAGAATGTTATTGAACCACTTGCTCTCTGTAGTGTAGCATCGAAAACAAGAGGGAGACACGCATTGCACACATGTAATACATATGTACGCATAAGGTCAGATCACTATACCGATGGGTCACTTTTCTGCAGAGTCAATGTTCCGAAATTATTCAGCAACGTCCTTTATTTCGGAAATAGTCCTTTACTTCGTTTTAAATATAGGTTTATTTATTTTTAACATCTTATTTGGTAAATTATAGCTCCCATTCAGTTCTTAAAATTCTGAGTTCAATCAGAATTAGGTTACTATAAAGCACAACATAAGTCCCGTCTTGTTAAATGTAATATTTGGTTCACTTCACTGTTTCGATTATTCGGAGAAAAAAGAGAAAAATAGACTGACCATTACGTATAATTCGGAATAACAACCCTTCAGAATAACGACCCCTCGGAATAATGAACTGTTTGATAAATTCGAAATAACGATCCTCCGGAATAGTAACCCATGGAAAAACCCTTCCGTCGGAATAATGACCCTGATATGTTTGATCTGACTAATGATCGTTCGGAATATAACACTTCTGTTCGAAGTCGAATATAGGATTGACGACCCTTCGAAATAGAATCCCTTCGAAAAAATGCTTCTATTTTCAATTCGGAATAACACCCCTTCGGATAACTGACCTATACTTTAAATTCGGAATAAAGACCTTTCGGAATAAAAAAAAACCCTTCAAAATAATGGACCGCAATCCGGATCTGTACACGAAAACCACTTAAGTATCAGGACTATCTGCGACTGGTCCTCTATATCCAGCGGAGTTCCACTCATGTGGATTATCTGCCACTTCTTCATTTATAGTCAGTCCTCCTCTCGTGTGGCAACATATCGGCCCTATATTCTCAGTCTTCCACTCCTGAGTGTTCTGTTCCTTTATTTTCAGTCTTCCATTCATGTGTTATATTTGCGGCTGGTCCGCTAATCCGTTAATCTCAGCTCTCCATTCACGTGGACTATCTGCCACAATTCCTTTATTAGTCAGCCCGCCACTCATGTATAATATTTGTCACCGGTCTTTTATTCTCAGCCCTTCATTCACGTGGACTATCTGTCAGTCAGCCTGCCATTCACGTGTACTATATGCCACTGGTCTTTCAATAGTTTCATTCTCAGCCTTTTACTCACGTGCGTTTCCAAGTTATGTGATCATAACATCACGTTGTACGTAGGCATCTGTATGCTCCGTCTTGAAGCAACCGTAGCCGCCAAATTGTTTGCAAACACCGACGAGTGATTAAGCTAGGAAATGGTTGACGGCTAAAATTTATTACATATATGGCGGGTATTGCGTTTATGGCGTGTGTTACATTTATAGTCAATTATTGCATTTATGGGTTATGCAGACGGCCCTCATTACTTCACGTTTGTTGTGTGGCATTTTAAGGTCATATTTTAAGGTCATCCTCGCAGCACCTTGACAGTAAGCAACATGAATCCTAGGTTGCTTCAAATTGATCTCAAACACATTACTGACGAGTTTTGCTTGTTTTCACCCTATACATTATCTGGTCGGTGAATGTATTTTTGTTTCTTTTTGTGGGGAATAGAGGCTTCAAGGAATCTTTTTGAATTTCCCAGCTCATGGAAATCGATCCTGTTTTTCAAGGCACCGACATTAACAGAGCAGTAACATCAACACGAAGATTGAATTCCTTTATCAAACATCGAATCGAGAGGCGATACTGACAACCGAGAAAGATAAATGATGAAATATGAACGGGGCAACCCAGGAGAGACCAAATTATTTATTATTCTGAAGTGGAATTTCTATCTACAGTGGCACAGGATCCATTACCGTTCGAACTGGTTGAGGCTGCTCGAATTAATCTTTTTGACCGGTTAGTATCCGGCGTGGTAGTAATGAGACCCCAGTTTCTGGTCACACGATACATGGGTTACATTGAATATTACCATAAGGTAAGCTACATAATATAAATGGCTCGGTTGATATCAGCAGGTCTGTATATTAATGCTCGCAAGTCGTCGGATGTCACCAGAGATCGTAACTTGTAATACTGAAAATGCCAATTGGAGATGACAAGTAAGATATTAAGGAAAAGTATTCAGAATGATAAAAAAAAAAAAACGTTACACCCTGAAGCCGACACTGTGTGGTAATCGTACTACACGCCTGATAAGCATCACAAGTGTTTCCCAAAACAACAAAAGTAGGCTGTTAATATGAGAATATGAGATTTTAATTATCAAAATATCTATGTGTCCCTATGTTGGGACAGGTAACTTGGTTGACACATTGCAATATGGAGGTTACAGTAAACAGAACTTGATATCATATATCTGTTCTATACATCAGTATCAGTCAATATATGGTATGTGGAAGGTTTCCAGTGATTACTAGGCCTACTCATGGATGTATTACCGAGGATTCCATGAAACAATAAGCCCCAGCCCAATTGTTTCGGAAATTTCAGAACTGTCGCGTGACAAAACCAATGAAAATTTCACCATGACGCTGAATGATACGTGCCTACCTTGGTAACAGCATGGTACATATGCAAACTATCTTCAATCAGTGACTCTGTAGTTGAGATCCAGAAAACCAACTAAGTCTACGGTGTCAACTTTTCATGCCGGCATATACATAACATCTCGGATATGAAGCTTATAAGTATACATTGTTCTTCCAACTGGATACAGGTACAACTGAGTATCCAAACCAACCAAACAATTTACAAATGTGCATACAACAAAAAAAAAAAAAGAAAAGAAAAAGAAAAAAGAAAGATACAAAGGAGGGAGGGGTAAGTAAAAAATACACCTTCCTGTAGAACTCCGTCGGCACTATTCCTCCCCCCTTTTCGCGAAGTGGTGAATGAAACCAATATAGTACACACCTGTGTTTTTCCTTTCTGACGGTATACACATGGTACTCATGGACTTTGATATCAATAAATTCTATCGCTTTATTTTTACTTGATCTTATTTTACATCTACTCACTATTCCATACTCTAGAACATGTCTCACAAAGTCACAGATTAGACACTCTGGAGCTGTTCTATATATGGAATTCCCTTCGTGATCATATTAAACATTGTATTTCCCTATGCTCCTTTAAAGTAAAGTATAAACAGCTTCTTCTCAACACTGCTAATATTGTTTCAGGTTGGGTTGTAAACCTTTACTGTTAGGATAAATGTTCTTTTGTTCTACTAGCAATTTTTTCTTATCTTTCTGCTTGATTCTGTATTATGATTTTCTCTTTTTCAAGGGGACAAGACTTAGTAAAAGCATTTCTGCTTCTCTCAGGCTCCTTTCACCATGAATGAATGCTATTATTCCTAATACGTTGTATTGTACCTTATTGTTAATTCCCAATATTCTGAGGTGAAAAATAAACTTGAACTTGAACTATATTATTTAAGGACGGGGGGTATAGCATATACAATACCAGGACATTGTAGGGCCTAGTGTGTATGTTCTGCTCACGGTTGAGTTAGGATGAAATGAATGTAGTTGAATGTAGCTTTGAGCAGCGGATATTCTTTTGTTTACTTTGACGTTCCTTCCTTTTATGCCGTTGTCTCTAAATATGTTGTCGTTTCCTCTCTTGTTGTTTCCTGTAATGCCCGTGTTTCCTTCAATGTTGTTGTCTATTTTAATGTTGTTGTCTCATTCAACGTTGTTGTTTCTTATAATGCAGTTCTTTACTTGAATGCCGTTGCTTTTTTAATCCTGTTGTTGCTGCACATAAGTAAACGAGAATATAGACTATTACTTAGTAAACCAGAAGTTGAACAATGAAACTCTGGTAATTAATAGGAACATGGATCAATCTTAACTAAGAGCTAGTCATTTCTGCTTTTGTATTTCATCCTAATTGTGCCTCGGCGTATCTGTTCAATCAAAGTTACTGCAGGGCCTACACCTTCGTCTCGCCATAGGGTACAGTATAAACCTTTCATGTTCTCAAAATGAAATTCAGGAACATTGACGGAGCGGACAACAGTGGCGAGGAAGACAACCATAAAAATATGAGACAATAGCATTAGAGGTAACAACGGCATTCAAGTAAACAACGGCATTACAGGAAACAACAACATCGAATGAGACAAAAACATTAAAACAGACAACAACATTAAAGAAAGCAACGTCATTAAAGAAAACGACAATATTAAAGGGAAATAGGGCGTTTAGAATACACCAACATGACATACAATAATACATCAATAAACATCTACCAAACCTTCATCTTCTCAAAGCATTAATGGCAAGTGACTGAATTTCTATCTGTGAGAAGCTTATTTCTTGAAAAGAAGGCTACTGTCCTTCCTTATTTTAAATAATCTATCATTCTACGTCCTCAAACATTGGTTTTAAAAATAGGGATGTTTTCTCTAAAACAAACGCCCTATTTCCCTTTAAGGTAAGGGAAGGAAAAGCATTCAAGTAAACAACGGCATCAAAAGAAACAACAACATGGAATGAGATAACTTTAAAAAAGACAACGGCATTTAAGGAAATAAGTAAACAACGTCAGAGAAGACGACAAAATTAAGAGACAACGGCATAATAAGAAGCAACATCAACGTAAATAACAGCATGTATTGCTCTTTCGGCGTTCCATAGGCTAGGCACGGCCTTACAACTACAAACGTTATCTGAGTGTATGCATAACTAACTTAAATCACCCGTATGACAGCCAGGGTCAAATCAGAGGAGAGCCCGCTGTAGACTAGCGGCAAAATCCGTCTAATACGGGTGAGAATGAGGAGTCATGAAGCATTAAGAGCGGGATTGTAAGACCATCATGATTGAATTACCAGGGTAAATCCCACACCTAGATCAGGTTTGCCGGATAAAATAAATACCCCGGGAGACAAAAAAAAAAAAAAAATGAAAGGAAATGTGTCCTGTGGAAAATGTCCTGTACTGTTTTTATTTTTCTTGAGTTGTATTTGGTGTAGTCTTTTTTTCTTTTTTCATGTTTGCATCAAGCACATCACTCAAGATGTAACAGTGGTTTGTGACGTACGGATGGTTAACACGGCAGCATATATGAAAAAAGGAGAAAAGACTCGGTTTTCACAGTAACCCATGTAGATGATATCGATTTATGACTTAAACCTACTTCTTTTTTTTTTCAAACTCTCTTAGGTTACTGAAGTGTAACCTATTCTGAGCATGAATAACATATCCGTTACAATACCACTACAAAATAACTATATATGAAACGTACAAGGGCATTTTGAAAATTTAACACATGAGAAGCAATCAATAAAGGAACTTTACTAAAATACAAGCATACACGCATGTTTTTCCCTTCATGATTGCGTAGAAACCGGAGAGAGCGGACATGGTTAGCTAAGATGAAAACACTTCTCAGATCCTTGCCTTCGACGCGCGAGGATGGTTTGTATCGGGGCAACGAAAACTTTCAATGAGTGTTACATATATGATGGCTTATTTTACGTGTTTAACGAGCCTGTTGTTTCTCGAAAGAACGGTGCGTTGCTCTTTCCATGTGCTCAGCAACCGCTTGGTGTTGTGTTGTCGCGACAAAAAGCAGCGAGATATCCGTTATGTAAATATGTAGCGCGGGTCATGATCACTGTAGGCGCACGTTCGCATCTCTAAGGAATGGACGATGCAGCAAAGATAATACATTGGCGACATTGTCACCTCAAATATCACGATTGAGTCTCGCCGGTTGGCTTATAACGTCACACTCAGGATGAGATTGATGCAATGAGGGGGCCCAGACGGAGAATCCGACCGTCAAGTGATAAGATTTCTACGGATCTTGTTTCCCGTATTTCCTTTCCTCTCGTCGATTTCCCTTTTTCTACGAGATGGTTTGAATAACTGCATGTTGTATACCCGGTTTTCCAAATAAAATAGTAACAGCAAATCATCGAATTAATTTTTGAATTAATAAACATGAAGAGAATATGTGTACCGTATCGCTATCCTTTATACGCCGAAGGAAAAGAGCAAACGAAGATATTTGTTCAAGTTGTGATGACAAATTGATACATTCTTCTTCCAAACATCGATACATAACCAAAAGAATTGGGCAGTGTGACACTTGGTGCATGGTATAACACATACCAAATACTGGTTCATCATCGTGCCGCCATATATCAAAATCAACCACGGTAAAAGCTTACGTTCTTTAAATATTATGTTTATAAGCTATGCACGGTTTGACCTCTGCTGACCTCAGTTGACCATCGGCATCCACCCAAAATAGTAAGGATCTTGAACTGCAATGTCGTTGATACACAAGGTAATTATGTGATTAGTTAAAAACTTCAAGCTTGCATTACTGTCTTTAAAGCAGCCTGAGGGTTGGATATTTCCCACGAAATATTAATATTTCCCCGCAGGGTGGGAAACATTGGGAAATACCGGTAAATATTGGGAAATACCGATGAGATACTATTATGAACCACATAAATTAGGCTATACTGTACTTGGGAGGTCCAAATTAAACAACACAGTGCAAACAGTGCCTACTATCTAGAAAGACTTAGAATTTAATTGCAGGCTAACAGGAAATTGTAATATTAATAACGATTTTCCAAATGTTGCGATTTAATAATTTAGTATGAAATGTATTACACCAACATGATGGCTTTCGGTTTAATCTGGTTTAATCGGAAATACTAAACCCCTTACACATATTCTCAAGCCATGGGGGCTTGTGAAGACCAACCCCTTCATGAAATATTTTCTAGCAAAAAACAGCCATTAAAGTCTTTCAAAATGGTCATGCACTATAGCCAGTTCAATGGACTGTACACATTCAGTGTTTCTCAGTTTCTTGTTCTTGTTGTGCACCAGCGACTAAATCCTCCTAACCAATATAGCTGCCACTCCAGGGTAGGCTAGAGACAGCAACAATCAATATTTCTATTATGTTTCAACAGTAGAAGTCACACTTAATTTGGTGATTGTGATTTACAAGCAATGACTAGCAACTGTGCTAGTCTATGAATTAAGTGATGTGTGTGTGTGTGTGTGTTCAAGTCATACACTATGGACCTATGGATCCTTGGTTTGCAATTATTGCGATTTCTGATTTTAAATTATGTGCCACATTACTCGCGCAGAATTATTTTGGACATAATTCATGCCAGTGAATTCATGGCACGTGCCAGACTTTTCAACCTGATGCTAAGCTGACAACAAAAATTAAAAGGATGGTCCAGCCACAAAAATAGCTTTGATATGTTGAAGAGTAAGTTAATCTGACCATTACAGTGAAACGTCCATTCAATTCCCATGTGTGGTTCCCGAGATACGAGCAGTTGAAGTTGCCACGTTTGTTACTGACAGTTAACTTGGAGCAAGCAGGAGTGATGTCATATCCCCACATAGATAGAGTATTTTATGTTTTTCTTTAAAATATACACCAAATTTAATACTTCAATATATAGTGATATCATAATGTGAATGTATGAGGGGTATGAGAGTTTTTTTACTTTCACGTAACCAGTATGTAGGCTGACCACCTACTGATTTCAAGGTCAAAATAACAAATTTAAAAATGAAGAAAACAAAAGACTCTTTAGCAATGTGAAGAGATGATGTCACTCCTGTTTGCTTCAAGTTACCAGTAGGTAGCAAAGAGGGTAACTTCAACTGATAAAATAGCGAGAACCATGCATGTGAAATGAGTGGAAATTTTACTATAAGGGTCAGATTTACTTACTCTTATACATATCAAAGCTAAATTTCAGGCTGGACTATCCTTTTAAGATTAGATGCAGCTCACGGTTTAAATGACCAGGGGAGGAAGGGGGGGGGGGTTGTCAGTTGTGCCTTTGTACACATAGGTTTGCGACGTGAAGGGGAAACCAAACACATATAATATTGTATTTAATGTTCAAGAAGAACGTTGAAGTTGCCATGTTTAAACTAGTTATGTTCGTCTTCAAAATTGTAGGTATGGCCTGCAAGTAACAAATAACATCTCTTTTTCTTTCGTTTTACTTTTATGTTGCCAAGGCTGTAATGAATTCAAACAAAATAATAAAAGTCAACTTGTATTTTTTATTTCAATAATATTTCCGGTTATTTCCCAATATTCTCCGCATTGGGATAATATTTCCAGGGTGGGAAATACCAGCCCGGCCAACCCTGCTTTACAGGGTTCTCTTATTTTGACCTCTGCTGACCATTTAAGGAATTAAGACGGACTGGTTCTACCTCATTATCTCGTTCATGCCATCACATGGCAGAATGGACACATTACTTGCTTGACTGGCTTCAGTTTCTCCAACCAGACAGTCAAATAAATTTGTGATTCCTTGCCAATATTTATGATGAAGAAAAGATAAGCAACATATCAATTTCGAAGTTCTCTCACCTTACCCTCCTTTGGATACCATGTCTGCAAGGTTTTCAAAGTATGATTTTTGCTGACTTCATGCGACCTTTGACCAACTTACAAATGACAGACATCATCTACTTACCAAGAGCTGCCAATGTTACCAGTGAGAAGTTTCAGCACAAATCAGTCGCTGATGTATAGCTTCCTACCAAGGTCTTCAAACTTCCACCCGGTGACCTCAAATGACCTTTGACCTCCATGAAAAACAATAGGGATCATCTACTCACAATGGACAACCTGTTCACTAAGTTTGAAGTTCAACAAGGTTTCTAAACTGTAACCTTTACTGGCCATGTTTGACCTTTGTCCTCCATAAAACATGACAGAGACCATCTACTCATCAAGAGCAACCAAGGTTAGGAGTTTGAAGTTCCAGCAACTTTCAGCAGCTGATATATTTTACTTCATAGGTTTTCTGAGTTTCTCCTTTGGTTACCTCACATGACCTACCTGGAAAAGAATAGGGATCATCTATACACAATTGACTACCTACATTCCAACTTTGAAGCTCAAGCAACTTTCTCTCATTGAGATATCGTGTTAACAAGGTTTTCAAGCTACAGCCTCTACTGACCCTATGTGACCTTTGACCTCATCAAAACCTAACAGAGATCATCTACTTATCAAGTGCTATAAATATTTTAATTTTGAAGTTCCAGAAACTTTCAATTGCTGAGATATCTTCCTTAATGGGTTTTCTGACTTTTCCCTCTGGTGACCTCAAATGATCTTTGACCTAGTTGAAAAAAGATCATGTACTCTCTGTGGACTAACTACACACCAACTTTGAAGTTCAAAAAACTTTCGCTTCTTGAGATATCGTTTTCACAAGCAAAGACGCCACACAAACACATACACGCACACACACACATACACCATCGCAAAGATTCCTTGTCTGCCTTCCGTAAGAAACAAACAAGAGGGCAATCCACGGAGTTGCGTATCTCATCGCCAACATGCACATTGATTTCAATACAGGGCCTGCACATGGGAATTTGTAATAGTTTATTGCTAATTACTTACAAAACAGTACAAAGTTCATTGGTTTAATAGTTCCCAAGATATGCTGGAAATACAAATTTTGGGGGAAAATTGGGTTTTTTTTCTAAAAAATCAGCAAATGTCACCCTTTATTACAAAAGTGATCTACCTTGAATATTTCATTCTCATGTAAGTTTTTGCAAAATTTTGGCAATAAATGCTCAAATACTTCTCAAGATATGCTGGAAATAGCAATTTTGGGGCAAAATTGGCTTTCTTTTTTCAAATATCAGCAAATTTGACTCGATTTCACGTGACAGTAATATTATGGTGAACAATGTGTTCTCAGGTAAGTACTTACGAAACTGTAAGTTAATTGATCTAATAGTTGTCAAGATATGCTGGAAATACAAATTTTTGGGCAAAATTGGCCTTTTTTTTTCTAAAAAATCAGCAAATTTCACTCTCTTTACTACAAAAGTGATATACCTTGAAATTTTTCATTCTCAGGTAAGATTTTGCAAAATTTGGCATTAAATGCTCCAATACTTCTCAAGATATGCTGGAAATAGCAATTTTGGGGCAAAATAGACATTTTTTCTAAAAAATCAGCAAATTTTACTCGATTTACCATACAACTAATACATCCTGTACGTATTGGTATCATATCATGCACAACCTTACCAAGTTTCAACTCATATGTTTTTCAAACTATTCTGGAAAAACCACAATTTGGACACGTCCGGACACACACACACCCACACGCACACACATTGGCACGGACACGTTCTCATTTATACCACCCAACAGGACCCTCCTATACCCATGGTCACTCTACCATGGGGTACCCCTGGGGTGTCGCTACTCATCCCTTCCAAGCGTTTCCATGGCAACCATTCTCCCATGGGCGCACAGTACAATATATAACTCCACTAGCCAAGTGACTACAATATCTCATCTAGCCCCTATAGGGCGATGAGATGAAAACTGGACTGAGTTACAGTACAAAAAATGGTGTTTTACTTGAAACAGGTTACGTCATCGCAATCATAATGCATCGGTGTATTCTGTATTAAATGTGTTCCATCAACAAATCACATGCATGCGAACATTCAAAGTTCGAAATCATGAGATGCTGTGTTTACAAGGATTTCAGTTTGACCTCTAATGGCCTCCATTGACCTTCATAAAAAATAGCACAGTTCTTGTGCTCAATGGGGTTCTTCAACATAACATACATGACGTCACTCCAAGTTTGCCTCCGCTGACCTCTGCTGACCTTAGACCTCTTCCAAAAAGAGTAGGATTCTTGTAGGCCCACTCAGTGTCCTATGCAGTACACGAATGTTGCAAGCTTCCGTTCTTCAGATATCATGTTTACAAGGTTTTCACAATTTGACCCATTGCCCCTTAATGGACCCCATCAAAATAATAAGGTCCTTGTACTTACGACAATACACCTACATACTAAATAAATTTGGTTCAAGTTTCCGGTACGTACGTACGTACGTACGTACTTACGTACATACGTATGTACGTACGTACGTACATACGTACGTACGTATGTATGAATGTATGCATGCACTCGCATGGGATATTGTAGGGTTTTTCTGGCCAAATTAGATTACATTCAAATATTTATATCTATCGAGTTAGCGATAAGATACTTGCAATGGTTTGGCATTAAACGACATTAAATTATTTGTCTTTCCTCTAAGCGTATCATTACTCGCCACTACCAGAAGTTCATCCATCTATTGGTGTTTATCTTCTTCTTGAATTAGAGAAACCGACACAACAGGTAAAAGTTGTGAATATAATACCTCATGGCTGAAAGCTGGGGATGTATAAACATAAGTTCCCGTAGGTGATTGATCCAGAAGTCAAGGGCAGCATTCCAATTCCCTGTGCGACCTATACAACATGAATCATATATTATTAAAGGGAATGATCAGTCACCCCAACTTTACCCTGCCGCATCAGCCAAATCTTACAAATCTCATCTTTTTACCTTAAAGGTGTCTTTCAGGATATGTCAATATGTCATACCATTGCATATTCAAAATAAACAAATAACTTGCACACATTTACCAATCAAGTGACAAAAATATTGATGCAAAGGAGCCATCCATGAATTAGGATAGGGGACTACACTAATACAAATTGGGGTGACTGCATTATCCCTTAAAGCAATAATGACATGCGCAATCCTCTTCTCTTTTATAAACATCCTGTCATTCCTAGTCAGTGTGGTTATCTCCATTAATCGTCCATAGTTTGAAGGAGACTTACAAACCGTCATTGGCTCGAAATGAAAATGATCGATTATTTTCTTTTCGGAAAACTAGTACGTACAATCGTATGTATGTCACAGCAGAAATGTCATCATGATAATCCTCTAAGTTTAAATTGAGAGTTTGGCATACCGGGGAGCTCCCTGGTCATGCAGTTGAATGGGTAGTTATTCCGCTAACAAAACGGTAGACTAAAATAAAAACTGCACATACGCTGGCTGCCAGTACTTGCGCATAAACATGAGTTACGTAGAACTAATAGCGGTAGTATTCTTTCTATTCTTTTTTGCACGTCGCACATTACATCCTACATCACATCATACATTACTAGTTTTTCCCTAACAGAAGTTTGAGAGCCATCATTTGATAGCCACTGTTCTGTACATGCTGATGTTTAGTAGTACAAAACCGTTACATAACATGACAACGTTCCCTCGGCAACCGCAAAAGTGACCCAGACAGAAGACTTCTTTAGGATATCGTAGTCCGAAATTAGATACGTTTCATTTGACCTCAGACGCGGCCTCGAAGCAGGTGAAGATTACCTGGTGTTGTTTTCGTCGGATGTGGAAGCCCTGAGGTGCCGTCTTCATCGCATCGCGATAGAAATTGCGATGTGAATGCCAACCATGTACACAAGGGGAGCGGGACTTCAAATACAGTATGCCAAGTGCTTGGTGACCATATATAAACAGACTTGTAGTGCGAGTACAACATCCCGACGAGTACAAGAACGAGTATGAGTACAAGTACAAAGCCATGAGTGCGAGTACATTTGTTGAGTACATTTGTTTTTTGTGTTTATAGGCTGTAGTAATATAGCAGCAGTCAGCAGCAGCACACAATTATCTTGAAGGTAATTTTAAGACTTTTACTGTTTTAATTAAAGACAAACTGTCTTTAACTGTCCCCAAGGTTGATAGTGTAGTTGGCCTGGTGATCTAATTATAATGACTTGCATACTAGAGGTCCCTGGATGAGATCCTGTGTGGTATCTGGTTGCCTGACAAGGCAAGCCCCATTCAACAAGTCATCTGCTCTGTTTGATTCAGCTGTCAGCGAGTGGAACAATGGAACCTCCACCCATTCAGCCTTTGGAAAAGTGGCTAGGTTAGAATGGGGATACACTCCGTCTGTCAGATGGAGGCGAGTACCTTACATGTATGGGGCAGGCCTGGGGAGCATACATGGGGTAGGCTTGGGAGCGATCAATGCACGCAACCGCAGTAATCTCTGAGCACTACTCAGAAGCAGAACTAGGTGAATCTTGTTGGTGCCCAGAACTCTGGATTAGGGGTCCATGGACCCAGGGGCCTCCTGATCTGCAAACGTTAAACTGTTTAGCTGTTTGTAAACCTATAACATCTAAACTTTGCTTTTGATAGCTATATACCACTCTCACCACTACTTTTTGTACAAAATGAAATAGTACTTGCCTGATTGACCGGGCGGATGAAATCAATGAAATAATACATGTGGTGTAATTATGATTACTTCCACTGTCATAAAATTGGTTCCTCTTCACTTTGTCTGACCTTAATCAAAATATTGACTTCGGATTTGAATGACCAATTTGAGAAAACGTCCACTTTCTCCCACAAATTTACAATTTGCAGTTATGCTTTATAGTGAAAACTTGGGATTGCACTTGAAAGAAGCAATCATCATTGGATACTGAGCAGTGTTGGATTTAAACATCCAGCAGTCATTTCAATGGCATTGTTTTATTTCAAACGAACTTCTCTCAAAAATTATTTTGAATAAGTGTTGTCTGCTACGAAACAAGGTTTTCAAATTCAGTGGAGGTACAAAAACTGGAATTTACTAAGAAAAAGAGGCTAATTAAGATCGATTCCAGCCTGTCAAGAAGACTGAATATATAGGTTTAGTTTTCAGTAAATTAAGCTTGTTTTTTCCTTGGTTTTGTCACTTTTAAAGGTCTTAGCATTGGTCCAAGTAGGCTGTTCCAAGACTGGTCAGTTTATATCATTTCAATTTCTAAGATGTACAGTAAAGCATACTGTAGACAAATGCAAACACATGTCAGCCGGTCCCGAGTCTTTGTCGTTGGAAGTGCATTCTTACCATCAACTGGAAGTTACGTCAGCTGAAACGTTGTAGGCTCTGCTGGTGATCAAAATTAGTTTCGAACACTGCAGTTTTAGACTACATCAAGGCGAGATGTTTTGCTTTTGAAAATGGGGGCTGACTTCCTTAAATGCACAAGAAGATAATACACATAGACTGTATTTAATACCCAGAAGAGATTAATACTGCAGGAACTTCTTCAGTTTGTTCAAAGACAGGTTCCCTACACTGTTAAAAATGTTAACTGTAAATTTACAGAAAATAAAAAAAAACAAAAGGAATACAAAAATATTGTGGTTATTAGTTTCCAGACAATTTCTATAATTCTTATTTATATCTTTGTTTTATTTTTTTGTAAATTTACAGACATTTTTTGCAGTGTATAACCCTTTGTTACAAGCGGTACTGCTGATTGTAGCAGAACAGTTTTCCTTGGATCAGTGAAGATTATAAATATTAACATAATGGGCTGCAATTTTGCACCCATGAGTACAAGTACGAGTACAAGGGCTCGAGAGGGAGTACAAAGCTATGAGTACGAGTACTTGATTTTCAAATCCTCTGAGTACGAGTCCGAAGCCATGAGTATACGAGTACGAGTACAGAAAAATGTACTCGAGTACGAGTATGGACTCGCGTACTATCAGTCTGTTAATATAACCATAGTGGGTGTAATTTGTCACACTGCCAGTGCTTGCAGATGTTGTTTACCTTACAGGTAAAAAAAGACACATGAAAATACACGGACGAAATACAAATATATGTGCAGTAGATGCACAATAAACAGTGTTTACACAAATAAAAGTACCATAGGAAGAACAAACGTATATTTTCGATAAGTTACGACACATCTGAAAATGTCAACTTTATCACAGGCTGAAATTTGTCGGAACAAGCGTGGGTTCAGTCTTTGATAAGCCCCGGCCAAAGGAGGTGTTGGCATGTGCCGTTTTGTAACGTGTGCCTATCGCAACACAATGCAGCCCACTGTGGGATGACTAAGAAACCGTCTGTGAGTGTGGGCAAGGTCTTTACTGACCTTCGTTGAAAAATTCAAACATGAATTGGGTGAAGGAAGGTTGTTGGATAAGTGTAACTGCAAACATCAGGGTCCAACATAAAACAGAGCACGCAGACAACCACAGCGAAGTCAAAATATGTAGACAGTATCCTAAACAGGTTGTTTAAAGTACGGAATCTGTAAACATGTCTGGAAAGTGATTAATGACATCACCCTAGTGGAAATGCAATACGCTGATCAGCGAATCGGATATAGGCTCGCAGGCACGGGGTGACATCAGAAAATGACTTAGGTCATGCATGAGGAAAAGTTGCTGATCATGATATGGTAAAAAGAGTTGTTATGGCATAAGATAATGAAACGTAAAGACTGAAACTGAAGCACCCATAAACATACACATGGAGAAAAGATAAGTTTCATCTAGGTATGGTAAGTAAAACAAAGAAGAAAGAACACATATAAATTAGAACTCCAGAGAATCTAAGACATAACGTAAGTTATTCAGCTCACAATGCAGTGGTAACTACAGCCTATGCTTTGAAAGCGGGCAATTTTTGTTTCAAGCTGTTGGTCAAACGAACTCAACACATTCCATCATATGACGGGCTGCATTAATGTATGGAAGTCGGCAACTTCAAGACGATTGAAGTCTTAGGTTCCAAAGTCCAGGAATGGATAAACGTTGTATCTTTTATATGACTTCATGCAAGATGTGTAGGCTACCCCATTTAACTCTTATGGCTACTTTCAGCAAGCGTGACCCTTACTGTAGACTAGAGTGTTGCTATCGCTATACATTAGCATATTAATATCAAACTAAAAACATACATTTACATTGGAGTACTGAAATTCAATTGGCTTAAATATTTACAAACAACCTACTTACCAATATCAATACAGCTAACGTACACTCATGTGACCGTGAAAGAACAGCAGTCTCTTACGTGACCGCGAAATATATATATATATATATATATATATATATATATATATATATATAGGCTATATATATAGGCTATATATATAGGCTATATATATAGGCTATATATATAGGCTATATATATAGGCTATATATATAGGCTATATATATAGGCTATATATATAGGCTATATATATAGGCTATATATATAGGCTATATATATAGGCTATATATATAGGCTATATATATAGGCTATATATATAGGCTATATATATAGGCTATATATATAGGCTATATATATATATATATATATTGAGAAACTGAATTGAGAACTGAAGTATATACGAACATTTGCAAAAGGAGCAAACGAACTTCAGCAACGTCTATGATCTACGCTCTTTAAGTTGTGACGTGTAAGTAATTATGCAAATATACATACGGCCTTGAACCATAGCAATAGATAAACTAGAATGAGGTCACTGTATAACTAAGCTAACACTGAAGGAATGAAGTCGAACCATGTTACGGGGCGTCTGACGCGGTAAAGCAAAACTGCTCTGCCTTCAACATTTGCCGTAACTAATGCACGTAATGCCCAAGAACTTGTTCCTTCGATATCTAACTACATCTTTGGGAAAACAGAGGTTAATGTAATTATTTGATTTTTTTTTTCAATATAACCTGATAATATGCAGGGAAAAGTAGGCTACGTCTCAACGTTTAGCTGTCTTTCGTGTTATATTATACAACCTCATTAGATTCGTGTTACACGATTTATGAGAACGCCTTTTGCCATAGGCCTACAAAATTTGGGCTTCACTTTTTGTCATATGCCGTCATTCTCGTTTATCTATTTCTCTGTCGTGAACAGTAAGTGGTATGATCCACCGACAATTAAAGGAAATAGATTTCAGGTTGCTAATTCCGAAATATGATTTCAAATTCTTATAGCATCACGACAAAAAGTGTAAAATGCGATAACGTAGTGGTTGACAGTATTCATTCATCTTGACCTTGCGGCGCATATTTGTATAAGCCAATGCGAGGTATACTAGAAATTAATATTCAGTTGGTCAAAACAGCTGACTGCTGACGCCGTAATCAAGTTATAATCTTCAATGTATATACTCTGCCTTGCTTCACCAATTACAACATTTGTCGATACGGGTCAATGCTCTACGACCTTGAGCAGTAGGCCTGTTTTTGATATAGCCTACCGGTGAGTACTGCACTGTTGCACATACGTTATAGTAGGAATTTTCAAAATGAATTGTTTTTTACTGTTTGTATGTAGTTTCCCTTGCTTTCGAAGTATTTACTGTCATTATTGTTCATTGAATGATCCGTCTATGAACAGCGTCGTTTGCACATTGAAAAATAAAGGAAAAGCTTAAGATGAAACATAATATTATCCTTTGTTTTTCATCTTATTTTTTTCGTGCACAAGCAATCCCTTTAAAGCTGGAGTGTAAGTTGAAAATTTGTCAGTGAAAGTCAAATTCCACGGAATATGTCACAGCCACAAAAAAAAGGAGAAAAAAGTATTGTTTAAGCCACTTCTATTGCTCTGTTTGATTTCAAGTAACGGCAATTGACTGCTATGCTTTCATGGAGTCTGAATCTTGTAGGGCCAACAAAACTGTCGAGACAATTTTCATATTAAAATATTAGTGCATAGATCTTTTTCAGGTTTTGTGCCAGGTAATCTTTTCCCCTACTTTCTATTCTCTGAAACACTGACAAAGGACAAGATGAACAGGTAATTGTCAGTACGACTCATATTCCAGCTTTAAAGGAGGATAAGGAGTTGCACACATTTTACCTGAACTATGCAGGTAGGCCTCGATAACCTTTCGCCAAAGAATACTCAAGGTCAACGCTACAGAGATGCATGGAACATATATACTCATTGGCATTATGTGTCGGAAGTCAACATCAGAAAAGGTTAAAAAAAATTAAATTTGTTTTTTTTTCTGTCTGCGGGGTTACTTTCTCACTGGATTTGAACTTTGTGGAAGATATTCTACCACAAATCTGCTGAGGAGATATGTTTGAAAAAAGGAAGCACAAAATAAAGATGTATGTCACACTTCTCTGACCTGCCAACAGAGTTCTGTTCGACGACGAACTCATGATGGCAGTCATACAACCAGTCCCTTGATTGGCTATGTACGGTACCCCTTTATTGGGACCAAGACCAGCTTTCAACTATAGGCTACCAATTATCTCTGAGAAGAGATGAGGAATCAAAACAATCTTTAGCTTTACAGGCCCGATGGTCTGCTGTTCTGGTTACCTTGTACAAATTGTCCTGTCAATCTATAGCTTATAGAGCCGATCGTATGCTGTTCGGGTTACCTGGTGTAAAGTGTCCTGTCAATATTTACCACACAGGTCCGATCATCTGACCCTCGTTGACCTTTGACCTCCGGAAAAACAATAGGGTCCTCAATGTGGAACACCTATGTTCTAAATATGAGATCTGTTGAAGCTTCCCTTCTTAAAGTGATTGCGTATGTACAGAAAAACCGAAAAGATAATATTATGTTTGATTTTAACTTTTTTTTTTATTTTTAAATGTACACGCGACGTTGTACATGAACGGACTATGTCTTTCAATGAAGAAAAATGACAGTAGCTACTTCGAAAAGCGACGGGATTGGCATAAAACAGTGAAAAAAACAAACAAACAAATCATATTTGAAAATTAATGGTTCTTACTATAACCGCCTACATAATGAATATGCAACAGTACAGGTCTCACTAGTGTATCAAAGTCGTCGCTCCTTGGTAGGTATCGGGAATTGTAATATTTGGTGAAAGGAAACACTGTATTTACAAAAAGCCTACGAACTGAACACACAACCTTGCACGCGGCGTCAGTGATCCTGAGTTGTAACTGAATATTCAATACTAGTATACTTCCCGTTGGCTTGTTCAAAGAAGCACACCGTTGATTTGAATGAAAACTGTCCACCACTACATTATCGTATTCTACACTTTTTGTCGTTACGTTAGAAGAATTTGAAATCATATGGCAAAATTAACCAACTGCAACCTATTTATTTTCCCAGATTGTCTGAATGGTGTAAATGAAAGCCTTACCAAACTTTTAGAGATGAAATTTCAATGTTTCTACTTTTTGCCTACACACGTAATCAATTTAAGATATCTATCGTGTTTAGAAGGTAGGCGTCACAACCACACCGTGCAGCATCATTACAAGGTTACGATTTCATCCAATCATCGAAACCAAAAAGGACTTCAATCAATACATACAGTAAAGTTGTGTCACTAGAATATGGCGAACGCATGCAGACACATATTTCGATTCAGTGTACCCTTTAACGTGCTAGACAAAATCCAAAGCCGACACCTTTGACTTGCGATTGGAATTTCGTTTTCTTGTTTTCTTTCCTTTTCCAATTCTGTTGAAATGCAAACAAGTAATGAACTATCACTCAGGTGAAATGATGGTAATGCAGTGCCAGTCCACATTAGGGAACTTATTACTTAAATCGTAGTTTCGCAGTTGCTGCCAAATATTTGGCCAAGCTAATAAAACGGTATGTAAAGCGCCCTGCAGTTACACATGGTAGATAGTACTTGACTTCATGGAGTGGCGCACAGATGGTATATTCAAAACAGTGCATTGGGTAAACTCAGGAAATTTTCAGCAAAGAGAAGGGATACCTATCTTTTTCAGTCGGTAAACGTGGTAAATTCCTAAGCTTAAAAGTGTTCTGACAATCCTACTTTTGCTTTTTTTTTTCTCCTCGTGACACTGACCCTATTAATTCCATTTCCCAAGAATTCCGAATCAGCAGATATCTGACACAGAGATATGTTAGAGACAGAGAGCGAACCTGACAGCTCTCTCTCAGTCTCGGTTTACTGTACAGTTATCAATTGCAATCTAATTCGATCCATTGCGAATAAGATGACAAAATGGTCCTGAGCAAATATGTCACTTCGTTATCGCCACATGGGGAGTACATTCCTGCACTCGTTAGTGTATCATGAGTTAGCCGTGTCTTTCTTGTAAAGTGACTTCGTCCGTCTAAATATTCTCGCCGTTTATAAAATATATGAGACTGAAAATCTTAACCAGACAGTCAAAGGGCATTGTGATTTCTTGCTAAAATTGACGAAAAACAAAACCCACATGCCACTTTTAAGTGGTGAAGTGCAATGGAGAAGTGGGCTGTGTTCCGAGGCGTCATCCTGGGGCGCAGTGGTTAATCACAAACAAGCACGTACATGTTAATGTTTCGTAGCCTATTACCGCATGGGAACAGATTCACATCACTAGGAAAAATGCAGATATGTATTCCAAAGATCCCGACAAAGCACACACATAAACATCTGAAATAAGAACTTACGCAAAATTGGTGTCATGTGTTACGGTGGCCCAGCGATGATTTTTTTTTTTGGCGAACGGGATGGGGGGGGGGGGGGCGGGTTGGCAAAGGTATATGAAAAATCTCCCCGAAACTCTTCCATATCATGTGGGTCTGTGTTTAATCTTGAAAGTGAGAGTGACATCACAGGAGGTACAATCTGTCCTGAGCCTGTAAATGAGTATGACTTCTGATACCAATATGGCACTGACGGGGCAGGGCTCTAAGTAAAGGGGTTGCTTATGTAGGGTGGGCTAGATGCACAATAGTGCTACATTTAATGCTAGATTTGAACTAAATACATCTCCAGCAATAACTGTTTCACTGTTTAAAGCAATCATTTTTATTCTTGTTTTTTGTTGCTTCGTAAAATATTTTCTAGACCTTATCTGAAGAGGCCTAATTTAGTATAATAATGTGAAAAACCAGAAGGACAAATAACTTTAGTGTGATTCCTGGCTGAGATACACACGCAATCACTTACAAACAAAAGCAACCCAGTGAAGAAGGATCAAAATGAAAAGCAAAATGCAACAATGAGGTGAGGGGTTTATATGGGTTTGATGATACCAAGTGCTAATGTGAATGAGTAATGTCATTCACTCAGCATTGATGACAATTTTGGTCAGTGGAAGGGTGGTAATTCACATGTTGATATTAAGTTCATGACACCAAATTGTGGTTACAGACCTGAGATTGTGCAAGTCAACAAAGGTAATCCGGAACATTCTTCCCCCCCCCCCCCCAGGAGTGTTTACTGTGACTATAAAAGCAACAAAGTACTTTGTAAATCTTGACAGGGAATTTCTGGCAACAGGGATATTATCAGAAGGCTTGGAAAAAGTGATAAAAGCTATGTTAAGTGGTTGTTTGGCATAGGAAATGGACTTTAAATATTCCACAAATTGAAAGAGAATGAGACCGAAGTGTATCTAGCGACAATCTCCGCTATGAATCATAGATCTACATTTTGACAGAAATCTTGATGGAAAATATGATTTTCCGTAGATAAGTGATTTTACCTCTCCATATGTAAACATTCAGGACATGTAAAACTCTTTAAGTATCACATGTTGGGCTTTGAAGACAGATCCTTGGAATGATGGAACTTATTACATTCGTTTCACGTCACATTACGGTGATGATAAGTCTCCCATGGGGCAATTCAAATCACAGACATCAGCTGCTCATCAAATGCTAGCAATGTTGACACTTTAAAGTTCTACCTGAATTCAGTTGCTGAGATATCTTCCTCAAGAGGTTTTCATACATGAAGCTCTGGAGATCTCAAATGACCTTTGACCTCGATGAAAAACGATAGGGATCATGTACTCACAGTGTACTACCAACACACCAACATTGAAGTTCAAGCACCTTCCCCTTCTCGAGATACCTTGTTTACAAGGTTTTCAGAATATATTCTATTGGCGTCATATGACCTTTGAACTCCATAAAAATTACAGACGACATCTACTCATTAGGGCTATCAATAGTAAGAGTTCCAGCAACATTTAGCTGCTGAGATATCTCCCTTAATATGTTTTCTAACTTTAAGCTTTTTTACCTCAAGTGACCTTTGACCCCAATGAAGATATTAGTCGGCTATTTCCCCAGTTCTATCCCCTCTGTTACCGCAAATGCAATGTGGAAACTATTCCAATCGTACTTAGTCGGGACTGCAAGACATACCTATCAGTTAACACTGTAAAGGCCTACCGATAATCGGTTCAACACCAGGAAACCAGGGACATACATGCTTGCAACGTACATCATAGTAGACTACTTCTTTGGAGTAAACAGAATATGATCAAATAAGATTCCGTCCGAGTGCAATTTTTCTATGCTGTTGACAATTGAAATGTAGACATCATCCATGACATAAAAGTATTTCTTTTAGGTTTCTTCGATTTTTGGTTTCAAATCACAAAAAGTGCCTGCCAGTGTTAGTGGTACCATAGATCCATGGCTGTGTAGTTCCACTACATTTACCATATAATAACACCTGCACGGACACATTCAACCTGCAGCAAGGGGGAATTACTGTTGAACGAGAGTTTCTTGCTTAATCGTGTACAGTAATGCCTCTTTGGCGGCCGATCGTATATTTTTCGTAGCGGAAAAAAAAAGCCTATACGCGGACAGTTCTATGCCCCAGTGACACACGAACTCTGGGGAAATGTGTTGTATTTAAGTCTGAATTGCATGTGAAAATGTCTAATAATTTCTCATACTAAGAAAACTTGTGAAAATGGGAGAAGGTCATATTATTCCCAAATTTCTCTTTTTTTTTTCCAGGGAAACGTCACTGATCTGTTAAAAGTAAAACATTATAATTCTATCAATGATGACATTTCATGATATACTGAGCAGACTTGCATCTCTTCAAAGTGCACTTCACACAATCTGAAGATGATATTTCTAGTTCTATTGACTGTAGTGTTATCTCATGTACAACGAAATTATAAAGAAAACAACGTCGGAAGAATACCCACCCACAAAGAATGACAAAGTTATTTATATAATACATACTTTGACTTTGAACACTGAAATCGAGCGTTCAAAATTCCAACACAGGTCACGCGATAGTGCCATCACATTTTTCTCCTAATCTTAGAAGTAAACTTTGAACAGTCTCCGAGGACAGAATTTGAACTCTGACCCGCGAAAGTGACAGGTCATGTGACATCGTTTCCTTCCTTGTATCTTACATTTATTCGAAATAAAAACTACCCTCGGGGAATATATAACCGATTTATGAGTGGTTCACCGTTATCCTTGCATTTGGGGAAAGAGAACGCGGTGCAGCGAGGAATCAATACGTTAATCAACCTCGTTGATGACAAACTTGGTAATTCTATGAAATTAAAATCCCCCGTGGGTTATGCAAAGAGGCTATACCCCGTTGCATTGTTCACAAAAGGCATGCCAATGTATCCTGAGATCATAGGAGCTATTCACAAGCATTCTCATTATCAACTAAAAGTGAACGTAGAATTGGTGAAGTTTTTGACTAAGACAGAAATGGAAGAACGAGACATGGTTCCTTTAACTTTGAAACACCTTTAACTTAAAAGAGTTAAGTAGAAGTATCAGAGCTCTATCAAAGCAATCGCAACAAGTCCGTCATCGATAAGTACATCACAGATTATTTACAAATTGAATTCATATCCATTAACTGCTGTCAGAGAAAGGACTAAAGAGAAGATCCGAGATCATGACACTAACAGCATATAATCCCAATTATGTAAATCTTCGTTTCAACTTAAGAAACCAAATACCGTTCACACTACAATTCCTTCTGAGCAGGTTCTTACTCCGCCTGTTAAGAACCAAACTATGGGTAAGATTGCCCTCAATGTCTCTCTGACAGCATGCATATTTCAGTGTGAAAGGAAAACCAATACAAATGCAAACCACTCACTTGAGATAATCGTCAAGTGATGGAGTCATCTATCTGTGGTTTGAAGCCATACTGGATGCTATTTTTAACACACTAAGCCATTTTGATAGTTTTCTTACAATTTGAAGCCATATTGGAAGCTATTCTAACAATTTGAAGCCATACTGGATGTTATCTTGATTGACGTGATTTCATTCTTAAGGGGGTATTGTACAGCAAACTACTATTTCGAACTTTCGAACAATCTTTCTCTGATTTGTCGTTTAACGAAGTGTACTATAACCCCCCAACAGTAGTCATTCAAAGGAGTACAACCTTTTACGATTTCCACTCACGCGAATGCACCTGCAATGTTTACTATATATAGTGAATATAGACTTAGTACATTAGTAATTGCATGTTATTGCAAATATACAAATATGAATACACTCGTGTGTGCGTAATGTTAAAGATGATACATTCACACGTGGCTGCTCATGTGTGACGGAACTTAAAACATATACAGGAAACTATTAATTATCATATAGAACATGGTATCAATAGAAAGATCAGAATAAACGTCTTTATAGCTGGAATATGATTTGAAAATTTATCAGTGAAAGTCAAATTCCAAGGAATATGTCATAGCACCTACAAAAGTAAATGAATAGTCATATCCTTTCTCACTGGTCTGTTTGATTTCAAGTTCAAGTAACAATGATTGACTGCTATGCTTTCTTCTAGAATTTTGTAGGGCCAACAAAAATGTTGAGACAACTTTCATATTCAAACATCTGAACGATGAGTGCATAGTTCTCTTTTAGATTTTGTGAAGGTGATCTTTCCCCCTACTTTCTCTTAACTGAAACACTGACAGCAACACAGAACAAAGGCAGATGACGCAGGCGATTGCCTGCGAAACTCCTATCCAGCTCCAACTTGTGAAGTTGGACCCTTGCAATACAGTAACTAATTCACAATTTAATCCTACTTGTTTTCTTCTAAATTTAAAAACATGGCACTGACTGAACATGTACTAAGTCTCCTTCTCCTTTTTTACCTTAGACGTATCCAGTGGTAAAGCCAAAATTGTCTCTATTTCATTCTGCATGAATGCCCAGGGTGTATTGGTTCCAACTAGAGGACATTTCTGACCACTGGGACAGTATACATCAGAACCTCGTCCCTGTTTCGTAATACTGTTCCGAGAACATGGGAAACAGAACTTGTGGCTACTCACAGATGGACATTGTACAAAATGTGTATCCTCCAATCTCTCGTGACATATTGTACAACGCAAAATGTTCTGTATTTGATGAAGTGATTCCGACAGTCCGGCTGTGCCAGTGGCGACAATAGGATGGTTTTGTTCGCTGTGGTGTAGTGGACCCTGTATAGAGATAGGACCGACTGTGCCTCCAACAGCGAACGCAAGCTCCTTGCTACGATACAAAGCCCTCCTGTGGGCCTGTGCAGAAGAGGGTGAGGTAGGACTTCGCTGGGTTGTTTTTTCGCCTTGTGTTGAGCTGCTTGAGGTACGGACCGTGGATGTAGCGACCGAAGAAGGTTCGCTCTTTGACGGCGAACCAGCGGAGGTAGGGGTACCGACGTTATCGGTTACACTCATAAGTGCTGCCATCGGGGACGGCCCTCCTGCTTTGGAACTTGTTCCTGATTCAGTCGGAGAGTTCGCACTCGGAGAGGATGCAGAGGACCCCGATGGGCGCGAACTACCTGCACCACTGATATTTCCTGAAACGGCTGTTGCCATGGTGAGCGTCAAGGCGTCCGTCTGATTTTGAAGCCATTGCTGCCGTTGCTGTTGCTCATCGGACAGCTTTGAACTTGCTTCACTGTCTGGTTCAGGTGAGGTTTTTCTCTTTTTATGCTTCAGATGTGATTTAGAATTGCAGGAGGGTAGCGTGGGCAAAATTGGATAGCTAGCATCAATATATGGCTGAGGTAACATTTCAACACTCACAAACTCTTTAAATGACCGTGTAGCCTCTGGGAGTAAATCTCCCAGAGGTCTCCAATCGCCGGAACCATGCTTGGTCTCATACTCCAAATATTTCAGACCAGATGGACTTGCAGTCTTTCCGATATCTCTATGACTATCCTTCAGCATACGATTAGCTACACTAGCAGCACTTGAAAAGACATGCGACGAACCAAGAGGGTATTCTATAAAGATCTTCAGCTCGTAGCCGACCTCGGGTTTGAGAGAGGCATCGAACGCGTAAACCCTTCCTCGAAGGCTAACGTCCCTTTTACAACGAATTTCGAATGGTGTGCAGGTGGAAAGCGTAGCGAGGGTCTGCCGAACCATACTCGGTCTTTGGTTGTACGGATCATCCACACCAGGGGTCACGCGCCGTTCGGAGGTGCTATCGTCTTTGGGACTTTTATCGTGAGTTTCTCGTTCAGAGTAGGATCTTTTTCCTATTGTAGTGCTACTACCGGCTACGCTTGACAGAGGGTTCGTGTGTAGGCCTGTGGCCCTTGGAGGGTAGTGGGTAATCCCCACCAACGAGCCAGCTACAGGGTGAAGCATGTTCGGTGACATACTGACTGCCACAGAGGAATGCGATCTTTGACTCTCCTGGTCGTCCCCGTTAGAGCTAAACAGACTCTTGTGTCCAGAGTAATCGTGGAGACTCCGAGGCCGAGTGGGTTCATGCAACGTAAATCGCTCCGAGACGCTGACGGATGGTATCCTCGGGGACGGTTCGACATGATTCACATTCCCTCCTTCAATCATACGGGGTGGTACGGTAACCGCCTGTGGACCATGTGAAGGCAACTGGTTACCCTTAGAGAGAGATAAATGAGACTGATGCTGAAACAGTTTGGTGTCTTGCTCACCTAGGATATGTCGTTTCATCTGTCTTGCATTCTCAATGACAGCTTCGATCCGGTCTGCACCTTCGTAATTGACACATCCTCTACAGACAGGCTCCGAAAAGTCATGCAGCATAGCCCACGGCCTCCGAAGATAATCACACAAGTAACAGTGTTGTCTCTGCATCCTGTACGTCGATAGCGACATTGCTGCTACTAGTACTACGACTACTACAAAATTTTAACTTACGCGCACATAAACATATGAGACTCAAAACATAGAAAATGATATCGACATCCTCACTGCATATTATTCAACCATTAAAATCAGCAGATAACGAATGTTACTCCATTGTTACCGAACGTACTATTATCATGGGAGTTATTTTGGTATAATACAGTCCATCAATAAATACAGAGAATAAATATGATTTGTTTCCGTCGAATCCAAGCCACACTGCACAACGTAAGACATTCAGCTAAGAACGCTGCTCCTCCATTTGAAGGAAAGCAGAATTACTGAACTATCACAGGAAAGTATATCACTGGCTTTATGTGCACAAAAGTACTTTCGCATGTAGAACAAGCGCGTTCCCTTGGCAAACGATTTGGTTTGAAAATCAGTGTGGAAACAAACCCACGAACTTCTTCCTTTGCTATTTGGTCTCAAAGCAAAGCGCTAGTTGGGTTGACATGTGATATTAAAATAGACTTCACAGTGTGGCTTCTACCTTTCGATTGACATCAATACATTTAGTACCACGCTCAATCATTTCAAGGACGGGAAATTGTATAAACAGACGCATGCGCATTGCCCGCCATTCGTGATTAGTCATGTCTGAGACAGACCATGGAGCTATTACAGACTGACACTCTTGTGCGGGAACTGCTTATATTGTCATGACGTCATACGTGACAGCACAGCTAAGAATGGATAAATGCACTGACTTCTAGCCAGACACCACGGTTTACTGCAGTAAGTAGGCTAGACAGGAAATGGCAAAGGCTTTCAATCACGTATACGGCTGTACAATAAACAAAATTGAGTCATTCCTACCGCAACAGGAAAACAAGTCATTTGGTGTCAACCATTTACTCTGTTTCTCAATTGTGCACACACACAGTTGTGATACGCAGTGTAGACATAGGAAATCACTGACTTTTGAAAGCAGCTGGCCTCAAAATTTTCAAACAAACCTGTTCCATCAGCTCTTATATTTTCTTTTTCTTTTCAAACTATTTGAAATTTGAGAAGCAGCAAACACATCCGCATTAAGGCAGAATATCTCATACAGTTTTTAATCACACATTTTGAACATAGTGCATTCATATCACAGAAAAGACAGGCGGCCTTAGTTCTAGCAACTGTTTTTCTGAGAGTTAGCTCACAATCTTAAACTTGAAGACAATAGACTGGAAGATTTCAATGAGGCAATGCAAATCATTAGATACCGGCAAATCTTGAACTGCTAATTGACTTCTTCTCCAACCGTTATCATTCTAGATTCTAGTGGTTCTACCCTCTTTTAATTTCAACTTTTAAGGGGCAATCTGTACCTAACTTTGGAGACAATGTTTCCAACATGTGCATGCAGTCTGGTGAATAGGCATTTTGCCAGAGCTGATCAACTGTTGTTTTTAAATAAGTTACGTCACAATAGTTCTGTGGTTACATCATGGATACCACGGATCATATAAAGAACCGACTTACCGAGTGTGAGGAAACGTTACTGACCTTTACTCTTAATCTCAAGCAACAGCATACTAACAAACATTTGTAAACATACATACTGCACACAGAATGTCATTGACTTTGTGCAACAAACTCCTTAGCGGAAGGCACAGCAACGAAAAGAAGAGCGCCCGCAGCGGAATGGAATGTGTTCAATCAGATTAGATTCCTATTGCTGTTCAGTACATCATTTCTGTTGTCGTGTTCCAAATGAGCCATGTCTAGTCTGCTGCAAAGATCAGATTTATGGAGCTGATCTCATGTAGAATCTGACAAAATATGAGTTCTACGGCTCAACTATCAAGAGAAAACACAGTTAATTCAATTAAGTCTTAGCTGTGGACACCACTCCGGCTAACTGTAAATTTCTATTCTAAATTGAGTTTCTTAGTCCTAAACTGAATTATTTTTGGTGCGTACTCCGTCGATAAGTGAGTGTACGTATCGTCCAGGCACGATGAACTGTTATACTCATGGACAGTTTGAAGGAGTTTTGAGGATAGGCAGTGATGTCACTAGTGTCACTCGGTAATCACTGACTAACAGTATTCAGTACGGGATAGCGATGCCATATCACCGGTACGTACTCAAAGAAGGTCAATGGTAGTTGATTCCGAGAAACACAGCATGACCAGCGGTGATTCAGTTTCGACAACTAGTCACTGACGTCGGAATCTTAACGGTGTTTTACCTACAGCGTAAAACAAGACCATATGGTTTCCTACGATTCCGCGGAAACCGCGAAAACAGAAAATTAATCATTGGCGACGCCATGATCGAGGGATGTCCGTATAATTTTCAGTTGTAGAGGCTGTACTCCAGTTTTCGATGTTACATGAATTCACCTGGCATAACATGGAGGAATCAGCCTCATAAAGGCCTAATTTATGTCTAGTATTCCAACGGTGAGCAGTTGATTTACCCCTAGAACTTAAACATCATGACTAATCATGCTACTCCAAGAACGGAAAAACCTGAGCCTAACCACCAAAAACATGAAAGGCGTGGCCTATGTACGGTAACGTCACAGACTAGAGCCTAAACAAAATTCAGTGAGCAATTCGTTCGCTGTACATTTGAACCGTCTCAATCTCATCAAAACTAGAAACCGATCCGTAGCATAAAATATCAGGAAAAACCACTACACAAACCTACAGGACTCGATTTCCTTTCTTACAAAGCATCGGTGAAAAGTGAATCGATTGGTTCAGAAACAGCGTGGACACTATACCAATGCTCTGGTATTAAATTTCAGTGTTTCAGGGTAGCCTCTTTTACAGACTGGGGGTAAATGTCAGTTTGAAAACGACATGTGGTTCTCTTTCTTTGAGGTGGGTGGTTGAAGACAGTTCACATAGGCTTTGAAAGAAATGCTTTTAGGGGCCGTACACAACAAAATCTTCGTCCTCCGTCGTGATAAGGGAGCGTCCCTGTGAAATTATTTATTTCCTAAAGGACATCTGTTCGTACAGGGAGGCCCCGGATTCGTGAGGGGGGGGGGGGTGTTACGAATAGGGGTGAAACTACGATGTGGATGTTGTGGGCACGTGGGGAGAACATCGGAAAACAATAAAGCGCCTGCTTCAGTCGAATTTTGAGACAACTACTTAATTTTCAATCCATAAAAAATGTGTCTACATAAAAAAGTGTACCTTACACCGCTTCACTCTAAATCACCGTTTCCGATAATTGATAAAACAGTTCAATACCCATTCCCCCTGCAACAAAGCCCACATAAAAATATCACAGATTTATGATAAGACTTGGCTTTCATGCTGCAGCCAGTCTTTTGAAGACAAAACTGTTTTTTTTTTCTCTAACTCAACTCCTTCTGAGGTTGAGTTCAATTATTTGCACACGGAGGCCCCTTCACATTCATAAAATTAAGATAAGACGGTCTGTCTCCCAACCAGCGATTATTTTTTCAAGAGACAGCGATACGCCCCATGTTGCTCTCTTATGGTGATCCAGTGCTCTCTGCCCACTAACATCTTTGTTGTGCGTCTCATAATTTCTGTCGATCCTCTCTGCAACAACTGCTTGTATTGTTGCATCTACTCTCAAAGTACATCTTCTCCATAGTGAATCCTCCATCTTCCTTCCAAAATCCTGCTTTCCCGCCCATTTTTTGACAAGTCGCGGGCATGTTGCTCAGTGTGTTGCATGCAACATGTGTCTGCGACATGTGATTGGTGTATACAAGGACATTTCTGTGACCAGATGCGTCGGCAACATGTATCGACACATGTATCCTAAAATGTTGACAGTGTACACAAACCTTTAAGGAAGCGACGCAGACCCCAATTTATATTATTAAGAGAAACGCCATGGTCAACATGAGCTTGTCGTGCATCCATAATGGGCCATACTCAACTGTTAAGGTTAAAATGACGTCGGCACTTGCAAGATTTAATGTGACAAAATATTGGTTCTCACGATCAACTGGACCGGTTTGTGCTCCCACACTTGTATAGAAGCTTCATCTTTTAATATTTTTTTTTTACATTTGATTTTTCTCGTAATATTTTTACCGTTCGAAAATGCGTGTTTCTAGGGACCGTAATCGAGTTTACATTAGAGTGCGGCGGCGAAAACTGCCGAACAATTTCTTGTATATACTTTCCAATCTAGATTTAGCGAGTAAATAAATCATCCGGATTTTGAGCTCTCCGATAGGCAAGAATTGGCTTGTTTAGAAACAGCTTCGATAATACCGATGCTCTGATCTTAAATTCCAGTGTTTCAGAGAATAGCCTCTCTGATGGGGAGTAGATGTCAGTTTGCAAACTACAGATGGTTCCCCATTTTGGAGTTGGTGTTTGAATTAAGTGCATATAGGTTTTGAAAGAAATTCTCGTAGTGGCCGAGCATGACAGAATCCTCATGTTCCTCGGTCGTGGTAACGTTGTCTCTGTCAAATTATCTCTTTTCTCAATGAAATCGGTCTCGTTTTCACAGAGACGTACAGGGAGGCTCCAAGTTCGAGATGGGGGAGGGGGGGGGGGCAAGATTACAAATAGAGACGAAACTACGATGGCGGTATTGTGGGGAATGTCGAAGACTGAATAAATTTCTAGGGCGTACAAATTCGCCCGTTATTTGACAAATGTTTGTATACCATCGCAGAGGGGAACTTTGCCTTCTGTTTCTGTCGGAGAATTTGTTTTGCCGGGACACTCCATATCGCAAAGAGTACTAGAAACTTCTTAGGTCATTTTGTATTTTAAACATGATTTTCGGTGCCAGGAGTTTACAATGCGCGCAAACCACGAATTTTTTGGGTATTTATGTTGGCGACTCCTGTCCCCTTCCCTTTGAGAAATTATGGAAAAAATAAAGCGCTTGCGTCAGTGAGAACTATTCTGCTTTTGTGAGAACTACTCAATTTCCAATCCATAAAAAAGGTGTACCTCACAACACCCCCTTCAGAAGTCCTTTTAAACACAGTTTCCGATAACTAAAAATACCCCAAAACAATAGTAATAATAATATAGATAAAGATTTAGTACGGATTTATGTTAAGGGGGGCACCTCAAGAGCATGTATATCTAATGTTCATATCTGAACAACAGTAATGTCACAGGGTGCAGGCTTGGGATGAATCTGACGGTATTTTCTTAGTCACAACAATCTTTTTGTCACGTCGATGATTATGTTGACAATGCCAATCTGTGTAAGTATTATGAAGCACAACATTTAATGACGTATTGGGAAAGACCATACCACCATAAGGAACCACCGGTAGAAACAAACAAAAACAAAGCCCCCCCCAAAAAAATGAAAAACGGGTACCAATAGTGCAGAGGCTCTTTCCTGAACACCCTGAAAGTATTCCATTGACATATCATTCTGACAAATGAGAGAAACCACTTAAGCTGTGTTTACTTGACACGCGTATTGCGGAAAGCGGAAAGGATCCGCATGCAAAATAAACACCCCATAAAGATCGTGTCAAGACCTCTGTACCAAGGGCCAATATGTTGGGCCTACGTTGTTTTACCAGAGTCATCACGTGATGTAACCAGTCAAATATATGCATGGGGTCTTTAAATACAAACTGATAGGCAGTAACTGCAGAATACCCCATCAAATTTTGAGAAGAGGGTTTGCGATTGAGAGATTTCCAGGGATCCATGTTGTCAGGTGGGAGGGGGAAGAGCAGGGGGCAGGCAAGTTGATAAGTTACATGCCTGCCAATGTTACCCCAAGCTGCTTTGGGTCATTAAGCAGTTTTTCATGGATGACTATAGCCCAGTGGATAAAGATATGAAACTGATAGACATACTACTTATTGACTGAAAGTTAATTGGTTCATAGCACTTAAGTTTCAGTCATTTTTCCATTTTTGTAAGAAGTTATCACAATAAACATAAAGAAATCTGCCAAAGTTCCCCGTTTTATAAAAATACGCGAGCGGAACATGGAAAGAATTCGACATGGAGAATTCGATACGCAATCCGCGTGTGATGGTTCCGCAATCCGCGTACCCAATAAACAGGTCATTGGAAAAACAAAAAAGAATTCTTTCCACGTTCCCCATTTCGCAATACGCGTGTTCAGCAAACACAGCTTAAGAGTGCTGCCTGACAACATTGTGTAAGGGAAGACTATCAAAGTGGAGTGCCACCAATTTTTGTTAAAAAAAACAGGAACAATGTGGATTGATTTTATATGAAGTTGCATGTTTCCACCTATTAAAATGATTTACCTCCTTCGGGGTTGGGGAGGGGGGTGGCTAAGTAACATTTAAAGTGACTGTGTGCATAGGCAACAAGTAAAAACAGGAAAATATCAGTCTAAAAAGTTTTGTAAGTCTTATTTGCACCATTCAGACAATTTGGGGAAACACATAGGTTTCAAGTGGTAAATTCTGCAATATCAATTTCAAATCTTCACTACTTTGTCGTATTTTGCCATTTTTGTCGTCCGGTTAGGAGATTTTAAAGTCATTTTGCAGAATTTACCACCCGAATCCTATTTATTATCTCAAAGTGTCTGAATGGTGCAATTAACATACTAAACTTTTAGACATGCAATTTCAATGTTTTTACCTTTTGCCTATGCACGAAATAACTTAAACGTACGATTTTCTTTCATTTTTTTTAATTTTTTTTGTTCATTGAATGTCGAAGTCCGTATACAACCTAGAGTATAAATTTAAAAATAAAGCAAAACTTAAGATTAAACAAACTATTATTGTTCTGGGTTTTCTGTACACATGGAATTACTTTGAACAATCTTGACAAAGGCGGGAGCAAAACACAGTTTAAAGTCACCTGCATATACTAATTGTGCGGAGTGCCGCCACATGTTGGCGTGGAGCGTAAAAAAAACAGTATTGGCTTTACAAACTATCAAAATGGCCAGGAGTGGCAATTCCCAAGTGACCTATAAGTTGCATGTACTCTGCCTTGAAATAGGGTTCTCATGTCTGCAATTTCTCAGTTAATGAGAAAAATGTCAATCTATGAAAAAAGATATCAAAATTTGGATTGCTTTTATCTAATGTTTTCAACCATTGAATTGCGTTCACTAGTTGGGTGGCCCCATGTTAAACCTCAATCTTAAGATCGGTGAAAGCAAAAGGTCTCAAGTTCACCTGCATTTTATAATATATATGGATGCTACCATCTATGGCAAGTCCAATGTGAAAAAAAAGTCAAAGATTATCGAACGACAATCCTGGATCATCTATGATAAACCAGGTTTATCACAAGATAATCCAAATCACTTGGACTATCAACTGATAATCCAAGATGATCAAATTACAGTAATTTGGTGTATTATTCGAAATCTTGGCTTATCCACTAACTTGTGAACTTCAATTGATAAAGGTTTTTCAAAATGAAAATTACATTGATAATGTTGATGATCTTGAATTCTCGACCGATAAACGAGGTTTACCAAAACACAATCTTACAATCTTAGGTTATCGGTCAAGAATATATTAAAGGTGCCTTGCTTTGGTAATGACATTGGTGAAAACCTGTATCGTCTAACTTTTCTAACAAGTAAACAGTGCTGACCAAAGATACTGTCCTTTAATCCAGGGTTGTTCAAGACCAGTATGTCTGTGCAGTGGCTCAATAGCGACATGCAGAGAGAATAAAAAGCTCCCTGAAAGGTCAAAATTTTGAGATGAAAAGTCAAAATTTTAAGTCGAAGTTTTGAGACTAAGTTAGTCAAAATTTTGACTTGGTACAGCCAATCCTCACATGATATCATACATGTTTATGCCTTCAAGGGAGGAACATACCCTTACCATTATGGTAGATCTGGATATCACGTCATGTTCTATTATGCATAAAAGGTCTTCTTGAGACATGATTTATGTGTATATTTGTGAGGACTAGGTGCTTTTCAGGTTTCAGGAAGCATTATTTCTTTGCATGTCTCTTTTGAGCCACAGTATAGCTGAGACCAAGACCAAGACCAAGACCAGAGGGTGTCAAAATCAAGACCCAGACCACAAGCAAACTTTGAGACAGATACCAACAATGTTCTGGGCTAAGACTGTCCAATTGTGAATATTTTAGTTCACCTGACTTTATTATCTTTTTCTGTGACCTTTATCACCATGAGTGCAACACCATTGATGTAAATCTGTTGTCACTGTAACATACCAAATGTAGATAACATAGTTAAGAACTAATGCTATTGAACACCATATATGCAGAAGTTCAAACAACTGTGGAATTTCCGAACCAAATTTCCGATGTTTGTTCTAGGAAGGTTATATCATTTTGATGTATCAATATATTGGACTCCAAGCAAACATGGATAACAGATGGAGTCAATTTTTAGGCCTTACTAAAATCAAATTTGAATATAATTTGGTGATTCTAAAATAGTTCTCCATCCCTCCACTTGACTTCTCAGTCCCCCATCCCCCATTTGACATCTAACAACCTTTTATACAACCAAAAAGTTAATACATAACCTATCTCCTGGACGACAAGGGGGGTAAAATATCAGGGGAGGGGAGACAAAACTAGTTTCTATTGATCAACTCAGGAGGAATTTGTTACTCCACAAAGAGCTTTGATGCAGTGGCATAACCAGTATAACTAATGAAGGTAGGGTGGGGGAGGAGCCTGATGAGGTTAAGGACTGAAGGGGGGAGAGCAGTAATAATATAATATACACCCCAGAGCGCCATCATCCCTATATGAGATTGCGGGAAATTGCACTTTCTAGTCCCTTTGCCTGTGAACTTGAAGTATTCTTTATTTTTTGGTCATGTGGGAAGGAAAAAGAGGGCAAAGTCTATTTCTTGTTCTTGGTGAGTCTTTTATTGCAGCCAGACTGTCGTCTCTGTATGACTGTTTGTCTGCAATAAAAGACTCACCAAGAAAAATGAACCAAAAAATAAAGCAAGATTTTCAATAAGCATGGACTAAAATGACTATTGAAACTAATGAAAATGTAGACATATTTTTTTAAATGTAACCTTTGACCCATCTACAGGGACCTATAAGCCATTCACTAAACCAAATGATACACTAAGATACATATACGAAAATTCAAATCACCCACCAAAAATTATCAAAAACACGCCGCATGTCATCAACAGAAGGGTAAGTGAAAGGTTAAGTATTTCTTATATACCCAGCTGGAGAATACTTTTACAAAAGTGGCTACAGCTTCAAACTGAAACACACTCAGTATGTTTAATATACCACTTGAAAAGAAAAAGCAAAGGAAAATTGTCTTGTTTAAGCAATCCCTTTAATAAGAATGTTTAAACCAACCTAGGAAAAGTTTTCTTTAGAATTTTTGATGAGGAATTCCTAGCAACTAAGGAGGACAAAAGGTAATCAATAGAAACAACATTTAACTTTGTTATAGCTGTATGTCTAACATTAAAAAACACAACTGAATCCCACAACAAAGGCATTATCAGTGCACCAAAAGAAGAACATACACAATCCAACTGCCAGAACAAAGAACAATGTCCACTTAGTGGCCATTGTATAACCAAGTCTATTGTCTAACAAGCAACAGCCATGGAAAATAAAAGTCCCAAAACAGAACTTACATACCGGTACATTCCAGTCTCCGCGACAAAATTTAAAGAGCACTGTAATAGCCACAAACGTTCATTTACTAAGGAACACCAAGAGAATGATACAGAACAAGTACATTTGGTCTTTAAAGAAAAAGGGACATTGAATTCCAAATCAAATGGTAAATTCTTAAGCGAATACAACCATACAAGAACAAACTACGAAATTCAATCTCTGCCTTTTTGAAAGGTACTTTTTTTTTTAATTCAAACCACACTAGTGCACCATATATGGATAGGGATGTACATAGTTTTTTTCGGCGTTAGTTCGGAATTCATGCTACATAGAAGGTGTATGCAGGAGCGCAAAGCATAGATGGTGACACTATAACCTTTTTGAAATATCGCTTGCAAAACGATCTATGTGAGAGCAATTGATTTCAAACGCAGTGCAAAGACTTCACTGGCAGACCAAAAGGCTGGCAATTACGGAAGGGCGGTGACTAGATACACACACACACACACACACAAATTGCCAGATGATAGACCATGGTCAATACGGTAATGCATAGGTTATATGAGGTGAGGGAGCACGCGCTGTGAATTGGATTTTTAGAAGCAGAAGTCTACATACTTCAAGTTCGTCTCCATGACTGTCAACCATATCACTCTCTCTTCTTGTATCATTACCTTTATAATGCTAGCAATGATAAAAATAATAATAATAACCAGTGAGAACATGGTTTTCAATCTCAAATTTCTGCAAATGCATCCTAACTTAAAGTAAACAAAGCAGTTCCCAAGCCCTGTTCTATTCTAGGAACCGGTGGTTGCTATATCATGGATTCCGTATCTCTGTGGTCTTGAGTCATGAACCATTGCCTGCCTATGTCTCTCCCCATATAAGTCTATATCTATCTGTCTCTATCAGCTTGTCAGTGTCAGTCTATCTCTAACAGTCTGCCTATATCTGTATGCCCATCGATCGATTTAGATCTAGCCATGTATCCACCTATCTGCCTGTCCGTCCGTCTGTCCGTCCATCCATCCATCCATCCATGCATGGCTATATACTACCCCGGATTCTTGATTGCAAATTATGACTGGTTGGTGCAAATGAACCTGAGGGGTTTATCGTTAAGACTGTATTGTAAACAAGCATGGTACAAATTATGAATGTACAACAGAAAGACTGTCTCAAATATGTAAGTTATTTAAGTTCAAATTCCACGGGTCCAGAAACTTAGAAGTACAGAGAGGTTAATTCCACCTGGATGGTCAATGATAATAAACTCGCCTCAATCATCAACACATATCTTGACCTAACTTACCGAAGAACAACCGAGGAAACTTTCTGTACTTATATACTGCCAGGCTCAGCCAATGTAATGTCAAATGAATCGGTTTCAAATTAATTCTCAAAGAGCCGTGTTTCCATTTGCACCCCTGATCACACCTGTCCATAAATATTAATACGATATCTGATACGCATCTTCAGTTACAACCTACCCACACGTCTCATGGTTACACACTATGTATCTTTGGAATTGTTATTCAATCAGGAACACGGAAGCACTGAGTCTGAAGAATAAAACTATTCTGTACTATACGCCTCTACATCACAGTGACGATAAGTGTAATTTTGGACATCCAGATAGTAACTATACGTATAAAGGAGTCTTTACATCAATATAAAGGCTTTTCACAAGCTCTACAACTGCATGCAGGCATTGAAGAGTTAAGAATGGCTTTCTTATTCCAATGTAAGTTTCATGTTTGCCAGGACATATTCGAAAGGCAAACATGGACCTTGTTACGACATGTACATATTGCTTCATATGATACCATCATTCGGATAGTAGTGGAAGCGGGTATGTTTTTTAACTTCACCAATCGGTAATATATACCGCAACAAGAGAATTATGCACTGCCAGAAATCGGCATATATATGTATATTATATTTGTCATTTTAACCACCCAGATTTACAGGCTCAGTAGGGGAGGGAAATTCGATATAGCTGAGCATCCATCAATATGGCAAATGCCTTGGCATTTTGGTAGAATGTCTCCTGCAATGTTGCCAACACAGGCAAGGCATTAAGTAGTAACCACTAATAAGTTAATGTGTGGAAATTCAGTGTTACATTGAAGTACTATTCATACCTGTTGCTTCTGTCCCAACTGCCATTGTGTGTAATACATGCAGCTAATTGATAATGCCAGTGGGTGTCTGACTGAGCTGCCTGCAGTTGTCCCTAGCTTTTATCCCACATATTATTACAGCAAGATAAGTAGATCAACAGTATAAACCACATGCTCCTTCCCCACTCAAGTCCATAACCTGACAAGGTATGGCATGAAGATGGAGCAGGGGTGGGTCAATCTAGAATGAAGCAACATATATTTTTTTTTTCTTTGGGGGAGGGGGGTCCAACTTAGTTTAAAGTTTCAATTTCCTGGGGGTTGAACCCTTTGTAAGGTGATGTTCCCTCTCGGCTCACCATGTGGCTCTTCCCCCTCTCTCGAAACATGGTTACTTGCTTCAATAGGCAAATAACCAGAGGCTCTGTAATATAAACCATTGGATAAGAATTATGAGTTAGTAAATTCAGAAAGCACTGAGTTACTGTAAGTCTGTAAAGCCACTGCATACCAAGTGAACAAGAAGTGATTTATCAACAATTAGGTATGATTACAACCAGAATGCACAAATGCATTGTGGTTACAATTATTTCATTGTGGTGGCTTTTTTTTTTTTCATGAATCTGACATACAGTACTCCTGTGTAAGTGTTATTGTAATGTTACAGTAACTTATCATATCACAAATTGAGAAGCACAATCATATCATGATCCTCTGAGCTAAGTTGATGACTGATACTGTAGGTATGTGTCTGGACATACGCACCTGCATAGTACAGAGATATATCCAAGAGCTTCCTTTCATAACAAATATCAAATTAGTGGTTTTCCCTTCTTCAGAAATCATGTTTACAAGGTTGTGTTGACCCCTGTTGATCTCAAATTACCTAAATCCATAAAAAACAACAGGCTTTTTGTACCCAATAAGGCATCTCTATACACCAGAAAAGAGAACTCTACAAACTAGCTTTCTTGAGATACCATATTTACAAAGGTTTCACTCCTTTGTCCCCATTGACCCCACATGACCTTTGACCTCCACCAAAAACAATAACTTCTTGTACTACTGTAGAGTGTTCCACAGTGTCAGTATTTCTTTCTATTAAGTTCTGGGTTGCACATTGTTACGTGATAACACTACTATTAAAGATAAAACGTGTTGTCAAAATAAAGCCCCCAGGGCAGTAAAAGTATCAATTGTCCTTGGAATACATGTTATGTAGACAAAGGTTAACGTAAAGCACATCAGGTGGGTGAGCCCCTCTGTGGATTTCAAAAATTTGCATACATAGCTTATTTTAATTTTATGATGCAGTTGAAAAAGAGAAATTGGTCAACATCTGATGGCTATTCATGAAAATTGTCCATGTTTTCAATGTTGTTAATTATTAATTCATATAATACTTCAAAATGTGTTTTTCATGTCACATGTACTTCAAGCAGACAAGCAAATACAGGTGGCAGTCCTCTGTACTCTGAAAAACTGCATATGGTTTTTATTTAGCTCATTGTAGCTAATGTAGCCTTGATGAAGACAGTGCCAGAGGTAGGTTGTTGTATCTTCATTGATTTGTTTGGTTTTGAAATGCAATGGATGATACAACTACTCAAGTAATTTCTTTCCAGTGAGAATGCAGTAAAACAACATTGTCAAGAACCCCATTAACAAGGCATAGCCTAACATAAAAATTATTGATGAAATATGGTTCTCAGGTATTGGTAAAGCACGTAACATTAAATCATTAAGGAATAGTAGCCTGTTGTAATTGAAGGTCATTCTGTAGTCTTGTATACAGATGGTCACTCTACGCCACCGTACTCAAACGAGTTACACAAAGTTCAGTCTTCTGGTGTTTACTAGAGTTTATTAACCTTTTCTTTATTCCCCTCAGACACTCAGATTGACCATCTAACCCCAGGAAGCCACGAGTCTAAGCGACGGCCACAAGGTCCGCACTGGCTATCTGGCTGTCAAACTGTAAACGTCTCTCTCTGTCTCTCGTGTACTATGTAGGCCTGTGTCACCCATTGTAAACTCTTTCTGTCATCATGTAACTCTTTCATTGATCTTTCTCGACGCATCATCAAATTAACTAGTGTTTGCCAGTCAATTCAACATAAATAAATTGGAACTCTGATTAATCAATATCAAGGGAACCCTCTCTCTGTGAACTTTCTGTTGTTCTGACGTTTCTCTCGCTCTGTGTAATTGTACCTGGAACTTTAGTGTGTTGTCAACAACATAAAACATCCGTCACTGGGGCAGTCACACTGAGACTGAAAACCCCTAAAACCCCAACTATCACCACATGGTGGTCGGTGAAAAAACCGAAAAAAAAAAAAACCCCCAAAACAACAGGAATTGTCTACTTTGGATGTGGTCACCTTGGATGACCTGGTTGTGGATGGTTTTGGATGGTCTTAAATTGGTCTGGCGATGAAATTTGATGTCCTAGGTTTTCCTTCCATAAATTGACGCCGGAGTCAGCTTCTCCACCGAGGTCTAGCCCAACTACTCCAATTATAACAACGCCACTGGCTGGACCTCCCCAAACAATTCATGCATTTAGATGCCTGACAAACCATCAACGCCAACAACGACTGAGACAGCAAGAAAAACAGAAAACCAGTTCAAATTCAGGGTGAGTAAGAGCTCTTTCCTCCCAGTTCCCACCCCCTCCCCGAGTCAGAAGCGTTACATGTGTGTTCTTTTTCCTTTCATGGTAACTGCGTAAAATAGTTTTGTATAACTGGTGCATTTTGGCTTCGTATATACAGCCACCTGTAGTGTAAATGTGACTGTAATATCGCAAATAGGCTAGGCCTATGTTTCACATGTGTTTACAAAGGAACGCTACTGTGACCAAATTGTCTGAGCGTACTGTAACTACACGACCTGCGAGGGACATGCACCAATGCTGGATCGCTCTCATGACCGCCTCTGTATCGAGGATGTTGATGTGATGGTAGGTGTGTTTGAGATCGATAAAAGTGGCTCACATACCCTTGGCCAGGAGGGGAAGGATGGTTGCCAGGGTCTCCATCCGGAAACCCTGTGGGCGGATGTAGCGCTTGTTTAGTGGCTTTAAGTTCAGGATGGGCCTCCACGTACCGTTCTTCTTCAGCATTAAGAAGGTTGAGTGAAAAAGGAGGTCGTTCTCAGCTTGAACCTGTACGATAGTTCCCATGGTTAGACGGTTCTTGAGCTCTTTCTCGAGAGCGACTGTTCGTCTGGAGTGGGTGTTGGCTGGACGAGGCCAAATGATGGGGGAGGAGCTGTAAATTTGATCCTGTAACCCTCGGCTCAGCTCCTAACACCCAAGGATCAGGTGTGATCGCCCGCCACGCTACCAGCATAGATACCACAGTGGGGTGGGTAGCCCTTGGAACGGTCACCCCTGTTGCGAGGGTGATAATTACTTTGGCCTGACTGCTGCTGCCAGGTGTCAGACTGCCGGTCACGGCTCCCAGAGCCGTCCTGACAGAAGTACAGTTGGTACCGTTGCTGGGCCATCTTTCCTTGGTGTTACTGGCCTTGCCGCACTCAGCAGTTTTGCCCTGAGCCCTGCTGGCGGGATTACTGACCTGTAGGGTTTCCTAAGCACATGTGCTCGTCCGCTTCTCTGAGTGCCTTAAGCCGCTCCGCCTAGTCGCTAAGTTTGGTATCAAATTGATCGCCGAAGAGGTCATTTCTGAGGATTGGGAGGTCCCTGAAATGCTTCAATTGCCGTGCGCGAGGACCAGTCCAGTCAGTCTAGGACTTGGTCGCGCCAGGTTGTCGTGGCCTTGACCGAGATCTGCGCAAACTGGTTGAAGACACTTCTCGCTACCGGGCCTAAAAGGGCGATCACTGCAACTGTGTCTACCCGGGAAATACCTGCTGTTTGGGCCTGAGAGAATGACCGGTTCAGCAGCTGTGCGAACAAAAAAAAGGGCTGATGTGTATTTCATGCTGGCCCACGATGCCCAGTCTACGTAGTACGTGGCTGTCTCTAGGCGGCAGGAGTTCTTGTCACGGAACTTGTTGCAGGCAGGCAAAGTGCCAGCTACGCGCAGGATGTGTGGCGCTGAAAACAAATTGAAATGCAGTCTGTTGGCGAGCCGAGGCCAGTGACTGGAATCATTGCCCAAATTTTACGTCCACTAGGATCGATGCACACGGCACCAAAGAAGGGGCATCCAATATAACCGGTGGGGCCAAAAACTCCGCTGTGGAAGGGGACGGATCCGGTGCATAGCCCAACGTCCTATGCAATACGGTGGCAGCGTGCTCAAACACCTCTATGGAGATGTCCAGGCCCCTTAGAGGCTTATCGTCCTGGTGCTGCACGTCGGTGTGCTGTGGGAGGCGCCGCTACAGGAAAGAAAGTCCACATCTCGCGTCAGTGAAGCCAATCGACACTCCTCTGGACCCGGATCCTGTGGTCAGACCAGCCCCGCCTCCTGGGGACCTGGCCAGGCCGAACTGGCTGGGCTTACGCCGCTTAGATGGTGGCCAGCAGTGCAGGGTAGAGCACCCCCAGGGTAGAGCACCCACAGGCCCAGCAGGAGCCTGCGGTTGAGGGTTTATCCTGAATGCCCTGGGAGCCTCGGAATGGAGGCCAGGAATTACGCCGTCTGCCATGGTGGTCTGAGGACAGGTAGGACATACGCCCCCACATGGGGAGGCCTCTTTGCTCATTGTGGGTCTTAGGCCAATAGCCATGGCGGCCCGAGCAAAAGACGGCAGTTCCGAGTTCGCCGACTGGGTAACGGATCCCATGCACGGCTAGATTCCCGGGGAACGGGTCTCGGCAGGTCATGCACGGTACACAAAGCAGGGTAAACCTTCCTCACAAGGACGGCTCCTAGGACATTGCTCATGGAAATTCCACGAGCTAAAAGGTTGGAAACGCTTACAAGAAGAAAAAAAACGTCTTGCGTTCTCTCCATCCTACCTGGAGGAGAGGTTAAGGAAAGCAAAGACCACGTACAACTTACAACATGCGAAAGTTTGGGCTGGGAACCTGACCCCGTCCACCACTAACCAGCCAATTACACTACAGGCCTGAAGCTCCTGTGAATGTACAAATCCCCATGATAAGCCATTTGGAACAAACAAATAAGGACAAAAACGGCGGGGAGAAAGTCCCACCAACCGCTAAAAGAACAAAACACGAGATACACACGAGGTGGCTAAAATGAAGCCTAACACAGTTACATACATAGCAACGAACAACATACTATAACTACAATAGCAGGTCGGAGGTCTAGCCCAAACCCAACACATGTGTCAAGAAAAATGTGAGATAAACACGAAAAGAAAATGATACTCTTCCAAAAGGACCCTAGACAGGTTGAGATGGACGAGGATCACTTTAGTGGATTTCGACACAAATCCTAAAAACTTGGAATCACCAGGTAGACTGAAGGAGATGTAAACAGCTGCGTAAAACTTCGCAGGCAGACCAAAAAGCTGGCAAATTATGAAGGGCGGTGGCAAGACACACACACAGACAAAATTGCCAGATGCTAGACCATGGTCAATACGTTAATCCATAGGTTATAAGAGGTGAGGGAGTACGCACTGTGAATTAGTTTTTCATTGTGTTGTTCTGTGCCTACATAGCCAAGTGTTTCTCGACTACTATCAAAATCTACCCACAAAGAGACTACCTCTCCAACTCATCAAGACTCTAATGTTAGTCCTCAAGCTAGACTTAAGAGTAACAGATTTCCTTCCCCCGAAATTCAATGGTCAAAACATGACGACGATCTTGCTAGAGCACATATGTTGGCATTTGCTGATTATCTGGAAACACAGGAGATCGATCCTTCTTCTAATATGAAACGTGTGGTTAAATTGTTTAAACACACTCTTTCTCATAGTAAGCAATTGTGTATCGAAGACGAAATCTTCTATATCTTCTCAGAACTTGAAAGTGCATTTCTTGCTAGGTTTAGCCCAGATTTCTCTCAATATGTCAAGAGGAATCACATTACAGATTTGCAATATGTTCAAGGTGATAGAATGAGAGTACATCTTTCTAATATTCAAACGGCAGCCTTGTCATACTCAGAGACTCAGTTACAGGATACATTTCTTGATACCCTACTTTCGTCATGTCGTTCTGCGGTCTTGATGGCACCACCACCTGATGCAAGTCTAAATTCATTGGTTGACAAGGCACAATGCTATTTTGACCTCAACTCAAATCCGAGTCATTCATGCCACTCTTCTAAGGACATGTCGATGTCAACTCAAATGGCTGACAGCTTGTCCTCTAAAGAAATTGCAGATTTGTGTCATAAAATTGATGCACTAGAAACCTTTCTTTGTAGTAAGCATACTGAAACTGACAGGCAACATGGTACAGTGCCTCTGGAGGTAGTTCACGACATAGGCAAATAACGGAGAGTCACATAATAGACATCAAAATAGTGCTCATAGTTCCTCGGAGAGGCCACCTCATTTTCTCCCCCATGGTAAATGTCATACTTGTGGCAATCCAGGTCATTATAGTCAATATTGTGGGATAAATAATCCAAATTTCAGGGGAAACAGGCTTCAGTAGCAAGGACCATCTTCACCTCCATACCCAGATCAGTACCAAAATTTTCATTAGGGGATGCGACAGGTAGGACCCACCTATCGTTGCTTCCTAACTCATAAACCTGTTGATGCTTGTTTAGGCCAAAGTGAAGAGGCCATAACACTTGGATAAACAAGAACTTCATTAAGGGCTATCTATAGGATGCCTCTATTCTCATCCTGTTATATAGTGGCTCTAACAAAACCCCCATCTCTCTGTGGCCAAATCCAAATATCTGTCTGGTCTTCTACAACAAAGCGTTGAACCAGTGGCATTCCGCCTGGGCAATGGAGACCACATCTATGGTGACAGCAAGATCACATTTGAAGTTATGCTTTAAAGTCACCCATTTCAATTTACGACAATCGTTGCACATGACTTGACAGGGATTGATCTTATTTTGGGATCCAACTCCTTGAAAAAATCTAAAAGGTAGTCTTGACTTCACTGACAATATGTTCCATCTACAGTACACAGATGTAAATGTTTTCTAAAACCACTTGAATGTACAGTCATCTATCCAGGTCGAAGTCATTATGTTGTTGTTTGAACTCATTTGCCGAATGCACTAAAAAATTGTGATGTCTCAGCAAATCCATGTAGATTTGTCAAACAACTTTGACCATCGACAATGCTCTTGAGAAATTGTACTCGTATTCTTCTGACTAATAAGAGTAAAATACCGTTCATTATCAACGAAAATCGTCCAGTAGCGTATGTCACCACACAAGATATAGTACATGTTTTGCAAGAATATCCTCCTGAAGTGTTTCCTACGCCTATTTCTATGCCAATGTATGATGATAATGTTACGCATTTTTCTAGCAACCAGACACACCATGCTATTGTAATGAAGAATTGTAATAAGTATCCTCATCTAGATCCTACTGATCCTATTGCATCACTTACTGAACGTGAAGTTTTTCACAAACATGTTAACTTTCATGGTAGTGTCTTGAATGATGCAGAAAGGTCTGAAATGTACAAAATGTTGGAGCAAAAGAGAAACATTTTCTTTACATAGTGAAATTTTGCCAGGTACTGATTCAGATGTTAACTTCAAATTGGACACTGAAGAGCCATTTTTCATCAGGATTTACAAGCTGTCAGAAAGAGACAAACAATTGGCATCAAAGGAGAAGAACAAACTTGTCAAAACAGGTATCTTAGAATTTGTCAACTGCTATTTTTCAGGCAAAAATTAATGATGTTCTTAACGACCATTCCTCATTCAGAAAATTTCGTGGTCGCCCACCATGATGATCTCATAGTCTTTTCTCATGATACTACATCACATATACGTCATTTACAATCCACTTTTCAAGCCTTAATTAACCATGGTCTTAGAATCTCTCCTCATTTGTTTTGTAAGTCTGTTACGTATATGGGACACCTAACTGGTGTAGACAGTGAAGGTTACGCTTGCATTAAACCATTACAATCTAGATGTAATGCAATCAGAAACACACTATGCCCCAGAAATCTTAAAGCAGTATGTAAATTTGTTGGTGCAGTAAATTATGTTTCACAATTTTATCCAACCATTCAGACAACTCTGAAACGGTTGCATGCATTGAGCAAGAATTTCAGTGGACAGATGTTCATCAAAATGCATTTGATACAATATGTAACCTCATGTGTGAGTCACCGATTTTGTAAATGCCTAGGAAAACAGGTTGTTTATCTTTGTACAAAGATACGTCACAAACTGCAACAGGTTTGTATCTAGCCAAAATCATTGACGGTAAAGAGAGAATTTTGGGATATTACTCAAAGATTTTGCGTAATGCATGCCATGGTTACAGTGTAAAAAGAATTGGAATTGTATGGTCTTCTTGTCAATGTTACTGCGTTTAAGTATATTCTTACAGGAGTGGAATTTGATGCTTTTGTTGATCATTCAGCTATTGCAGATATATTAAAATCAAAGCAAGAGCCACCAACACAGAGAGTTAGTAGACTCCTATTTCGATTGTCAGAATATATGATGAAAGTGGGATATAAGAAAGACGCTGAAATTGTGTTAGTAGATTATTTGTCACATGCCCCTCCTCTAGGTGATTCAGAGATAGATCGTATAATGCCACTTGTATTCAGTGACAGCTCTAATGATAATGTGTCCCCAATAACTGAAGAGCAATGTCACCCTATCATTAATAGATCTAAAGCTAAAGAATAAGTTGCGCATATCCCAGATCTATTCTCAGGCAAAAAGGCGACAGGTAAGGAAATACCAAAGGCACCTGAACAGAAAACTCAACTAATGTTACTGTTCCTAAATCGACGGTTGCTTCTTTGAATGTTCCAATGACACAGTCAGCATCTTTGTCAGAGCCATCTTCTGTCATTCAGCAACCTAGCTGCTTCTTCCCCTAAATTGCCTTCATGTAATTGGCCACTGCCATTGCCTGAACGTAATTTACCTTCACTGCCTAGTTTCCAGCCTTCTTCACAGCATGAAATGCCTGACATGATGCAACCTGAACCATGTTTGGTAGATAAAACCTCTACCCCACAGGAAGTTATTCATGACCCCCCTCCTGTTTTGTATACTCCTCCTAAGCCACTAATTCCAAGAAAAGACAAGTTGGTAATACAGGTCACATACCTAAACAGAGATAATTGCAAATGGTAATGAAGAATATTCAAATTGTAAGATCATCAGAGATTATGATTTACCATTAAATGCCCATGAATTGCAGATTCAGCAAGATTCTTGCCCACATTTCAAATCAATCTATGATTATTTGGCTCATGATATTTTGCCTTCAGATTCAAAAGGCTGTTGCACATGCAGTTTCTCAGAAAGCGAAGAATTAGATTCTTGGCAATGGTCTTCTTTTTCAAGTGTACCGTCATCCTAAGAACAAGTCTAGAACGACATTACAATTGGTCATTCCAGACAATATGATTGATCAGGTGATTTCAAAATATCATGATAATCTTTTGAGTTGTCACCAAGGTGTTTTACATACATATTTGAAATTACGTCAACATTTTTACATGTATAATATGTTCCAATGTGTGAGTAATCATGTACAAGCATGTCTCAGATGTCAAAAATTCAAGGGTAAGCCAGATAAGTCACGTATGTTTCACACTCGTATACCAGATTCCTATAAGCCATTTGACAGCATCAGTCTAGACTTTAAGAATATGCCAACATTCACAGCTGGCTACAAACATATTATGGTCGCTTGTGATGAAATTAAAAGATATTTGGTGTGTGTACCACTTAAAACATTGGCTGCTGAAACCATTTGTGGAGCATTGTTGCTGAAAGTTATTACGATTTTTGGTCCTCCCTCTAGACTTATCACAGATGAAGCAGCCTAACTTACAGGAAAGTTATTGAATTTGTTGGGTAGAGTGCACAACATTAATCAGAAATTGATTAGTGTTTGTAACCATGGGTCTCTGAAAGTAGAGAGGCACACTCAAACATTGTCAAATTTTTTGAGAGTGAACTTGAACCAATCCGGCACTGATTGGGTAAGATATATTCCTACTACGCCATATGCTTTATAATTCATTTGCTTCACCAAATTTGGGCAATTACAGTCCATTCGAGTGAATTTTTGGAAGGAAGCCATCAGATCTTTCGAAAGTCACCTTTAACCCTATGGCAGGTCTTTCTCATTCTTATGAAGATTATGCAGATGTAATGAAAAGTCGGTTTGCACATTTGTCAAAGGTAGTGTTAGATCCTCAAAGGCGACACCAGTCTTCACAACAAGCTAAGATTGCACAGCGTCTGTCGAGTAAACCAATCTACAAAGTGGGACAATTGGTATATGTCTACCAACCCTCTAGTTCAAGTCTCACTGCCAATTCTAGGAAAATTGCAGCAGAGTGGTGTGGTCCTCTGGTGATCCACCAATGTGGTCGATCAAAGTCACTTCCTGTTAGCAACATTAAAGGTGAAGTATTAAGTGATGTTTTTAATTTTAAAAGACTGAAACCATGCTATGCTAAAGCTTCAGCAGTAAAGGAAAATATTCAAGATGTTTCCGAGTTGAAAGAAATTTTTTGAGAAGAATTCCAGCAAAATGTCAATAGTTTCTTATAGGAAAAAGTCTCCTCAATTATTCTGTGATGAACATGGTGACAAGTTAACATCAATCACAGCCTCAGATATTTTATGTTTTGACTGTACAAGTCCAGTCAACCTTTGTAATCATCTTTTGTGTTTTGAAGACAACAAATGTCTTGCTTTGCCATGTCGTGAAGACAACACGACAATTGTAAAACATTTATGCTTATCTGATCTCTCTCCAAATGATGGTTTTGTTGTCGAGGAAGCAAGATGGCAGGTGATGCAACTGCTCCTTAAATCAAGTGATCCAAGTGCTCTCTGTTCCTTTTGGTGGAATTTTGTCATGTTATGCAAATACTGATAATGTTGTGAATTTCATTTTTGAGAACAATGTTCCTTTAACAGGTTCTCCACAGAAAATGCAAAAGCATCTCTTTGTACAGAAGTAATGCAAATGTTATATGTTTCAGTTTTACCGTTTACACACTACTATAATCTTAACAAAGTTTCACTTCCACACGTGTTTGCCATCCTCTCATGATATTCTTTTACACACCTAAAGGGAATATTTTTATTGTTTACATTCTGCTCTGGATCGTACGCCCTTAGTGCCATGGCAATGGTCAAGGTCGATATGTACAACAAAGTTTGTTTACATGTGATTTGTCTTCATATACAAATGCGTGAGATGGTCACTTTTATTCTTCCTTTGAGAGAGATCACAAGAGTGAACAGAATTGTTTTAGTGTAACTGTTCACAACAGAAGATTTAACTTTATTCCTTTTAACTCAGTGAATGTTGAATGACAAGTAATGCCAACATAGTGTGAACATTCATATGAAAATACATGAAATTGTAAATGTACTGTGCATCTGATAATCTGTGTGTTCACATGTCAGATAGGAAAGCGATGTTACCAGTCATTGCGCATTTTCCTGGGTCCATCTGTTCGTGTGTGACCACTGTCTTTCAGTTGCATACTTAATTATCTTTGTGAGTGTGTGCTCTTACGACGTAACAGCTGAATTTCATATTTTTTTCTTATTCTTTGAAAACTTTGATTCACATGTGATGATCATTGACTATCATTGACTGTGATGTGTCTGATTTTCCCATCCATTCTCCCAATGTGTACAGATCATTTGCTGTACAAGAGCTCTTACATGGTATATTACTGTCATATATCATATTTCATTGAGTAATTTCATACTGCATTCACAATTTCCTATTGTTATGGTTGCTATACTTTAATGAATGTTAACATGAACTGAACCTCATATTTTAGTGAAATTTTGGTTACTGCATAACAAAATTTTAAAGGGGAAAAGGGATGTTGTATAGAGATGGTCATTCTACGCCACCGTACTCAAACGGGTCATACAAAGTTCAGTCTTCCGGTGTTTACTAGAGTTTATTAACCTTTTCTTAATTCCCCTCAGACAGATTAGACAAGGCAATACTTTAAAAATAGAAAAGTTAGACACTGTTCTTACAAAGATTTTGCAATATGTAGCTGATTGGTAGATCACCAGTAGCGACCACTTACAAATGTCGTCATAGACAATCGTTGGCTCTATGATTGGTCAACGTTATCATGTAAACCACAAGACCATCTAACCCAGGTAAGCCACGACGTGAAGCTTCAGCCACAAGGTCCGCACTGGCTATCTGGCTGTCAAACTGTAAACGTCTCTCTGTCTCTGGTGTACTATGTAGGCCTGTGCCACCCATTGTAAACTCTTTCTGTCATCATGTAACTCTTTCATCAATCTTTCTCGAATCATCATCAAATTAATTAGTGTGTGCCAGTCAAATCAACATAAATAAATTGGAACTCTGATCGATCGAAATCAAAGGAACCCTCTCTCTCTCTGGACTTTCTTTTGTTCTGACGTTTCTCTTGCTCTGTGTGAGTTATACCAGGAACTTTAGTGTGTTGTGAAACATCCGTCGCTGGGGCAGTCACATCAAGACTGAAATCCCTTAAAACCCCTTTCATGACAGTAGAATGATGAGTAAGAATACAACTATTTATTCTGTGGATTGTTGCCAGCTCTTTAGATTTGCAATTCTTTTAAAAAACTGTATAGATGCTACTGATGTCTGTGTGTGACAAAAATGTGTATGAAATTTTTCTTTTTCATTTTCTAAACACACATACTGATATACAGTTTCCATATATATCTGTGTCCTTGAAAGATTCTAGAGAAGGAACCCCTGAGTCTGCAAAACGATGCTAAGGATTGATAAAACATCTTGTTCTAGAAAATTGTACAATCACACCTGATGTTTCATCATTGACCCAGAACACAACTGGAACAGTTTTTATCTCAATACATTACATATATAGAAATATTGTCAGGCGACTAGACATTCTGATATTCTTTTAAAATCGTGTCAGGGTCTCAGTGCTTTGTCAATTTGTATCAAAATTCCCTACCATGCTTTATTAGATGTAAGCAAATGATGTTTTTAGTTTAGGTGTGAAGAAAATATGAATAATGAGTATTTTTATGCAATTTCTGGCAAAAAAAAGTGCCTGAAACCTGGAACAAGTAGCGTGTCTCCCATTGTTTTGCACAAAGTACTTTGTGTCTATCAATTATATAAGTGTTGATCCTTTGTTTTGGATTGGTGGCCTCCTTCAATTCACGGTGATTGAAGTGTGTATCAGCAGAACAGAATAATATGCATTGACCTTTGCAATTCAATTGTGTGTATTCTCAACTTCAATATAAAGTACAAGGAATAATGTAGGATGCAAGGGGTGCATTTAATTTAATTACTGCTAATACTTTAACACCCACAATTTTGAGTGAAGATATGCTGCTCAATTAGCTCAAAGGTATTTCATTACTTTGTTAGCTTGGTTTCCAGTTCAATATCATTCGCCGAGTAACATCATTTACGCCAAATAATCCTTACACAATTAGCGTAGCTGACTCAGAACAATGCTTTGATCCTGGGTCCTGAGCCGCCCACATTATCAGAGAAGGTGATGCAAAACATGAAGCAAATGTGTAATTCACAAAAATGAATACATTTACCTTGCTTGAGGGATGACATGAAAATGAAGTGAAGAGACAGAAGTCTAATATTTTATCAACCAGATTCAAACTTCTTCTTATTTTTTATTAATGTCTTCAATCACAACTGAACTGTTTCCAAGATACTAAAAATATTCTTTAAAGAAACATTAAACATTAAGAAGTATTGAGATTCAGCAGCATTGCTGCTCTAAGTCTGTTTTTTTTTTTCATTCCTCTTTGCCTGCAGACTGTAAGGACAGCTGCTAGCACAACAATGAACTCTGCAGGGTCTTGTGCAAGAGTAGAATTAACTGTGTAAAAATTAGCTGCCAGTTTGATCAAGATGAAGATTGGGTGACTGGCAGGATGAGAATAAGTTGGAACATGAATTTTATGATTGTATATTTTACCTTGCAGTATGAGAATTGTCAATTGTGATGAACTAATGTATGATTTTCAGAGGGATGACATTTCAGAATCACCCATCATAGCTTAGAAAAGACACAGTTATCCACTGGTTCACCAAACACAGATAGCATATCTTTTCGTCAACGCTCGAATGTTATTGCCACTTTATCTCCAAAGCCCACCCAACCAAATGTCTTGAAGACAAACACTGTCATCTTGTAGCCATGATTACTGTAGTCTTGGTCAAGACTTAGTAAATCTTTCCCCTTCCTGCCCACATTCCCTCAATGCCTGGTGTTACCGCTAATCCCTCGTATGGCCCCTTCTGTGTACTGCTCTGGACTGTTATTTCCTCGAGTTGCTTTCGTTCATTTATGGTTGGACAGAGATTGACTCTTATATCATTGTAGGCACTTGATATGTGAATGAGTCAGTAGAACTCTATGGGATGTCTAATCAAAGAAGAAAATTCTACCATTGTCTGAACATAAGACTATGATAACTGGTAATTCCATTCCAAAATACCTGATTGGAAGAAAGCTGTCTCGCTGATATCATGTTTCTAACTGATGTATTCCAGGCATGACACTTAACAAATGTAATTAAACAATTCCTTCATTTGTTACTTGTGGGATTACCATACAGACATCACCATTGTCCACTGTGAGACTAATGATGTTGATACTCATAAAAATGAAGAAATAACTGAATTTCTTTCACTTGGCAATATGTGTATATGACCACATCGGGTCTGACGGGAAATCGTAACTGTGTTCACACTGATGTTCCGATGTGGCATATCAATGACTCAATTTATCAATTGTGATGTTAATGACTGTTACTTTATTTACTCACAATCGTAACGTTCCTTCGTTATCTCTTTTTCATGATGGTATACCTCTGAATAGAAGAGACGTTCAGCTAGCTGTCAACTTCGTTGCTTACCACCGTTCTGCTAGTGTTGATGGACAGATCTGTACTTGATAAAGGCCAGAACTCACTGAGTATTCCACATCTTATTCGTATCCATGTAATGACAAATAGGAAGACAATGGCTTCCGGTACTATTTATTGTGCACTTTTATCTGTTTCTTCGGATTCAACATCTACTGTTTGTTTTGACACCCTTAACCTCTGAGTACCACATAATGGCTGTTTGTGGGGTCTATCTGATGTCCCCGGGGTTCAGTGTTCCCCGTTTTTGTATTATTCCAATGGTTGCCAATGAGTGCAATATTGCCAGGGTTCCATGTTCCCAGAGTTCTCTCTTCCCAAGGTTCGATGGTCCCAGGGTTCAATGTTCAAAGCCTTAGATGATCCCAAAGCCTGGGAACATAGAACCCTGGGAACATTGAACCCTAGGAACATTGCCCTGTTTGTTGAATTTTGGCTCTGTAAGTGCCCACCCAATCTTTGAGGAATAAATGCTTTGAATTTTTTGACATTCCTAGACTGAAAAAAAAAAGCAGACGGTGGTGTTGGATTGTTATTCAAGTCTACGCTCTCTGTATCTGTCAGCAGTTGTACCATAACAGATCACCATTTGAGGCAATCCATGATGAAATTAGATTGTCACCACAATCCTTCTATTTTCTTAATATTTATTGCCATCCTGGATCCAGCTTTGGAACATTTCTATCAGAACTTGAAAGTGTCACTGTGGATTACATTTTGTATTACAATCTCATTGATCACAGTAATAATGCTACCTTAGATTTAATGAATTGTTATCTTCTTATTGGTCATCCCTCGTTATTCACATACTCATCATCATGGTAATTACTTAGATTAACTTAGTATTAGAGAAAGCATATCAAATTTAATCTCTGGGATCTGTGTTCTACAATTATTATCTGATCATTATGCCATTATGTGCAACATGGACTAAGAAAAGGTACCTCATCACACTTTTACTAAACAGTTCACAAACTGGACAAATGTTAGTATCAGCAATTTTTCAAGGGATGTGCACTTTCTGCTGCCCAGCTTGAAATTAAGCTGTGATGTGGACAACTTTGTTGATGCTTTTTGGGTCATCTGCAGCACTGGCACCAGGATCTTAGACGGAGGGGGGCAAATCAAGGGCAAAAGAAGCTTGGTGGGGGGCATACATTTCGAGCTTAGTGCGAAATCGAGTGCTAACCACAAGCTTAGTGAGTGGTCCAGGGGCACATCATAGGGCCCCTGGTGGTGTCAAGTGACAAAGCCCTGTTGGAGGTCCAGGGGGCAAAACTCCTAGCAGCTCTGAGGTTTCAGCATATCAATGGGTGAAAAATTTAATCTCAAGATATAGGTGTATTTTTGTACAAAGGGCATCATTATATGAAAAGATTCCAAAATATTTAACTATTTTGGCTATTTCTCTCCAGTAAGTTGACAATATGAGAACTTAGGACTCCATGGTCCCCCTCATGAGATCCATGGACAAAGTCCCTGTGGATATCTGTGAGTTTTTAGCATATTCCTTGGTGAAAAATTAAGTTCCAGGATAGTATACTTCAAATATGAAAACTTATGACCCTCCCGGAAGCTCTGAGGTTTTAGCATATCTCTTTGTGAAAAGTTAGGTCTCATGAACTTCCCAGAACAGAAAGGTAAATGCGAAATTATCAATGCAGGGAATAGACAGAGACATACATGCATTTTTTAGGTCACATAAGCTGAGTGGAGGGGGGGGGGGGCTGGGGAGACCCCGGCCGCTTACTTAAAATCATTTGTGAAAATAGTCATTGTGGATCCCAACAAGCACGGTCCCTTCTAGGACTCTAAATTGCAAGAACTGAATCAGGTCCAGTTAAAGGCCCTGTCGTTCAGTATTAAACCTTACATCAACTTGATATCTTATGATGCCATCTTACGATGCATGGATAAGTGATGAGTAACAACCAATTAAGAAAACTTTCAGTAAAGATCGCCCACTTGGGTACCAACTCAAGCCTAAGAAAATGTGCCTTAATGCAGCCTAGTACATTTTAGTTTGGTACCCCTCTTGAGACGCTTAAGTGCATGGCCCAAGTTTTCCGTAATCATCTGATCTTTAGTATTTATGTTTGGTTTAGTATTTATCTGAGGTCTCTTTATGACCAGGAGGTCACTTGAACAGGTTATAGTAATCTTCGGTACATAAATACAATTAATTTGTGTTAAAACTGCTTACACAACATTTAAAGACAGCAAAACTAGCTATCAACCCCATTCGTTTCCTGGCCAAGTAGTGCATACCCCAACCCACCCCAAAAAAACCGCCTTAAGTCATAATTTTTATTTCACTTTTAGCTCTTGACCAATGTGTGTAAAGGTAGACTTATGTAAACCAGAAAGCCAAAAGGCTTTGTGATTCCTTGCTACATGGTTATACTATAACAAACATGAATTATCCACATGACAAGTATAAGATCAACTGCAGTTATTGTTCTTGATACACCACAAGCCTTTAACCCAAAATGACCTTTATTTTGGTGACCTGAAATGACGGTGACATTTGACGTCCACCAAAAGCAATAGGGATCACCTACCCAGTATGGCCAACCCACACATCAAGTATGACATCAGTCAACATTACCCTTCTGGAGTTACTGTGTTAGCAAGGGTTGACCTCGGGTGACCTCAAACGACCTTTGACCTCCACCACAAACAAAAGAAGTCTTCTACTTAGTATATCTACACATCAAGTAAGACATCAGTCAAGGTTAGACTCCTGGAGATATTGTGTTTACACATTTTTACAGTTTGACCTCTGGTGACCTCAAATGACCCTTGACCTCAATCAAAACAATAGAGATCTTCTGCTCATTATTACCAACCCACACACCAAGTATTACATCAGTCATGGTTACTTCTCTGGAGATATTGTGTTTTCAAGTTTTTAGTTTGACCTCTGGTGACCTCAAATGACCTTTGCCCCTCACCAAAGATGATAGGGATCATCTAATTAGTATGACCAAGCAACACACTAAGTATGACATCAGTCACAGTTACCCTCTTCAAGATAATGTGTTTACAAGGTTTTCACAGTTTGACCTTTGGTGACCTCACATGACCTTTGACTTCCACCAAAATCAAAAGGAGTATTCTACTGACTATAAACAATCCACACACTAAGTATGACATCAGTCACAGTTACCCTTCTGGAGACACTGTGTATAAAAGGTTTTCACAATTTGATCTCTGATGACCTCAAATGACCTTTGACCTTGACCAAAAACTAAAGGAATCATCTACGTAATATGAACAACCCACACACTAAGTATGACATCAGTCACAGTTACTCTTCTGGAGATATTGTGTTTACAAGGTTTTTACAGTTTGACCTCTGGTGACCTCAAATGACCTTTGATCTCCACAAAAAACAATATGGATCATCCACTCAATATGACCAACCCACACATCAAGTATGACACCAGTCACAGTTACTGTTCTGGAGACAGTGTTTAAAAGGTTTTTACAGTTTGACCTCTGGTGACCTCAAATGACATTTGACCTCCACCAAAAACAACCGGTCTCATCTGTTTAATATGAACAACCCATACACTTAGTTTGATATAAGTGACAGTTACCCTCCTGGAGATATAGTGTTTACAAGATTTTCACAGTTTGAGCTCTGGTGACCTCAAATGAACTTGAACTCGACCAAAAACAATAGAAATCATCTACTTACTATGAACAACCCACACACCAAGTATGACGTCAGTCAAAGTTACCGTTCTTGAGATATCATGTTTACAAGGTTTTCACATTTTGCCTTCTGGTGACGTCAAATGACCTCTGACCTCCACCAAAAACAATAGGGATCTTCTACTTACTATGACCAACCTACACAGCAAGTATGAGATCAGTCATAGTTACCCTTCTTGAGATATAGTGTTTACAAGAAGCGTCACACACACACACACATACACACGCACACAGACGACGTCAGGACTGCACAGATTCCTTTTGCCTGCAGCAAGGAAACAGTAAATCATAGATATGTCTATTTCCTTTGATCTTTTGTGATGAAAGCCAATTTGCGCACTACTAGGATCCCTCTTGGACAAGTAAATTGCATGGCCTAAGTCAGGCCCAGTCAATAGCCACTTTTGTTTAGTACTTATTTGATGTATGTAAGACCTCAGTTTATAAGCTTAAAATGTTCTCATGATAAGCAATAAATCACAGCCCCTTTGCAAGACTTTTAAAGATATACCAATCGGGCACGGACAGGACCAGAGTTGGGGCCAAATAGAGCAAAGGGTAACCAAAATCCAATTACCATCAGCATTCATTCAGTTTTATCTTCGTAGTTCTTTCGACTTATAATATTGGTAAATATATGAAGTCAATGTATAAAATGAAAATAACCATGTTGAGCCATGTTTTGGTCCCAAATGGGTTCTAAATAGAAATAATCCACCACATCTTCAGTTATAGCCAATCAAAAGCAAATGCATTTGATACTTTTATTTTGCACTTACTATCTCTCTTATATCTAGAAAAACACCTTCCACTTTAAATGAGTTTGAAGATATTTTTTCATTCATGTCCAACTGGGTCCCATAAGGCTCCTTATAAACTCCTACCTTTAGCCGAACTCCAATTAAACCAACAACCAGCAAAGGTAAAGCCCAGTTGGGGCCCAATGGGGCTTGTTTTCTATGATGGTACTTTTAGGTGTCCAATCAAAGCTTCCATACATCGTACTTTGTTTTCGATCTTACAGTTCTCAGTTTTTCTTCTTAAAATGTTGCCATGTTCTATCTTAAATTTCTAAAGTTTTTTTGGGTAATTAGTAATGTTTTTTACACCTGTTCATTCGTTTCTGGTATAGTTTTCTTTCTGCTTTATATCTGCATAATTGTAAAGAGGATCTCAGGTGAGATTTGCCAGGATTAACCCAATGACCCTCTTGAAACTAGGTTAAAAATAAAAGCATTCTTCTTTACCAGGATTTCATATAGCCTAGTAAATCCCCTAGCTAAATGCATGTATACACAGCTGCTTCTTGCACTATGTTCATGTGAAACAAAACACGGCAGCAAGATTATCTAACAACTGTCCTCCAAGACTAACACACTCCCCCAATGCATAATGGAATAATCAGATTTCTGTGTACCGGTATTTGATTAGTTTACGTCCATTTCTCGACGCATTGAAAGCAATACGAATTATGTCCAACGCGGCTTGCCATACACACGCTATCACCATCGCATAGACTCCTTGCCTGCCTTTGGTTAGGGAATTCACAAGAGAGAAATCCCTGCAATGGCTACTTGCCAAGTGGATGTGACTGTTACAACACCAACAGAAGTGTTCAAAGTGAATTATAGTACAAACTGATCAATACATTCCACCATCAGAAACCTGACTGTGATACAACTCACTTAGCTCCATCTTAACAGCACAGTTATATAAAATATAATAACATGAGTATTCTGTGATCCAAACTTGGTGTCTTGAAGAAAAAGGATTGTTAAAATAGTTTATTACCAAACAATACAGACCAGAGCTAACTATGAATTACTAAGCTTGCAGGAGAAGAACCTGACTCATGAATGTCACTTTCATGCTCAAGAAAAAAAAACAAAACTGACAATTATACCTCACATTGAAGTGATACATGACCACCAAACCAAGTTTTCAAGATGGCACAGACTTAAAAGTACAGCAGCACGTGGTAAGGGTGAAAAAAGGAAAGCAGTGTTTCTACTCCTGGTGGCAATTCGGAGACATTGAGCAAGAAATCAAGCATGGTGCCTGGGGACCTGCTGTTAAGGGTGTATGGGAGATTTAGGGAATGTAAGGGCATATATGTGGTAAAAGTAAACAAAGTTTTCTTCACAAAACCCCATCTTATGTTACACTTGGCAACTTCAGGTCACTGAAATTTACCACAGAGTTACAGTACAGGTTTTTCTTTTTTTTTTGAAGGGGTGTTTTGTTTTTTTTCCCTAGAGTTGGTTGATAAAGAAAAAAGTTTTTTTCTTTACAAAAAAGTGGGGATAAGTACCCCTTCCCCAAATCCAGTCATTACATCACTGATTAAACAGTACTTTGACAGACAGTATGACAAAATGTTCGTGTATGGGCACTGATTACATGAGCTGTCACATTCTCAAATATAATGTGGCAAGGTAGTAACGTAAGACAAATTATTTCAGGGAATTATTTCTGGGTTCGTGGGAACTAGTACACACAAATATCAGATTCTACTGTAAATACGTAGCTCAAGATGTGGACAGTAACATTTTCGGCATGTGACCCACTACTGAGTCAAAATGACATTTGACCATCTGAAATAATTATAACAAATAACAATTTTCTTACTCTACCATGTGTACATGTTCAAGAGAAAAAAATAGATTTCGCTAATGAGTGATCTTGATTCCCCCCCTTAAAAAAAATGAACAAAAGGAACTTATACAGTGTCACTGGCATCCCTAAACCTTAAAGTGATTGCGTGTGTAGGCAAAAAGTAAAAACATTGAAATTTCATCTCCAAAAGTTTGGTAAGGGTTTTAATTACACCATTCAGACAATCTGGGAAATAAATAGGTTTCAGTTGGCTAATTTTGCCACATGATTTCAAATTCTTCCAACATAACGACAAAAAGTGTAGAATATGATAATGTAGTGGTTGACAGTTTTCATTCAAATCAACAGCGTGCGTTTTGAGCGAGCCAATGGGAAGTATACTAGCACTAAATATTCAGTTACAACTCAGGATCACTGACGCCGCGGGCAAGGTTGTGTGTTCATTTCATAGGTTATTAGTAAATACAGTGTTTCCTCTCACCAAATACTACAATTTCCGATACCTACCACGAAGGGACGACTTGAGTAGTATGTTTTTGATACACTAGTGAGACCTGTACTGTTGCATATTCATTATGTAGGCAGTTATAGTAAGAACTGTTAATTTTCTTGTATGATTTCTGTTTTTTACTGTTTTTATGCCAATCCCGCTGCTTTTTGAAGTAGTCACTGTCATTTTCCTTCATTGAAAGACATAATCCGTTGTTGTACAACCTCGCGTGTACATTTAAAAATAAAGAAAGAGTTAAGATCAAACATAATCTTATCTTTTTGGTTTTTCAGTACACATGCAATCACTTTAACAGAAAAGCTAAATCACCACCAGTTGCTGAATCAAACCATGACCTGCATGAAGGCCAACATGCAGTTAGCAAAGAGCCTAGTGCCCCCCCTCCATTGAGGGAAAAAGTCAGAACTTCTCTACATCGCAGTTGACCAACACACTTCAAGAGAAAAATGTGACAAGGATGAAATATGATTATTTGTGTTTTGTGAAGAAAGCTAGTAAGTTTAAAAAAAAGGCTGATTAAAACATATTAAATCAGATACTATAAATGACTAAACCAATGACAACTACTAAATGGCTTATAGGAGAAGTGGTACATCTACATCAGGGTTTTCACTGTTACACTCTCAAATATTTAAACAACTACAATAGAATGGCAAGGAAGCAGATGAGTAGGGACTCACATGACTGTTACAAGTTTCAGTTCTAGTTTATTTTGTTACACAGAACCAGATGTTTGATCATATATAACAACCAGAAAGCCAAAAGGCTTTGTGATTTCTTGCAACATGGTTATAATATATCAAACATGAATTACCCACATGACAAGAATGAGATAAACTACAATTATTGCACTTGAAACACCACATTAATGAGCCTTTTAACCCCAAATGACCTATTTGTGGTGTCCTCAGATGACATTTGACTTTCACCAAAAGCAATAGGGATCACCTACCCAGTATGGCCAACCCACATATCAAGTATGACATCAGTCATCATAACCCTTCTCGAGATGTGTTTGCAAGGTTTTCAGTTTGGCCTGGGGTGACCTCAAATGACCTTTGACCTCCACCAAAAGCAAAAGGATTCTTCCACTCAGTATATACAATCCACACATCAAGTATGACATCAGTCAAGGTAAGATTCCTGGAGATATTGTGTTTACAGTTTGATCTCGGGTGACCTCAAGTGACCTCTGACCTCGACCAAAAACAATAGAGATCATCTAGTCCATATGACCAACCTACACACGCAGTATGACATCAGTCACAGTTACCCTTCTGGAGATATTGTGTTTACAAGGTTTTTACAGTCTAACATCTGGTGACCTCACCTTTGACCTCAACAAAAACAATAGGGATCATCTACTCAATATGACCAACCCACACATTAAGTATGGCATCAGTCACAGTTACCCTTCTGAAGATACTGTGTTTACAAGGTTTTTACAGTTGGACCTCTGATGACCTCAAATGACATTTGACATTGACCAAAAACAATAGAGATCATCTACTCAATGTGACCAAGCCACACACCACGTATGACATCAGTCACAGTTACCGTTCTTGAGATATCATGTTTACAAGGTTTTCACAGTTTCATCTCTGGTGACCTCAAATGACCTCTGACCTCGACCAAAAACAATAGGGACCATCTACTTAATATGACCAACCCCTACACTAAGTATGACATCAGTCTCAGTTACCGTTCTTGAGATATCGTGTTTACAAGGTTTTTGCATTTTGACCTCTGGTGACCTCAAATGACCTTTGACCCCACCCAAAAACAATAGGGATCATTTACTAAGTGTGACCAACCCACACATCAAGTGTGACATCAGTCACAGTTACCCTTCTGGAGATATGGTGTTTACAAGGCTTTCACAGTTTGATCTCTGGCGACCTCAAATGACCTTTGACCTCAACCAAAAACAATAGAGATCATCTACTTAATATGATAAACCCATACACTAAGTATGACATCAGTCACAGTTACTGTCCTTGAGATATTGTGTTTACAAAGTTTCTGCATTTTGACATCTGGTGACCTCAAATGACCTTTGACCTCAACCAAAAACAATAGGGACAATCTACTCAGTGTGAACAACCCACATACTAAGTATGACATCAGTCACACTTACCCTTCTGGAGATATCGTGTTTACAAGGTTTTCACAGTTTGATCTCTGGTGACCTCAAATGACCTTTGACCTCAACCAAAAACAATAGGGATCATCTGCTTAATATTACCAACCCATACATCAAGTATGACATCAGTCAGAGGTACTGTTCTTGAGATATCGTGTTTACAAGGTTTTTGCATTTTGACCTCTGGTGCCCTCAAATAACCTTTGACCTCCACCAAAAACATTAGGGATCATCTACTCAGTATGACCAATCCACACACTAAGTATGAGATCAGTCATGGTTACACTTCTTGAGATATCATGTTTACAAGCAAGGCGTCACATACGCAAATACGCACACACACACGACATCACCATCGCATAGATTCCTTCTGAATTCGGCAAGGAATCAAAAATAATCCTTTCAAAACCATCTTTAGGATCAAGGACATTTCCCAAGTTAGTTTAATACATAACGGAAACAGAATACATCCCTAACTAACAGATTTATTCAAGAATGGCTTCCAAAACATATTTCATTAATTATCCAATATCCTAAAGATTCCAAGGTCATGCAGAATCAACCAAGACAGAACAAACCTTCAGTACAAAAGAAGTTTTAATATGACACTACTAGTCACTCCCCATCATATTTAAGAGCACGTTGAAAATATGTTCATTTAACAGAAAAAAATAGAAATTTAATAAAAAGGAAGGTGCCTGCTTGCTTTGAAAAGTAAAAGTTATTCACTGATGATTTAAAATATCATGTGGCATTTGCTGTAATTGCATCATAACAAATGTCTTGGGTTGAAATAACTCATGATTTCACCCATCCCTGACACAGCAATTTTGATAATCATTGTCGCTAATTTCACTCCAAAAACCAACTTCAAGTCAACTTCACTAGACATGTAGAAAACTGTTCATTACAGCCAGTCTCTTAAACATGCAGTAACAAAGCAACTGTCTGCTTCTTGCTCTTCTGGCAGTTTATTTTACCTTCCATCCCCCAAGGATACCCAGGTGTCCCCTTACCATATAAATAAAGATATAAAGAAGATAAATAAACAAACTCATTTTAATGAAAGTTACTTCAAAACTGAAATACCACCAACCACATACTCTTCAAGTGTAAAAAGAAAAATACATTTGCCATCTTATACAGTAGTTACGCATGCACACTGAGGTTTGACATGGCACAAAAATAGGAAAAAGAAGGAAAAGGAGAGAAAGGAAAATTAGAACACCTGATCGATGAAATGTGTACAGCAAACGTTGGTAGGAACCCCTTCAGACTTATGCAAGCTCAAGGCTGTTTTGAAATCGCTCTCTGGATTAGTTATTAGAATTTAGAACAAAATGTCAATCAGATTTAAGAAATAGTATCGTAAGAGTCCTAGATATCTATCGATTTTCCCCTAATGTTTCAACAAAAGGAGAGATTTATCTAGCAGGCTTGTCTAGATTCAGTGGTTTAGCATGACTTGTTCGAATTTCAGTTGATCTACATTTACCAAGTGAGATGTAATCAACGATTTCACATGCCCAACGGAGAAATTGTCGATCTGGATTTCAACATGACATCAAGTCGCCTCTTTCGCTTCCGTTTAATTTGCAAAGAAATCTAATCGCCTGGTGTTAACTTCCAAAGCCAGTGATGATAAGACCGATATATTCAATGCACCTTCGACGTTTTTCTGTGCGTAATATATATATATTTAATAATTTAGTGATAGTCACTGATCCTAAGCCACTACCAAGGTTTCGTGCTACTGCACTCTTCAGATGGCTGTGTCTGTCTGAATATTCTACATGTGAGTTGTACTTGTGTATCAAAGTTCAAGTTGCTCACTGGCTGTAAATTTAGTCTTTTAACTTATTGTGTCTGCATGAGGCGATCAGCTCTGTGCGTAGGTTAAGGAGGTTTTGTGTTTTTTTCATTGTGATGATAAACAGCTTTTCACTTGTGCATAAAGCACAGCTATAGCCATTCCGTGTTTTCTTTGTGGGGCACTTTGTCAGAATTGACCATTTCATCATGTAGGTTGCGCCTTTTCTTTTTAACTTCCAGATGTGCTTTGAGAGTTCTGTTTCCTTTTCGTGCTTTTCATGTCGGAAAGATTTGAGATGATTGGCGTATCTCGATTTGAAAGGTCCTCCGGTCATGCCTATATAGGTTTTTGTTTCGCCGTTGGAGTCTGCCTTGTGTATGATGGATTTGCTCATGCATTGTCCGTTCACTGGGCAATTGTTCTTGTCTAGATAGTTGCATAACTATAACTTGGAGTTATGCCCTTGGATTGTCTTCTTTGCATTGGGCATGCATGAGTAGCTGACCTTGACATTGTTTTTGTCGAAGAGTTTGTGGAATGGGTGACGGGCGTGGAAATGTTTCGCTATTAGGTCAAGGAACTTCACCCCCACATTGGCTTTTACGTTGGTACTGTATGGGGGGTTGAACCAGATAATTTTCCTCTTTCGATTCCTGTTTGTACCGGTGTTGTCTGTGTTTGGTCCTTGTGGTGTATACTTGAGTTCGCAAAATACACAAATGCAACTCACATGTAGAATATTCAGACAGACATAGCCATCTGATGAGTGCAGTAGCACGAAACCTTGGTAGTGGCTTAGGATCAGTGACTACATCACTATTAAAAATTATTAAATTAATATTGCTCTGCAAACTTGTATCGAGCACTCTTACCTCACTTTTACGCATTATATGCACCCATTGGGGCGTCAAATTGTTTGCGGGCACATATTATATTCAGTATGTTGCTTCATCATGTTTACTACTATATAAAGTACATATATATGACCACAAAAATGACCACAAATGACCTTTGATGACGATAGGATTCAATAAGATACACCTAAACACTAAATGTGAGATCTGAACAAGCTTTATTCTTGAAATATTATGTGGTTCACTGACTTAATAAATATGTCCAAGCTTCCCTTCTTGAGATATTATGTTTACAACATTTTAACATTTTGTTGGCAAGGTTATCACAATTTGACCCCTCATATGACCTTCCACCTGCACCAAAAATGATACTTTAGTTGTACTGAATGAGATACACCTACATGCTAGATATGAGATCTATACCAGCTTTCCTTCCTCAAATGTTAACAAGATTTCACAATCTGATTTCTGTTGACCACAAATGACCTTTGACCTCCACTAATATCTGTAAGGATGTTGCACTCAATGCAATGCACCAAAATAAAATATAAGGTCTGTCCAAGCATCCCTTCTTATGGCCCTCTTGAGACATTGTGTTTATAGGGTTCTAACAATTTGACCCTGTTGACCTCATATCCACCTTTGACCTTCACCAAAGTCGTGTACTTAATGTGGTTCACTTACATGATAAATATTTTTTCAACCTTCCCTTCTTGAGATCCCCCAAAACTTACTGGTTTGGGAATTCACTAGCGATGTACTCACCTCATATAACCTATGCATTACCTGTATTGACCATGGTCTAGCATCTGGCAATTTTGTGTGTGTGTGTGTATGTGTATCTGGCCACCGCCCTTCCGTAATTCCCAGGCTGAAAAAGCCTAGGATGACAGCAAAGTGCCAATCGGGAGGTAGAGGAGGAGAGAGGGATTAAACCCAAAACGGTGCCTACCTTACTCCACCTAGACGAAGATCGACCATCGGTGTCGGAAAAAACGGCGTCCCCGAAGATTTGCCCCAGGTGAAGCGCCCTAGCCGCATTTGGCGTGCGCAAAGGTGCGTGTAAAATGGGCACGCTGCGTGCCTAACCCCTCTCGCGACCACAACTACCGAATCCTGAAGCAGGGAGGCGGGCGGGTTGTTATATGAGGTGAGTACGTTGCTAGCGAATTCCCAAATCAGTAAGTTTTGGGGAATTCACAGAGCGTACTCCCTCACCTCATATAACCTATGCATTTGTTGACACGGGTGTTGGAGGCGGGCAGGTTCGACGGCTGTGGTTGCGGCGCTGAGATAGGCCGGAGGACGGCCCTGGCGAAGGCCTCGTCAGCCATCAGAGTGTTTGTGAAATAGCATGAAACAAACGAGGACGGTGTTTTCATGCGGCCACGGCCAGGATGTCCTCTAAGGGCACGTGACGGAACCACACGGTGGAAGTGGCATGCCCGCGTATGTCGTGTGCCAGGACGCCTTCGGTTGGGCTGACGTGAGGCCGGACTAACGAGACTATCCAGCGCCAGATGGTCTCATTGGAGGCCGGCGTGAACAGGCACCGCAGGAGTATGAAGAGCCAGTCCTAAGTGCGAATGTTCTTGGTGCGCTGGATACACAATTTGAGGGCACGGACCGGGCAACGCAGCCTGTCGTCTGCGACTGAGGAGGCATTGCTAGGTTTTGGGAGCTTGATTTCCCCCGGAGTAAACGAGAGCGTTTGATTCTTGGCCAGGAATTGTGGGTCTGGTAGGAGGCGGACCCCGGAGGGATCGAAACGTTGGAAGCCAGCAAGGAGTGTAAGTGCGTGAAGCGAGGCTCGGCGCAGGGCCGAGGCTGTGGCCACGAGGAATAGGGTCTTATACATCAGGAGGTCCAGCGGAGCGTTGTGTAGCAGCTTGAATGGAGTTTTGGCAAGCTTATCGAGAACCGCATTGATGGACCAGGACAGCAGTAAGCGCCGCGATGGGGGGCGTTGATGGAACATGCCCCACTGAAGCTGGCGCAGGGCCGCGTTGGTACCTACTGTGGACCTGTCTGGGAACCCACAGTGGACCGCCGCCACTGCCGACCGGTAGTTCCTGATTGTGTTGATTTGCTTCCCTTCTCTAAAGAGGGCACAGAAGACGCTGGCCAAGTCTGGGGTGGACATCTCCACGGGATCGAGAGAGTGTTCACCCGCCTACATGTAGTAGCGCTCCAGACGGGAATCGTAAGTTCGAAGCTTCGCAGGATGCCTGGCTGCCGCGGCAATGTTTGCAGCCTCTGCTGAAAAGCCCGCTGCTTGGAGAGATGACCTGACAGAGGCCATGCAGCCAACCGGAGGGTTGCTAGGTCCGGGTGGCTTAGCACCCCGTTCCGCTGGGTCAGTAGGTCCGGGACCGGCGGGAAGAGGAATGGTAGGTCGCACAGGAGCTGAAGGAGTAAGGGGAACCACGGTTGGTTTGGCCAGCACGGTGCCTCAAGGACATAGTTTCAAGGACATTGATGTGCTAGGCCGACTCCTCCTGTGTCCACACCCCCGCCGCTACCTGGTCGTTCCAGGTCGCGCCCCATCCCGTTAGCGACGCGTCGGTTGTTAGGGTCGTGAGTGGAGCGTTGCTGCGAAATGGCCTGCCCGCCATGAGCTTGTCCCCGTGCGCCCACCAATGGAGGAATGGATGCAAATTCGCCGGTAGGGGAATCATTGTAGACGGGTCCGGGTCCAGCATGGGGGCGTACGAGAGGAAGTGGTGCTGGAGAGGCCGCATGTGAAGTCGGCAGAGGCCCAAGAGGTCCACAAGGCTCGACATCCTGCCCAACAACTGCTGCCATAGCAGGGCAGGGGACTGTCGAGCCGAAAGCAGTTTGGTTGCCCCCGCCCGAAGGTCGGAGACCCGTTTCTCCGTTGGGAATGCCATCCCGGAGGAGATGTCGAGGCGTGCCCCTAGGTATACGATGGATTGAGAGGGTGTAAGGGCTGATTTCTCCTCATTGACGATCCAGCCCAGATCGTGCAAGGAGTTGAGGACTAGCATGGTGTTGGCACATGCGTCCTCTCCCGAAGATCCTAGAATGAGCCAGTCTTTGAGGTACACAAAGACTGACGCTGGCCCGACGCAGGAAGGCCAGAACTGTGCGAATTACCCGAGTGAAGACTCGAGGTGCGATGGAGAGACCAAATGGCAAGGCTACGAAATGATAATTGACGCCGTGATATCGAAACACAAGGAAGTGCCTCGACGCTGGATGTATTGGGATGTGTAAGTAGGCGTCCTTGAAATCTATAGACATGGCCCACATACCCTTGCTTAGGAGGGGGAGGATGGTTGCTAGGGTCTTCATCCGGAACCCCTGCCGCCGCACGTATCGCTTCAATGGATGCAAAGGCAGCATGAAACTTTGCTGGCAGACCAAAAGGCTGGCAATTACGGAAGGGCGGTGGCCAGATCCACACACACACACATAGAGTACACATACACACAAAATTGCCAGATGCTAGACCATGGTCAATACCGTAATGCATAGGTTATATGAGGTGAGGGAGTATGCGCTGTGAATATTGTGTTTATAACATTTTCACATTTTGATCTCTATTAACATCAAATATCAGATCTGTCCAAGCTTCCCTTTTTGCGATTTTGTGGTTACAAGTTAGGCATTACCAACACACACACACAAACATACACCACCGCGTGATCAGAGAGGTTACAATTATAATCGAAACCAAAAGTAAGGTAAATCAGTACAGGAGAAACAAATATGCAGTTGTTACAGATAATAAATGTTTGGGAAAGTACAACTGTAGTTAATGGTTAGGCACTGTCCCTCACAGAACTACTGAAAACTGATCACTGGGAAAATGAAAGAAACAGTATTAAAATAGTGATGTGCCAGACTTTCACAGGGTACAACTCCTTAAAGTAATTACAATTAAAACCAGAAGGATAAGACTGTGTTTGATCTTAGCAGTTTCTTCATTTCTTCAAATGTTCATGCAAGTTTGTACACGGACAGACTACATCCAAAATGGCAGTAACAACTTTAGCAATGACATTGGCATAAAGGCAGGACGAAACGGAAATTATATTTGAAAAGTAATGGTTCTTTCTATAAGCACCCATATAATGAATATGCAATGGCACAAGGGCCCACTGGTGTATCAAAACACACAAGTCGTCGAAATGTCAGTCTCAGGAATTGTAGTTTCGGGTGAAAAAGGAAGCACTGTACTTAACAAATAACTTACAAACTGATCACATCATTGTGGCATCGGTGATCCTGAGTTGTTTTGACTAACTGAATATTCAATATCAGTATACTGGCTAGTTCAAAAGCACATGCTTGATTTGAAAACTGTCAACCACTACATTATTGCATTTCACACATGTTGTCAATATGTTACAAGAATTTGAAATCATATAGCAGAATTAACCACCTGGAAACCTATTTATTTTCCCAAATTGTTTCGAACAGTTCACTTAAAAGCCTTACCAAAGTTTTGGTCATGAAATTTCAATGTTTTTACTTTTTTCCTATGCATGCATTCACTTTAGATAAGTTGTTAAACTGAGCTTCTGTTTGGTCCGCTTTATCTGTGTTTTTATGTTGTTTCTTTTTTTTGCACACAATGTTGATATCGAGTAGGTAAATATAAAAGGTTTGAATTTGGGCCCTCCTAGTGAGCATGTAGTTTTGACTCAACATGTTTATTCTTGACCACTGCAGCTTTAGTAGATCAGTATAGACAGCATAAGGAAGGGCCAACGTATAATTCCACTGGCAGGGGGAAAACGAAAATAAACTTTCTCTCTTCTATCCAAAATATCAACTAGAGAACCAATGGTGTAGAAGCTCATACCTTCAACCAAGTGTCTGTGGGTTTTGTGACATCCTAGAACACACAAAATTACTCAACACCCTGTAGGTACCACTGATCGAGTAGCATTATGACAAACTATCAGCATTGTACAAGTTAATTTGCAGGAGGAGCAGCTTTTTGCAGAATTTCATAAAATGGGACACAGCACCCACATGGGACCTGAGACCAAAACTTCCACAAACCATCAACAGATCACTACCTAAGCATTATTGAAACAAGCTGTCAGTTCTGTTTAATATTAATTGGAGAAGAGTGTTAAGCTTTTGCACTATTTCACAAGAGGAACCAAGGGCCCATTTTGGGTCTTAGGTCCAACAATCTTCAACACCCTAAAAAATCACTAACAGAGTGTCATTATGACAAATCAACATTGCACATTCTACAAGAAAGAAAATCAATTTACAGAATTTAAAAAAATGGGCCACAGGGCCCACATGGAATCACAAACTAAAAATTCCTGTACACCCTGAACATATCACTAACACAGTTTCATTTTGACAGACCATTAAAGATGCACAAGAGCATTTGTAGAAGGATTTTGAAAAAAATTCATACCATGGGCCATTGAGCCTACATGTGACGATGGACTAACTTCTACAAACAGATCATCAACCAAAGCATCATCATTACATTTTTTCCACTCTGATTTGCTCTAACTGGAGAAGAGGTTAATCATTTTGCACTTTTTTTTCAACAAATGAACCTTAGCATCCTTCTTGGTATTTGGACCCCAAACACCTGGACACACTGAGGGTACTACAAATGGACTATCGTAATGACAAACCATCAACATTGTACAGGAGAATCTGCAAGAAAAGGATCTTGCAGAATTTCATAAAATGAGCCAAAGGGTCCACGTGGAAGCTTGGACCCCAAAATTCATGAACACCCTGAGGGTACCACTATTGAGGTATCATTACAGTATTAAAATCCCATCAACATGGTACACCCTGAACACCCTGAAAGCATTACTAATGAAGGATCATTATGACAAAGCATCAACATTGTACATGAGAATATGTAGGAGGAGGAGCAGCATTGGCCAAAGAGCCCACATGAGACCTTAATTGGACCAAAAACCCTTGCTCAAATGGTCCACCACCCAAGGAAGATTGTGTCTAAGTTTTAAAAAAAAATCCATGAAAGCATGCAGGAAAAGAAGCATTTCAAACAATTGAGGACAGAGAGACAGACTAACAGACAGACTAACAGACAGATAAACAGGCAGATAAACAGACAGATAAACAGACAGATAAACAGACAGATAAACAGACAGACAGAGAGACAGATAGACAGAAAGACAGATAGACAGATAGACAGATAGACAGATAGACAGATAGATAGATAGATAGATAGATAGATAGATAGGTAGATAGATAGATAGATAGATAGACAGATAGATAGATAAACAGATAGATAGATAGACCGCCTATGGCAAAACTGTAAGCACTAAGTTTACACAAAGCTTCTTCAGAAAATGACTGGTGCTTTAGTTTTACCTGAGGGGAATTCTGTATGTAGTTGTACTTTTTTTCTTCCCTTAATTTTTATTGTCCAAAACAAACACATGTTGTTATGATTGTAACACAACTGTTTGATTTTGATCCGTACATCTTTCTACCTCTCTCTCGACCCACCTCTCGCACACTGTGTTTTAAGGGAGAAACAAGATATGGAAAAAAAAGAAAGACAACCCTGATTTAATGCAATTGAAATCATAGGCAAAATTGACTCAGAAAGTTAACAATATTGAAATGTTATCTTCAAAATGATGAAGATTAGAGCTCCCAAGGCAGAACCTTGAGTGAGCTATCGCTATTGCAGGATACGAAATGATTAGTGTCCTTCCTTCATATTGACAACCAAGTTACAAAATTTGAGCAACATCTTTTTCCCTATTTTTTTATGCAATTCTTGTCTTCTTTTTTTTCCTGGCTAGTTTACAGCAAATGATTAGATCGAGTCATCCTATTGAAATAGCCTTTGGTATGCAATCTCCACATTGGTCGATTAAACTATGTTGATTGGGTTTCTTTGAAGGAAAAGGAAACACGAAAAATCAAAGGTTTCAAATTTTGTCGCTCACCAAAATGTAGCCCCTAAACAATATCTGATTCTTTGTAAAGACAGCAACACTATCTGGCTCCGTCTAGTCCTGCATTACAGCTCTCATGCTCATTCTCATATGGTGATAGAGCCTTGAGTGTTGCTCCATTACAAACTTTGTATAATTTGTTGGGGCCACCATTTAGCCTTACATTCCTCTGAGAATGGGAGATATAGGAAATGGTCATCTGTGTGTATATTACATACATATCCATATACATCTATGTATGCGGGAAGTTTGGAGAGGGAGGAAAACAACAGAGTGGGCTTGTCAATGTAATGAGCCTACTTTAAAGTGGTGGTGATCAAGATTTTGAACTCTAAATTTAAAACTTAAAATTACAGTATTTCTTGACCATTGAATGGCCAATCATAAAAATATATACATGTATACATTTAAATGCAGCGAGTTTGGACACAGTAAAACAGCAGAGCAAAACTATAAAGGCTCGTCTGTTAGCTAAATGGGTAAATTGGAAATTAGGGTTTGGGGCTCTGACTTCCTGTGTTAAAAAAAAAAGGAAATCTTGCAAGCATATGTTTGTTGTCAGAGTTTAAATGATTAAATGCCTGCATATTACACACCGACTTAGTACCATGCTCACTGCAAATGTGCTAGTAGTTAATCTGGCGGCCATATGTTTTTTGCAGAACTGATATTGCATAGGATGCTGCATAAAGCTTCATAGCCTTTTTTCACCTTCTAGAAGATCATCAGCGACATATACATCCCATAAGTTAAATAAAACGGCATTATTTTTTACACCCCGTCTGTCTTGCATACAATGTCTCTTTTGAAGATTGAATGTGGTGTTTCTTAACAGCTATATTTAAAGCCTATAGAAGAAGAGATGGCCACTTCTGACTTGGCATGATGCTACAGGATGCTTGTTTTACTACTCTCTAAACTTAACAGTTCAGGCAAATAGTGAAAAGATTGTGCACTTTGGCAGTGAAAAGCGTGGAAGTTGGCACAAATTGAGCTCTCTGCCTTCTTATTAATTTAAATTCTCATAAGACGCAAACTCAATTTCGACTCCTAAATCAAAGATGGCCGCCAAATTAACCAGAATGCAGAAATGCATTGTGGTTTCGATGATCTGATCCCTTTGATGAAAATGTGATACATCAGTTAACATAATTTCAAACCAGAAAGCATTGTTGTTTCAATGATGCAATTGTGAGCATTATCTCAAACTAAGGTTGACAACCTAAGGTGTCACAATCTAAGGATGTGTCACACGCTTGTCTTGGTAATATTAGCCCAGTAATTAAATTCGTCACTAATTAACAACCACAATGCACACATCTGTTGACTTCAATTGATGACTGACAGGCATCATGTATACACACCTGCATGCTAAAGCAAGAAAGCCAAGAGGCTCAGTAACTCCTTGTCATTAATAGACCTGTGTTAATTATTCTCAGTTGCTCTGCATACTGTAGTACCCACATATTCCTTCATCTATACAATTGTAGTAACATAGTAATCTCTATGTAATTAACTCCTCACTGTAAAAAGTACAAGCACTTTTCCCTTCTTGGGATACCATGTGCACAAGGTACTATAACTGTGTCTTCTATTAACCTCTATTGAACTTTCTGTCTTGAGATTCCATTCGTACATGCTTTTCACAAATTGATCCTTTTTGACCCAAATGGTCTTCAATATAAGAATTTTTTGCACCCAATATTGTATACCATTACAACTTGCAGTACATAACAAAGTCTCATCAGTGCAAAATTACCTTGCTAAGACACTGTACGGTGTTTTCAAGGCTTTCACAAGTTGACACCTACCTGTTGACCTCAAATGACCTTTGACCTTAACCATCAATGACAGGATTCTAACACTAAATGTGGTACAGCTGCAGACCAAGTATCAGATCTGCCCAAGCTTCCCCTCTTGGGATATTGTGGTTACAAGGTTGTTACATATATAATGGAAAATAACGATTACCAACTATCTTTTTTTTCATAATTGGCCCGATTCTGATTATCGTTTGGACACTAGTTATTTGAGGTTTCTGCTCAATGGAGCATTTGCTAATTCATTATTTCTAGATTGTAAGCAGGATGAATGCCAAACACTGGAGGGAACAGATCAGGTGACAAGTCTGACATCTGACCATTCCCCAAACTGGCTTTTTATGTTAAGAGGTATCTACTGGGAATGTTTTAGAAGAACAATCACTGCATGGAATGTTAAATATCATATATATTCAATCTTCCTAAGTTCAGATATCATGTTTACAATGTTGTTAAAATTTGCCAGTACTGATCTTGAATGATCTTTGACCTCCACCAAAGGGAATACAAGTTTGTACTCAACATAGTGCATCTACAAGCCACATATGAAATCTGTACAAGTTTCACCTCTTGAGATATTGTGTTTACAAGGATTTTCACAACTTGACGCCTGTTGACCTCAAATGACCTTGGACCTCCACCAAAGATGACAGGGTTCTTCTAATCAATGCTAGACACCTACTTATAAAGTATGATATCTGTCCAAGTTTCTCTTCTTGAGAAAAAGGTGTTTACAAGGTTTTCACAATTTGACCCAAGTTGACTTCAAAGGAACTATGACCTCCACCAAAAACAACAGTCATTGTACTCAATGTGTTACACGTACATACGAAGTATGGGATCTGTCCAAGCTTCACATCTTGAGAATTGTGTTTGCAAGGTTTTCACAATTTGACCATGTTGTATGACCTTAAATGACATTTGACCTCCACCAAAAACAATATGGTTCTTGTATTCGATGTGGTACACCTACATTACAACTATGAGATCTGTCCTAGCCTCCCTTCTTGAGATATTGCTTACAAGGTTTCACAATTTGAGCCCTGTTGACCCCAACTGATCTTTCATGTCCACCAAAAATGATAGATTTCTTCTACTCCATGTGATGCCCCTACATCCTAAATATGAGATCTGTCCAAGCTTCGCTTCTAGTGTTGTTGCATTTACAAAGTAGGTGTCTGATACACACATACACAGCCTCATGTCTGCGAAGGTTATAATTACAATCGAAACCATAAACTACAGACAGAAGATCATCAGGAAATATTTCCATTGAGAACTAAAACTCCTGTTATTTCATTGCGTATATACATTTTTGTTTTGTTTTTTTTCTCTTCACCTGGTAAAATTGATACAAAGCAGGATACTTTCAATAAGCTGGTATGTCTCTTTTCCACATTTAAAATGATATCACAATACTCTTTACCTGGTCAAGGATGGATCCCTGCAGACTACAATTTCATGTTAAGGTAATTTGCTCATATTCACTCCTCTCCAAAATTAATATCAACTTACAAAATATCAAAACAAGGATTGTTGATGATAAAAAGAGAACGTGGTTTATATGAAACTGGAAACCTTGAACTAAACAGAAAAGTTAAAAGGAAACATGATCTAATCCTATGAGCCAAGTGAATAATGGGTACAGGAATGCCCAAGATGGTCTATGAAATTCTTTCTCCCGTAAATATGAAACAGAACTCTGATTGAATGGAGTGGAGTAACCTTAGAAGAATGAAAGAAAGCTGATGATCATGTTTCCTTTTTTAATTCTGATTATGTTTTACATTGGGTCATTCTGTTGGTGTTGGCTTAAACTCAGACACATGGAGTTCATGGAGTATTTAAACCAGAGAGCCAAAAGGCATTGTGGTTTCCATGATTCCAGTATGAGTATTTTGAATCTGGAATATTGCATAAGGTGAGGATATGTTGACCACAAATGGTTTTTTTTTTTTTACCTATTGCAAAATTGATAGGTGTCTTGCACTCAACAATGTGCATCTGAAAATCAAATACAAGACCTTTCCAAGCTTCTCTTAATGTGTACAAGGTTTTCACAATTTGACCCCAGTTGACGCCAAATGACTGTTGGTCTTCGCAGAAAGCTACTTTTGCTCAGTAAGGCACAGGTACATACCCCATATCAGATCTGTTCATTCCTACCTTCTTGAGGTATCCTGTTCATATTTCACAATTTGACCACAAGTGACCTTTGATCTGTACCAAAAACAACAGGCTTTTTGAACTCAATAGGATACACTTACATGTCAAATAGGATATCTGCCCAGGCTTTGCTTCTTGAGATGTTATGTTTACACTAATTCCCCAAAACTCCCCGGTTTGGGAATTCGCTAGCGACGTACTCACCTCATATAACCTATGCCGTCAACCTGAGCTTTTTCAGCCTGGGAATTATGGAAGGGCAACCAGATACACACATGCACACACACAAAATTGCCAGATGCTAGACAATGGTCAATACGGTAATGCATAGGTTATATGAGGTGAGGGAGTATGCGCTGTGAATTGACAATTTGACCCCTGTTGATCCCAAATAACATTTGACATCCACAAAAACCATTAGACTTCTTGTACTTAGTAAGTTACACCTGCATATCACATATCAGACTTTGTCCAAACTTTCCGTCTTCAAATATGGAATATACAAGGTTTTCACAATTTGACCCCTGTTGACCCCAAATGGCCTTTCACATCCACAGAAAACAGCAGGGTTTTTACTTGATATAGCTCAGTCATATACTATGTATCATGACATAATATATGGTGTTAAGATCATTTTCAGATTTTCATCTCTGGTTACCTTTGATGACCTTTGACTTCCACAAAATAGACTAGGTACTTTCTTTTAATATGACCCACCCACACTCAGTATGAGAAGTATCCACCATTCCTATCTTGGGATATTGTGTAATACAAGTTTCAGTGTTTAACCTCTGGTGATCTCAGATGACCTTTGACCTCCACCAAAAACAATAGGGGTCATTCTTTTAATGTAACCAACCCACACACTATGTATGAGAGGTATCCATCATTCCTATCTTCAGATATTGTGTTAACAAGATTTTCAGTGTTTGACCTCTGGTAAAGGTCAGATGACATTTGATCTCAGTCAAAAGCAATGACGTTCTTCCTCTTGATATGAACAACTCACATAATGAGTATGAGAAGTATCCATCACTCCTACCTTGAGATATTGTGTTAACAAGATTTTCAGTGTTTAACCTCTGGTGACAATAGGGTTCTTCCATGTGATATGATTAACCAACGTACCAAGGATGAAAAGTATCCACCATTCCTACCTTGAGATATTGTGTTAACAAGTTTTAAAGTGTCTAACCTCTGGTGACCTTAGATGACTTTTGGCCTCCACCAAAAACTATAGAGTTCTTCCTCTTAGTATGGGACATCTATGTACCAAGTTTGAGTCCCAGTTTCCCTTCTTGAGATAGTGTGATAACAAGCTGGACGTCACAAACACACACACACGCAGATCATCATAGATACTGTAAATTGTTGACTAGATACCTGTATGCCGTTGTCTGGCTATTGCCTACTGTACTTTGAGTGACAAATCATCATGCACTCAAATCACAGTAGTGCCTTCTGTATCACGTTCAGCTGAGTCATGCTTTCAACACATATTTGACAGTATTTACTGTAAATACTGTCCATATTTTAATTTGTTTTGCAAGTTTTCAAAAGGAAATGTAGTCATAGTGGTAGGGCTGAATCAGGTATCCAGACTGTCCGGGTACATGACCGAACTTATGGGTAGCTGAAATTCAAAAGAGCAAATGGATACCCGACAATAAAATTAAAATATCCCTTAAGGTCTTAACTGCATGTTTCATAAGAAACAGCATTTTTCTGTTCATTCTGAGCTCTGAACAGTACACAATATGACAGTAGATACACAACAACAAATAGTATGGGCAAAGCAGGGCAAAAGCCCCTATAAGATGCCCTGCAATCTAGACCCAAAATAAAACACTAACCAAACTAATACCCACCAACAAAGCCCAGCAAAATCAGATTCTAAGTCACAAGATCAATGTTGCCCTTGAAGCAATTTACTGAGGTGGAATTTACAACCAATTCAGGCAAACTATTCCACTCATTGACTACTCTATGAGAGAAGGTTAACTTTCTCACATCAAGTCAAGATAAACATTTCACCAGCTTCTTACAATGGCCATGTACACAAGAATAAGCTTAAGACAAAGTTACCTCTAAGTAATACCAGATAGAAATTTGAAAATCTGCAGCATATCCCTTCTAATCCTTCTAAAGTCATGAGTGGTAAATCCCAGACATTAGAGCCTGCCATGATAAGGGAGATGATGTACATGGAGAATAAACCAAATGGCCCTCCTCTAAACCTACTCTAAAAGAAACATGTCCTTTTCATAATAAGGACTCCAAGCCTGCACAGCATAGTGAAGATGTGGCATACCCAACTGCTTAAACAGATTCAACACAATATCTTTACTGAAATTCCTCTTAATCATTGTAAGAACACTGTTCACCCTGGCAGCAGCACCTGCATGCTGTTTAGAAGGCTTCGAATCACTTGTAATGATAAAATCTAAGTCTTTTCCTGAAGTCACATTACTCAAAATACTACCAGCCCCAGTTTAATCATAACTCACATTTTAGTATAAAAGTAATGAAATTGCATTTGTCAGCATTAAAAGACATTTGCCAAGTCTGACCATTTAAATAACCTATCCAAGTCCCCTTGCAACAATGAAGCATCCTTGTCATAGTTTACTATCTCATAGAGCTTAGAGTCATCAGCAAATTTACTAATACTACATGTGAGAGAGCCATGAATATCATTAATGGAAATCTAGAAGAGAATTTGGGCCAAGGACAGAACCCTGAGGAACTCCACTTGTGCCATCTCTCCAAGAAAAGACTGACTATTGACAACCCTCTGAGATCTACCAAGTAGCCAAGAATTGATCCAATAAGAACACCTGCCCTGAATACCTAACTGAGGCAGTTTCACCATAAGTCTGCCTAATGGGTACTCTCTCAGATGCCTTTTGAAAATCAAGGTTGATGACATCAATGCAATGGCCAGAAGCAAGCGTCAAAAATACATCATCAAGAAAGCTCAGTAAATCATTAACACAAGACCTGTTAAGCAGGAAACCATGCTGAAACAAATTCAGTATTTAACTGTTATTGTAAGAGTATAAGTATGCTAAGTATCGTTGTTGCAAGTGTAACTATTTCTTTTTGTATTAAGCCAGCTGTGCGGTTGCAGCTGTATGTATGTATGTATGTATGTGTGTGTTATATCCGTTATTTTTATGTTGATTAGCTGAGTTGTCCTTGTAAATTGCAGAGCACTTAGATGTCATTCTGTTGTTTGATTTTAGTTGGAGCACATCATCAATACAAGCAATGCACGCAACCCATCGTGCCTCTTTCATTTTCTTGTTAATGTGTTACCACTCTGATAAGTTCGTCTAAGTTCTATTTCCTCCGCATATATGTATGGACAACGCCCTAATAGGCTTGCAAATCAGAATCCACCAGAAACCCCATCGAAAGGCCCCATGTTACATTATCTGCAACATACTTAAGCACATAATCCTTGACCACAGACTCCATGGCTCTACACACACAGGTTAAACCAGCAGGTCTTTAGTTGCTGCAATCTCAATTCTTAAACTAGAGCAGCGATGCTGCAATTGCTCAACCCTTCTGATGTTAGGAAATGTCCAGTTGACAATTAATTTGGAACACATCTATGGTCCTTACATCGTTCATACTGTACACAAACTCATGTTGGGCTGGCCAGCACATAAACACTGTTGACCTAGCAATTAACTTTCGCAGCTGGACCGTTTCAGCAGGGAGTTGCTATTTGACAAATAGCAAAGTTGGTTTCAGGGATAAATCTTAGCTATATAACACTGGGCACAGGGGACAGGGAAAGGGATCAGAAAGTAGACTTCTAGTACATGCCACCAGTTTGTGCAGGGCAGTGGCATAACCAGAGGGGGCTGTCAAATGTCTGATTGTCCTCTCCCACTACCCCCAATGAAACTGGTGAGTAAAAAAAATATTGGATGAAAACCACACCATGCATTTTTTAAAGAGGCTCATTGAGTTGTTTCCTGAAATTCACTAAATTTATCTACACCCGTCAAGTTTCCTTCACGTACAAGTGACAAATGGTCAAACTAAGAAGATCCCAATGTTTCACATACAATGGAACATTAACGAGTAAGTAATTAATGATTTAATTTGGTTTATGAAAATTTGTGACCACACACTTTTCATACTAGTACTACATTTACACGCACACAACCAGTGCAACTAACAGTCAAAAAAAAAAAAATTTGATAGTTTTCATAACTATTGGATGTGAAACTTGACTACTTATGCTAATTGTAAGTATTGTCATGTGTTTATATCCTTCAAAACCACCACAAACTTTATTGATGTCAACTCAATGAGTCCCTTTAAGTTAATGCTGCTAAGTCGTGTGGAGTCTAATATTGATTCCGTAAAAAACAAATTAATGAAAAGAAAAGAATCTAGTATGATGAAATATGTAGGCTTTTGTTGACAAATAAGAATGTTGCATCTCTACTTAGTGAACCCCCCTGTAAGTGCCTGAATACATTAATTTAAACTGAACTAAACTAGCACTATTGATGTTATTAAAAATTAATCAACAATTTCTTTTTGTGGCTTTCACTCACAACCCTTGCAGAGACTGACCTTTTGGAAGTGTAAATTTCTAAATGTGGTTTGTCAAAAATGAAGAATATTTGGCCACAATTCACAAGGTCTGGAAGGTTGGGAACTGCCAATTCCTGCACTATGAGAGGAACTTTTGGCAAAAATTTTAGTGGTATATGCTACACTACATTTAGAATGTGCCATAATCACTTGTCTCCCCCCCCCCCCTTAAATAAAAAGTCTGGTTATGCCACTGGTGCAGGGCCTTGACCAAGCCAAGACCAAACCTCAACTCCCTAACATTCTCTGATAACCATTCCAGCTAGACCAGGGAAACAAGTGGTGAAGAACAATAACCCCTCTGTATGCAATGTCCACACAACCAGCAAGGGGGGCTATGTAATAGATTCTTAAATTAGCTGTCAGGGAACTTTGCCATCATGGTACATTAGTTGTGTACACAGTGGACACTGGGTACTACAGGGAGTACAATGCCCAAGAATAACAGTCAAAACAAAGTAACTGAAAACTGTCTTACACAAGCTTTAGCTTGAGGCTATTCATTTAAGGTGATGAGCATGCCCCTCCAGATAAAGCTCACTTCAACTCACTACCACATAATATAACCACTCAAATCAAGGGAGTGAGACTTCAAAAGGATCTAAAGCACAAGGAAAAATGATCAAAATAGCCAAAAATTATGACTTCCCTTTGTCCTATCATATAGTTAGAAACAACTTGTATTGCCATCCCAATGTGGCACCTTCACTGCAAATTTCAGAAAAATCCACCAGTAACTGCAGAAGAAGTAGGCTTTTGAACAGGGAGACACACATTTTCTCCCCCTACAGTACCACATAAGCTCTACCCACACTCCGTGGGTTGAGCTAACTAGAAAGCCAAAAGGCTTAGTGATTCCTTGCCTCATGATATATATTGTAACAAACATGAATCGCCCACATGACAAGCATGAGATCCCACAAAGTTATCCTACTTGAGATACCATCTTAGTAAGGTCAAAACCTTTTGAAATCTTGTGACCCAAAATGACCTTTCACCTCCACTTAAAACAATAGGGATCACCTACCCTATATGGCCATCAACATGCTAAATATGAACAATTCACAAACTAAGTATAAGATCCCTCTTATTTATCACCCTTAAAATATCATGCATGCAAGGTTTTGACCTTTTGTCACCCCAAATATCCTTTGACCTACACAAACATGAGAAAACTCCCAAACGGATATGATGCTGCAGGGGAACAAATTATATTTTGTCGTGTCTAATAACTTGATAAAAAGGTAAACACGTTTATTTAATCAAAATTACAGCACTTTATTTTGTCGAGTTACAGCTATTGGTGGCAGCTTTTTCATATTTGATTTTTTGGCATGATGCCCTTCCCAATGGCTATGAGGTCCTTGAAAATTAGCAAAAACTGATATTCCTATTAAACAAGAATCTAGCATGACTTGCAATTTTGCCTTTAGTCTACTTAAAGACACAACACACAGTACAAGTTTCCCTGGTTTGATACACAGTAGTCATTTGTTTAAAGCTTACCTGAACAACTGTAAAGTGAAATAGGGTGTTTAGAATACACCAACATGGCATACAAAGAAATTTGCCTTAACCATTGTTAAACCATTCAGTCTCATCAATAAATATCTGTCAAAGCTTCATCTCCTCAAAACATTATGCATGTGATGAGTAACGGATGCATCATTTGAATTTTAAAAAGTTTGGGTGAACAAATTATTGTTGAGCAACAAATAGCTAAATTTCTGATCTGTAAGAATCTTATTCCTTGAAAATAAGGCTACTGTAATTCGTTATTTTGAATAATCTATCATTCTATGTTCACAAATAATGGTTTTAAAAATATGGTTGTTTTCTGTAAAACAAATGCCCTATTTCCCTTTAAGGGCTAAACAGAGACACTGTTTATACAGTAAATGGTTAAGTCCATTGTGCACCTGACTCAACAGACTGTATGATTTATTCTGGACATTGTGGTTTCTACTGGCAGTCAACTGTGACAAATTATGTCAGATAACAGTGACCAATTTGAACAGAGGGGTGTCAGTTACAATTTGATTCATTCAATTAAGCAATCACAGTTCATGCACGCTCAAGGGTATTTGATCCAAATGATCAGTAATTTAGTTCTTTTTAAAAAGCTAATAACCCGTGGTATATTTAATCAATTCCAATTTACAATTCATGCATGCTCACATGTCCTTATGAGGATAGTGGCAGGTTTGCCAAATAATAATCTTTGATACCAAATTTAATGTTGTCTTCATCTTTTCTTTATGGTTATCGAAGAGACTATGTCCTAAAAGAAGTTCTCAAATCAACAAGAGGATTCTACATTACAAGTATAAAATTCACTAGAAGGACCGTTCTTTAAATATTGTAGATTCAAGTTTTTCACATTTTGACCTCCCATGACCCCAAATGACCTTTCACCTCTGCCAAAAAAAATAAGGATCATCTACTAGATATGGGCAATCCACACGCTAATTATGAGATCTCTCACATTTACTGCTCTGGAGATATCGTGTTTACAAGCAATTTCAGGGTATTTACCTTTTGACCTCTGGTGACCCTTGTACTCAATAAGATACACCTACCCACTTCATATGACAATCTGCTCAAGCTTCTCTTCTTGAGATATCGTGTTTACATGGTTTTCACAATTTGACCCCTGTTGACCCCAAATGACCTTTGACCTCCACCAAAAACAATAGGGATCATCTACTCAATAAGGGCAACCTTCATGCCAAGTATGAGATCACTCAGAGTTACTCTTCTGGAGATATCGTGTTTACAAGCAATTTTCAAGGGATTTACCTTTTGACCTCTAGTGACCCCAAATGACCTTTGACCTCCACCAAAAACAATAGGGATCATCTACTCAATATGGGCAATCTACATGCCAAGTATGAGATCACTCAGAGTTACGCTTCTTGAGATATCGTGTTTACAAGCAGGCGTCACACACGCACATACACCCTTACACACACACACACACGCACACCCGCACCCTCACACACACACACACGACATCACCATCGCATAGATTCCTCTGCCTTCGGCAAGGAATCAAAAATAGGAGTAACGTTTAGCAACCCAACAGTCAGGAATGAAGCCAGAGTCTAGACATTTCTGCGAAATAATACACACAAGAACTGACAAAATTTTAGAACAGGGCCAGGGGACTTGCTAGCTTGCACCTGCAAACTAGTTCCTCAATGAAAAAAAAAAATCACCAGCAACCAAATTGAGCTGATGGAATCTCTACAAAAACCTACGTCAGAAGACCCCTTGTAAAGACATCAACACAATCATTCAACAAATTAGCCATATCCTGATGGTGACTAAGTAAAGTACCTCTGTTACCATGAAAAGGCCCAACATCCTCTTTGATTCTACTTAGACCTCTGAGCATGAAAAGATTTAGGATTTAACTTGACCGGACTAGCCAACTTCTTCTTGAAATTTGCTTTTATCTCTTTAACCAAATCCTTCACTAGGTGTTTCTGGCCCTTATAAATTGCAATATTGAAGATCTACTATTGGTGAAGTGATGCCAACATTTACACTTTTACCGAGAAGCTCGAAGAACCTACCTAGAAACCCACACTGTAATATGATTACGGAAGGCTTTCTTATGCAGAATACACAGCTTAATTAGTGATATTAATAACAATTATACAGAAAGCAATCTAGGCCTTGGCAAGACTTAGGAGAGACAAACAAGTGGAGCAATTTAGAGAAAGGTGCTCTTTTAGACTTTTACCTGCCTAAAATCAGCCTTACTAAATCCAGAACAATCTTATCAGTACAGTCAGAATTGCTACGATAACAAAGATCGAAGCTAATAAGGTCATGGTTATTAAACCTTACTTTACCAGAATTCACAAAATTCTTCACTATATTACCCTCAGTACTAAACACCAAAAGCAAGACAGTTAGCCTCGCATGTAGGGAAGAGAACATGCTCGGTCCAGAAACCATCCAACACTACCTTGAGGAAATCCCACCCACATGAACTACTCTGTCAATCAATATCAGGAAAATATAAATCCCTGAACACACCTGCCTGTTTCTTTAAATAAGCGTCTGTAAAATTATGGGGGTGTTCGAATCAAATTGGAGAGGCAGCAGCCTGATTTTGTGAAAAAAGGGAGGAAATTCTGTGTTTGACTTTTCAAAACCTGTGACTTTCTGTCATCAAAAAGCCAACATTCCAAGCAATTCTGTGTCGCTAAGGACCAAAAATCTACAGCGATGAAATCATGCTGTGTGACAAAATCTTTGTTGTGAACGATGCAGCAGATAGCATACCTTAGAGTGAAAAGGATTTCTGCATTGCAAAACTTTGATGGAAAAAAGTCATCGATATTGCCTTACAACTTAAATTCTCTACAAGAAGTCATAAATGTTGTGTCAGGAAATTCCACAGATTTCTGATGCTAAAATATGTTTAAGTGTCTCATGGAAACAAATAGGAAAGATCGTGTGAAGCCACCTGAAAATTAACAATAATTATATCCTAAGGTGGTGTGATATAGCCCAACCACATTGGCAGCCATGTATTTCATTGGATGTGAAATGAACCATCCAACTATTGTAAATAATAAAGTTCATGTTATTAAAAGAATTGTTTGAATGATAATTTATTGTTTATCAATCCTTATGGCATTTAATATTTAGATTCAATGTTTAAATTTGTATCTATGGCTTTGTTGAGGGTTGTGATAGTATTATTTGGGTAAACCTTCATAGCCGACGTACAGTATATAGTACTCATGTTTGTTTTCATTCACTCATGGCTAGGCCTAAATTCAAAACACTGTCTTGTTTTGATTACCCGTTATCTGTGTACAGTGTAATACGAGAGGGTACCCAGTTCCAAATTTTTGCTACTCTCAGACCTAATCAAAATTATCAATAACAATTTCAAGTAATTATTGATTGAGTGTAGCTGTCTCCTGTGGACAATTGGTAAAACTTGCCACAAACTGGTAATCCACATATCACATGATGTACAATAGAATGCATCAAGATAAAGCTGCAAGACAAATTACTGCTAACAGTGAAAGGCAGTCTTTTAACTGGTCCTTACGACAGACAAGGTAATGACAGCTGAATGTACGTCAGCTCTCCTCTCCTCCCTCCCAGTTGAACAGAATAACCTTTAAAATGTGTCCTGTGGTGTATTTGCCTGCACAATGGATGTGCAACAGCTGGATCCATTCCTAACACTGTTTGTTGTATGCACATTTGGAAATCGGTACTGTACATACCAACACCCACTCCGAAGGTTGGACATATATTTGATTTTTACTGAATCTGCACAGCTCCATTGTCAGAACAATATTCAATAATTGCTGCAATCGGTGGGTGGCAGCTCTCCTAATTAGTACACTATGCTTCTGTTTCATCATCTTAGAACTTAAGAGATTTACTACTTTCTTATTAAAACTCCAATTTCAAGCACTTATTAGTAAAATCCTTCGTTTTTATACCACATATTCATTCCATTATTAAAAGAAAAATATTAGACAGCTCCTAATGTTTCACGGCATGGCATATCTTCCGTGTTACCCAACCCTCTTCTTCAGCTACTTATTTCACCTGAGACGTGGATCCAAGTAACTCAAACCATCTAATTCTGAGATACACATTCTGATAAATTCAGAGCACTACAAAACATGTACACTCGTAATTAGGGAGGAACTTTATCCGCCGACCTACATCAGGTCCCATTCAATAAGTATCTCCGTTAAAAAAAAAAAGTCAAGACGAAATTTTGCAGCAAGATGTTTTCTCTACAAAACTCTGGGGATTTATCCTTGAATTGATGGTGTATTCAGCTGAGCCTACTTTTGTAATAATGGACTCCAATAATGGGCAAGCATTTTCTTCAGACTTGAAAATCACCCAATGAAATGTTTTGCAGTTCACCTCTACAAATATACCTCAAAAGGTAGCAGTTAGCTTTCACACTTATATCAATATTCTCATTCTTCTATACCTCACCTCCTCCTCCTCCTCAAAAAAAGAAAGACTTCAGAAGACAGATTTGACAGCAGAAGTAGGTCATTTGTCACCTTGACACCTGAGGCCCATCCTTGGTTTTTTCTTTACGATCCTCTCTTGGGTGCTTAATAAGACTGCTTGGGGCTTAAATTCTGTGCCATCAAGAAGCAGTTTCCATTAATGAACCTTATAACGGCATGCGATACCTTATGACACAAGTCAGAAGCAGCAGCGGTTGAAAAGAAAAACCCTCTTGCAACTGAATACACTTGCGTCATCCATCTGGCACTAGAGTAACATTTTATCTTCCTTCTCCACTCACATTTATTCCAGAAAATTCAACAATCTTAAAAGGGAGGAATCAAGAAGGATTCATTCCTCAGTAAAGATTATTGCTAATGAGTAGGAGAAACCTAAGATAGCCGAAAATTGCAATCAAATGAGGCACATGGTTTTAGGTGTCCTTATCGAAGCAATCTTGGCATGAGACAAGAAACTTGGTGTTAGAACAAGCTGCCACTTCCGCTTCGGGGAGAAAAAAAACTTCAACTGTTATTATAAACCTTGCCTCTGATGTTGCTGATCGCTGAATGTGGCAACATGACATTGAGAAAAACAATGTCTCCTATTCAGCAACTAGGTTGACAATAGCCATTATCAAGTGAACAGTTAATCACACATCCTTAACATCTGACATGTGTACACATTATTGACTAATGAACAACACTTTGAATTTTTGATATATATATATATATATATATATATATATATATATACACATATAGAACAAAGGTCATTATGTGATCTTTGACCGACACATACAAGAAAATAAACACTTCACAAAATTCTTCATCTGTCATCTGCTATATGATGTCATAAATTACATCACAAAGTAGTGTCTACATATAGCTATATCATTGCCAGTCCCTGTCCTAACTATTGGTAGCAACGTTGGCATGAGGGAATTGTTCCATGTAATCCTTTTCAGATGGTATTTACAAGTGTAAAATGGTTAGTTGGATTTAATTGGCTATATCATGCTAAAGTGAAAGGGTGTGCTCTACACCATACTCATCGCTCATGAACTGACTCTTTTTTACATTAGCATAAATTAAACTTGGCATGTTTTTTCCTTCTAAAACCTCCCTGTATGTATAGTCACTCAATAAAGAGGAGCATAGGATAATCAATGAAGAGTACCAAGTACTTATTGCTTCCAGTAATAGGAAATTACTTTTAAATTCACCTCAACACCTGGAGAAGTAGATAATGACACTTATCAAGAGTGTTAAAAAACTGAATGTCCTACATGGTGTAATACCTCAATATCAGTTCAATGCCTTCAGGTATAAACAACAATTAATAGAAACTGAAAGCCTTGTAAAGAACTAAATGTAATTCATTTCCTGTGTGTAAAATTAAATAAGCATGACACCTTTACTTTATCTGTATACCTGCATCAATGTTAAAGAAACAGACTGTAGGGCAACAGCAAGAGCAGTTTGAATGGCATGCACACTTAATATACTTTTCAAAAGACATCTGAAGGTTCAAGTGCTACGGTCTACAATGAGAGTCACTTATCTTTGCTTCATGTACAATCATTCAAAGAAAGAAAAAAACAAACCACGCATTTGATCTGCGGTAGATATATTGCTGTGCAGAATTTGGTGAATGTTTTTGTGTTCAGTGAAGTCAAGAGGTCTGAATTGCAAATTCAGTGTGTAAGGTGAAATGTTTAAGTGAAAAATTAAAGATTGACAACTATCGCATCCATCAACAAGAGAGTCAAAGGACTTTGTGATTCCTTGACAACATTCATGGAGAACACAGGACAACATGTACTTTACTAATGTTAAAATTCAAACGCCCTATCCATCTAGGGAGCATGCTAATACTCAGCTCTGTTGACCACTGTTTGTACTAAGCAGTTTCATATGTTTTTACAATTTGACCTCTGGTGACCTCAAATGACATCTGACCTCTACTAAAATCAATGGGAATTATCTACTCACTATGGCCTGCAACCCACACTAAGTATGAAATTTGTCAAGATTACACTCCTTGAGATATTGTGTTTAGAAGTTTTCACAGTTTGACCTCTGTTGACCTTCACCAGAAACAACTGGGATCATCTAATCACTACGATCAACCCAGACATTAAGTATGACATTAGTCAAGATTACCCTTCTTGAGATACTGTGTTTACAAGGTTTTCACATTTTGACCTCTGGTGACTTCAAATGACCTTTGACCTCTCTATGAAACATACTAGAAATCATCTACTTAAGACCAACCCACACATGAAGTATGACAGTTATCAAGGCTATCCTTCTTGAGATATAGTGTTTATATAGTGTTTACAAGGGTTTCACAATTTAACCTCTGGTGACTTCAAATGACCTTTGACCTCCACCAAAAACAATAGACATCATCTACTCAATATAACCAACCCACACGCTAAGTATGAGATTAGTCATGGTTACTCTTCTTGAGATATTGTGTTTACAGTTTTTTCTTTCACATTTTGACCTCTGTTGACCTCAAATGACCTTTGACTTCCACTAAAAGCAGTAGAAATCATCTACTTAATGCGACCAACCCATACACGAAGTACAGCATTAGTCAAGGCTATGTTGATTGACACATATAGTGTTTATATGTGTTTACAATGGTTTCACAATTTGACCTATGGTGACCTCAAATGACCACCAAAAACAATAGAGATCATCTACTTAATATGGCCAAACCACACACCATGTATGAAATTAATCACGATTACCCACCATGAGATATTGTGTTTTCAAGCAAGGCATCACATACAGACACACATACACAGCATCACCACTGCATAGATTCCTTTTGCTTTCAGCAAGGAATAAAAATGATCAGTGCATTGTAACTGCAAACAGGAAGAATTAAACTTGTAGGCAAGTACATCAAAGCCCATTGGGACAGTGGACATGTACGCTGCACCCCTGATTACAGATCAGCCCAGTAACACGTACGGCTTAGGCTACGAAATATATGCATCTAAAGTGAGAGTGATAAACTGTAACACAAGTACGCTTGGCCTACGTGTTATAATGGCACGCACGTACAACCATGTACATATGGCCCCGATAACGTACACAGAACACCACCACAGTGGAAGAAAACTCACATATGTGAAGTAATGCCTGCATTTTAATTAACCTACAAACTCATTTAAAACCGTAGTGGAGGTGGTGCTAATTAGCCTCATATACTCCTCCAGCGACAATTCTGGAGGCAAAGATACTCTTTCAAGTAGCAAAATCAACAGAAGGAACATCCCAATAGCACTAATATGTAGTTGGTACTGGTACGGTGGTATACATATGTGATATTAGTACAGTACATACAACAAGGCAACTTGTGCATTAGCTGACTGTCAGTACCAGTTTGAAGCAAGCATGAACAGATGAAAATTATAAAACAAAAAGAAGAAAAAAACACAACAGGCTGAATAAATCCAAGAATCGAAGCTATGGGCTTTGATTAATAACACAAAGGACGATCCTGCAAGGAAGAGGTTGCCACAATGAAGAAATCAATTTAAATCACTTAATACACAACTGTACATGTAGCCTACCAACATGAGAAACCCCAGAAAGCAAAACTGCAAATGGTTTTGACCAGGGACTAACCTTTTTGCTTTTTTGCTGCTGATCCCATGGCCAATGTTTTTATCGGACGATGTCAGATCCGATGTGGTGTTTTTGTTGCCAGTGATTTTAAAACCAACTAATCACATTTCTAGTACCCTTGAAACATGGCATACGCATGCACATTATGGAATTCTGCATATCTGCTGACTTCTCATCAATCACTTCAAGTATCAAATTACAATTTTACAACATTAATCCCACTCACTTCTTGGTTTGGGATTAACTAGTGATGTACTCACCTCATAAATCTATGCATTACCGTACTGACTATAATCTAGCATTTAGCAATAGTGTGTGTGTGTGTGTGTGTGTGTGTGTATCTGGCCATTGTCCTTCCGTAATTTCCAGACTGTAGGAGCCAAGGAGAGGAGCGAAGTGAGGCTTGAAGGGAGAAGAGTGGTGTAAGAGCAAGGAGAGAAGAAGAGGAAGTGCTCACCTAGCAAGACGATGACGAGCGAGGCTGGAACATCGTCCTCAACAGCCTCCTTGTCATCCTTTGCAAGGTAGGCCAGGACCAGCATGGTACGTCCTGCCAAACAAGCCTGATGAACCATGAGAACCCAAGATCACGTGAGACGAAGTGCTAATGGAAGGCTTGCGTGAGTCAGGAAAGTGGGGAGGTGGGTGAGCATTACATGAGGTGTGTACATCGGTAGTTAATTCCCAAACCAAGACTGTTTTGAGGAATTCACAGCGCATACTCCCTCACCTCATATGATCCATGCATTGCTGACACAAAGCAGCAGGTGGCAGTCTGGTACCTCGCGGCCTAAGAACAGCGCAGGCGCTTTTGGAGACCGGAGAGTTTGTGAGATAACATGACACAAAGGAAGATGGCATTTTCCACACTGCAGCAGTGGGATTGTCCTCCAGAGGACGTAGCATGTCCCTGCACATCGTGCACCCGAATTTTTTTCCGCAGGTGAGTGTGGGGACGGATTAGCGTTACTATCCAATGGGAAAAGGTCTCTTTTCACTGGTGTTTAAGGTCTGTGAGGCAAGATAAAGCATGCACTGGCTTTGTATGTGCAATATACCACATAATAGTATTTCACAAGGGAAGAACAACAGGGTTTGGTTCATCACCAGACTGAAATTGCAGCTCTGGAAGCAACCGCACTCCTTCCGGGTCAAATCAAGTGAACTCTGGCTAGAGAGTGAGTGCATGTAAAGTAGCATGACTGTGGCGACTAAGAACAAAGTCTTAAAGGTGAGCAGGTCCAGCAGAGTGTTATGTAGCCGCTCATAAGTTGGATAAGCTAGCTTGTCAAGAACCACCTTGATGGACCAGGAGAGGGCTAGAAGGTGCGCATAGGGCTGATGGAACATGCCCACAATGTGAAGTAGCGTTCCAAATGTGAATTGTAAGTTTTAACCATGGATGGATGCCTAGCTACAGCGGCAAGGTCTGCAACCTCTAACGAAAGTCCTGCTGCTTGCAAGGACGCCCTTACTGAGGCCAGGCAGCCAGTCGTAGGTTTGACAGGTCCAGGTGATGAAGCCTGCTGTTGTGTTGCGTGAGCTACATTGGAGATGGCGGGAACAAGACAGGCGAATCAACTAGAGGCTGCAGAAGCAGGAGGAACCACAGTTGGTTTGGCCAGCATGGAACTATGTGAAGGAGGTCTGCGGGAGTGTCCTGTAATCTCCATAGGACCTTGTGAAGGAGAGCGCATGGCGGGAACCCACAGATGGAGTGACCCGCCCATGGACAGGATAGCACATCCATTTTCCACGCCATGGGTGTCGAGTAACATGCTACCAAGGTGGGGAGATGCACATTGTCAGGCGACGTGGACATGTCCATGTGAGGCCTGCTGTAGAGCCAGAAGACGTGGTCTGCCCAGTGATGCGGCAGCATCCACCCACCAGTGTCGTGCGTGTCCCGCGAGAGAGTGTCTGCCACCACGTTCTGTTTCCCTACAAGGTGAGCCGCTAGAAGTGTGATCCTTGGGCTCTGGCAATGAAGGAGGAGGTCCCAGACCCAACGAAGCTGGGCAACCGACTTGATAACCCCTTGGTGGTTGATATACGCAACCGTGGTCAAGTTATCTGAGTGAACCATGATCACATGCCCTGCTAAGCCCGAGCTCCAGCATCTGATCGCTCATGAACCGCCTCTATTTCTAGGACATTGATTTGCAAGCTCACCTCAGGGGGGGAACAAGCACCTGACACTACATTGTCATTCCAAATTGCCCCCTGGCAGCCCGACTGTGACGTATCTGTAGTAATTGTTGCCTGTGGAGAATAGATCCGGAAAGGCCTGCCAGCTGTGAGCATGTCCCTGTTTGTCCACAATTCTAAAGGACGTAATCTTGGAGTAAGCGTGATCAGGGAGTTGGGTTCCAGAAATGGCGATGCCACATTTGCAATGAAATGGCGCTGCAGGGGGCACATGTGGAGCCGAAAAAGGCTCAGGAGGTCTACAAAACTCGTCATCCTCCCAAGAAGCTGGTGCCACAAGAGGGTTGGCCAGTGACTGGTGGATAGGACGTGCTGCGTGTTCGTGGGTAGGTTGGGGACCCGTCCGTCCGTAGAAAAAACCACCGGGAGGCGAAGGCCAGTCAAGCTCTGAGGGAAGGGATCATTCGGGCAGGCGTGAGTGACTATTTCTGCTCGTTCATGATCTACCCGAGGCTCTGGAGTGTGGAGAGAACCTGAGCTGTATTTAAGGACCCTAGTACTAGCCAATCGTTGAGGTACGCAAAAGCCACCATACTGCTGTGCTGAAAAAACGCCGGCACCACCCATGTCACCCAAGCGAACACGCAAGGTGAGGTCGAAAGGCTGAATGGAAGCGCGACGAACCGATAGTCGATGCCACAGTAATGGAAGGCCAGGTATCAATGGTAAAACTGGTGGATCAGCACATGGAGGTAAGCATGCTCCAAATCTATGGATGTCACCCACATCCCTTGGGATAACAGATGCATGATAATCGCCATGTTTTCCATGCAGTGGCTTGTTGAGCGGTTTCACGTGTATGATGGACTTCCATGTGCTGTTGTTTTTCAACTTTTAAGAAAAAGTCGACTGGAAAAGAAGGTTGTTCTCCATGAAGACCTGCATTATCGCTCTAGAACTTTGCTACTAGACCAAAAAGCTGGCAATTATGGGAGGATTGTGGGCCAGATACACACACACACACACACAATTGCCAGATGCTAGATCATAGTCAATACAGTAACACATAGGTTATATGAGGTGAGGGAGTATGTACTGTGAATTATATTAACTCTTCATCAAAACAATGGTTGCATGCAGCAAAGCAACTTGAAGCAAGGTGTATGTGGGAGTAGATTTGATGTGATTGTGGCACATGAAACCCAATAGGGGGGATTCTATTGAGTTAACCTTTTACTGGTCAACACTTTCAATGCTGAGGTAAGACAGGAGGTTCTAAATTTAATACCTACTGCCACAAAGCCCGGTAATTCCTACACCCTACCAAACGCACACACATTTAAAGTACTTGTCAATAAAGGACCATCTTTTAATGACGATCTCCAAGATCATGAGGTGTTTGAAGTCACATGTCAAAAAATATTCTTGTCCCAGGTAGACCAATTGTTTCTGGTAAAGGCACATTAACGGAATACATTTCTGCCTATGTTGACCAATTTTTACAACCTCTTTTCTCTACCATATACCCAGCTATCTTCAAGATAGTACCCATTATTTCAACAAACTTAATGCTATTCCCACTATAGGCAAAGGAGTCATTGTGGTCACCATGGACGTTTCTGTTTATATACAAATATCCCCCATGACAAGGGTATTCTGGCATGTGATCAGTTAATGGCAGCTAATGGCATCACTCATCATACAGAGATTTTACAATTAATCAAGTTTATCCTTGAGCATAACAACTTTGTCTTCAATGACCACTATTACCCGCAATGAGGACCAGGATCGCTCTTTCCTATGCTAATATTTTTATGCACTACCTGGAACAGGACATCCTTACAATGTCCCCTTACAAATCATTATTCTATGTACATTATATAGACGACATTTTTTATGCTACTGGATAAGGGTGAAAGAGAACTTGACAACTTCTCACTTGCCAAAGAATTTCATGATTCTATAAAGTTCACCACTTAAAGTTCTGCTTGTCAAATTCCCTTCCTCGACATACTTGTGATGAGTAAAGATGGTAAAATAGAGACCTCCGTTTATACTAAGTCCACCGATAGTCACTCATATCTCCATTTTCCAGTTTCCACAAATGCCATACTAAAGTCTCTATAGTATACAGTCAGCTTCTCAGATATTATCGTATCTGTTCCAAAGACCACATTTTTCTAGATAAGATAACTGCACTTATAGGCTTTTTTTCTCAAAAGGGGACTTAAATTTGTCATTCTTTATGGTGACTTCAAAACACCCCAAGAAAGAGGCAACAAAGAGTTGAAAACGATCCTACGGCTTAACACGTACTCCAGGACTCACTAGAGATCTCTCTTTTATAAGCTGTTATGCTCGAATGGACCCCGATACGGTCTAGTTCCTTTAATACTCTTGTATTGCTGTTTAGTGCAACTGAGACTTCATCCTCGACTTCATCTGACAAATATGAATCAAAAGAAGAAACAAAACGCAGACACCGAGTCAGGCAAAGAAACATCACATGGCTTAGCCCACTATTTGATCTAAGGGTAAAAAACAATGTCGAGTGGCAGTTCTTGAACATGGTGGCAGAAAGCTTCCTACAGGGTTCGCATTACAGAAGATTTTCAATGGGAATACTCTCAAACTGTCCTACAGCTGCATGTTAATGGTAAAATCCATCGTCACTCCCCATAATAAGAAAAGCCTGAAGATCCAAATGCCCGAACCCGAAAGCAACCTGTGCAACTGCAGAAATAATACCGATTTCCCATTTAGAGGGAAATTGCAGAGCAGGTAATATTGTGTACCAGGATCCGATGATAACAGATGATGGCGAGGAGACATTTGTAGGTAACCGAAACCAGTTTCAAGACTCACAAACCACCACTAGTCATTCAATAAAGAAAGGTTTAGAAACCAAACAGAATTGTCAAATTCATTTGGTCTCTAAAAGATATTAGCAAGCACTTCAAAAGTAAGTGGAAGATTTTAAGAAGAGCCTCACCTTATTCAAATGTTGGAAAACATTGCAGCTTACGTACCATGGAAAAATATATTATTATCCACAGTCCAACAATTGCTCCCTTAAATCAACGATCTGAAGTAGTCAGCACATGCTGACATGTGTCTAAGTTCAAGCTTACTAACTACACTGGCATAAGCTAGGCAACCCACATAGTCAGAAGATGCACGAAAATACCCATGCACATGAGATATTTTCGAATCGCTGTAGAGTAGCATATATCATCCCCTGACGAGAGGAGAAGTTTAATCACAATGCCATTTGAACAGCAAATGAGGTTTTTTTGTTTTCACTATCTGTGAGGAACTTATTTCTTGAAAAAAAAAGGCCACTATCTTCGCTCATTTTGAATAATCTATCACTGCGAGTCCACAAATATGGGTTTTAAAGGTTGTGTGACATGCTTCTAGAAAAAAGCCCTCTTCATCCAGAGGCTGCACAATAAAACCCTGAGTGAAAATAGGTTAGACTTTTGATTTATATCTTTGATTGTTTTTGAGATACACTTTTCAAAGTTTGATAATAATGCAAAGCAGATGACGTGGAGTGTTGCTCAGTGTCAGTGTTTCTGTAGTTAAGCGCATATATTTTGCCTCTGAATTAATTGCTGTAATCTTAGGAGCACAATATTATTCTCTTCCAGTTATGTCTTGTCCAAATTTCAAATCAAAGCCATTTACATCAATGCACACATCACTACTGAAGTATGAGGACATAAAACTGATCCAGTCAGACTTATCTTGCAAGACCACCTACATCATAGCACTGATCATGAAAATACTCCTTCAAACAGTACTTCTATGATTTGCTGGAGGGGACTGTACCCCTAATGAACCATATGAATATCCATAGCATGAAAATGGAGGAAATAAATTTCAGTCACCAAAAGTCCATTGTCCGAGCATGCACAAAAATTCATAACTTTCTGTACAGCGTTACACACTGTAGCAAATTGTATGATGGCTCAATAGTGCCACAATACTACCGTTTAGGTTTTAAGTCGGAATATGAGTTGAAAACGTGTCGGTTTAAGTCAAATTCTGCAGAACATGTCACAGCGAATACAAATGAACATAAGGTGCGTTCGACTGGGAGAATCGAGCCATGTCTCAAGTCAGTTTGGCGTCAGCTGTGTCCACCAATATGCAGGCATGTCGAGCCGGTTGACTTGAATGGTAGCTCGAGTTATGACAATGGTTAAATGATAATGTGCATGTGCGCTGACTCATCGTTGTTTATATGAGGTACTTTTCACATGCTGATGGTTGCAACATGTGATGGAACAACCTCTATAATCACTTTAAAATGGCTGCAGAATATAGGAGGAGTTTGGTGCTTTCAGACGTTCTTGCCATCTACTTACAATGAAATGGAAGTGCAGAATTTAGCTGCATTGCAAACAGGCTAGAAGTCAAGTCTTGTTTTCATGGCCACTTTTATATGGAAGAAACAAAGTACCTTGTGTGCAGTATTTCGTCGAACGTATACCAAGATATAATGACTAGATTTCAGATTCCACTTCAGGTTAGACAGATCCACATCGGAAATACTCATCTCAAGGCTAGCCACTTCACACTTGAACACTTCTACTCGGTGGATATTGGGTGGAACAAAACCCCTTATGTTGTCCAGGCTAGTCCTTATGTTCATTTGGTATATGGAAATCAAGCGAATTGGGTGGATTTCCTTTATATCATATTGAACACATTCAAAAAAATATTAAGTGAGAGCAAAGCACTATAGTTATAATGTAGGCAGCAGGTAGATTCTCTAATTCTGCACAAAATTGAGGCTAATACTGATGGAATTCCTGACTACCACCTTAAGAAAATTTTCAAAATAGAATTTATCTTAGCATACATCCCCTCATAAAAATAATTTCCCTGAGAGACATCCCAACTCCCCCTCCTTCAATATGTAATCTGGCTGCAACACCACCAAATCACATGTTTCCTTAACGGAGACTTATGCAAGTTTGTTCTCAGCTTGATTCATATTTTGTTAGCTTTTAATCAAAAGCTATGATCTCTGAATAAATTATTATGCCATCATGCATTGCGTTTAATGGCAGCGTATGTTTCTGGATAATGGCTGTTTATATTACAGGTTACACACATACATTTCTTGCTTCTTCATGGCAGGAAATACTGAAAGTTTCAGGGCCACGGCTAACAGGTTTGGGGTTTCTCAATCACTTACCACAATGTTGGTCAAAGACCTCCAAATGCACTCATTAGCGATGCATGCCACAAGTTACATCATGGCTTAAAGACGAAGAGGGAGTGGCAAACATCGCGACAGAATTTCACAGGCTTGGTGAAATACCAAATGCTGTTGGCGCAGTTAATGGTACACACATAAAAATAAGTAGGCACCACAAAATCATTCAGAATCATACTTCAACAGCACGCATTACTACTCGACGCACCTACAAGGCATTTGTACAAGTGATATGCATTTTACACACGTTTTGTCTGGATAGCCCGGTAGTGTGCATGATGCACGAGTCTTCAGGAACTGTTCTATCACGTTTCATCAATATCCACATGAATTTCTTTTTCCCTTCTGTGCATACATCTTAGTTAACACTAATGTTTATCTATGATATGCTGTTCAATCAGTGGTGTTGTCACTGTTTCATAACTGAGCCAGACAGCGCCAAGTATAGTTTACATGCACTAACCCGCAGTCATGGCATACCAGTATATTTTTGGTAAAGTGTCTGAAAAGACTAAGGCTACCTAAAAACATGCTTTTCATAGTTTTGTATCTATTCTCCTGTTTTTTGCTTAATAATACACTGTGTGGGAAAAACTATCACAAACTTGGACATGAAGAAACACATACTTTAAGAAACAGATAAAAGGAGCTCAAATTTAAGGTTGAAAAAGAAAATTGCCACATGTAAATATATACAACCAAGTATCACCAAACTAAATCAGCCCCCTCCCACCCTCTGCAATTTCGCACAGACGAAAAGTAAAATTTCCCTATAAACGTTCCGTAGTTTTCTCTTTCTTTCATTGAGACAACCAGTATTTTTCCTTACATATATATATATATTTTATATTGATATATATAGGTTGAATTACCCTCAAAACAACAAAGGTGTCAAACAGTAATATGCAATGCTTGCTTTAACCCTCAATACCTACATCATAAGAACAGAAAAGAAAAAGAAGAATAACATGCTGCAGTCTTGTGAAAATGAAACTGAGTAATAACAGTAAGACAACACTGAAAATACTTCATAGTTTATCGGTAAGATGGGTTGAAAGTTCTTTGTTTTCCCTGTGTATAGTGATAAGTGTATCCTGCAGTTGGTTCTAACTTTCCACTAATATATCTTTAACCTCATTTACAACCACTGACGATTTGACTTCATTTTCTTCCCTGGTGGCTGAGAGTGAGGACTGTCATCGTCAATACTAGAGGCTGTTGTTGCTTCAATTCACTCATCCTGTACATTTCCCTCAGGTGTATATGGCGGTGTGATGTCATACACTTCTTCGTATTCGAAAGGCCTGGGTGTGCTATTTCCAGTTTTCTTTCACTCATCTTCATGATTTTGAAGAAATTGTTTCAACTTTCGAGATTTGTCGTAACAATAGTCACCTGTTACTTCTAATTTCAGTTTCACCGAGAGTTCTGCAGCAATGTCTTTCCATACTGGCTTTTTATTCTTGACCTTCAAAAGCTGTTTTTTTTTTGTCTTTGATAATTACCCACAGCATTATCATCCTGTCCAGTAAGACTAGTCAACAGTGATGAAGGTAAAGGAGTGTTGTATTCATGAAGGTCATACCAATGATATAAAATTTCAGAATATACAAGACAAAAAAAACAATAATAATGATATCAACAACAACAATAATAATCAGAATGCAGAAATGCATTGTGGTTTCGATGATCTAATTAAGAGAATTTTTTTCAGAATATGATGTAATAGCATTAGTATACATGTGTCACATTGAGCTACGTATGCTTTTCTTGTATTATAGTGTTTGCAAGTAAGCTGTATCGGTAGGAGCATATGTCGGTATAGATGGCTGCTCCATACCTTGTAAACCAGACATTTTCATGGAATTACTGTTTACTGTTTTATTTGTACGTACCACAGTGTTGTCATGTAGGAATGTACAGAGCACGCATATGTCTGTGTAAACAGTGTCATTCTCCAAGATTTTCTTTCAAGGAGAATAAGTTTGAAAACCAGAAAGCCAAAAGGCTTTGTGATTCCTTGCTACATGGTTATATTATAACAAACATGAATTATCCACATGACAAGTATAGGATCAACTGCAGTTATTGTTCTTGATGCACCACAAGCCTTTAACCCAAAATGACCTTTATTTTGGTGACCTGAAATGACCATGACATTTGACATCCACCAAGAGCAATAGGGATCACCTACCCAGTATGGCCAACCCACACATCAAGTACGACATCAGTCAACACTACCCTTCTGGAGTTAATGTGTTAGCAAGGTTTGACCTCTGGTGACCTCAAACAACCTTTGACCTCCACCACACACAAAAGGAGTCTTCTACTTAGTATATGCAATCTACACATCAAGTAAGACATCAGTCAAGGTTAGACTTTTACACATTTTTACAGTTTGACCTCTGGTGACCTCAAATGACCCTTGACCTCGACCAAAATAGTAGAGATCTTCTACTCATTATTACCAACCCACAAAACAAGTATTACATCAGTCATGGTTACTCCTCTGGAGATATTGTGTTTTCAAGGTTTTTACAGTTTGACCTCTAGAGAACTCAAATGACCTTTGTCCCCTCACCAAAGATGATAGGGATCATCTAATCAGTATGACCAAGCAACACACTAAGTATGCCATCAGTCACAGTCACCCGCTTGGAGATATTGTGTTTACAAGGTTTTAACAGTTTGACCTTTAGTGACCTCAAATGACCTTTGACTTCCACCAAAATCAAAAGGAGTATTTTACTGACTATATAGGCCCTTGACTTTGACCAAAACAGTAGAGATCTTCTGCTCATTATTACCAACCCACAAAACAAGTATTACATCAGTCATGGTTACTCCTCTGGAGACATTGTGTTTTCAAGGTTTTTACAGTTTGACCTCTGGTGAACTCAAATGACCTTTGCCCCTCACCAAAGATGATAGGGATGATCTAATTAGTATGACCAAGCAACACACTAAGTATGCCATCAGTCACAGTCACCCATCTGGAGATACTGTGTTCAAAAGGTTTTCACAATTTGACCTTTACTGACCTCAAATGACCTTTGACCTCGACCAAAAACAAAAAAAATCATCTACGCAATATGAACAACCCACAAAGTATGACATCAGTCACAGTTACTCTTCTAGAGATGTTGTTTTTACAATGTTTTTACATTTTGACCTCTGGTGACCTCAAATGACCTTTGATCTCAACCAAAAAAATATGGATCATCTACTCAATATGACCAACCACACACCAAGTATGACATCAGTCACAATTACTGTTCTGGAGATACTGTGTTTAAAAGATTTTCACAATTTGACCTCTGGTGACCTCAAATGACCTTTGACCTCCACCAAAAACAATAGGGATCATCTACTCAATATGACCAACCCACACACCAAGTATGACATCAGTCAAGTTACCCTTCTGGAGATAATGTGTCTACAAGGTTTTCACATTTTGACCTCTGGTGACCTCAAATAACCTTTGACCTCCACCAAAAACAATAGGGATCATCTACTTACTATGACCAACCCACACAGCAAGTATGAGATCAGTCATGGTTACCCTTCTTGAGATATTGTGTTTACAACAAGCGTCACACACATACACATACGCATACACACACATACACACACCCTCACGACATCAGGACTGCATAGATTACTTTTGCCTGCGGCAAGTAATCAAAAATGTGTTCAGTTTCATGTTTGTACTCTGCCTTTGAGTAAGCATTACATTAACGTTCATCCTGGACTCTACTCACTGCAAAGTTCCTTACTTCCTATAGAACTGTATACTTGGTACACCCGAAGCAGCAGTAACTTGAAAATTTCATGAAATCACTGCTTTCTACATTAATTACACATACTACCAGGTTGTCGCACAGACATGTTCCCTGTGCATGCAATGTCTATGTTAAGTTGCTAACCACACAGAGCCCTCTCAAGTAAGAAAAATTGCTGCAGCAATAAAAATACTGAAGTTAAATGGCTTCACCTCGGCTAAAGTAAGTTTTATCACAGCATTTTCAATAATGATTATTCTTACATGTCACCATCATCAAATGGCAGGAAAATATCCAATTTACCACTTTAAATCTGCCATCGATTAAGACCCGATACATTCTGTAACAACCCTGAAAAAGTATGCATTTGTTTTCATTTTAACAAAATAGTGAGGAATCCAGATACAAGTGACAATATGCAACCAATTAACTTGAAGAAATGAACTGCCAAACACATTTGAGGGGGGGGGGGGGAGGGGTGAGGGATGAGGATGGAAGATATTAGGATGTTTTAAGTAGAACATTTAGCAGTGCTGGTAAATTCCTTTACCCATCCTCTGTGGCTATGAGCCAATATGATTGAGCTTGGTCTCTCAAATGCATTGAGTTGGAGTTATGTGATGGTTTGTCGTAACACTGTTATATATGGTGAACTTACCTCCACAGTTTTTAAGTTGAATGTACAAAATTTTAGCGTTAAATATGCCATCCTGTTCCTGATGACCCAACATAAGCTTAGCAATATATCAGACAACATACAGCACATTTTCAAACAGTTTGGGTTAAAATTTACTTGAAAATATTAGTAAAATAATATCTCGTAGAAGGAAACCTTCGAATTAAAGTTTGCGAAAATAATGGGGATTGCTAGTTTGGGGTCTTTTGCATATGTCATGCAAATGTTTTTGGCAGTTTTGACCGATTGAGGTATTTTTTGTATACTTTCGACATTTGATCTTGTTTTCCTAAACATGTGATAGTAACTACAGTGCAAAGTGTACACAGACAACAACACAGCTTGTGAAATCCAATGATGGTTTTTGTGACTGAAATCTCTTACTTTAGGGAGTCTAAAACCTTAACAACATTATTGCAGTTTGAATCAACAGAAAGTTGTCTTTGGAATAAACGTTAGTTAGGTATGCATATGCGATGTATACTGTGTGTGTGTGTCGGCTAGTTACAGTACATGTGACATACGAATCTATGCAACGTTAATGAAACAGACTAGACAGACAGGTGTGCAACTGTCCAGACTCAGTAGGTATAGGGAGCTGGGCTCAAAACTGTTGGTGAAAGCCTTATTTAGCTTCTTTTTTTTTCCTGTTTATACAACTTAGGTTTCGTTTGGTGGGAATTACAAGGAAATGTTACTCCATGTTACATCAACATCCATGTGTTCCAATCTGTAGTAACGAAATGGAAACATGCATGCAATTCACTCCTCTTTTTGTTATTCTCATGTATCTAATATGGTGGCATAGTACAGCCATATCAGCCTTTCAACTGTTTTTCTAGGTAGGTACAGTACAGCATGCGGTATATCAGAATACTCCTCATCCTCGCAGTTTGTCTTTGTTTTTATGTCTTACAATCATTGTTACTTATTTTGATGTTCCATTGTCACCAAGTTTTTTTCTTTTTACTAAAATGCTAATTTGTGTTTAATGTGCCGTGCAAGGTGCACAGCTTTTGCGTACACAACTTGAAGAATGTGTCTTGGAATTTTCCGTAACCCCCAATCACGTACTATTCCAATTACGTACAGTTCAGTTACGTACTCTCTGATCGACTACTTGAGAAGCGAGGGGGTATTGGTTTGTTCACACAGCTTTACTTTTTACGACGTATCATCCACTTTTCCGGGTACACCTGGTATGTTTGGTACGTGTGGGTGTCAATGCCATGCCCATGAATACCAGGTAAATCGACGCAGTTTATCCACAAGTTTTCCACACTTTGACCCTTGTTGACCTCAAATGAGCGTTGACCTCCACTGAAAACAATGGCGTTCTTGTACTCTATAAGATACACCTACATGCTTCATATGACATCTGTCCAAGCTTCCCTTCTTAAGATATTGTTTACACGGTTTTAACAACTTGACCCCTGTTGACCTCAAATGACCTTTGACCTCCACCAGAATAAATAAGGATGTTGTACTCAATGGGGTACACCAATGCACTAAATATGACATTTGTCCAAGATTCCCTTCTTGAAATATTGTTTACAAGGTTTTCACAATTTGACCCCTGTTGACTTCAAATGACCTTTGACCTCCACTATAGGCTTCTTCTACTCAATGTGGTACACCTACATACCACATATGGGATCTGTCCAAGCTTCCCTTCTTGAAATATCGTGTTTACAAGGTAAGGCGTCACAGGCATACACACACGCATACATGCATGCATGATTACAAAGGTTACGATTATCCTCGAAACCAATAATAATAATAATGCTTAAGTTTGTGAACCCTATTTTATCTACCTTATCCAAGTGCGGCTGACATGCAGGAAAACAAGAATTCACTCCTCATTTTTAGAATTGCTTCAAAAACTCTCTCTACTTGACACAAGGCAGAGTCTTAATTGATTGTCAAAGAATTTAGGCAGAGCTATTGTTTGTTTTATTTTTCCCCAGGATCGTTGCTGTTGATCTTTATCCTTCCTTATCCTTATTTTTCTCAACGAAACTGAACCACAGCACAGTGTGAGAATAATTAATACTTTTTTCTTGAATGTGGCCAAGTTATTGGCAAAGTCTGTGTAAGTAGCAATTTGGGAGACAAACATAATTTCCATTCTTCTGTCCCTTTGTTTTTCTTTTTTATTCTCATTCTCAACAAGTAAATACATTGCAAGAAACATGCAAGCTACATACCTAGTCCTACACCTCTCATGCTGACTGTTTAGTTACCTGCCGACTTTGGGTGTACAAAACACCACAGACTTTAGTGCACTACAAGCAAAGCAGTGGAAAGTCTACTCTCCAAGACCAACATACTTTGTATTAATGTTAGGACACAAGGGTTCAAGGCACACACCTCAGTAAACTAGCCACTCTGGATCAGCCGTTGCAAACGTTATCCTCGTACAGTGTTGCATAATGAATCTTTGTTGCCTTAAGCTTTCATTACCTCTCCACACTACAAACTCCAGAAAGTATGAACGGTCATGTTTATAGCATTGCTTTGGGGCTACATTGATCTCAGGACTCAGGGTCTAGCCTAGTATATATGTAAGCAAACTCCTCACATAGCCTATGTGCAAATTGTACAGTGCATCTTATGTTAATGCATTTGAATGTAAAACCAGTCAAGTTAAACACTGGTTGAGTAATAAGTTTATTCTCTACTGATGCCAACTTACATCACCAAAAATGTAAACAGAAGACATGATCTTCATGGTCCATCAAAAAACAATACAGAATTCTAGCTTTGCAAAATGGAAACATTCTTTTACAAAACAAAAATCAATCCAAATTTAGAAATGGAAGAGAAAACCAAAATCAGCATTTCAAAATGGTAAAATCTTGTCTTTAGTCATAATCTTAGGGAACCAACAGCTTAAATAATGTGTAAGGAGGGTCAAAATTACTAGATGTCCACCATCATCTTCTGAAAATACAGACTACTTAGCCTCATCAGTGGGAATTTTAAACAGTCTCAGATTACTCCTTAAAGTTTTTAATGGGAAACTATAGATTCTGTGATAAGGTGATAAGATATCCTTCTCAAGATATAGTGCTCACAAGGTTTTCAAAATTTGACCTCTGGTGACCTCAAACGACCTTTGACTCCACCAAAGGCAAAAAACATAACCTACCCCAGAGCGGCCAATCCACACATTACCCTTCTGGAGATAATGTGCTATTGTTTTTAGTTTGACCTCTGGTGACCTCAAATGACCTTTGACTTCCACCAAAAACAAAAGAAGTCTTCTACTCAGTATTACCACACACTAAGTATGACATCAGTCAAGGTTACCCTTTTGGATATATTGTTTACAATTGTTTACAGTTTGACCTCTGGAGACCTCAAATGACCTTTGATCTCCACTAAAAACAATCGGGATCCTTTGCTCTGTACTAACAAGCCACACAAAAAGTATGACATCGGTCACAGTTACCGTTCTGGAGATATTGTGTTTGCAAGGTTTTTACAGTTTGACATCTGGTGACCTCAATGACCTTTGACCTCCACCACAAACAATAGGGATCATCTACACAGTACGACCAACCCACATATTTAATATATGGTCAGTCATGATTATCATTCTTGAGATAGCGTGTTTACAAGGTTTCACATTTTGACCTCTGGTGACCTCAAATGACCTTTGACCTCCACCAAAAACAATAGGGATCACGTACTCAGTATGACCAACCATGGAGCTACTACAAATGAAGTAAAAGCAGTCTCTTGTGACATGGTGCTATTGTTCAACCCCAGTGTTACCTTCAATCACAGTCTCAACAACCCCTTTACAAATCTATTCAGTACATCATTTTTCTAATCTGACAATTCCTCTGTCCCATTGCTCCACGTAATCCCTTTGAACTTCCTTCGTCGGTTTCCAGAAACAGGAGTCAAAAACATCAACTGTATGAAAAGCACAACTGTTACCATAGATTACACATCCAAAAATGGAAATGAGATTCCCAAAAGACGTTGTGCAGTTTTTTAATGAACAGTATATTTGTAGTAATAAATGTGCAGTCTACAATTAATCTTACACCTATATAAAACGACAAACAAAGAAAAATTGGCATTTTGTTCTAGTGCTACCACCTATTCTCGAAAGACGGTATCTTTGAGACTATGAAAACTGAGAAACTTTTCTTAAGCAAATTTTGCATTTTTCCGGATGCCTCCTGATAACAAAACTTATTGTAAAACTAGATTCTTTCTCAGTTTTGCAAAATTGATGGCACATGTGCGCACAAGTGCACATCCTCGGAAATCTCTACTAATATTGCTTAAAAATTATGACAAAAACAACAGTATGGATGTGCTAGGGTTTATAGGTGGTGCTATATCTTGCCTACAACTATTGCTTAACCTCGAGCAATCCTAGAGTAGAGCCCTTTGTACCAGCTAATGGGGGTTTTGAGCTCTGGAATCATAACTTGAAAGGGTCATAAGTTGCTTTTACTCCATTGTTAGTAGCTCCATGGACCAACCCACACACCCAGTGTGAGATTAGTCATGGTTACTCTTCTTGAGATACCGTGTTTACAAACAGCGTCACACACACCCACCCACCCACACACGACATCATCATCACATAGATTCCTTGCCTGCCTTCAGCAAGGAATAAAAAATAATGAGATATGGCTATGGCATTTATTTCAAAAAAGAGTGGATTGCAGGACAACAAAATGGTTCTTGGAGGTTTCTTTACTTACAAAATGATGACAAACCTTTCAAATGGCTCATTTTGCATTTCATATAATTTCCGGATAAATGCCAGATCTGTCAACCTGGAAGGCAACTGGGAGGGTAAGAAAGTTATTATCATTTTATCCTCTTCTGTCTCAGCTCCTCCACAGAATGAGGTTAGAATTAAATAACCCTTACCCCTTACCCCTAACCCCTGACCCTGATTTAGCCAACCAGGCATCCATATATTACAAGGATTAATCATCCACAAGCAGTTTAGACACACGATGTAATCATCCATAATGTGTGCAAGCCAAGCATAATACCGCACAAGATACTTTTCTTATACACATGTGTAACAGACTTCATTCTTAATCATGATGCAATTGATTATGATAAGACCAAAGGCAGATTTCACCCAACAATTCAGTGTTTTCCTGGGGAAATATGGTTAAACATGGTTATTTGATTCTAGCAGCATGGACTTGGCATTGTGTATGAACACAGTTAAATGAGTCAAATATACGATTTTTAACAATTCCAGAGAATGATTTATAGTATTTTCCTTTCATATTTATGTGTTCTATCCAAGCCAAATTTTTGTGACCAATAGAAGTTTTAAGTTTGTTTGCTTGTTTCATTCTCTGTTGTGAAGTTTTCCTTTTCTCTGTTGAAGTCTCTCTGAGTTTGGAAATGTTAAACTTGAGAAAGTATTCCCTCCTTTTTGTCTGTTTTGAAAGAAACTGAAAAACAGAAAAAAGGAAACACTTGTGGTTGAAAACGAAATCTGATTTTCAAACAAGTATAAATTTCACCCATAACATATGCTAAAAGAAAAAACTGGGGCTGAATAGCACAGTTTCATCTCTGATTGCATGGAAATGAATTGCTGTCATTCAATTTCTTCACTTTTTTTTTCAATTGTTCCCCCTTTTTTTTCCTTTCCTACGTGATACCGACTAGTACTTTCCAAAGAAAAGTATGAAGAGCAAGCCAACAAATGTAACACGAGAATGCACTTGGCACTCAATTATGTTTAAGAATGATATTTAATAACCTCTGTGTCCACAAATGGCAGATAAATTTTCAACCAACGGTAAATAGACCAGCCTGTTACTGACTATCACAAAACAATTCCGGGAACATCAGATCAGATCAGTTGATACCAGCAAACATCTAATCACGGGGCTCCTATTTCACGTTTAATCTGAGAGCCTATCAGGGAGATAACTCCAGGTCTTTTTTATGAAGTGTTATCTCACAGAACTGAGCGAATTTTATACCCCGCAGATCAGGAAATAACTGTTCGGGCAAGATATTAATTCATTTCCATCATCCCTATTTTAATTTCTCATTTCTTGACACACATTGAGCATGCATGCACATACAATGAGCAAACAATTGCTATTTTCCCAAAATGTATGTAAATGTATATAAATGCATATATATATATGCCTCAACATTTAGGTATAAAAGGAGTTAGAGAAGCCTTGGATTCTCGTAAACTTAAAAAACCCTCTACTGATAATTTGATTGATTGTTTAAAGCTTTGTCTCACACAGAACCACTTTGAATTCAATGGGAGTTTCTTCACTCAGATACACAGTACCTTGATAGGTCCAAAAATGGCCCCCGGGTACGCATGTTTAGGTATGGGCATTGTTGAAGAATTATGGCAAAAGTGTTCCTTTTCGCCTTCTGAGTGGTCTCGCTACATCGATGATATCGGGGGTCTATGGCCTCACGGGCCAGACCTTTTCAAAGAGTTTATGAAAACTCTTAACCTTTATCCTGGTGAGCTTGAGTTTACTTTGTATTTTAACTATGATTCCCTTCCTTTTCTTGATCTGCATATTTTTCGCAATTGTGAGGGTCTTCTTAATACTGACCTTTTTGTTAAACCTACGTTCAAAAACCTTCATCTCAAATATAATTCTTATCATAGCAAACATGTTCTTGATGATATTGCCTATGGTCAGGCTCTCCGTATTCGCACCATATGTGCTACGGAAGAATCTGCCCAAAGAAACCTTAATACCCTTAGAAGTAATTTGATTGAAAGAGGGTATCCAACGAGTATAGTTAATGAAAAGGTTAGTAAAGCCTGTACTGTTCCGAGAAGAACCCTTCTCAGTCGTTACCGTACTAAGTGTGCTAGAAGTTTCAATGTCACCCTGGTAGTTACCCGTAACCCGAGGTAACCACCCCTAAACAATATTATTAAGGAGCATTTTCACATTCTTAAATCGTCCCCCACCTTTAATAAAAGTTTTTCTAACCCACCCCCAGTGTTTTACAGACAACCACCTAATTTAAAATCTTTACTGGTGAGAGCTAAACTACATGATCATACAGAATATAGAGGTTCTTTTAAGACACACGATAAAAGGTGTGTCACCTGTAGTGTCCTACGTGAAACATCTACTGTGCAAAGTTTTAATACAGGTCAGAATTTCCGGGGGATAGGGGATCTAACCTGCATTACAAAAGGCGTCATCTACTTGACTAATTGTTTGGATTGCCATAAGTAGTATGTGGGTGAAACGGGACTAGAACTTACAATTAGACATAGAGGTCACCGACAAGAGTTTAGAAAAGGTCAAACTCCCATTGGTAAGCATTTCAGGGCCTGTAAAAACTTTGAATTAATAGGGATTGAAAAGCTATGTAACAACAAGAAAACGAGGAAGTTGAACTGAAATGGATTTACCGGTTGAATACACTTGCCCCTATAGGAAACAACGTAAAAGATGTGAGCTTAAATGGAGCATTGCCTAGCAGCTAGTATATTTCAACTTTCTTTAGTTCTAAGCACGTGAACAAGGGGAGTGTATCTCCTCGAAATGTATGGCAATGTTTAACATCTAAGTTTTGCTGTTTGTAAAACTTTCAAGTTTTGAACCTTTTACCGTCTTTTACATCTTGTTGCCTCAGACAATTTGACACGATCTTTGTTTTCAGTATCTATTAAAATTTCACGTCGTTTCAACAGTATGCCGTGTGTTTTGTGCTTGTTTCTCATTATCGTGTATGAACATATATATATATGAAATATATATATATGAAACTAAAACTGTATGTATCCAGATGCAAACCAAATGTGTGGCCTAACCAAAATCCACATGGTGGGAGTTATTATGTGTTGCATCGGAAATGCTAACACAAATTTAGGCATACTACTGAGGACCTGAACGTGCTTACTTCCAAGTGATAATACTGTAAAGCAGCAGTTCCCAATCAATTTGTCAGATGGGCAAGAACACTATTAAAAATCAATTTGTGGGCCACTGACTACAGCAGTCCTATTTTCATTCATTATAATATCCACGGGAGAGGGTATCATTGCATGTCATGCTGTGCACTGGAAGTTTTTCAAAACATAAGGTATTCTAAGATGCCAAATGGTGAGCTCTGGATGCTAATTTGGTAATTAAAAAAACGAAATACAATTTTAAACTCAAAACAACACTAAAGACATGTATCCAAAAGATAATTCTTCATCAAAGGGGGACACTTATTCAGCAGTAGGGGCACATTTTGCTATTTTGGTGAGAAACAATGTTGGAGGGGACATGTACCCAGTGCCAAGAGACTTCTACCCCCTGAGTATCAGCCATATCATACCGGTGGCAGACTGTATATAGTAATTGATAAACAGGGTGGCATAATTAGGACATTGTAGTAAATTCAGGAATGTTGTTCATGTCCTTGGGAAGGAGTTTAAACAAGGAGAGGGTGTCTAGCTTCTGAAGTGTCCTAAGCAATTAAGGGTGATTAGACTTAAAATGGTGAAGTATTTTGTGATATTTTAAGTAACTTTATGTTCAAGAAATCATGATAAAAAATGCCACTTTTTCTGAGCCTAGTTTGGATAAAATAAACTGACTTATTTAGCAAATCTTAATTTTGTCTTCACTTACTATTTTTGATGAAACAGACTGGATCATCTGTCAGGTTGAATCTGGCCCCCAGGCGGAGGTATGGGTAATCTGCTGCTAAGGACACCTGTGACTTTTAATTTGTTCATGTGTAAAAAAATCTTACACTTGAGAATGATATGGTCATGTCCAGTTTTGATGTTTCTTTTCTTTTTGCCAGAATCTCTGTTAAATTCACTATTGATATTATCTAAGATAATGTATAGATTTATTTAAAGTTTCAGGTTTTCAATCGTTAGGTATTGTACTTCTGCACACGTGCATTTCTAAAAAGTAACGTTGGAATATAATTCATAAATACATCCACTCAAACATGTATCCAAAATTACCCATCCACATTCAATCTTTAGCATAAGTTACTGAAAATTATTCATGTTGTTAAACTTGGTCTTGTTTCTCATGCAGCTTGATATTTTCTAAGTTATGAGAAAAGAAAAACAAATGTTTCTACAAGATTCTATGCTCAGCTTTTTCTACGTTCAATATCAGTAGGAAAACTTTAAGTGTAAGCCTGTAAATGCAAACTGTCTACACAGTGACGTTGGCTCACGCAAGTAGCCTACATTTCCAGAATTACTGTACATGTTTCTTCACAAAAACAGAAAAGTCTTGAGAAACAAAAGTTTTATCACAATGTTAATGCACAGTGATATACCACCTACTCTTATTTGAAACTTATTTGGCAGAATTCTGTCACTATTCATACACCTGTTGCAAAGGTCGGCCCTATTTAATTTTATTCACCTGACGCTGAAACTACAATAGGTTAGAGCCATAAATGAATAAACGAGAATGACATCAGTGCAGGGAACAACAAGTGGAGGACGAGTTCTTGGACTGAAAGTACATATGGATGGGAAGGAGCAGAACAGTTTGGTCTTTAATACAGAGAAATGACACCACCAAAGGTGTTCAGCTTCATCAGCATGTGAATACCCGCAGGGTGGGCAAGCTTTTTCTTTAAGCAACTCATTATGAAAACACGTCTGGCTTTGGGGACAAATCTCTTTCAGTTCTGCAAAATAATACACAACTCTCAGTTTCAAAACTCTTGGCAATTGGCTGAAGCAAGGCTTTTAGTTAACAGAAAAGCACTGCCACTATAGCATGTAGTTGTGTAGATTGACTGTGAGCAAACATGTAACTGCACACCAGCTGGCACATGGGGGTGAACATATCTTCAGTCAGTGGCAGAGCTCCCATATGGTCAGAGGGGCAGTCGTCCCCACTGACCGACTCTTAATGGATCCCCAACGAAATAATTGCCATGTGCTTCAAGAATATAAAAAGTAGGATGCATAATATATGATTCTTGTATCAACTCAATCCATCTGATATGTATTAGCATTTTCATAGATTAACTTTGCTCTCATTAATTTGAGACATTACAAACATGAGCAGCACTCCTAATTTAAGCCATTTTCTTTCCCCTCTGAATGAAACTGCTCACTCCGCCACTGCCTACAGTCCCCATTTTTTTTAATTGGGGATGAGCGCCCAAAGCTCCCCTCCCCAGTCCAACCCCAACTGATTCAGTCTGACCTAGGCTGGTGTTGACACTCAAGTGTGAAAGAGGTTTTAAATTAAACTAAAGCACTGACAAATTGCAGATTAGGGGGAAAGGGGGTTGGAAAGGAAATTCAAAATAGAACTTTTTTGGGTGCCTGTAAATTTTTCACCCACCCCCTATGACTATCTGCAAATCCCCCAAACTTCTTGGCTTGGGAATTGACTATTGACATACTCACCTCATATAACCTATGCATTACCCTAATGAATACAATATAGCATCTGGCAATTGTGTGTGTGTACATATCCAGCCAATGTCCTTCCAGATTTCCAGACTGTACAAGTGGGTTGTTATATGAGGTGAGTACATTGCTAGTTAATTCCAAAACCGATAAGTTTTGAGGCATTCACAGTGCATACTCCTTCACCTCATATAACCTATGCTCTGCTGATACAGACGGCAAGCCAAGGACCTCATAGTTGGAGATCAAGGAACAGAGCCTGCGAAGGTGTTCCTGAAGACTGGGGTGTTTGTAAGGTAGCAGGAGACAAAGTGGAAGGGGGGTTTCCACAAGGTGGCAGCAAGAATTTCCTGAAGTAGGATGTTACGGAACCAGGCTGGGGACACATCGTGTCCACGTACACTATGGGCTGGACACTGTCTTGCGAGCTTGTGTGGGGAAGGATGAGCGCCACGTTCCAGCGTGATACGTGTCTTCAAAAGTTTGGGTGTTAGGCTTTGTAGTGGTAAAATGAACAGGCAGAGAGACACACATGCATGATTGATGCCTTTAATGTACCATTTGAGGACCCGGACCAGCACTTATTCTTGGGTACGGAGGAGCTACTGAGGTTGGGCAGGCACATCTCACTTAGTGAGACCGACAGCCTTTGGTTCTTAGCGAGGAAGTGCAGATCTGGGAGAAGTTGCACCCCTGCCAGGTCAAAAAGTGTGAAACCTGGTTTGAGGGTCAGTGCATGAATGCAGCCTGTGCTGCGCACAGAGTCTGCAGAAACATGGGAGAGCGTTTAGATGTCAACAGGTCCAACTGCCCCTAGTAAGGTGGCTGAGCGAGAGTATCGACAACTGCATTGATTGACCACAAATATTTCTTGGAAAACTTCCGTCATTAGCATTTAGTGATAAAAGAAATGGTGATGGAGAGGGTGGCGCTGGTAAACCATGACCCAGAGAAGTTGGCAAGGGCCGAACTGGTCAGTAGAACCATTGGTAAAGCAGTGTTGGACGGAATCAATTGCCGACCAGTAGTCCTGTATAGTGCTTAACTACTTCCCTTCATGGAAGAGCAGCAGGAGAAAGGCCACTACGTCAAGTGCTGGCATTTCCACAGGAGCTTTCAGCTCCAAAAGCGAGTCCTAAGTTTTAACTGTTGGGGAGCACTGGGCTCCTGCTGCAAGATCGGAAACTTCGAACAAATAGCCAAATGCCTGGAGGAACAACCTGACAGAGACCAGGCAGCTAAGGGCAGGCTGTCCAGATCGGGATGTTGGAGCCTGCCACTCTGTTGCATGATAAGCTATAGGAACAATGGGGTCAGGAATGGCTGGTCGCCTAGAAGCTGTAGCAGTAGGGGAAACCGCTCTTGGTTCGGCCAGAACATCCGCTTTGGTCCCCCCAAGCTGCACTAGGACTGTGTGAAGGAAACCGAATGACAAAAAGGCATACATAGAGAGGGACGTCCATAGACAGGAGAGAGCATCTGTCCTCCAAGCCGCCAGACAGGGGTAGCAGAGGGTGACAAAAGTGGACAGAAGGACGTTGTCAGGTGACGCCAACATGTCGATGTGCTGCCTACTGAATAGGATTAAGATAACTCTGCCCAATGGCACAGGAGTGTCCTACCTCTGGTGTCATATTTTACCAGGGATAAGATGTCCACTACTATGTTCCCCTACTAGGTGAGTTGCATGCAGACTGATCCACAGGACAAGGAAGTCCCAGATGCAAGAGAGTGGGTCTGCCAACCCGGTGTACCTTTGACGGTCAATGCACACAACCATGGTGCAGTTGTCGAAGTGGGCAGTAACTATGGCCCAGTGTCTGATCGCACACATTACTGCTTTGGTTTCAAGGACGTGCATGTGGAGGATTGTTTCGGAGGGGGACAATGCACCTGAGACTACTTCATTGCACCACGTTGCCTCCCAGTCTGTCTGAGACCCATTGGTTGTCACTGTCATTAACAGAGCCCTTGATCTGAAAAGGCCTTCCCAGATCCCGGAGAGGTGCCAGATCAATGATAGAACTCAGGAGGGTAGCGATGGCCTCCCGTTTGGAGGATCCCAACACCAGCCAGTCATCTAGTCATCATATGGTGATGCCGTTGTTGCGCCGGAGGTAGGCCAGGACCGCCCAAGTTACCCAGGTGAACGTCTGTGGCAGAGGACATGTTTGAGTACAGTTGGTGCCAGTTTTGGTTGTTCCAATTCTGGCAGAATCTGCCCTGAACTGCCAGACTGTCTATTCACCTGTGGACATGCCCCACGCGAGCCGCCTACATGGTACATGTGTTCGTCCACTTCATGAAGCGCCTTGAGGCATCCTGCCTCCTCACAAGTAGCATTGAATACCAACTGACCTCTGAAAAAGTCGTTTCCAAGGATCTGGAGGTTGAAGGATGCTTCTACAGCGGTATGAGAGGACCAGTCGAGCAAGTTCAGGATCTGCTCTCTTCACGTTGTCGTCTTGACTGAAATGCGTGCATAAACACTCCTGGCCACCGAGCCCAGGCTACGGCCAACGAGCCCACCGAGTAGCCGACATGCAGGACCACTTCCCGAAAAGTCCTCCATTTTGCTGTGAGCTGGGGAGGTTGGAGCTATGGCCATTAGGCTTTCTGAGGTTGTCCGTGGTGCCAAGGTGCAGCAGGTATCCTTCAAATCCTGAGGTGCCAGGTTTCGATGTAAGGGGTAGTGCAGGACTTACTCCAACTCTGTGGTTGAGGGCTTACCCCATTGGTTATGGGAGCCTTGGCAGGAGGAACAGGGTTTATGCCATCTCATATGGTGGGATGTTGAAGGACTTACCCCATCTCCAATGGTGACCTCTTCGCTGAGAATGGAACTTAGGCCATCTCGTATGGCGGCCCAAGCAGAATAGTCACTGGGATTCAAGTGTGGGTCCAAGCTTCAGGATCTTGGTTCCTGGCTTGCGGCTGAAATGGTTCCTGGAAAGGATGTAGAGGATGAAATCCTACGTGCATGTGAAGAAAGATGAGAAAAGAGTCAAAAACGATGTCCACTGAGATGGATGCAAACTTTTTCGAGAAACTTCGCTGCAAGACCAAAAGGCTGGCAATTATGGAATGATGGTGACCGGATATGCACACACACAATTGCCAGATGCTAGACCATAGTCAATACAGTAACACATAGGTTGTATGAGGTGAAGGAGTACACTCTGTGAATTATATGATTAAGATTGACTTCAACTTCATTTGGTTTGGATATAGACTCAAAGGCATGAGTTTTTATCAGTTTCTCAAAAGACTGTTAATGAGTGAAGTTTTGACATAAAGAGGCCATTCTGTTGATACTGAACCATTTCAAGCCTAGCGATATATTGGACAACATATAAAACATTTATAAATATTTTGGATGAAAAATTATTTGAAAATCTTACAGTAAGGATAACAGTACTTCTAAGTGCATCAGAAACAAATGTGCGGGTTAGGCTCTTTGAAAATACATCTACATGTTAGGCAACAGTAAATGTCTCAAGCCACTGTGAACTTTACTAACTTTACCAAACAGGAGAAAAACCTATGTCAACCTAAGCTAAAGATTGCAAATATGTTGCAAATTGTTAGTTTAGCGTCTTTTGCATGTGTCAGGTAAATGTTTTGATACTTCTGGCAATTGCTATAGCTTCCCTGGATAGGCCTACTCTAAGCTTCTACAGTACAAAGGGTATATGCAGAGAGCAATACATGTAACTTGTAAGATCGACCCATGCTTTTGGAGACAAAAATCTGTTAATCATATTTGTCTAAAAATCACCATGCAATCATCAGTTTCCAAACACTGTCACAATTTCAACATGCAACATTACTTTTTCAACTTATTTTAAATGGATATGGTTAACACTTTGATTAAGTGTAGGTATAGCAGACATTTCAGCCAGTCACAATCATTGTCACAGTAAAAACAAAAAGATGCATTTTTCCAGCAGGAGTGCAATACCAGTACCCTCAATGAAGAAATGATGTTTATGATAACTGAATTTTTCTTTTCCTCACAAGACGGCAATTTTGGTAAGAATAGCGTGATATTTTCCCTTGAACGCTCTTCACCAATGGGTCTTTTTTCTCTCTTTATTTCCAGATGTTGGGATTGCCCATAATTGTACCTTTTTTTCCCCAATCCTATAGTTTTCGGTACATCTTTTTAATTTTTGCCATCTACAAAATATTGCTCTTTTCTTTTTTCTTTAATTTTCTTTTTTGTGTCAAAGACAGGCCATCCAAATGAGGACTAGACGGGTCACTGGCTTAACCCTTGATGCACACTATTTTAGTTTACTTTTCTTGTACTAGTACTAGTGTTTTCACCGAGTGGAAAAATTCGTACCTGGGTACTCGAGCGCCCTTTAACCGGGTACCCCATCGTCAATGCTCGACTTTGTTTGGTCCTTTAAATTGTAATGGACTAGGCCTTCGATGCACAGCACAATCCGCTGCCCTTTTCTCTACCGTAAACAACAGAATATTACTGCTTTAGGCCTATTTCACAGGTTCTTGTTGTTAGATTTTTTTCTGTTTTGTAACAGTAATTGATTAGATGTGTATCGCCTAAACAAACTATAAAAGCACTAATGGATGAGATTTCACCTCGTAAAGAAACAGATTAGACATGCGTAGGTGATGTAAATGCAATTGTATGCGGCAAAAGGAAAATTGAAAGTTAAAACTAGATAAATCGAAATGCCGGGTCAGGCAGTCTATATCTTTAAAAGTATTCAAAAGTTGCGCAGTGTCCAGTTTACTAAGTCAATCTCACCTTCTGTAAAGTTCGAATCCTTATCATTTCTCGTTGGTTACCATTAGTTTTCTTGGGTTTACGTTACTAGCGTGAACTTAGCCTAGCCAAGTGCAATATGTGTAACACTAGTAGTCTAGCATATGCTACGAACCGGAAATTTAGGACAGTGCCTCATGTACGGAATTCTACTACGGTTACCACTAATAACTAAGGCCTAGCCTATGCAGTAGCTATGAGTGCGAGAAGATCCGGTTGGAACCAGCTCTGACACTGTAACACTGTTTCACATGTTCGGATGTTTAGCTACAGCAATTGAAAGGTGTACAGATAACAACGTGTTGGAAGACGCCTCCTGTATCACTTGTACTGGGCGTGTCTTCTGACTCAAAAGTTCACCTGTTGGTTGAAAACTTTGGGAATGGCACGTGTGGAGCTGGGCTTGTAAAAGAATGTTAACGGACATGCGTAGTAACTGACAATGCCCTGATAGCAAAACTCTGGGTCTGCTGCCTGAGGGCAAACTTTTGTTTGGTTCGTAAAACAAAGTTAACACCGCTACAGATATGTGAAATTGCAACCATGAAAAAAGATGCTACTACAGTAATGCAATCATCCGGCTGATCTAACTCTCAGGTTTGAAATAAGAAACACCTAAATATGGGTGGTCTAGTCCTTAACTATGTGTAGGTCATGTACATCCCTGTTTATTCCATTATTTACATGGGGAATCACTCTCAATTGTTTACACCAACTGAGCTACATCACTACGTGTTGTGTGAAAGCTTTTCTTTAGTGTGTTCTTATGTAGATTTGCAGTCACAGTGTAAGCTTAGCGCATAGGCTGCCTCTTAAACAACACAGGCTGTAAGTCCGTTCCCTGTGCGATTTGTAACAAGCTTGTGGCATAACTTAAACTCAAATCAGGTACAGTACAGTAAAAAGGCAGAGGCAATTCATTTCTTTCAATGTCAAGTTTATTGCAAAGAAAATAGATCAGACAGTTTGTAACATAACTTGCAAATACTATGTTACTAAGCTGTAACAATGCTATGGTACTAGGCCTATAATTTTATTTATTTTTGAAAATGCTACCTGGGTAGTAATTTCACTACCCAGGTAGAGCATTGTTGGGCGGGTAACTGGGTATCTGGTGTGAACACTACTTACTATCCCACTACATGATGTGCAATATGTTGGCTCTACAAGCTACCAATTAAGGTCCAACACAGCCACAAATCAGACCATGTTAGAAACAAAGCGGAATAGGTGATATCAGCACCGTCTAATTTCCAAACTCATGATCTTGGCCAAATCTCATTCATCATTGCTGATAAAATTCACAATATCTCTAATTTATATAGCTACACCTGAAACAAAAAGAGAAGCATATTTTATGATTTTGTACTATGCATCTCAATGTCCTTAAAAAAAGAAGAAATTCTGGTAAAAGAGATACTTCAACTAACTAAGTATGCTTTTGTAAGCCTGATAGTTTGCTGTGTTTCATATTACTCTTTTTTTTTTCAGATTATATTTGGCTTTGACACTGGTCCCCTTTTCTTGCCTGTTCTCACAGACAACACTCTAAAATTACATTTATCACACTTGTTAGCTTCAAGTCCACATTCAGTGGAAAAGTCAGACAAAACTCAAACATTTTTCTGCACTGGTAGACTTAGAGTGAATGGAACTTTTATTAGAATGCTCATCAGTTATGTTGACCAGTAATACGTCAATAGTATTTGTGAGTGGAACACAACATTCAGCACTACTAGGTGGAGATTAGGGTTGAACAATATAAAGAAAGGTTTAAATCCATGTCATAGGTCGATGTAGGTTCTGGCCAATCTAAGTCATCTTTAGCATCTCATGTTCAGAATTTCTGGTAGTTTTCCAAACAACATCATGGGGGTCATTTTATAGGAAACATAGAAAAAACAAAATATGTGAACTCACTGCAAAGGTAACTGCATCCTCTCTTCTTGTGTGGGCATGTTGTGGCTTCGAAGGGGTGCAGCTGCACTCTGATGTGACAAAATTTCTTGCAAAAGCTTTCCATCTGTTAAAGTCAAAGTTTGGGGAATTCAGTGCAATTGACATTGTCTCACAAAAAACTATCACAATGCCATCAATGTAATGAGTGAAAGACCATGATCACCACAAAGAGGTGAAAACTGAAAAATGTTTCCTTCCTGCAATGTTACATGGTAAAATTGGATACAGCTTTATCTACTTCTGATACAAAGTTAGAGACTAAAATTCTTGAAGAAAGCAACATGATTTACCTAGAAAATGAGATCTAATTGACATTTAGTTATTTGGAGCAATAAATACACTCAATGCATTTTTTCTTCCTCCCAGGGATGGTCCAAGGGTATGATTGTAGGGTAATATACATGTCTCAGGAACTTTCCATTAAGAAAGTATACATGTACGTAGAGAATATTCATCGTGACAATTGACGTTATCCAAAGTACAATCTTGGACAAAATACCTTACGACACCCCGCTCCCCTGTTCAATGTTGGCTACAAGATTACTGTTCAAAGGGTACAAACATTGGGAAGGGGCCCGGGGGTTTCATGTTATCCTCTCACCTAAAATTCAGTATTATATTTGCAAAGTACGGCAAAGTGTCCCAACAATTTTGTCCAAGATTGTCTGAGAATTTTGATAGGCCAGAAGCATGTGCGTGGACCAGGAAAAAGTGTTAATTTGAAATAAGTTAAATGGCTAAATGGAGGTGATGGTCCTTGCAACAAGAAACATCAGCAGTGCATTTTTGGCATGTTTGGGGTCTATATTGAAGTTGGTTTACTGTAACAATATTATTGTGTGAATGTTGTAAATGTTGTTACAGAGTAAAGTGAGGAATAAGTCAGTCAAATCCATGTAGAGCTTTGCACCACATGTGTTAAATAAAATCCAGTCAGTGAGGAGGTAACATCATAAGTCCAATGCATCTTGTTGACCAGGAATCTTCTTTAAAACATTTTGAATGATACAAATGACGTACTTTTGGCTCAAAATCTGAAACTGAAACAGGTACAGGAAAGAAAACACTAAAATGTTGGTGGTCAGTTAAAAAAGATCGATGTATATGTGTTATTTATTCAAATTGTTCATAGTGATGAAGTGGTGTGTGGTATTAAAGTAACTACACCTAATGGCTATTATGCCTGCCTAGCAGGTTAATCTGAGTGAAAAAAGTGTGCTATCATTATTCAAAAGACACCCCCAAATGCAAATTAAATAGATGTGACGTTTGTTCATATTCATATAACAGTGACATAGTAACATAGTGACACCCATTCTATTGTACTGTACATGGTGCAGTACCATACAGTATGTTAGTCATTTTAAGCTGTTTCAACGGACTTCAGAGTACATTATACATTTTTCTTGTTAGAGCTAAATTGTTATATTAATATATTAAATAATATATATATATATTTACTTATGTTATACATGTATGAAAAAACATGAGAAGTTGACAGACAATTGAGTCTATAAATGAAAAAATTGAGCAGTGAAAAACACTCTGGTCATGCCGTGAATCGGACCCCGGCCTTCTCATCCTAGCTGACTTAGACCTAACAACAGCGTCTGACAGTAAAGGAATGAAAAAATCACGTTCTACCAAATTTTTGCCAGGAAAATTTAAGCAAACTGTGGGGAAATTGCATAGATTACAAGAGTGAAGATTACATATGTTACCAGCTTCACGCAATGTAAAATTTGCAGTCACAAATCTTGAATTATCTGCAAAAAATGTACAAAACCAGCCTTTACTAATGTTCTACCAATATTTTAATATGAAGCTGAATCAACAGTTGTGACTTTTACGTATTTTGGTAGAACGTGGAGCTATTTCGTTATATCTTACAACAGGGTTTCCTACCATCATTCTACAATTGCACTGACACTCCTCGTGCAACGCAATGCAACAGCTGCCCACCAATGATATTTCTAAACGCAACCATTTCTTTCCGTATACAAAACCATGAAACAGTTTATTCATTCATGATCACTCATTTTTAAACAAACATATACAAACAAACCACCAAATAAAAATTAAATTTCTTATGTACATAGTCGAAATTCAGAATACTTTAATTTGAAAATCCTCAGACCCATAGGCCTTGATAACTATTTTTTTTACACACCTTGGCCAAAAATGTTCAATTTTCTTTTGACAGTTGGCTCAAAAATTGCCCCCAAAAAACTCAGACAATCTTGGACAAAATACCTTGGGACACCCCGCTCCCCCGTTCAATGTTGTCTACAAGATTACTGTTCAAAGGGTTCATTCACTCCTATAGCGCAACATTGGGAAGGGGCATGGGGTTTCATGTTATCCTCTCACCTAAAATTCAGTATTATATTTGCAAAGTATGACAAAGTGTCCCAACAATTTTGTCCAAGATTGCTTCTCAAACTCTATAAATGAAAGTAGACATGATTTGGCGAGAAGTAACATAGAACAAATATGCCCAACAAGTTTAGAAACTGTGAGGTCACCATCAGTCAAGCAATACAATTGTCTTCATGACTGTAAAATGAATTGTTTAATATCACTTTCCATACCATGTCAAAACTTGTGACTTATACATGTACTTACATCACCACTGACAGAGTAATATGTAGAGACCATCCATATGGAATAATTCAGCTTTAAGAGACATTTTATCACAAGGAAAACACAGTAAGAGGGGTGAATGTGTCTGACTTGTTCTGGGTGATAGATCTGCAGTCCAAACATCTAAGTTTCTCAATTCCATTATAGATATGTATAGCCATTTTGTGAAGAATGTTTTATGTTTACTGAAACATACTGATCAGCTTATTTATGGGTGGCTCCCACATCAAAACTGTCTCAGCACAATATTTGCAGTATAAAATACCATGCTCATGATACCTTTGAATGTTACCTTTGTATCATAGTCATTCACGCTATCTTTGTACCATAGCTGAAATATCATGCTTATAATTCTGGTAAACTTTCCACTGTAGCCACAAAACCATGCTCTTGGTTCTGGTTTCCTTCCCAAATTAGTCAGAATACCATGCTTGTGGTTCTGGTCACATCTGCACCATAGTCATATACCATACTCTTAGTTCTGGGTTACCTTTCCAAAATAACCAGAACAACATGCTCATGGTTATGATTACCTTTGCACCACAGCCACAATACCATGCTCATAGGTCTGGTTTTCTGCTTATGTTTGCACCATAGCCAGAATACATGCCCAAGGTTCTGGTTACCTAAAGTTGTATCATAGCCAGAATACTATATTCATGATTCTTGCTTTCTTTGTATCATAGCTGAAATATCATGCTAGATAGTTTTGATAATCTTTCCACTGTAGCCACCGTACCATGCTCATGGTTCTGGTTTACCTTTCCCCAATAGTCAGATTAACATGCTCATGGTTCTGGTCAAGTTTACACCACAGTCATAATATCATGTTCATTGTTCAGGTTACCTTACATCAAAGGCATAGTAACATGCTCATACATCTGGTTTTCTGTTTGCCTTTGCACCATATGCAGAATACCATGCTCATGGTTTTGGTTACCTTTGTGTCATAGGCAGAATACCATGATCATGGTTCTGGTTACCTAATTTGTACCATGGTGTGAATGTGACCTGTTCATTGTTACCTTTGTACCATAGCCACAATATCATGGATATTGTTCTGGTTACATTTGTGCTGCAGTCAAAATACAGTGCTCATGGTTCTAGCTGCCTTTGCATTATAGCTGGAATACCATGCACATGGTTCTGGCGGTCAGTACTGTGGATAGCCTTCCTTCATTTAATGTGCCACCTTCAAGGCCAGGGCAGGACACCAGCATTTGTTCTAGAACTGGGAATGATGAGGCTCCATTGAGACTTGGAATGAAAATTTCTCTCGAGTAAATGATGGCAACTGAGTTTAGCCAGGAACTGTGAGTTCAGTAGTGGGCGAACACCAGTGGGGTCAAAGCATATGAAACCCCATAAGAGCTAGAGAGGGTGTAGACAGCTACTACTCCTGATGGAGGTGGACACAATGAGGAAGTGTAGAATGTTCAAAGACTCTTTTTGGAGCGGCTTGTATGGCCATTGGACAAGGGTCTCCAGCACCAACACAGGATCTAAGTTACCCAAAAAGAATAAAGAAGGAAGGGCTCCATAACCTTAGCTCTGATAGCATCTTTCCAGTTAATGGAGGATTAGGCACAATAAACACCATCTCTGGCCTCCTCCCCACAGAAAAGATTACTGTGCAAATAGAACACAGTGAATTGTGCACCAGTGGTCAATTAAACAATTAAATCTAGACTGTAAATGGCCAGCCCAGCAGTGGAATTAATATGAGTTACCACAAACAGCTATCCAGCTTTATCCAACGATGATTCCGTACTTGCTTCTTTCTGTTTATAGGTTGGGTACAAAACATGTTGGAGGATGCTCCAGTTCCCTATGCAAACTGAGAGACCATAACAGAGCGATGTGCCTGGAAGGAGGGCACTTGTAAACATTCCCAGAAACCTTGCTGAAGAGTGGTATTAGAGCAATTTGTAGAGCTGCCATTAATGTCCCGATGGATTGAGGCAACTGCAGCGTGGTAGTTGCAGATGGTGATCACCTGCTTGCCCACACAGAAAGCCTGAGAAATGTCAACCAGAAGGTATATTGTGGTTTCGATGATTTCATTATGAGCACTCTTTCGCATAAATCTGACATACTGCACAATGCGATTAAGTGTGATATGCAAGGTTATTGAAGTATTACATTACCATACTTCCATCTGACATACACAATGATATCTGCTGACCTAAGGTGATGTTTGATACTTTGGGTATTCATGCATACTACAGAGATGTATCCAAGAGCTTCCCCACATACCAAATATTAAAGCTGTGCAAGCTTCTCTTCTAGAGATATTGTGTTTACGAAATTGCCTTGATGTGACCCCTGTTGACCTCAAATGACTTTTGACCTCCATAAAAACAATAGGCTATTTCTACTTAATATGGTACCTCTGCAAACCAACCAGAATGCACAAATGCATTGTAGTTTTGATGACTTTATTATCAGGATCGTATTAGGATGATGTATCATGTCTTAACATGCACAACTGCATATCACAGTGATGCAACACGTACACATACATATATGAGAGCTGTCCATGCTTCCCTTGAGATGTCATGTTTACAAAGTTTTCACAATTTGACTCCTGTTGACACCAAATGACATTTGATCTTCACCAATATCAATACGGTTCTTCTACTCAATGTGACATACTGCACCTACACATAACAACATATGAGATCTGACCAAGCTTCCCTCCTTGAGATGTTATGTTTACAAGGTTTTCACAATTTGACCCTTGTTGACCCTAAATGACCTTTGACCCCCAGCATAAACAAGATAGTTATGCTACTCAATATGGTACACCTACATACAAAATATGAGATCTGTCCAAGCTTCCCTTCTTGAGATATCATGTTAACAAGGTTTCCACAATTTGACTCCTGTTGACCCCAAATGATCTTTGACTTCCACCAAAAACGATAGCTTTCTTCTACTAAATATGATGCACTTACATACAACATATGAGATGTGTCCATGTATCCTTACTTGAGATAACATGTTTACACGTTTTCACAATTTGACCCCTGTTGATGCCAAGTAACCTTTGACTTCCACAAAAGACAACAGGGTTTTTCTACTCAATGTGGTACACCTTTAAGCAGTAGCAGTATATGTGATACTATTGATGATATATGTATATTTCACTTTTGGGGGATATTCTCCACATCCACCTTGGGACAATATCAAGATATAGAAATTCTATAATGTAGAAAATATCAATAACACGGACTGCCATATATATCCTTCTTTTGTTACTCACGTAAACCCTGTTCTAGATTTACCGCTGAGTTCACGCTCTCTCGTTCAAAACCACCTAATTTCATTGTGTGTGTTTCTGTTACATGTTGGATTTGATGATTTGATGTATAGGGTGCTTAAGATGTTAGATCTTGGGCAGAGCCACATAGGTGCTTTCCAGAAGCTTCTTGCGACTTTGGTTGCCGGCTTCCTGTTTGAACTATTATGCAGTTTTGTGCCCAAAGATTGTTTTAGTACTAAATTTCGTCAATGACTGTGGCATCATGGCTTTTGGCCATTCCAGATACAGTATATAGAAGGTAATCCAGTGTGAATAACTCATGCATGCTAGGAAGTTTTGTAGAGGAAAATATCTAGTCTAAGGGGATAATGTTATCGTTACACCTTTATAGGTTACCAATCTCCTTTATTGTTGTATTTTTGCTACGTCTTGCATATACTGTATAGTTCTTCCCTACAACGAATACTGTCTTAATATTAAAACACACAGCTCAAGCAGTATATATTCTAGCTACAAGCATGCTTCCCACACACTGACATTATTCATTCCATCTTCATGATAGCTGTTGCTTCAATAGCTGCACTTCTATATTATTGAATTTACCCAGTAACTCCTAAGTCGATGTCTATCATTTTATGCAGTCTCTCGACCAAGGTATCACCTGTTACAGCTGTAGACACAGCTCTTTCCCCATAAAAAGTATTAATATTTGTTTCAAACACACGCAGCACATACCCATGCTGAGTGCAATACCAGACTTTCATATTACACAAAATATTTTACCTAAGCATCTTACCACACACACCTGTTAACTCTGAAAATAAACCTACAATCTTGAACAAAATTCCTTGGGACACCCCACTCCCCCTATCAATGTTGGCTGCAGAAAAGCTGCTCACAGGGTAAATTGACTCCTTTAGCACAACATCGACAAGGGGCGTGGGGTTTCATGTTATCCAGTGAAGAAAGATTTTGGAATACAGTCACAAAGTATGACAAAGTGTGCCAACAATATTGTAGAAGATTGTAGGCCTGTATTTTGTACACAGCACATTATTGAAGTCAATATTGTTTTATGCACTCTGGTCAGTATCCGCAGTATAAGTCACGTGTATATCGACGAGAATATATTTATCGGCAAGCCCATATTTTTATCATTTTCAACCACAAAACTAAAGCATGTGATAGTAAGAGGCTGCTGTATGCCCAGGTTTTCCTCGCCCATAACACCTGTTGCATCTCACATTGTGCGATCTGATTGGACAGTCGTTTTCAATGACAGAAGCAGGCGAGGGAAAGGTACCAAATGCAGATACTTCTGGCATAAGCTTCAATATGTTTTTTTTTCACTGGGCGTACAAGGCATACTGTTGACTGACGATAACAACACAGATTTTGCTTTCAAGTAGCAGTTACGTAGCATAGTTTAACTTCTGACATGTGACTTGGTGAGGGCTAAAACGAGTTGAAAAGGGAAAAAAAATCAATGAAGCAAGTTCACATGGGGGATAGGAAACTTTGAGAAGACAGGAAAAGTGTGAAAATAATGTAGAAAAAATATTTTTCAGTACACTTTTAGCCAATTAAAGTAAACTTCTACCTTCAACATGACAAAACTTGCATTAAGCCCATGGTTTGGGTCCATGTATGCATTAGCCCAGTATGTAAACCTATTCTACAAAATTTATCGATATTATTGATATCTATATTTTATTTTTGGAATATCACTACTGCTTAAAACACCTACATACCAAATGTGAGATCTGTCCAAGCTACACTTCTTGAGATATCATGTTTACAAAGTTTTCAAAATTTGAACCCTTTTGACCCCGAATGACCTTGACCTCTACAAAAAACATTGGGGTTCTTCTATTCAACATGGTACAACTAAATACCAAATATGACATCTGTCTAAGGTTCCCTTCTTGAGATATCGTGTTTACAAGATAGGTGTCATGGACATACACATACACGCACACATGTGATTACACAGGTTATGATTATCATCAAAACCAAAAATGTGATCTCTACAAGCTCCCATTCTTAAGATAATGGTTTACAAGTTTTTCAATATTTGACCACCATTAAGCCCAAATGACCTATGACTTACTTAAAAACAATAGCTCTTTGTACTTCAGAAGGCACCTACACATACCAAAAATGAGATCTCTACAAGCTCCCCTCCAACCTCCCACAAAAATACAGTTTCTTGCACTCAATAAGATACACCACCCACATATGAAATATTAGATCTGTAAAAGCCTTCCTTCTTGAGATATTGTGTTCACATGGTTTTCACAATTTGACCCCTGCTGACCCCAAATGACATTTGACCTCCATCAAAAACAATAGACTTCTTGCACTAAATGATATACATCCACATATTAAAAACTAGATCTGTACAAGCTTCTCTTCTTGAGATATTGTGTTTACATCTTCATAATTTGACCCATATTGACCTCAATTGACATTTGACTACATCAAAAACAATAGGTTATTTGTAGTCAATAAGACACCTCCACTTAACCAAAAATGAGATCTCTACAAGTTCCACTTTTTGAGTTATTGTGTACAAGATTTTCACTTTTTGATCCCTGTTGACCCCAAATGACCTTTCACCTCAACCACAAACAAAACTTCTTGCACTCAATAAGAAACACCCACATATGAAATTAGATCTGTACAAGAGTCCCTTCTTGAGATATCGGGGTTACAAGGTTTTCACAATTTGATCCCTGTTGACCCCAAATGACCTTTGACTATCACCAAACATAAGACTTCTTGTACTCAATAAGATACACCCACATATTAAATAGTAGATCTGTACAAGCCTTCCTTCTTGAGATATTGTGTTCACATAGTTTTCACGATTTGACACATATTAAATACTAGATCTGTGCAAGCTTCCCTTCTTGAGATATTGACCCATGCAGACCTCAAATGACCTTTGACTTTCATAAAAAACAATAGGCTCCCCAAAACTTACTGGTTTGGGAATTTACTAGCGACGTACTCACCTCATATAACCTATGCATTACCGTATTGACCATGGTCTAGCATATGGCAATTTGTGTGTGTGTGTGTGTATCTGGTCACCGCCCTTCCGTAATTTCCAGGGCGACAAAGCCTGGGCTGACAGTGAGGGGCCGGACGGCAGGAGGCAAAGGAGGAATGAGCTCGAAGGTTGCTTACCTAGCATTCCCTGGACGAGGGCCGACCGTCGGCGTCGAAGTGGGCGGAGTCCGCTGAGGTAGTGCCCCAGGTGCGGCTGCGAGGCGCTATCGAGAGGCGCGGTAGCGTGCCCGTCGCGTGGCGCGGCGTGACGTGAGCTGGGCTGACGCGGCCACGACTACCAGGACCTGATGCGGGGAGGCGGGTGGGCCGTTATATGAGGTGAGTACGTCGCTAGTAAATTCCCAAACCAGTAAGTTTTGGGGAATTCACAGCGCGTACTCCCTCACCTCATATAACCTATGCATTCTGTGACACAGGTGTGTCGGCGGCGGGAAGGTTCGGCGGCTGCGAACGCGTCGCCGCAATAGGCCGAAGCACCGCTCTGGCGAAGGACTCGTCGGCTGCTGGAGTACTGGTTAGGTAACACGACACGAAGGAGGACGGCGTTTTCCACGCTGCCGCGGCGGGTATGTCCTCCATAGGCACGCGGCGGAACCACGCGGTGGAGGCGGCGTGACTGCACAGATCGTGCGCCCGAACGCGTTCCGATATTTCGGCGTGCGGCCGGATCAGGGAGATGATCCAGCGTGAGAGTGTCTCTTTCGAAGCCGGCGAGAAAGGACGACGCGGCAGGATGAACAGGCGCTCGGAAGTGCGGATGCTCTTAGTGCGCTCAATGTACCACTTAAGAGCGCGTACCGGGCAGCGTAATCTGTCCTCCGCGACCGAGGAGGCGGTGCTGAGTTTCGGGAGCTTGATGTCGCCCGGAGTGAAGGAGATCGACTGATTTTTGGCCAGAAACTGCGGGTCCGGGAGTAGTCGCACCCCAGCGGGGTCGAAGCGTATAAAGCCCGGGTGAGAGCGTGCAGCGAGGCCCGCCGGCGGGCCGAGGCTGCCGCCACGAGGAAGAGCGTTTTGAGTGTGAGCAGGTCTAGCGGAGCGTTATGGAGCGGCTCGTATGGGGCTCTAGGGAGATTGTCCAAAACCGCGTTGATGGACCACGATGGTGGAAGCCGCCGGGCCGGGGGTCGCTGGTGGAACATGCCCCGCAAGAGTTGCCGAAGTGCCGCGTTAGTACCTATTGTCGATCCATCCGGAAATCCGCGGTGCACCGCCGCTATGGCTGAGCGGTAGTTCCGTATGGTGCTGACCTGCTTCCCCTCTCGGAAGAGGGCGCAGAAGAAGCTGGCCAGGTCTGGGGCTGGCATTTCCATGGGATCGAGAGACATATCGGCTGCCCACTGGTAGTATCGCTCCAGATGCGAGTCGTAAGTTCGAACTGTCGCGGCACGCCTGGCTGCCGCGGCGAGGTTCGCAGCTTCCTCAGAAAGGCCCGCCGCCTGGAGGGTCGACCGGACAGCGGCCACGCAGCCAGCCGGAGGGTGGGCAGGTCCGGGTGCCGGAGGGCTCCGCTCCTCTGGGTTAGCAGATCCGGGACTGGGGGGAGGAGGAATGGCAGGTCGCATAACAGCTGCAGGAGCAGGGGGAATCATGGCTGGTTCGGCCAGCACGGCGCGATGAGCAGCATGTCCGCCGGGGTGCGTTGGAGCCGGCGGAGCACTACGTGGATAAGTGCGAATGGTGGGAAGCCGTACATTGAGAGGCCCGTCCACGGGAAGGACAGGGCGTCGACCTTCCACGCCGTCGGGGCCGCGTAACGTGACACGTAGGTCGGAAGGCGCGCGTTGGCCGGTGACGTGAACATGTCTACGAAGGGCCGGCCGTAGAGGGCGAAGATGTGGTCCGCCCACCGCTGCGCGAGGGTCCAGGCCCCGGAGTCGTAATTGCCCCAAGACAGGGCATCGGCGACGACATTGTATTGGCCCGCGAGGTGCGATGCTCGGAGCGTGATCTGAAGGGATTGGCACAGCATCAGAAGGTCCCATACTCTGCGCAACTGGGCCGCGGATTTCGTCCCCCCCTGGCGGTTGATGTACGCGACCGTTGTTGAGTTGTCCGACCGGACGGTGACTGTGTGCCCGCGCAGAGACGAACGCCAGTGGCGGATCGCGTTGGTAACCGCTTGCGTTTCTAGGGCGTTGATATGTTGGGCCGCATCCTGGGGGCCCCAAACCCCCGCTGCCACCTGATCGCTCCAGGTCGCGCCCCAGCCTGTTAACGACGCGTCGGTGGTTATTGTTGCTAGGGGGGTGGTGTTGCGGAACGGTCTGCCCGCCGTTAGCTTGTCCCCGTACGCCCACCAGTGGAGGAATGGGCGGAGGTCCTCCGGTAGGGGGATCATCGTGCCCGGGTGTGGGTCCGGCATGGGCGCATACGTGAGGAAGTGCCTCTGCAGAGGCCGCATGTGGAGGCGGCATAAGCCTAGGAGGTCGACTAGGCGCGCCATCCTGCCCAGGAGCTGCTGCCACAGCAGGGCAGGGGACTGCGGGACCGACAACAGACGGATCGCCCCCGCCCGGAGGTCCGCTACGCGCTCCTCCGTTGGGAACGCCACCCCGGAGGAGAGGTCGAGGCGTGCACCGAGGTAAACTATGCCCTGCGAAGGGGTAAGGGCCGATTTCTCCCTGTTCACAATCCATCCGAGGTTGCGCAAGGTGTTGAGAACAAAGGTTGTGTTTGCTTGGGCGTCCGTATTCGACGACCCCAACACGAGCCAGTCGTCGAGGTACGCAAACACCGTGGTCCCGGCCCTGCGTAGGTACGCGAGGACCGCGCGGGTAACTCGAGTGAAAACCCGGGGGGCAGTCGAGAGGTCAAACGGTAGGGCCACGAAGTGGTAGTCGGCACCCCTGTATCGAAAGGCGACGAAGCGCCTTGATGCCCGGTGAATCGGGATGTGCAGGTATGCGTCCTTGAGATCTGTAGACGTTGCCCACATCCCTTTGTGCAGGAGGGGGAGGATGGTTGCCAGGGTCTCCATCCGGAACCCCTGGGGTCTGACGTAACGCTTGTTCAGCGGTTTCAGGTTCAGGATCGGCCTCCACGTGCCGTTTCTCTTGGGCGTCAGAAAAAAAGTCGAATGGACAAGAAGGTCGTTCTCCTCCTTCACTTGCACAACTGTGCCTTTGGCAAGAAGGTCCTCCAGCTCTTGCTCGAGAACGACCTTTTTGGCCTGTTCGTCCGGAATCGGTGTTGGTCGGACGAGGCCAGATGACGGTGGAGGGGCGGTAAACTCGATTCGGTAGCCGTCGGCTATGACCCTGAGCACCCAAGGGTCGGGCGCGATGTCGCGCCAAGCTTGTAGGAAGTATCGCAACCGCCCCCCCACCGGCGTCTGCAAAACGGTGGGGTGGGCATCCCTAGGGCCGCTTGGAGCGGCCACCCCTGTTACGCGATCGATAGCTACCCTGGTTGGACTGCTGTCGGATGTCCGACCGGCTGATAGGGCTGATAGCGCTGCTGGGAACCCTTTCCCTGGCGGTACTGACCTTGGCCTGCTCGTCTATTGCGGCCAGAACCCTGCTGACGGGGTTGCGAGGCAGTGGGATTACCCAAGCGCAACATGTGCTCGTCGGCCTCCCTGAGGGCTTTTAGGCGCTCGGCCTCTTCGCGTAACTTCGCGTCGAATTGGCCTCCGAAGAGGTCATTTCCCAGAATGGGCAGGTCCCGAAAGACTTCCACCATGGTGCGCGAAGACCAGTCGAGGGAATCCAGCACCTGGTCGCGCCTGGTAGTCGTGGCCTTGATTGACACGCGTGCAAATTGGTCGAACACGCTACGGGCGACCGGGCCTAAAAGGGCGATGACCGCGCCGGTGTCTGCGCGGGAAATGCCCGCGGAATGCGCCTGTGTGAACGAGCGGTTAAGTAATTCCGCGAACAGCAGCAGCGCCGACGCATACTTAAGTCCGGCCCTGGAGGCTCTGTCCACGTCGTAGAGGCTGGACTCTAGGCGACACGCGTTCCTATCCCGGAACCTATCGCGCGCGTCCAGGGTTCCTGCCGTGCGCAACCGTTCCCGGACCCGCGCCGGGATGTGCGGGGCTGAAAATAAGTTCACCCAGTCTGCTTCCTCCGCATGGAATGCCCGGGCCGCATCGCGCTGGAAAGCCGACCATTGGCGAGCTGATGCGAGGGACTCGAATCGTTGGCCGCACTCCGCGTCGACCGGGATAGACGCCCATGGGTTCAAGGAGGCTGCGTTGAGCGTGAGCCGCGATGCCGGGGCCTCTGCTGCGGTCGGGGATGGGTCTGGCGCGTAGCCGCGGGTACGCCTGAGGACCGTGGCGGCGCGCTCGAACGCCTCCGTTGAGACATCCGTGCCGCGGAGTGGTTCGTCGTCCTCCCCCTCCGAGGGAGGATCTCGGCGGTCTCGGGGGGGTGTGACCGTGGCTGGTGTTTCGCGAGACGCCCCGCTCCGGAAAACTAAGTCGGCGTCCCGGGAGGGCGATGCAGAACGGCGCGCCGGTTCAGGAGGTGGGGCCGACGGGCCCTGCGGTGCCGTGGACGTTCGTTCCGACAACAGGCGCTCTAGCAAGTCCTTCACTTGGCCGAGGACCGCGTCCTGGCCTGACTGTGGTGGTGTGCGCTTTCGACGGCGAAAATCGCGATCGTCGGAAGACGGGGACGAGTCCGACGACTTGGCGTGCCTATCGCGGTTCCGCTTGCGAGGTGCTGACCGGGAGCTGGGAAGCGGCGGGAAACCCTCAAAATCTCGGGGCGGCCGCGAGAACGACTCCGAACTTGAGGCGAACAGGTCAAGGACCGCTCGGTCCTCCGCCATCGGCCCCTCGGGGGCCAATTCCTGAGGCCAGGCCGGACCCGTTTCCAAGGGTACCGGACCCGGCGGGCCGGTCGGGCTTAGGCCGCGCCCGGCGGCTGCCGACGGCCGCGGGGTTGTGCGCTAGCAGGCCCGGTTGGGACCTGCGGTGTAGGGCTTATCCCGGAACCTCCGGGGGCCTCGGTGCGGGAGCCAGGTCTTAAGCCATCGCCGACGGCGGCCCGGACGGGTGTAGGGCTTATGCCCCCTCCGGGGGCGGCCTCTTCGCTCGCACTGGGTCTTAGGCCATCTCCTATGGCGGCCCGAGCGGAAGGAGTCCCGGTGCGCGGACTCAGCTGGGTGTCTCGGCTATGGCTAGAGTCCTGGGTTCGGGTAGCGGTATTCGGTTCCCGGGTTCGGCTACGTCCACGGCTTTCGGTATCCGGATCCCGGGGTCTCCGATCTGCTGACGACTCCCGGGTACGGCGCTCCGGTTGAGAGGTCGACGGCGGCTTTTTCTCGCGGCTCTTTGCCGCGGACTTTCCTCGCTGCTCTTCGCGCTTACGCAACCAATCCGCGGAGGAGGCCCAACGATCGGCGGACCAGACGCGGCAAACGGCGCAAGGGAGAGCCTCATCGCAAGGCCGACACCTGGGGCATTGCGTGTGGAAGTCCCATGTGGTAAACGGCCTGAACCTCTTGCACGAGGCGCAGGTGTCTTGGTTTCTCTCCATACTAGCTGTAGGAGACGCTAAGGAAGTGAAATACAGCAAAAAAACAGGCTAATTCGAGCGGGAACCTGAACCCGCCGAAGGGCCTGACTAACATTCAATAACGTACATAGTGTACACACAACAACGTACAATATTATCGACTGTAGGCCTGAAGCTTGCGTAAGGGAAAGGATTCCCCACGCTAAGCAACGTGGCACAAGAAGGGAGAACAGTGGGGAACAAACCCCGAGTGCTAACACGTCTTTTTTTTTTAAGACTACAAGATACACACGAGGAGGCTAAAGGTAGAGCCTAGCCCAGTTACGTAAGTAGAATATACACAGTCCTAGACAACGTAACTACACAGGCGGGTACGAGACCTAACCCGGACCCGCAACACACGTGTCGAAAAACATGTCAAAAGACACGAAAGGAAAAGGATACTCATCCAAAACAGGCTCCAAGAAGAGGGCAAGGATGAGGAATCCTAGGAACTCGACTCAGAACGTTGAAAACTGAACGATGGCAGTTGAATTTTACAGATGCAAATGCAGTTGTAAGAGCTTCACTGGCAGACCAAAAGGCTGGCAATTACAGAAGGGCGGTGACCAGATACACACACACACACACAAATTGCCAGATGCTAGAGCATGGTCAATACGGTAATGCATAGGTTATATGAGGTGAGGGAGTACGCGCTGTGAATTATTTGTACTCAGTAAGGTCCCCTCCACACACCAAATGAGATCTCTACAGGCTCCCATCTTCAAGATATTGGTCTGTAAGTTTTTCACTCTTTGATCCTGTTGGCCCCAAACAATCTTTCATCTCCACCAAAAATAAAGACTTATTGCAGTCAATAAGATACACCCACATATGGAATTAAAAAGTTTCCACTCCTGAGACACTGTGTTAACAAGGTTTTCACTACTTGACCCCTATTGAACCCAAATGACTTTTGAACCCCACAAAAACAATAGGCTCCTCAACAGGGCACACTCCCATAACAAACATAAGATCTGTACAAACTCCCATCTTGAGATATGTTGTTTACAAGGTTCTTGCTATTTGACCCATGTTGACCCCAAATGATCTTTGACCCCCACCAAAAACAATAGGCTTCCTGTCTTTAATAAAGCTCACCCACATGTACCACATACGAGATCTGTTCAAGGGTCCTTTCTTGAGATACCATGTCTAAAATATAGGCATCACAAACATACACACTCACACATTACACATTAAAGGAAGACTTCATTGAATTTTGCTTTGTTGCTGCTTAATGAACTATAACCCTAATAATACATTGCCTACAATTGTTTTTCTGAGGACTTGAGAAATCTATAGAAATTCTCTGTGAGGACTTCAAATTAATTTGTTCATCTCCTCGGAAAGTATTACAATATGCCCTTGAAGGGCACATACACACACACACAATCATCAGTGCATAGATCCTTGCCTGCTTTTCTTAAGGAATTAAAAAAGGATCACCAGAGGTTAAACCTAAAGTCCATTTTCATAGCACTGTTTTTACATTGGAGTTTTAAATAGCTGATGATTTTGAAGTATGAATTGCCTACAGTATGGGCATGCACAAAATACAGAATATCAGGATGTAGTTATCAGATGGCATGCACATAAGTTACTGTGCAGAATGTTAAACTCTTCAATACAGAATGCATGCTCTGATTTATAGCCCTTAGATCATCCTGGGTCTCTGACAAGGTGCAAAGGTAATCAAAATTACATAATGTGAACAGAAGTGACCTCTCTCATTGGTCTGGGTTTTTATTTGTGGTTCTTAGAAAGTATGCAAACAAAATGCATGACTATTCAATATATTTATATATATTTTTAATACACCATTTGAAAAGACTGCAACCATACTGAAGCCAAGACTTGGTTTATGAACCATTGATGCAAAGTTTGTGTATGCATCAAGTATAATTTACTTTGCTGGATTGCTTACTGGAAAAGAAACAAACACACACACACACACAGTAATAAAATGAATTTCCAGAGTTACAAGATAATCTGCAAGCATTCCCAAATATCTTCTTAAAATATGAAACCATGTTGCTGGTGCTCTTTTTGTCTAAATTTAATTCACATTTTACTCCAACCAGATATGACTGAAGTTAAATTTATAGAAAAAAGTCTCAGTGTCATGGTAATAGTACCTTACTCTATTTGGTATATTGCAATAAGTAGTTGGAACTTTTTGTACACATCCAGGTATCAGCTTTCAGTGAAACACTTCAGCTACAGTAAAGATGATATACCATCTGTTTTACTTGCAGGAAAGAGGCATGCAAAGGATCCTTTTGTGGAGAATTTCCTAAATGCAAACATGAGCGCATCAATTATCTACAATTGATAGATTAACATTGTGACAGAGGATCAAGGCATAATAGGGCAGCAGGAATGCAATAGTTAAGAAAGTTGCAGTATCAAAGCCAATTCAAGTTCAATGCAGAATGGACAACTTCAACAAGACCACTTCAGAAAAATCTGTGATGGACAGAAAACACATCAATAAGTTTCATGGTTGTTAACCTGTACAAAGAATAACTTATATTTCTGATCTTAAACAGAAAAGTTATGAGACCACAATCATCAGATTTTTGGTGAGAGTTTTCTTTGTTAAAAGAATAAGTCAGGCAATATTCAAAATATTGCTGTAAAGTCCATAACAATATAAGGCTACATGCTACACCCCCAATTTGCACGTTTCAATGGAAAATTCCATTTTTCACTTCTCAAATTCCATGTTTTTCCATTTTCAAGTTTCCCATTTCTGTGAATTTCTGTTTCAAACATAAACGACAATTACAACTTTCTCGTGTGAGAATTGCCCTGCATGTGTACAAAAGTGCACGGAGATATGGAGTCCATGTAAACAGTGTAGCATTAGGATGAAGACCATTTCAGGGTAATGAAGGTTTGACCACAACAAATCATTTGATGTTGCTTCAAAACTTAAATTCATCTCAAAATGTTACATATTTCATGTAAACCAAACTTAATTGCTTTTATTTTTAAAGCTAAAATGTACAGCAATATCTCGTTTGAAGAAATAAAAAAGATCGCACAAAGCCTTACCAAAATTTACAATAATTATATCCTAACGTAGTTAGATGCATAGGGAATAGCTTAACCACCTCAGAGATTACATTCATATTTCATCGCCCGTGAAAGAACAGCCGACTGTTTGTAAGTGAAAGTTTTTATTTTCTGTTTTTTAGTACCAGAGGCTTCAAACATTGAGATTTATGATTGAATTTGTAGAAAGAAGGCTTCATTGAGTCAACAGTAGCCTAGCCCTTGAGTTTTTGCGACAACTAGGCATACCATCATCTGTGCTAGCACTCATGTGGAATGCTTGGTTGATTCAATCAGATATTTTGGCCAGTTGCAGCTGGTCTGCTGGGGTCGACTTTCATATTACGGCTTGCAAAATGTGACAATACTTTCTTTGATTATTCATTGTAAATTCCAAGCATTTCTGAAGTTCTTAATTCAATTTTCGTTTCTTTTTCCCATGATTTTGATTTTCCGTGATCACTGACAATCTGTGGCCATGCAAATTTCAATCTGCTCCCAGTCTTCAAGTATAGATATGGATCTTTTGCAACCATTAAATTTTTTTGTTAATATGCCAATAAACCCTATGATGTAGATGTAGCACATAAACAAGGGACAACAAAACTATTGTGCGACTTCTACACCATCCTTCCATGATAATGAATTATGTGGACCAAGCGTCTTTTATGGGCAAATGGCTTGTATGGTCATTATTGAATATCTTCTGTTTGTGAAGTAGTTTGGGTTGGTCTGGAATATTCTTTTAACTCCTTTGCATATAAAAGTTGATTGATATTGTCCAAAGTAAGGAATTTCACAGCACATGCAATTCAAAGATATATCAGACTCATAGATATATATCCAACTAGCCATAAAATTGCCAATTCCTTGGGTGCAAAATGTGCTACAGTCAACTGATAACTTTCTCTGGCCACTGCCAGGTTGCAGAACTGAGTTTCTATCATTGTCAGTGGATATATTTCATCATTAAAAAAAAAAGAAAGACTCCAACCTCATGACTTACTTGGCTTTGTTGCTGGAGTGATGGAATGAGGCACAGGAGCATGCTTTCTTGGGGCTGGTGTATCCAGGGGTGATTTTCTGCTCTCATAGTTATTCTGTTCATTCTCATCATAATCCTGTTGTTGTTGTTGGCTGAGTCTAGCATTGTAGCCATGACAATCATTATTTGGGTTCTCTCCTCTAGCTACCTTCATTGCTGGTGCATACTGAACCTGTTTCACTAATTGAGTTGGAGCTGCTGCCTCTTCTCTGAATTCCTGGCAAGAGCTGGGCTGCTGCAAGTAACCCATTGGTAATTTACTCATGCTTCTGTTCCTTTCTACATCAGTGAGGTGATGTTTATGTCCACGGTTCACTTTGCGTCCAGAACCAGCTTGGTTCAAACCTCCTTTATACTTTTCAATACCAGATGAAGACTGAATTGGCTTAGTTGGTTGTGAAACACCATTACCATGACTCGGAGCAAGTTCAATCTGACCAATGAATTGAGGACAAATAAAAAAAAAAATGAAGACTACTGAAGCAGTGGCTGACACTGCACATAAATTCAATGAGCTTGTCTTTAACTTAATGTCTAAAACCCTAATTTCTTAAACTAATTAAATCCTTAAATAACACTGAGAGGATAGATGAGAAGTTAGTCAGACTGAGAAACATGTTGCAGGGCTAAAAATATTTGATAAAATGCAATATTATTTAATGACAATATCAAGTGCCCCATATGGTGACCTAATCAGGGATTAATATTAACTTTAAAGACAATTTGCCCAGTGGGGCAAGGGGTTTATCAGAATTAAGTTGCCCTGATAAATGTCTACATGCCCTGAAATGGCAGAGAATAAGAACACGACAACTGAAACTTCACTGGCAACTGAAAAAGATCAGTTTCCTTGGTTACACATGATGTAAAAATTAAGTATCACATATGATCATTTATATTATATATAAATGATCATATGTAATGTATCACAGTTATTGAAATTTGTTGTTTTCTGTTCTCTTTAGGATGTCAATATGCCTTGTAAATAAGTAAGTAAAGAACTGTAAAGAACTGCAATAAATTGTCTTTGAATTTTAGCAAAACTAATTTTATGTTTTCTTTTTTCAAATTGCCCTATACAATCTAATCTTAAGGTCACTTGGAGTCAATATAGAAAGAGTTTATGTTATGAAATTTCTTGGTGTATTTATTGATCATAAGCTGAACTGGAAACAACACATTCCTTAAGTTATCAAGAAAGCTATCTAAAGTAACTGCGGCTATACATAAAGCCTGTAATATTTTAAATACCCATGCTCTCTATACTTTGTATTTTGCAATATTCTTCCAACACATAATTATTCTGCAGAAGTATGGGGAAATACTTATAAATCAAACATGTCTCCCGCCAAGTATTTACACCATACAGCTGAACTCTTTTACAATTTGAAAGCTTAAGCATTATCTCAAATTATAAATTTCAAAACTGGGGTGTTTACGTTTAAAGCCTATCACATGTTGTTACTGCTAACATTGCAAAATTACTTTTCTGTGAAACCAACTGGGGGTTATAACACCCGACAAAAATATTGTTTTATGCAGACATATGTTAGCACAAAACAAAAACAACTTTGTATTTCATTTACAGGAGTAAAAATCTGGAATTCATTAGATATTAGTTGGAAAGACTGCAAGACTATTCATTCATTTAAGAAAAAGTATACACAAATGTTATTGTCAAATTTACTGTGCAAGTAAATTGTTCATCTTTGTCTATAATTACATGTAAGCCTCTACCACAATCTGATTTGAGTTTCAAGTCACTATTTTTGTCCTTAATATTTTTTTGCTTGTTTGTTTGTTTGTTTATTTTAGTTTGAAATATTGATTGTTTATTATTTGCATCACCAGCTTATATCTAAGAAGTATATGTGAAATTCTTTTGGGGAAAACAATTTATGAGTACTGCACTTCTGTTTTTCTCCATATCTGCATAACACTAAAAATGTGTTACGATTGAATTATAATGCTTATATCTTAATTTCTTTATATTTTGATACTATACTAAAATGCACATGTATTGTTTGGATTGTTAATGGATATAAACTGTTTCATTTCAATTAAAAAGGTATAGCATTCGATATACTGGAGACCAGAGTGGGGGTGAGGTGTTCACGGTTGAGGAGTTGGCAAATGCTTTCTACTATCCCGTAGCCATGCACTCAACTTTAACATTAAACAAGTTGCCTAGTGGGGCAAGTGGCTTTCAGAATTCACAAGCCCTGATGAGTTTTTACTTGCCCCAGACAACGGGTCAATCCTTGATGTTCAGCATTGGTAAATTTGTTGGTAACAGAATAGATGCTTCCTAAATACTTGAGTGAGCACAAACCATGTAGGTTGTACAGTTGTTGCTAAACAAACTTTTTGGAAGTATAAGGAGATACTATAAATAATGTATGGAAACGACATTGGTCTTGATAGGCATCAGAGTGAAACACTATGAATGGTGAATGTGCCATAATGGTACTACATGAGGTATGGTACTACATGAGTTATGGGCGTCATGAACAACTTTATGGAAAAAGATCACTATTACCAACTATGAACATGAAGAACAACCATTGCATGCCACAGCAAAAAAGTAAGTAGTTCAATACATGGGCCTGAATGGGCCTCCAGATAACCTTGACATAATATTATGGAACATTTCCTACATAACTGTGACTAACTATAAAAAAAATAATAATTCAATCTGGTAGTAATAAAAAAAATAAGTATTTTCCTATAATGGGGCAAAACATTCATTACATGACATTCAGTTCATTACACAACCCAATGGCCCTGTAAATGGAAATCACTTTGACCCATTACATAAAAAAGTATAAATTATAACTATTAGAATGTGTAAGAAGATGCATGTTTAAAAAAAAGGGTGTCCACATGGTCCTTCAACCTCAAATTCATGGTCACTCCATATGACTCATTACAAAAGGATCACAATTGCAAAGTATAGTCACTGAATTTTGTAGGAGAAGAAGCATTTTGATCTTTTTTCTGAGATTAGATCAAAGCAGCTCATCCCATTCTGACACAATGCCAAAGAATCAGTAAAGCAAAGCTTTGGACAAGTGAACATACTGCCTGATGGATGGATGAACAGATGGACTAAAAGGTCAAAACACATAAAACACCATGTCCATTATATTAGCTCATGTATGTATGGTGTGAGTCTAACATTGAATGGTCAAGTAGCTTGTTTCGCCTACCGACAGAATAATTCTCTCTCTCGTTTCCTTGGATAAGACTCTCATCATAACAATTCGTCTCCACCAACTGACAAAAAAATGCAGTAACTTTGGTTCTAGTGACTTGTGGGTTTAATACCACTATAACATTATATCAATTCCTGTATGTGCCCCTAGTTTGAAGGAAAAGACCAAAACCAGTTTCCTACAGCTGACTCCGGCAAATGTTTATTTCCAAGAGCTATTATATAATGCATTTTTTTGTTTTTTAGGGCATTTCTGCATTCAAGCTTCCAATAACCAATAGCAAAGGATTACAATCATAGATAATGCATAAAGAGTGATTGGCATACTCCAAAGTCAGCAACATTTTTTGGAAGCAAGTAAATAAGCAATGATGCAATTGCATGAATGGCAGAGGCTAACCTAACTGTTGAATGACCTGTAAATAGAGCAACCTCGAGTATACTTTGCTGACAAGTTGAACAATAATATTTTATGTTTTTCACTCACGGTTATCCTGCTCAAAAGTTAAGGTATACTACCTACTCACAAATTCAGGTATAACCTTCTCATATTCAGTGACAACTGTGATTACTGGCACAATATTACAAAATGACATTTCACCACTAGTCAAATATAACGACTAGCAGAGTGTAATGTGATGATTACCACAACAATGTTATAATGTAACATATCATATGCTAAGTGTAATTTCTGGCATGCTGTTACAGTATGTCACATAATGTCACATTACACTACACATCAACAATGACTACTAGCAACATTATGTGACATAACCCACATCAAGCATGATTACTAGAACAATGTTATAATGTAGCATATCATATGCTAAGTGTAAATTCTGGCATAATGTTATGTCACATAATGTCACATTACACTCTTTTTCAACAATGACTATTGGCAATGTTATGTGACAACCCACAAAAAGCATGATTACTAGAACAATGTTATAATGTAACATATAATATGATAAGTGTAATTTCTGACATGATGTTAGAATGTGATACTACCCATATCATGTACAATCACTTGCACATCGATTTCAAGCATGATTGTTGACACAATGCTTAGGGTTGGGTTGTACCAAAAAAAATCAGCACCACTATTTTTGGCACATCAGCACTTATAATTACCAAAGTACTGAGACTTTTCTCTTGTTCAAAGTGATAAAAATATTTTCTGTGCTCTGCATACTGTGGTAGTAATGGAGTACCTTGTGTTTGTGTCTTCAAGTAAATGTTTAGACAAAAACTCATAAAATAGTGAAAAAAAATGTTTTATTTGTGCAGTTTCCCCAAAACTCCTTGGTTTGGGAATTCGCTAGCAACATACTCACCTCACATAACCAATGCATTACTGTATTGACTATGGTGTAGCATCTGGCACTTGTGTATGTGGGTGTGAGCGACCACCGTCCTTCCGTAATTTCCAGACTGCACGAGCCAAGGAGAGGAGCGAAGTGCAGCCTGGAAGGAGAGTAAAAGGAGTGCTCACCTAGCCTGATAGTATGGGCAAAGGTTGGCTTGCTAATGTCAGAGATATCCTGAGCTCCATGTCGTCCTCGGAAGGGCAGCTTGGCGTGGTGCCATCTGCCAAGACATCACGTGAGACAGAGTGCCCCTGGATGGCTCATGGGTCTGGAAGCACGGAGGTGGGTAGGTGAGTGTGTTGCTAACGAATTTCCAAACCAAGGAGTCTTGGGAAATTCACAGCACATACTCCCTCACCTCATACAACCTATGCATTGCTGGCACAGGGTAGCAGGCGGAGGGTCTAGGACCAGTGGACGAAGGCCTAAGCACTGCGCCAGCGAAGGCGCTGTCGAAGGACGGAGTGTTTGTGAGATAGCACCAGACAAAGGAGGACAGTCTTTCCCATGCACCAGCAGCGAGAGGAACATTCCAAACCAAGCCACAGACATAGCATGCCCCTGTACGTCATGCGCTTGAACGCATTCCTGACGTGACGTATTAGCGTTACAATCCGATGAGGAAGAGGTTTTTTTGAGGCAGGTGTGTAAGGTCGGCACAGTATGATCAAAAAACCATCCAACATTCATACAGGCCTTGTACATGCAATGTACCACTTAAGAACATGGATTGGATACCGACGTTGTCCCCCAGGGAGAACAAAAAGGTACTGCTAAGGTTCAGCAAGCATATCTCCCCAGGGAGAACAAAGGGGTCTGGTTTTTCATCAAAAAGTGCACCCGGGAGTAACCGCACTCCTACCAGGTCAAAACAAGTTAATCCCAGTTGCCGGGTGAGCGCGTGTAGGGAGCCACAGAGTGGGGCGAAGGCCGTGGCTACGAGAAACACTGTTCTGAAGGTCAGCCGGTAAAGTGGTGCATGCCCCAAGGTTAATGTGCCAATTTGTTTAAAACTGTATCGGTGAACCATGAAGGGGCCGTACGATGTGTCGGAGGTTGTCGATGGAACATGCCCTGGAGAAGTTGCTGGAGAACTACGCTCCTATCCATCGTAGACCCGTTGGCGAAACCGCAATGAACAGACAAAGCTGACCTATAATTACGAATGGTACATACTTGCTTGCCTTTCTCTAAAGAGCAATAGGAGGAAGGCGGTGATGTCAGGGGCAGACACTTCCAAGGGATTGAGAGCCTTGTCTGACGCCTAGGCATAGTAGCGTCCCAAATGCGCACCGTCACTTTTAACCATTGCTGGATACCTAGCTGCTGCTACAAGGTCCCCAATCTCCACTGAGAAGACTGCTGCTTGCACGGATGACCTGACAGTGGCCACCCGGCCAACCATAGGTTTGACAGATCCAGGTCACGAAGTGCAATGTTGAATTGTGTGATCAGCGTTGGAGACGGTGGAACAAGAATGGCAGATCGACTAGAAGCTGCAGGTGCAAAGGAATCCATGGTTGGTTTGGTCAGCACAGAGCTACAAGGAGGAGATCTGCAGAAGTACTTCGTAACATCCAGAGGACTGTGTGAGGAGGGGCAAATGGCGGGAACCTGTACGTCGTGTGGCCTGACCACGGGAAAGACAACGCATCTACTTTCCACTCGGTCGGGTATTGTGTCACAAAGGTAGATAGGCGTGCGTTGTCCTTTGACATGAACATGTCTACACGGGGTCTGCCGTAAAGATTGAAAACGTGGTTCGCCCATTGGAGTGATAACGTCCACCCTCCAGTGTCGTAGGTGAATCGAGAGAGATCGTCCGCCACTATGTTCTGTTTCCCCATGAAATGCGCTATGTGGAGCATAATTCGTAGGCCCTGGCAAATGAAGAGGTCCCAAACCCATCAAAGCTGAGTGGCCGACTTGGTACCCCCCTGGTGGTTGATGTATGCAACCATGGTGGAATTGTCGGAGCTAGCCGTGATGTGATTGGCTAGACTCTAAAACCGCTTCCGTTTCAGGGATGTTGATATGCAAGCTCGCTTCGGGGGGGACACCAGACACACGACACTACTAGGTCGTTCAAGGTGCCCCCCGAGTGACAGCAAAGTGTCGGGTTTTAATGATCGCCTCGATTGCCTGAAGGCCAGTAGCATGCCCCTGTTTGTCCACCATTCCAGGAAGCAGCGCAGCTGCAGAGTGAGCGTGATGAGAAAGTCATTTGTATGCACATGTGCGATGAAGCGTCGCTGTAGTGGACGAATGTTTAGCCGACACATGCCCAGGAGATCCACAAAGCTCGCCATCCTGCTGAGAAGCAGCTGCCACAGCAAGGTCGGGGGACTGACCGGTGGATAGAATGCAGTGTGCGTGTGCAAGTAGGTCCTAGACCTGCTCATACCTATGGAAAACGATCCTGGAGGGAAAATTGAGGCAAACGCTCAAGTGAGTATCATCTGGAATGGTGTGAGAGACGATTTCTGCCGAGATCCTGAAGTGTGGATAGAACTTGAGCCATACTGGTGCTGACATCCACCTCTGAGGTCCCCATGCGAACGTGACAATAACGCTGCTACATAGAAATGCTAGCACTGCCTGGGTCACATGAGTGAAAACCAAGGCGGTGGATAGGCCGAAGAAAGCGATAATCGATGCTGCGGAACGAAAAGCCAGACACTGTCGTGATCACCAGTGGATTGGTACATGGAGGTCTTTTTGATCAATGGATGTGGCCCACATCACCTTGGACAGCAGTCGCAAGATGCTCGCTAAGGTTTCCATGAAACCAATACCGTATGATGTGACATAAAGCTTGTTGAGCGGCTTCAGGTTTAAGATAGGTCTCCACATGCCATTCTCTTTCGGTGTCAGAAAAAAAGGTCCAGTGGAAAAGGAGATTATTCTCATCAAAGACCTGTATGATCGCCCCTTTGGCTAGAGGGTCTTCCAGCTCTTTCTTGAGAGCGTCCTTTTTTGCCGGCTCGTCTGGTAAGGGAGTTGGCCCGACAAGGTCAAATGATGGGGGTGAAGTTATAAATTCGATGCAATACCCCTCGGAGATGAACCCTTTTGCAAGTGGCACAAAAGTCCTGGGACCTCTCCATACCTGTAGGAGAGGCTAAGGAAAAGTAAATAGACACAAAATATATTGGCCAAGACCTTGCGTAAAGGAAATCATATCCTAACGCTAGATTTCCCGGGTCTAAGAAAATATGGAAATATGAGCTGAAATGTTACTAGAGAGGAGAGATACTCCAATCCCAGGGAACGCAGGCAAGGGTTGGAAAACAAATGAGCAATAAGCACATAAACAAGACAATATGCCAAAATGATGAAAAAGAGGCTAGCAAGTAGAGCCTAAAACAATGTTATGTGAGGAAAGCCAAGCAACATTATGTAACGCACAATCCTATAGGAGATAGGATTAGGACCTAGTCCAAATCCAAACACACACGTGCAAAAAGTGAAGTGACAAGAAAAAACAAGCAAATGAAAAGGATACTCAGTCAAAAGACCCTGGAAAGGTGGAGAAGGATGAATGCAAAGACAGGCATGTGAAAGAACCCAAAGGGATGGAAATCATAGTGGATTAGAGTGGGTGCAAGCAAGGTACAACTTCTGCTAAACCAAAAGGGTTGCAATTACGGAAGGACAGTGGCCAGTTACACACACACACTTGCCAATGCTAGACCATAGTACGGCAATGCATAGGTTATATGAGGTGACAGAGTACCAGTTGTGAATTCAGTGGGGTTGGAGAGGTGTTTTACCATGGGAAATAGTTCACTTTAAGGTTTTATTTACACCAATATGCCGACCTTGCAAATGCAAATTGATCATCATCACACAATCTCACACTGCTAGGCCTTTGATACGCCGTTGATAGAGCACATGTGGACTTCTCTTGGTTATGTTCGAAAATAATTAGGAAATTACATCCACCTGCACCTGTCCAAATGTTGGTTTTTCCGGCAGAATACCTTGACAAGTATATTAGCATTTAAGTTTAAACTTGATAAGGTTGTAGATGATGGCAATATCCACGGTGTATTAGTTTTATAGTAAACTGAGTCAAATTTGCTATTCTTTTAAGGAAAAAAGCCAATTGTTCCAAAACTGGGATTTCCAGCATGTCTTGAAAACTATGCAATTGAAGCTAAAACTTTGTGAGGACCTGTGGAAGTACACTTTGTTCAACTTATATCACTTCAATGGTAAATCTAGTGATAGTTGTTGATTTTGAGACAAAAAAAGCCAATTTTGCCCCGAAATTTGTATTCCAAGCATATCCTATGAACTATTTGAACACTCTATGGCCCTAAAACTTTGTAAGGCCTTTTTCGCTGATAACACTATGTCCAAGATATATCACCTTGATAATTAAGTAAGTAAAATTTACTGATGTTGTTTTAAACAAGCAAATTTTGTACCAAAATTTGGTCAAAGTTCTGAAAGTGAGTATTATGAGAGACCAATGACGTTAAACTTTGTAAGGACTTACAAAAGAAGACACTGTTTAAATGATAATGTACTGTATACCCATGGCAACCCTGTGAAGTGCAACCACGCTCCAGTTGGCTATGTCCCACAGCATGGTCAGTGTATACCTCTTCTTACGCCCTGGTGCCCTAACCTGACCTCTTAAGGCGCGTTCACACTACAACGAATACAGGTTGGATTACGATCCGAATTTTTTTACTTTTAGTTAATATCTTCTCCATCTGCGATTGGAAGGAACCAAAAATTTGCCAACTTGTGCAAATAAATGATTTGTACCAGAGGACTATGAAAATGAAATGTTAATTATTTTGTGACGTCACACAGACAGACAGCTTTTATCGGACACTCGTAGTCCGATAAAAGCTGTCTGTCGATGTGACGTTACGAAATAATTAGTATAAATTTGATTTTCTCAGTCATGCGATACAAATCATTTATTTACACAAGTTGGCAAATTTTTGGTTCTTTCCGATAAGAGATGGTGAAGACATTTACTAAAAATAAAAAACTTTGGATCGTAATCCGACCCGAATTCGTTGGAGTGGGAACGCAGCCTTTACACTTACAGCATGACTACTCCTGTGACTAGTTGCTTCAGTGTACCTTCGCATTTGGTATGCATATATTACCATGGATGTCTGTCAAAACTGCACTAGTGATGGTGAATGGACATTGATCCTAAGAAACTTACTGATAAACCAAACCCTACACTTACACTAACAGCCTTTATTATGACTGCAAATCCCTTCATCTAGAATTTTAAAGCCAAACAGTAATTTTAGCAGAACTGGGTCATGTGGTTAAATGTATGAGGTAAAATCCATGCCAGCAGCCCAGGCAATACTTGAGTTAATGTAGACAAAAATAGTGTAACTGTAAGTTAAGCTGAACAATTCGTTTTGCAGAACTACAATCTTGGACAAAATTGTTGGGACACTTCGTTGTGCGTTGCAAATATAATACTGAATTTTAGGTGAGAGGATAACATGAAACCCCGTGCCCCTTTCCAATGTTGCGCTATAGAAGTGAATTTACCCTTTGAACAGCAATCCTATAGCCAACATTGCACAGGGGCGCGGGGTGTCCCAAGGTCTTTTGTCCAAGATTGTAGGTACTCCTGTGGTAAAGTTAGGTGCTTGACATGTAAAAGGGCAGCCATTGGCAAAGTTACCATTAATACTAAATTCTGTCTGTATGCACTTGCAGTAGGCCTATACTCTAGTTGTGCCATCAGAGTCCAGTCAGACTCTACGGTTCAACGTTTTGTGTTCTTCTAAACAAATAAATATCAATAAAAACAAATTGAAAAATTTCATGTGATCATGTGATCACGTGATTAAATTATGTTGAACAGTGCTTGCCTCTGCCAAGGCGAAAACATTGACAAACCTTGTTTCCTTTTTTTTCTTTGAGTGACCTAGGCTATGGTGTGAATTAAATTACTGTATCAATATACAGCACATTTTTAGCGGTATTTTCATGTGGGGACATGCCTATGTTCCAACACCTCTATGTTTTGACAGCCCTGTATTCCGACGTCTCTGTTTTGACAGCCTTGTATTTCGATGTCTCTATGTTCTGACAACCCTATATTTTGACATTTCAATATTCTAACATCTCTATGTTTCAACGTCTCTACATTCTGACAAAAATTTACTTTAACGCCAAAAATATATACTTTGGCGCCGGAAATGATCTACTTCAGCGCGGACAAAAATGTATATTGGCGCCGAGAAAAACGTACTTAGGCACCGAAAGTACTTTGGTGCCGAAGTACAAGTTTTGGGTGGCGCCAAAGTACATTTTCTATCAATGCCAGAGTACACGTTGTTTTTGGCGTCAAAGTACATTTTTTAGGGCGTCAAAGTACATTCTTTACCAGCACCAAAGTACGTACGAATCGTTTCCAAAGTACACTTTTATCAGTGCCATAATACATCTTTGGGGCGGTGCCAAAGTACCCTTTCCATCGGCGCCAATGTTCATTTGTACGGTGCCGAAGTAAAAGTTTTGGACGGTGCCAAAGAACATTTTCTGCCGATGCCAAAGTTCATGTTGTTTTCGGCGTCAAAGTACATTTTCAGGGCGTCAAAGTACATTTTCAGGGCGTCAAAGTACATTCTTTATCGGCGCCAAAGTACGTATGAATCGTTTCCAAAGTACACTTTTAGTAGAGCAACAATACATTTTTTGGGGCAGTGCCAAAGTACACTCTTCATTGGCGCCAAGGTGCTTAATTAATGTACATTTGGCGCCGTATTACACTTCTTATCAGTGCCAAAGTAAATCATTTGTCGAAGCATACAGATGTTGGAACATAGAGAAGTCGGTATATAGAGTTGTCGGTATAGAGATGTTGAAATATAGATATGTAAATGAAGTCTCTATGTTCCCACAGACAACTTAGTTTGGTGTCGATTTGTCGGAACATAGAGATATCAAAACACAGAAATGTAACCTTTTCATGCAGAAGCAATTGAGATTTGCTTTCAAAGCTATAGGAATCAATGCTTCAAGGTGATGAGCTCTCATCTCACATGAATTGCATGATTTGCTATTAGAACAATTGATGCCAATCACAAATCCAGTACACTGTTTTTAATTTTCCAGAAGACAGATCACAAACAAAAGAACTTCACACTGTGGCTCTTTCCAAAAACAAAACCAGAAAGCCAAAAGGCTTTGTGATTATATTATAACAAACATGAATTATCCACATGACAAGTATGAGATCAACTGCAGTTTATTGTTCTTGAAAAATCACATCAATAAGCCTTTAAGCCAAAATGAAGTTTATTTTGGTGACCTCAAATGACATGTGACGTCCACCAAGAGCGATGGGGATCACCTACCCAGTATGGCCAACCCACACATCAAGTATGACATCAGTCAACATTGCCCTTCTGGAGATAATGTGTTAGCAGAGTTTGACCTTGGGTGACCTCAAACAACCTTTAACCTTTGACCTCCACCAAAAACCAAAGGAGTCTTCTACTTAGTATATAGAATCCACACATCAACTATGACATCAGTCAAGGTTAGATGCCTGGAGATATTGTGTGAACACATTTTTACAGTTTGACCTCAGTAGTGAGAAAACACCAGAGAAAAAAACTCACTCACTACGAAAACGTTAGGGATCATCTACTCAGTATGACCAACCCACACACCCAAGTATGACATCAGTCATAGTTACCTTTCTGAAGATAGTGTGTTTACAAGGTTTTTACAGTTTGACCTCTGGTGACCTCACATAACCTTTGAACTCAACCAAAAACAATAGGGACCTTCTGCTCATTGTTACCAACTAACACACTAAGTATAACATCAGTCACAGTTACCCTTTTGAAAATATCATGTTTACATGGTTTTTACAGTTTGGCCTCTGGTGACCTCAAATGACCTTTGACCACCAAAAACAATGGGGATTATCCACTCAATATGACTAACCCAGACTTTAAGTATGACATTAGTCACAGTTACCCTCTTTGAAATATCATGTTTACATGGTTTTTACAGTTTGGCCTCTGGTGACCTCAAATGACCTTTGACCTCCACCAAAAACAATAGGATTCATCTAATCAATATGACCAACCCACACACCAATCAGGTAATTACGGAAGGGTGGTGACCAGATACACGCACACACACAAAATTGCCAGATCTGCTAGACCATGGTCAATACGGTAATGCATAGCTTATATGAGGTGAGGAAGTACGCGCTGTGAATGTGAACAACCCACACACCAAGTATGACATCAGTCACAGTTACCATTCTTGAGATACCTTGTTTACCAGGTTTTTGCATTTTGACCTCTGGTGACCTCAAATAACCTCTGACCTCGACCAAAAACAACAGGGATCATCTGCTCAGTATGACCAACCCACACATCAAGTATTAGATCAGTCATGGTTACCCTTCTTGAGATTTCGTGTTTACAAGCAAGGCGTCACAAACACACGCACATACGCACACGCACGCACACGAAATCACCATCACACAGATTTTTTGCCAGCCTTCGGCAAGGAATATAAAAATCTTATCATCTGGTTCATCATAAGCTTTCTGATATCAGTTTCCCTTATTATGTTTAATTCTATTTTGTCTAATTTTACTCTAAACAATATAAGCAGAGGGACCAATTACATTTCCAGAGCATTTACTAGACTTCTTAAGGGATTGAGTATCAGAAAACTTTTGAAGTGAGAATCTCATCCCATCAGTTCATTCAAATACAAGAAAGTGAGATCACAAAGTATCCCCCTTCAGCAAATACTCCATGAAAGTGAAACCATGAGAGTTACTTTTGGGTTAAGATGTTCGCAATATAACATTTGCTTAAATCAGCAAAGACCCAAGAACATCAATCATTAAAGAGTTGACATATGAAGGACAGTTATTGTAAATCAAGAAATATAAAAGGAAAATAATAAAAACACCAATGTACCATCTGTTACAGATTCTACCAAATTGTGATGAGTGAAAGCAATAAGAGCAAAAGAATCTGTCAGAGCTACTGATATTGAGCTAATAACTCTTCCCAGGAGGCAACTTGTCCTTTATTTCAGGAGTATTATTAGTAAACAATATTTTCCAGGTAATCATGTTTGCTACTTTATGGGACAGTCAAAGCTCTTCTATTTCCATCGTTTTTTGTTTTTTTTTACAATTCAGGATTATAACTTGGGAAGATGCTCAAAATGAAATGCTACTTAAAAGATAAGTAGCAGAGCTGACAATCTGTCTCATAGAGTCAGGGCTACTTTGAGCCTGATTTTCAACAAGTACTTCAGGGTGAGATGAAGGGAATTAAGATGAAAAGTCTTGTTTCACTGCATCATGACCAAGTGTTACCATGAGGCAATATTTCATAGCTAATGTAGTATATTTACAAGGCGTCCTCTTTAAAAAACACAGTAGAATACAATATGGCTACTGCTTTGTTTCCCCCCAAACGTCTTAATGGGAATTGACTAGCGATGTACTTCAGGCGGATTGAAGGAGATGCAAAACGAGTATGGAAACTTTGCTGCTAGACCAAAAGGCTGGCAATTACCGGAAGGATGGTGGCCAGATATGCACAAACACACAAAATTGCCAGATGCTAGACCATAGTCAATACGGTATTAAATTCATAGGTTATATGAGGTGAGGGAGTATGCAATGTGAATTACATGAGTCAGTTTTAGTTGTTCCAATACACGACAAAGTGGTGACAAACACGAGATGAAGTATTTGTAAAAATAGTACCTACAGGATAACAGAAATTCAGACTCTTTATTCATTCACAGATGTTCCCTGGATAAATGAATTGAACAAATCCTTTCTTTCAGAGTTGTTTCAATTCTGATATTGGACCATACAGTGACAGTACACAGTGTATTACACTGGCATGGCAAGTAAACCAAGGTAGCCTATTACATTACGTCTACTGTACGTACAGCCTAACAACCATTACAACAACACAATAGTTTTCTAGTCTAGGCCTGGCTTGTAGTATACCTAGGTTACAAAACAAGCATACGTAACAGTGAAATTAACACAACTGGGATACCAAACAATGCATAGCAAATCAAGGATTTTTCAGTGCAGTAGGACACTTTGATCGTTCCAAGGAGGACTGGAAGAAATTACCAGAAATGTTTGGAAATTTGGTTTAAGGCTAACAAAATAGTGGAAATGTAAAAAGTTAATGTTTTCTGGTCTGTGATTGGGCCAGACATGTTTGAAATTGTTATGAACCACATTACCCCAAACGATCCATGTAATGAAAAGTATGAAGGTTGACTGATATTTTGGATAAATGTTATTCATTCACAAGAAATCAGATAGTGTTACATTCAGAATTTTGAAACCAGAAGCAGAGGAGAGATGAAAGTATTGAAAATTACATTCTTGAGCTTAAGAAGCTTTCATGGCATTGTGGTTACATGGCTTATCTTGAGATGAACTTAAAAGAGACCCAGGTGGGAGCAGAGGCTGAGGTACAGCAGAAGCTACTCCAGAAGGGGGGAAAGCTAACTTGGAAAATGCCTGTGAAGAGGACTCAGCAATGGAGGTGGCACAAAAAGATGCAAATAATATTAAAGCCGAGGGAATGTCATCAGGTTGGGCATTTGTAACTGGTCGAGGAATAACACCTGGAAGGGAGGTGGACCCAGCTATGGCTGAGACAGTCACCAAGGAAAATCAGTCCCTGAGGTAGGAAAAACCATCTGGCAGGGGTCAGGGCACTACAAATAAGGTGCAGCCAGCTGACAAGCTCCACACCAGGGAGATCCAGAGAAAATTGACTATTTGGGGTCATTGCTCAAAACCAAGAGGACTGGAGGGGAAATCCCAGCCTATGAATTTACCATGATCACAGTAGGGGTAGACTTACCTTGTACCATTAAATTTGCACCATAAGTCACTGTTACCAGAGAGACAGATTATATTAAATATTTTCAGAACATCCCACGGCAAAAGACTAGTATTAACTTAAAAAGCTGTATGGAAAATATCATTTCACTTGCAGGGCAAGTTATGGTAAAGGTTGATTATGACAGAAAAATACATGAATTGCCTGTGGTGGTGATAATGGGCAGCAAAATTGCTTTGCGGGGTAGAAACTGGTGACAATATATCAGGTTGCCATGGAAACAAATACTTAAGTTATGACTAAGAGATGTGAAGAGGACCTTAATGAGATCCTTACCAAGTATTGGTCAGTTTTTAAACTAGCTGGTCCTGCTGATAAAGCATAATTTTGCTGAAGTGGGAATCGAGAAAGGCAGTGTGCCTACATTCTGTAAGGTCAGGCCTGTTCCATATGCATTATTAATGCTTGCATGGAACTGGATAGGTTTGTCTGCTGACATAGCTAAAAAGGTTAAACACTCTACACAGGTTGCTCCCATTGTAACAGTCTGAAAGGCATATGGCAACACTAGAACATGACATTACTATCAGCAAACCGTAAAACAAAGTGGTTGAGGGTGACGCATACTCCTTGCCAACTGCATAAGACATATTTTTCAACTTTTGCAGGTGGCAAGGTGTTCAGCAAGGTAGATCTCAGTAATGCATACTTACAACTAGAGCTTTCTGATCAGTCCAAGAAACTGCTTACCATTCATGCACGTAAAGTGTTATGGATCAAATGCAGATGCATTTTCTAGATTTCCAGTCAGTAACCATCAAAACCTAGCAACAGAGCTTGAGGTCAACTTATTTACATACACAGATGACCTATACCAGTTCCAGCAAAATTAATCAGGGAGGAGATTAGACAAGATCCCACATTGTGCAAAGTCTCATATTATGTTAAAAATGGTTGACCAAGACATAATGACAATGAAGAGATCAAAGATTATTTTTTGTGGCGACATGTTTAAGTGTCGATCAAGGCTGTGCCCAATGGGGTTTGAGAGTTATCATACCACCTACATACTGGGATAAGTTATTGCATGACTTGCACCAGGGGTACACAGGCATTGTGTGCATGCAAGCAGTTGCATGTATCTATTTTTGGTATCCTAGATTAGATCACGTTGAGGAAGTAGTCAGAAACTGCCCTGTTTTTGCAGCAATGAGGAGCGTCCCAACCAAAGTCCCATTTGTGACATGGTCACAAACTAGAAGAATATGGGAAAGAGTGCATGTTGACTTTTGTGAGCTAGAAGGCATGGATTATCTAGTCATGACTGATTGCTACAGTAAGTGGATAAATGTTGAAATCATGTCATCTACAACTAGTGCCAAAACTATTGAAGCACTCTGAGGCTGGTTTGCTTCTCTTGGCATTCCAAAGGACCTTGTCTTGGATGACCGTCTACAATTTCGATCGGAAGAGTTTGAATTAATTTGTAAGTTGATATGGAATAATCCATACTCTGTCACCACTGCACCATCCAGCCGCCAATGGAGCGGCTGGAAAAAGCATCTAAATCACCAAAAATGCACAAGAAGAAATATTTCCTAGGTGACCAAATTGGCTGTAGTCTAAAAGTCTCTTTGCATCATTGGCTGGATAACTTCCCTGCCTGTTTAATCTTATCGAATAACCCAACAGTCCACATATGGAAGTTTTTCTTATGAGTTGCTGTTTATACAAAATGGTCACAACTGAAACTGATTCCAGGGTGGGGGTTCCTGAATCTGCTGCTCTAAAAAAGGTTCTACACAAGTCCTGATTAACCTACAGTGCCTAACTTACCACAACCACATGCAGAACTACCTAACACCAATGAGATGAGACCTGAACATGATTTGGTTAGTAAGACCCAACCCAGATATCCAAACAGAATCATAAAACCAACAAAGAGACTGATTGAAACCATGTGAGTTTCATATATCTACATGAAAAATATATATGTATGTGTACATGTATTTCAACCAAGTGTTAATTTTGTTTTTCCTTGTTTACAGTATTGTTATCATTACTTTTTTTCTTTTTGGAAAGAAGTTATTCACTCAAGTAAAGTTATTTACATGAGAAAAAGAATTGAACTTTAAAAGCATAAGGGTTCAAAACAACCTTTTACTTGCCATTGTGATGAAAATTTAACATTTTTATTGAAGTGGAAAGAGGGTGTAGTCTATTTACATGGTTATCTCTTTATCAATTACAGTTGAATACAATATGGTCACCACGTTGTTTACATGAGTCAGTTTTAGTTGTCCAATACATGTCAGTAACACTAGCAATTATGAGACAAACACCAGAAGCATCACTCTGCAAACTTCCATGGAAATATTACCTTTTAAGAAGAATGGTTAATTTCTCACTGGTTCAAAAGTTGCATGACATGCATAGAGAAAAGTTCTGGCTTCATTCAGAAGTTGCAGAGTAAAACCCTAAATGCAAATCAGGCTTGCGACGATAACATCTGAATGTAATCGATTACAATTACAATTACTTCAGATTTTACGATTATGATTACGATCACAGCTAAAATTAAAGTAATCGATTATGATTACAATTACATTGCAATGTAATCATGATTGCAATCGTGATTACATTGTTTTGTTACATCTTGTCTATAAGTGTATCTCTAGACTGCTATACAAAGAGAGGACATACAACAACTCTGGGATACAGTCCAGTTATCTCAGTATTCTTTTAATTTGTGATAGGCCAACACCATTATGATTTTGCAGACGTATGTTAAAGAAGTGCTATCCAAGTGCGGGTTTAGGGTGACCCTGAAAACCAAATGACACACCACTGAAACGCCCCCTACAGAACACGGCCCAATGCGCCCATCCTTCCAAAAAACTTGGTTTGGCCAAAAAAAGTTGACAATAGGCTGCTGACATTTCAAACAGAACAAAAATTGTCTCTAAGTGGCACCATTTTGCATCTCAATTATCACGACTTTCTGGAGGTGAAGTTGAAACCTGTGTTGGGTGATTGCTTAGCGATCATGTATGTCCTCAATGTGTGACTGCATCTCTCTCTTGAAAATCTGTTGAAAACTCTGTTAAGATTGATCTCTCATGAAACTGATATAAGAAGCAACACACAAATAACATTGAGCAATACCATGCTAATAGCAGCAAGACATCAAAGAGCGTACAAGTATGTCACTAGCATAAACTGTAGTCAGTACTGCTTCCCTCATATACTGCCAATCGAACTTCAGAGACTGCGCTCATTTTACGTATTTTTTCATCAACCTAACCTTTGCAAAGAAAAGGTTTGTTACAGTCCATAGAAAAAGAATTCTTCATCATCATAAAAATGTACAAAAACTGCCACTAGGTGTAGTATCCCTTGTCTCAACACACATGGAAGGTTAATATAGATAGTGAAACTAGCATTAACTTTATTTTACTTTACATGTTGCATTCAGGCTTTCTAATGCCCTGTAAGCCTACATACTGTACAGTAGGAGGAAAATATAGAGTGAAAACACATTTTGGAATATTGACTGAATTTCGGGCAAAAAAGGTGAGGGGTTCTGAACCCAGAAAATTCCTACCCCCACTTGGATCCACACCTGTACTCTTGTCTTTTGACATATTGTACAGACATTTCCATGAGATCAACTTTTGGACACAATCATCCAACATGTCCACTGTGTGGCTTGGTAACATTATCAGCAGCCACTTGGCATGTGCTTATTTAATACCATGGTGCTCCAATGACACTAGTGACCATAATGAGGAACACGTCCTCATCAATTGACAGTACAGTTTAACTTTTTCGCAAACATCAGGAATCACACTATCTTGGACTCATGACAAAACCAGAAAAGAGAAAACAGGAAACAAAGAAAAACATAAAAAAATAGGGCTTATAGGGCAAATTTGGCAAAAAGGACAGATTTATAGGGAGAATGAAAATACATTGAGAGTTACAGGAATTATAGGGTCAGTAGAATGCTTGAGCAATTGATCAAGTTAACAGCTGTTGTTTTATTGAACTTGTATTTCATATAAAGTCAACCAGTTGGGTAGAATGGCTCATGAGTGGACAGAAAGTGCAAGACATCAAATTCCTGCTTGTACCAATACAGAACAAAGTATACCAAAGTGTAGAACTTGAACCTCATGCACTTATTACTCTGACTGCCCCACTGGAGCATCCAAAAAAAAAGCAGGAAACTGAACCGTAGTCACCCCAGCAGAAGTAACAAGCACTGAAAAATATTGTTTAAATAGCTTCTACTTCTTTTGCATTTCTTTCATACATTTAACTTGAATGTAATCATCATAAAACCATGATTACGATTACTTTGCATTGTAATATGATTACAATTACTTTTCAATTTTTGGAAAAGTAATCGATTACGATTACTTTGGAAAATGTAATTGATTGTAATCGATAACGATTACTATTTCACCAAGCCTGATGCAAATCCATGGGAATTTTGTTTATATCTATTACCATTTTTGAAATATGACTTTTCAAAGTTTGATAAACATGCAAAACAGATGACATGGAGCTTTGCACAGTCAACATTTCTTTTGTTAAGCCTGTATTTATCACTTCTTAGTCATGTAATTACTGAGTTTAACATCCGTAAGTGATATCAATATTTACTGTATGAAGTAGAAAATACATGCTTCTAAAATTACGTCCTCTGGGCATACAAATGTCTCAAATGTCCTTGAAAGGAAGGTTTAAGTAAACGAAGAAGTAACAGAAGAAATATCATCAGAGTCCATCTCTTGACATCAAAATTTGAACACTTAACCCAATGTTTATTCATGACGCAGCTGTGAGGTACTAACTTGACTGTAAAATTGTCACTCTTTAATGGATGTTGTGGCTATGTTGAACACTTTCAATCAATAATGTACCCCATGCTCCATAATGTCATTTTCATGTCACATGACCTTTAATGGAGGATGGGTAGTTGTGATGTACATTTTATATAACTCTGAACACTTTCTTCTTTCAAATCAAGTGCAAGCAGGACTCCTTAACAGATTTGTGGACAAAAATGAGCTACCAATGGCAGTCAGACAGTGCCTCATTAGACAGTAAAAAGGGAAAAAAGAAGAAAAAAATGCTGATTTTTTAATTGTTTTTACGTTTGATATTCCATACATAATATTCATGACTGTGTGTTTCATGCCTCTCTCCAGCTTTGATAATGAAGCATTGTTTGAAGGTCATCAATGTTTACCTGAACTCTACAGGTGACATTGATGATCATTGGCTAAAAAACACTCCATCATCAAAACTACATAGAGAGGGGTATAAAGCACATACTCATCAACTTTATGAAGAATTAATGGTTTTCTTTGTCTACTGGCACATGTCCCGACAGAATGTGACATTGTTAAATCATTTTTTGCCACAAATCTGTTAAGTAGTTATGCACCTGATTTGTAACAAGAATGTGCACATATTTATGTAAGATGTATCACACCTACATATCTTCCTTTAATATGTCATGCATTTTACCTACTATACACAATATGAAAGAAAAGGGAGTCCATTACACTTTTTCATCTCATTTTTATTTGAATAGTTAAGTCAGATGGATACAAATGATTGGCTTTTGCTTTAGATCAAACCATTTGAAAACTTAACAAATATGCTTACATTGCATGTTACTTCAGTCATAGCTTTATATTAACGCTATGGAATTTTTCTTCACTTTGAAGGAAATAAATGTTTACTTCACTAGCATGTTGCAAACAAGTCGAATATACAATAAACTGAAATTTTTGTAATTGCTAAGCATATCTCATCCTCCAAAACATCTCTGTGTAACTAAAATACTTCAGCTAGAAAAATATACCTTTAATTTTGTTCTTTTCTTTAAAGAAATACTGTACCTCTCTGCATAAAATACATTGTACCATTATTTCAACAACAAGATTCCTCTGAAACATTTAATTAAGAGTATTGTGCATTTCCTAGTGTGCATAATGACATTTAATTTCAAGAAATGGAAAGTAAAAGGACAAAAAGAATGAAAATTAATATTTAGAGTTAGTAAGATTGTTCTGTACCATGGTGTGCCAAGTTGTGGGTTGCTAGCCGGAAAAATATTGTAATTTAAGCCAGTTGTAAAACCTCATGGAAAAACATGGACCGTAACAGATGGGATCATATCCTCAATTGATGGGACCTGGGAATCTGCAGCTTTGGCATTTCTACCGGTATTATGTCAACTTGCAAAAGTAAGATGATACCTTCCTGACAGGAAGATGGCAGCAACAACTAACCTGAAACCATCTGCACAGGTCTCTGGCGACTTCCTGACTGAGTTCTATCATCTTTACAGAGAATGGATCTGCTAATCTTGTTTTACAATCAAGAAAATATTTAGAATGAGGCACTTGACAACCATCCAAAATATACACCAGCATACCATCTACACTTCACCAGTAGGAGAATGAGTAAACACACATTGGTATGCTAAGAAACAAAAAGTTTGTGTAACTAGTACATGGTCATACCATGTGTGTACTCTAATGCAAAGGAAGTTGCAAGGTTGTTTGATGAATGGAAAGACACAAACCTTTGCTGACAAGAAATTTTACCTGTTACATTGGCAAACACACACATGGTTTGCTTACTAACTATAATTTGTACTGATTGCTCATCTATTAAGGTTAAACTTGGACTCAGAAGTTCAGTCTACTTTCATTTCTTAGTCTGTAATGTGTTTCACGTTTAATGGAATAATGGTGGCAGAACTTTCTTGAGAGCAAAAAAAGGAGAAAGAAACAGAATAATAACTCACAAAAACAGCAGAAGTCTCAAAAGTGAATTAGATTCAACATTTGAGGGTGCAGTACTGTACTTAGAAAAATGGGTAATGTACAAATTGCTGTATACGTACTGAGTAATGGGTACTGTACAAATTGCTGTATGGGTACTGGGTACTGTACAAATTGCTGTATGGGTACTAGGTAATGGTTACTGTATAAATTGCTGTATGGGCACTAGGTAATGGGTAATGTACAAATTGCTGTATGGGTACTGGGTAATGGGTACTGTACAAATTGCTGTATGAGTACCGAGTAATGGGTACTGTATAAATTGGTGTATGGGTACCAAGTAACAGGTACTGTACAAATTGCTGTATGGGTACCACATAATGGGTACTGTACAAATTGCTGTATGGGTACTGGGTAATGGGTACTGTACAAATTGATGTTTGGGTACGGGGTAATGGGTACTGTACAAATTGCTGTATGGGTCACTAGGTAATGGGTAATGTACAAATTGCTGTATGGGTACTGGGTAATGGATACTGTACAAATTACGAGATATGTTAGCTGTTCTCTTTGCATACAGTATCCCATCATAGGTCTGATGCAAAGGATACTCACTGAAATAATGGAATAACTGGGCAAAGTGCAAAATAATCAAACAGTACCACTGAATAACATTGAAAACAGGAAGGAAAACTTTGTGAATCTAAGGAAGTTTATTGACATTGATGTTATATTGAGCAAACTCTCAACCAACGGAAAACCTTAATGTAATATATAATCTGCTGGGTGGTCAGGCTAGCGTATACATATACAAGTAATTTGCATTCCCAGTATGGAGTGCTCGATACTTGGTGAGAATAGAGCTGGAATATAATGAATATTAATGTTAGATTACGTTAAGTCACTACCCGCAGGTTTCGTGATTACACTGCAGCACTCCTCAGGTGACTAAATCAGCTTTTGCAATATGGGCTCCATTGAGCGAGTTGGCTTTATGCTTGACTGGTTTTCCACAATACGGTTTCTGTTTCATACCAGGGAGTTGCTAGAGATTTTGTACAGTTGGCGAACCGGGCTTCCCCAAAGGTTGCCAAGCAAATTCCTGGAAGCATCAGCAAATGCATATTACCACTCTCCCATAACGAAGAGTCTTTCATTACTGCCGCACAACTCTACAACAACACCATGAGAGATGCTGGGTTCCCTGAAATGTTTAAGTATAGCTAACCCCAAAGACAAGATAAAAGGAGAAAGCACAGACAACAAATCATCTGGTTCAACCCCCCATTTTGCAAAACTGTACACACAAACATCGCCAAAACATTCATGCGCCTTATAGACAAACAATTCCCACCCAACAACCCACTACACAGTTTTAACAGGATGAACAGTTAAAGGTAAGCAACAGCTGCCTCCCAAACATCAGGTCCATTTTCCAATCACAAAACAAGAAAATCATACTTAGTAGATCACATAAATCAGCACTGGTAGTAAGTGAATGTAATTGTAGGGTCAAGGCCAAATGCCCAGTCAATGGTAACTGCCTGACCTCAAACATGGTCTACCAAGCAGACGTCACAATCCCAGAAGGCACCATCATACATAGGAATGACAGGGGGCACATTCAAACGTACCATACAAAATCCCTCAAACACAATAAGTATGAAACAGAAACAGAGATGTCTAAGCACATTGGGTAACTAATACATCAAAACACTGACTAGTCCACTGCTAGCTACAATATTGGACAAAGTACCGTGGCTGTAGGATTGCTGTTCAAAGGGTACATTCACTTCTATAGCGCAACATTGGAAAAGGGTGTGGGGTTTCATGTTATCCCCTCACCTAAAATGCAATATCATATTTGCAACCTACGACAAAGTGTCTCAACAATTTTGTCCAAGATTGTCTGAGAATTTCGACGGGCCAGAAGAATGCGCGGGGCACAGGAAAAATCTCCAATTTGAAATAAGTTAAACGGTAAAATGGGTGATATTCCTTGCAACAAGAAACATCAGCAGTGCATTTTCGGCATGTTTGAGGCTATATTAAAGTTGGTTTACTGTACTAATATTATTGTGTGAATGTTGTTAATGTTATAAATTAGTAAAGGGAGAAATAAGTCAGTCAAATCCATGTCTTTGCACTAAATGTGCTATTAAAATGTAGTCATTGGGGAGTTAACATCATAAGTCCAATGCATCTTGTCGACCAGGAAACTACTTTAAAACTTTTTTTATGATACAAATGACATACGTTCAGCTCAAACTCTGATATTGAGACAGGTACCAAAGAAAAAAACAAAAAACAACAACAAAAAAAAGTAAAAAAAGCAACATGTTAGTAGTCAGTTGAAGGAGATCGATGTATATGTGTTATTTATTCAAATTGTTCACAATGATGACGTGGTGTCTGGTATTAAAGTAACTACGCTTAATGACTATTATGTCTGACTTGTAGGTTAATCTGAGCAAGAAATTGTACTATCTTTATACAAAAGAAACCCCCAAAATGCAAATTTAATAGATGTGACCTTTGTTCATATTCATGTAACAGTGACATTGTGACTCCCATTCTATTGTACAGTACATGGTGCACTATAATATGTTAGTCATTTTAAGCAGTTTCAACTGACTTCAGAGTATATTTTTGTTGTTAGAGCTATATACTATATTAATATATATATTTCCTTATGTTATATGAATAAAACATGAGAAGTTGACAGACATTTCAGTTTATACATGGATAATTAAGCAGTGAAAAACACTGTGGTCATGCCGTGAATCGAACCCCGGCCTCCCCATCCAAGCTGACTTAGACCTAACAACAACTTCTGACAGTAAACGTTAATCAAACCTGCGTTTTACCAAATGTTTTGAAAGGAAAATTTAAGCAACCAGTGGGAAACCTGCCTAGATTACAAGACTGAAGATTGCATATGTTACCAGCTTCATGCAATGTAAAAATTGCAGTTACTAATCTTGATTTAGCAGCCAAAAATGTAAAAAACCAGCCTTTACTAACGTTCTACCACTATTTTAATATTAAGCTGAATCAACAGTTCTGAATTTTACGCATTTTGGTAGAACGTGGAGCTACTTCAGAATGTCTTATAACTGCTATTCCTACCAGCATTCTACAATTACAATAACACTCCTCTTGCAACGCAATGCAACAGCTGCCCATCAATGTTATTTCTAAACGCAACCATTTCTGTCCGCATACAAAACCATGAAACAATCTTTTCATTCATGATCACTCGCTTTGAACAAAAAATATACAAATAAACCCCAAATTAAAATTAAACTTGTTATGTTTGTAGTCCCAATTCAGAATACTTTAATTTGAAAATCCCTAAGCCCATAGGCCTCAATAACTAATTTTTGTGATGCACCTTGTCCAAAAATGTTCAATTTTCTTTCAACATTTCGGTCCAAAATTGCTCCCCAAAACTCAGACTATCTTGGACAAAATACGTTAAGACACCCCGCATCCCCGTTCAATGTTGGCTGTAGGATTGCTGTTCAAAGGGTACATTCACTTCTATAGCGCAACATTGGAAAGGGGCACGGGGTTTCATGTTATCCCCTCACCTAAAATTCAGTATTATATTTGCAACGTACGACAAAAGTGTCCCAACAATTTTGTCCAAGATTGTAGCTGCTCTAACTGATGTGTGAAAGGGATGGTTTAGAAAGCAGATGCACCCCCTCCGCCACATACACTCAGCCAAATGCAAGACTTAGTCCTCTCAATGTAAGAAATTTCCTCGGGAAGATTTGAAAAATAATCATTACTTAACTGAAATGTGTACTTATAAAATTTCAAACATGTACTGAACAAATGTACAGTAGCACCATCTTGTATCCAGTCCCACCCATCTAAGCAAAAATTTTCCAAACAGGAGGGAATGCAACCCTCCTTCAGGGGGATACTCCTCCCCCTAGATCCCTTCCCCCACATGATAATCAGTTCCACAAGAACTCTCATCCTCTCCCCGTCTAAGAAACTATATGCTCCTGCACACGCAAACTTATTCAATTGCCCCTCCCCCCATTGGCAGACTGAGCCAAGACAATCAATACAAGTATTCATCCATAATCACTTTATCAGGGTCAACGTAATTGCACTTCCAAATAGTAACTCCTTGGTACAGTACATCTGCGTCTGTCTTTCCTCACAAAAATGGCATATTCTGGTTTTGCGCTTCCGCAGTATACTGCCTTTAATGACCTTCAGCGAGGTAATTAGTAGGTGCAATTTCAATACTCATAAATGCTTTTTGTGACACTTTTTCTGATTTTTGGAATCTTTTTTGCCCTGCTCGCTGCAAATGTGCACAAATGGGGCAAACAGCAAACACAGGCCTATTTTTGGCGATGTTTTATTTCACAGGCTGACAACTTCAAGTATTTTGGGGAAACTATTTTGGAAAAGAAACTATTTCCGGAGACAAACTTATCTTGACAAACAAGGTAATATTGTGGATATTTTATCTCAAGGGGTGTCATTTTTATGCAATATTCTATTTTTTTGTGTGTGTGAAACACTTCAAATTGCTTTTCATATATCTTTGAATTAAGATTTTGAAAAATTCTTATTACTTTGGAAATAAACGATACTTTTTGTGCTTTGTCTTTTTTGCCCTGATTACAGCCCATAGCCAACAATAAAAGTTGATATAAAATTACCAAAACACACAAAATTTTTAAACATGAAAAAAATAGCAAAAGAGTGAAGGATACTTATCCAAAAGTCCCTGAAAAGGTGTGCAAGGATGAAATGCCAAATAAAACTCTGAAAACCAATGGTTTGGTGAATTACCAAGATCGATTAGGAAGGATGCAAAGTAGGTATGCATTTCCTCACTGCTTAACCAAAAGGCTGGCAATTACTATAGGACAGTGACCAGACACACACGCACAATTGCTAGACCATATATGATAATACATAATTAGAGAGAGAGTACACGGTGTGATTTGCAACAACTTTCTGCCCAAATGTAAACATGTGAAGATTCACATCAGATGGTATTGAAAGTATCCAAAATGGCCACCATATTTTGTAACTGCCGTAACTAAACCAAACAAGTTCAGATCGGACTGGGAGTTGCATCATTCAGTTCTCATGACATACCTAAAATATTTATTTCATGGGCTTGTCTGTGTGGTTATGAAAATCAAAATGGCCGATATAATGTAAGTTCGGGATAAAACTTACTTTGTTGCACTCGGTGTAGTATAGAACATACCCGCCCCCAATTTCCCGCCCACTCAGGTGCTTCAGCGATGTCATAAAAGTCCAAAATGACAGACAAAAGAACTGCCATATTTCAGCCAAACATGACCAGATCGGCCTGGGAGTTGCACATATCAAGTTCTTGTGCCTTGGTTTACTCGGATTCCCCATTTTGGGGTGTCCTCTACGAGGTGTAAAAAATCTAAGATGGCGAACAAAATGACGCAAGCGATAATTTTGGGTGGAAACAGTGTAAAACAAATCCATGGAGTTCAAATCTTGTGTTCATTCAATAAAATTTGCAATTCTTTAATTTGACATGCCCCAGTCCATCAGTTTCATATATCAAATAAACAGTGCTCAAAAAGTTATTTTTCTGTCATATGATTTCAAATTCTTCTAACTTAATGACAAAAAAGTGTAAAATATGCTAATGTAGTTGTTGACAGTTTTCATTCAAATCAACTGTTGCTTCTTTGAACAAGCCAATGGGAAGTATACTAGCAGGCTTATTGAATATTCGGTCAGTCAAAGTACTCAGGATCACTGATGATGTGATCAATTTGCTTCTGTTCACCAAATACTACAATTCCTGATACAAACCAAGAAGTGGCAAATTGAGAAGTATGTTTCCATACACCAGTGAGACCTGTGCTGTTGCATGTAGATGCTTAGAGTAAAAATTTGTAAATGTGATTTCATTATTTTACTGTTTTTATGCCAATCACGTTGCTTTTCAAAGTAGTCACTGTCATTTTTCTTCCATTGAAAGATGTATTCAACTCATGTACACACTCAAAGTACATCTAAAAACCGGAATGCACAAATGCATTGTGGTTTCAATGACTTCAAAATGAGAATTTCTATGAATCTGATATATGATGACTGTCTGACTGATATATATGTCTGAAAATGCACAACTGCATATTACACTGATGCAACACTTACGCATTACATATGAGATCTGTCCAGACTTCTCTCCTTCAGAAATCATGTTCACAAGATTTTCACAATTTGACTCCAAATGACACCACCAAATGGCCTCCACCAATATCGACAGGGTTCTTCTACTCAATGTGATGCACTTACATATTACATACAAGAACTATTAAAGCTTCCCACCATGAGATATTGTGTACAAAATTTTTTTTTAATCTGACCCCTGTTGACCCCAAATGACCTTTGACCTCCACCAAAAACAATAGGGCTCTTCCGCTTACTGTGGTACACCTACAGAGGGTTAGAAAACCTTGCCAACCTTCCAAACCTGGTTTGCGGGAAATCTGCTGACGCTCGCGGGAATTCCTGCATGGATACATTTCTCTTTTTTTGTTAACAAAAAAGGGGGAAAAACCTGGAAATCTTCAGAGAAACAAAACAAATGAGGGAGAAAAGGGGAAATTTAGGGAAAAAATATTGAAAAGAAGTTCTGTTGATCATTATTGCTTACGATACTCACATAGGCAAATAGGCGCAGGTTACCTCTATGCCTAACCAAAATGTCCAGTATATCTGCAACGACCATGCAAGTTCCCAGAAATTGTCACCAGTTAACTTTTAGGCACACTTCTGTCGCCCTCCACACCCTATGAACCCCAATGCCCACAGATGATTCACACAGTGCTCATGCATAATTTCATCTCCATCGGTTTTAGTGGGTTTTTTTTTAACTCAGCACTCAGATTCTCTGTGCAATTAATGACAACAAAGTGCATGTATGTATACCCAACATATATACATACATACATACATACATACATACATACATACATACATACATACATACATACATACATACATACATACATACATACATACATACATACATACATACATACATACATACATACATACATACATACATACGCACATACATACGCACGCACGCACGCACGCACGCACGCACGCACGCACGCACGCACGTACGTACGTACATACATACATACATACACCCGTACATACACACATACATACATACATACACCCATACACACATACATACATACATACATACATACATACATACATACATACATACATACATACATACATACATACATACATACATACATACATACATACATACATACATACATACATACATACATACATACATACATACATACATACATAACAGAGTAAACAGAGTCCATGCAGAAGTGCTTGACCTTTGTTCCTTCTTTACGTTTACAGTCTTACAAACAGATGCAATGGCAGTGCCAAACACCTTTCTGGACAACATAACCTTGCACACAATAAAGAAATTGTCGCGATCAAACCATTTTGAAATATGGGGAGATGACTTTTATTTTGAACTCTTTTGCTGCAAATTTCTACAGCCTGTTAATGGTCACATTTATCAGGGATAAAAAAGTTTGGTACAAATTTTGTAGCTGCAATACGTAGCTGGATTTGAGTTATGAATGCGATAAATGTCACAGGTGTTTTGTGTGAGTCAAACTAGGGTTAAAATCCAGACACCAAACTACAAGTCGTCAAATAAATGAAAAAATTGTCAACACTGAAAGGATCAAAACATAAGTAGAAATGGATGTTTCGAAAGTGAAGCGAGCCAACAAAAAAGCGACTAAAGGGGAAGGGAATATCTGAGAGGCAATACTTGTGAATGCAAAGACATTGGCCCCTATAAATTAATGTTTGAATAAACCATGAAATGAGCTACTTTATGTAAGATACAGACATTACCATTTTGGGACAGATGTTGACATTTTTGCAGTTAAGAAGTTTTCTTGGAAACATGTCAGGATTTTCCTTTGTCACACTTGCAGAGCCCGCAAGTAGTACAGCTTCATTGTAATTGACAGTGTATAGCGTGGTCTATGATTCTGCGAAAACTAAAGTTTCATTTTATTATTTGCCACGGGACTGATGCCTAGCTTTTTTGTAAAAAATGCCACGATCGAGACATTTATTCTAGGCCTATTGCATATTTATATAGTGTAATATCAAATTCATGTTTCACTCGTTACTGACATTTTGTAAGTGACACTTATTCTTCACACTTAAAAGGTACCGTAGAGTGCAACAACCAAAATAGTCTATTAAGTTAAGTTTTTGTGATTGACTTTCCAAATATTGTACAAGTTTTCAGTTATATTTTTTGAGCTCAGCATCAGCAATTTTACCCCTTCGATAGCCTAGGGGAACCCTAATCTTCCAGGGCTTTGCCCGCAGAAAATTGTCCAATTCTCCCTCTTGAGATATCGTGTTTACAACATTTTCACAATTTGACCCCTGTTAACCCCAAATGACCTTTGACCTCCACCAGAAATGATAGGATTCGTGTACTTAATGTGGTACACCTATGTTCTAAATATGGCACATGTATATACTTCACTTCTTGAGATATTGTGCTTCCAAGGTTTTCACAATTTGACTCTGTTGATCTCGAATGACATTTGACCACCATCAAAAATTGACAGGGATCTTGTACTTGATGTGGTACACCTACAGACTGAAAATGAGATTTGTCTAAGCTTCGCTTCTTGACATATGGTGTTTACCAGGTTTTACAATTTGACCCCTGTTGACCTCAAATGACCTTTGACCTCCACCAAAATCAATGGGGATCTTTCACTTAATGTGGTGCACCTACATACCAAACATGAGATTTGTCCAAGCTTCCCTCCTTAAGAAAGTGTTCACAAAGTTTTCACAATTTGACCCCTGTTGACCCCGACCAAAAACAAAACGGTTTTTGTACTAAATGTGGTTCACCTATGTACTAAATATGAGATCTGTCCAAGCTTCCCTCCTTGCGATATCATGTTTACAAGGTAGGCGTCACAAACACATACACACACAAGCATATGTACACACACATACACCCCCGCAAACTCACTCCAACACTAATTGCAAATTCCAACACACTCACTTTTTGATTATTCATTCAAAAGACCTTTGTACTCATTCTTGTCCAAATCATTTATCCTGAAAGACACCAAAATTTGTAGGACAGCCTGTGCTGAATATTTAGGACTTCTGATTGACGATAAGCTTTCTTTCAATAATTACATTAATGACCTTTGCAATAACCTTATTGAGTACAATGGCATTTTCTACTGTCTTAGAAAAACCCTTAGGAATTCTCTCAACAATATTTTCAACTTCTTTTGGTCATTTTCCCCTTTGTTTTCCATCTGGCTCCCTATCTCGCACACATGAATGGCATACAATGCACACCTTCTTACAACACAACCTGTACAAATTAATACGGAAGTGAATGGAAATTTCAATTATCACAGTACTACACTAATTATCGATAGATGGCAGCAAACAGCTAAATGCTTCTGGAACATCCTCCCCCACATTGGAGAGGTCACTCTACAGTATATACGATATGTACACAGGACTAAAGATCATACAATACAGAACAAAACAAACTTTGAATTTTATAACACAGACCAGCGCTTATTTTTACTTAGTCTGAAGTTGACAAACTTCCATGGCCCGACATTGCTTCAAATACAAGTAGAATACAATATCAATCACAAACACTACCAAGCTTTACAACTCTACAAATCCAACTGCTTCCTTGGTACGACGTGTCTGCCTGAACGAGTGCAACAACCTGTAGCCCCAGATACATCAACTGCTTGCTTCAAGCTAACTTTCGGTAAAAATGTGGCAACATCACCTGCTGATATCTTCGGAACCACACATTCGAATTGAATGGAAGTTTCACTATAATGGACAGATATACTTACTCTTCAACATGGGCAAAGTTACATTTGTGGCTGGACCATCCTTTTAAGGTCGCTAGCTGTGACAACATTTTACTGTTTTCCTAGCGTCCTGTTTATTCCACTACAATATACGACTGCATCTTTCATCAAAATAAGCATGTATGTATATATGTATGTTTAAACAAAATAAACAAAGTGAAAAAAAAATACAAAAAAGTACCTGCAGGTGTATGTGTGTACTAGAAATCATGTGCACCTTCAAATATTTTCATGCAGAAATTGTGTGTGCGTCAAAGTAATCAGTAGAGTATTTCAGATCAAAATGTCACTACGCTGAGTGTTTTGTAATAGTCCTACTGTAAGAAGCATGTCATGATCATTTGGGTACTGTACAATGTACTGCAAACATCTCCATTCTTTGTCTAGTGTATACATGGCAGTTAAAACACGATGATAGTATTACCAAAAGCATAGAAACTGACATTGTTATAAGACATAATGACTCAGCCCCAACACATCTGCACATCTTGAAACATCAAGTCACACTGCATGGAAAAGCAAAGATCTAATGCATTACCTTGACACCTTGTACTACCAGAACCTACCAGAACCTACTGTAACCTCTAATAAATGTGACCTGTCAGCTACAACATCACCTGTCTAGTGAACACTACATACCTTACTCAGGTACTTAAAGGGAAATAAGGGTTACAGAAAACAACCATAATTTTAAAACCAATACACCAATGTTTGTGGACATAGAATAATAGATTGTAAGACATTAGTCTTTCTTTCACAAAATGATTTTCTCACAGATAGAAATTCAGTTACTTGTTGCTCAACAATAATTTGTTCATCCAAACTTTTCCAAATGCCAATGATGCATGCTTCTGTTGCTCATCACAAGCATAATGTCTTAGGAGATGAAGCTTTATAGATGTTTATTGATAGAACAACTTTATGGCTCTTAACAATGATTACAGTTATTTCCTTTGTTTGCCATGTTGGTATATTGTAAATGCCCTATTTCCCTTAAACAACCAAGTTTGAAGTGCAGTATAGAAGGAAAACGCAACACACCTTTTTGTAACAATTTGCCAATTTGAGATTTGACCTTAGACCTCTGATATTTGACCTTAAATGTTGATAAGAGAAACAAGTTCAAACCATGGGTCACAATCCTAACTTTTACCTTCACTGACATTGTCGTCTAGGAAGAGTTGCACGTGCAAAATTTTCAGTGTCAAATTTGACCTTTGACCTCAAACACATATACACATGCTTTTAAGATGAAATCTTGTATACCTGTCATATATATGAAAATCCCATCAAAATAGTCATTTTGGACTAAGAAATACAGCAACCATACGAGTTTTACTAAATTGACCTTTTGACCCCCGACTTTTGATCACTTCAACTTAAAATTATGACAAGAGACAACTTCAGACCATGGATCACCTACCCACCCCCTTTGACCTTCATCAAAAGTGCGGTGTAAGAGTTGTGACACAAACTTTTCAGTGTCAAATCTGACCTTTTACCTCTGACCTTAACCACCGAACATACACAAATATGATTTTTAATAAAATCTTCTATATTGATTACATGTTTGAAGGTCCCATGAAAAACACCATTTTCAATTAAGAAATACAGCAAAAATAAGATTTTCACTGATTTGACTTTTGATCTTCAATTTTGACTACGGACCCAACTTCAGACCATAGGTCACCTATCTACCAACTTTGACTGTCATTGGCTATGTGGTCTAGGAGGGTTTGTGAATGCAAACTTGTGAGTGTCAAATTTAACCTTTGACCTCTGATCTTGATCTTTGACACAAAAACAAACATGAATTTATGATAAAATCTTCGCTACTGTTCATATATTTGAAGGTCATGTGAAAAACTGCCATGTCGGAGTAAGATATATACAGCAAAGATTTTTACAAATTTTACCTTTGACTTAAGTTTTGACAGGAGACATAAATTGAGACCATGGATCACCTATCTACCAATTTCGACCTTCATTGGCTTTGTCCTCTTGGCTTTGTCGTCTTGGCGGAGTTGCATACGCAACTGTTTGAACTAGGAATTTTCTTTTGCACACATGAGCACACACACATATGCACCCGTGCACACACGCCAATCTGACTGTATAGGTTCCTTAGCCGATGCAAGGAACCAAAAAGGAGAACAGTAAAAGAACGACGGGTAGTATTTAAACTTAACCGAAGACAGCTGGTCCATCATCTCATTTGAGTTTTCACTGCCTGTAACACTGTGGAAACTAAGATGAAAGGGACAAAAGACCTAACTCATATCTTTGCTTGTATCTGAAAGCTGTAAACTAGGCCATAGTGCTCTGTGATAGGATAAGTACAAGTGTAGAGGGAGTTGTGCATAATTCAAAAGAGTGATAATGAGTCAAGCTCCAGTAAACACACAAATTTGTGTTCGCGTAGATCACCAAAAACGAGTTTGGATGGCTTCACGTACATATCCACATGCAGCTACATACAGCTATGTGTTCACATTCAGCTATACACAGCCACATATATCCACATTCAGCTACATACAGTTACATACCTTCAAATACATGTTAAGCTTATTTTGAATTGTTTCCAGAACTCCCAAAAGACATCAAATCACAGTACTAGATACCAAACTGTTTCCAAAACCATGCACAAAACCTGGCACTTGCTGTTGTTCCTGGGACTTAAAAGCTAGTAATATTGACTGTCAGTTTTGTAAAGGTAAATTCCATTGTTAGGAAGTCTACTGCTCTCTTTGCAAGGCAAAACTGAACTTATTTTCTGAAAGACTCACAGCAGAGAGATGCTGTCTTGATGTATCCAACAATTTGAATAAAAAACAAAGCAGTGAATGAACAAACGAGACTAAAGGAACACAGAACTCATTAAACTTACAATTGGATTACGCTGAGTGTGTAACCTCTCAAGTTCCTTCAGTTTCATCAAAGTCAGCTCATCCAGTCGTTTGTGTAATTCCTCGTTAACCATTGTTTCTCGGTGAGACTGACGTCTCCTTCTTCTCTGCTTGGTATTTTCCTGTAAGTCATGCATTTCATTCAGAATCATGGAGACCTTGTTTTCCAGATCATGTTGGTACTTGAAGGAAAGAAGAAAGTTTATTTTTAAAGTGATTGTGTGCAAAGGCAAAAAGTAAAAACGTTAAAATTTCATGTTCAAAAGTTTAGTAAGTTCATTAATTGAACTATTCAGACAATTTGGGAAAATAAATGTTTTTCAGTTGGTTAATTCTGCCGTATGATTTCAGATTCTTCTCACATAACAACAAAAAGTGAGCGATAACGTAGTGTTGACAATTTTCATTCAAATCAACCGTTTGCTTCTTTGAAGAAGCCGATGGGGGAAGTATACTAGTAATGAATATTCAGTAAGTCAAAACAGTGATCACTGATGCTGCAATGATATGATAAGTTTGTAAGTTATTTGTAAATGACACGTACAGCACTCATTATGACACTTAGTAACCAAAAAGCCAAAATGTTTTGTGATTCCTTGCCATATGCTTATATAATAACAAACATGAAATTGCCCACATGATAAGTATCAGATCAACTACTGTGAATGTTCTTGAAACACCGTATGAATAAGCCTTTTAATCCAAAATCACCTTTCACCTCCCCTAAAAACACACAGATCCAAAAATTAATGGAAATCATCTATTCAACATGGGCAAAACACACAGTAAGTATGAAATCCCTCACAGTTAACCTTCTTGAGATAAAGTGTTCACAAGATTTTGATGACTAAATACTGAACCTTCTTTGTTTCACCCTTCTTGAGATATAATTTTACCTTTCTTGAGATATCTTTTTACCCTTCTTGAGACATAAATTTTACCCTTCTTGAAAATAAAAGCAGTTGATGGTCCCCACCCTCATCCTTTGTTTCCCACCACATAAATTTTGCTTTTATTTTTGACAATTATATCGTTTAGTTTTCACATCTTTATCAGAAATTTGAAAAAACTAAGTTAGCCGAAATATATCAAGTTCCGACCATTTTCTGAAGCCAAAGTTCAAACACTTTTGTCACGATCAATCATAACATTACAGTGCTACAACAGCGACTTTCCACTGAGATGTCAACCCATTTTAAATCAAAAGAAGAAAACACACCACATGAACGAAGTCCCTGCCATCAACTGATCACCTGTACCTGGTTGGAAAATTTGAATGGTATTGACGGAAACTTTGATTAATTGACTATCCTATTCCCTCCCCTCCTTGATTCCTTCAGAATAGTGACAGACCAAGGCACTGCTTCAGAAACACATGGAGGAGGGTAAAAGAATTACTGTACCTGTACCAAATAAATTCCACCCAACGCTTACAATTGAAAAGAAAACAACGATGTTGACTTTCGTGACAAACCTTTATCAGTTTCTTGGAAAGTACTCAAGAATGCAGGGCGGAGGCTATGTTTGAGATCCCTTGAATTGTTCATTTGCAACTTAACAGGTTGATTTCAATACCGTAAACATTAACAAGCCACATTCCCTCGGGTCTGCTTTTTATTGTCTTGGAAATGGAATTAGAGCCGGACGCAGAGGAGAGAGAGGAAAGCCCGGATGCAAGAGAGGAACTGAAGGTGTTTACAAACAGTATCACGTACATGCACGCACCCACACACATTTACTATCTCATAGGTTCCTTCAGCAAAGAATCAAAAACCATTAATTTTCAAATATGACTTCTGTTTTTTAGTGTTTTTATGCCAATCCAGATGCTTTGCAAAGTAGTTACTACGATTTTCATTCATTGAAAGACGCATTCCATCCATGAACAACCTTGTGCACATTTTAAGACAAAGTTATCATTCTCACTTTTCTGTGCACATGAAATCACTATAAAGGCGCGTTCACACTACAACGAATTCGGGTCGGATTACTATCAGAATTTTTTTATTTTTAGTAAATATCTTCTGATCTGATCGGAAAGAACCAAAAATTTGCCAACTTGTGTAAACAAATGATTTGTATCGCATGACTAAGAAAATCAAATTTATACTAATTATTTTGTGATGTCACATCGACAGACAGCTTTTATTGGACTACGAGTGTCCGATAAATGGCTGTCTGTCAGTGTGACGTCACGAAATAATTAGATAACATTTCCTTTTCGTAGTCCTCTGGTACAAATCATATCCCCAAGCTAACCCTCCACCCACTGGAGCAAGATGCCTGTACTCTGTAACTTAGAAACCCCATACGTCCCTTTTCCAAGCTCAAGTATAAATTTACCTTCAACTATGACATGTGACATACCAAAGTGTGGCAATGAATTTGTGTCAAGTATTACTGTACCTCACCTAACCCAGGTGCCTATAAGTAATTAAAATAGCCTGTTATGCTCAGATATGAAAGATGAAGTAACAATTTGTGCAAACTAGTTCCAGTAGATGTAATTGAGTATTTGCCAGTAATCAAAAGAATGTAATGGAACTACGAATTTTCAACTAACTACCTTTCTTGGCTAAAATATCACAAATCAATATTTTCTCACCTGTCTTTTATTTATAAATCAAAAATGGCAACAGGCCTCAACCATGCAGAAGTTCCATAGCAGGTAGGCCAACATATCTTCTGGTTCAAATTTTGGTACTAGTCACAATTCCTGTGCAAAATCTCCAATGCAATTTTTTTTTTTTTCAGTGAGCATTTCATCAATGAATAACACTAAATGATATCAACTCTGTCGTTGAATAATCACAGCAATCAGTTGTTATCAATGTACAGTATGGTGTCTATCATTTACACATACTAGTACCTTACCTTTAATGGTGAATCTATTAAAATATTACCTATGGACACTATGTGCAAAGATCCATCTTACCTCAGTGAGGTATGTATTTTAGTCTAGAATTTAGCACCCAGAGTGCAAACATTTAATTTGCATAATGACTTACATGTATTAGCAGTCTAGTCCATTGTGAACGCAAGTAATTATCATTATTATCTCATCACCCTATAGGGGCTAAGATGAGATCTTGTAGTCACTTGGCTAGTGGAGCTACATATTGTACTGTGCTCCCATGGAAGAATGGTTGCCATGGAACTGCTTGGAGTAGATGAGCAGTGACACCTCAGAGGTACCTCATGGCACTACGCTAGACCCTAGATATCAATGTAACCATTTTATCTTCGGTTCTGCAGCTTACCACCATTTTATGTTTGAAGAATATTTAAGGAATATTTTAGGTTCGTACCTAGAGCTCTCTGACATGCAGTTTCAGTAAACTATTACAAATCCCCATGGATGTCTATGCCCTGCATTTATGTCTCTATTAAAATCAAAGCATCATCACGATGAGATATGTAACTCCGTGGATTGCCCTTTTGTTTGTTGTTCTTTTCTCAACTTCTGTGTTGGTATGTGTTTGACTCTGGAAGATTGAGTATCCTTCTAAGGATGTGGGCAGTGCCTAGTAGTGCTGTCTTTGTGAGTTGTCACACTTTGTGTTTACCAGGGATGTGTTGTAGGTGTCCCTCTCTGTCGTTGGTGTTTGCTCCAAGTGCACTGATTTACTACAGGGATTTTTACCCTTGCTTTGATGTTAAACAGTCTCTGTATTTCTAGTTTTGAATCTTGGTACTTTTCTCCCTTTTCATTTTCCTTCTTGACTATATTTGAGTAGTTGGGTATTGCCACATAAATTATCAGTCCATCCTGTTTTTCTTTGTCTATAATTACCAGGTCCGGTCTGCAAGCCATTATTACCCTGTCAGTTCTGATTTTGAAGTCCCAAAGGATCTTAATGTCAAATACATGTGTGTGTGTTTTAGGGGTTTACAGTCATGTGTGACTGCCCCAGCCATTGTTATCCTACAGAAAGTTCCTGTCACAATTGAGAGAGAGACATCAGAACAGAAATCCAGAGAGAGAGAGAGTTCAATTTGATGTTACGATCAGAGTTCCATTTATTGATGATTTGACTGACACACAGAAATTAGATAAAAATCAAGGTGACGATGATGATTAAGATAAGTCTGTAGACAGTCACATGACAACGATACAAAGGAGAGAGAGACAACAAGGAATATTATGATGACAAAGGCCTACACAGTTTACAGAGAGAGATGCTCAGGGTTTGACCACAAATTTACCAGTATCTGCCTCGTGGCTGAGTAAATGCTTCGAAACCATACCAAACCAATGAGGATCTCAGGATAGGTGATGACATTGACCAATCAGAATCACATAATCCTATGCATCATCGTATGCAAATCGTTGCTACCCATGAATCAACCAATCCCGCAATCACTGCTAAACCTTTCCAAGTATCGGTGCTTGCCCTTTTCATTTCTAATGTACTTAAGTGTCTACAGTAACTGTCTGAAGGGAATAAAGAAAAGGTTAATAAACTGGAGTAAACACCGGAAACTGAATTTTGTATGACCCCTGAGTACAGTAGAGCTTAACATTCACCATACACAACATTAATCTTGTCGTTCTCCTTTGTGGTGTTGGGTTTGGTAGCCATGTCTTCATTGTTTGGATTCTAAAGTGCGGACATACTTCATAATGTATTGCGGCTGAGTGGTGTGTTGTGCCTGGTCTTAAAGAGGCTCCCGGCTACCTTCAGGCAGGCTGTGATTATATGGGCAACTGGCTCATCTTTTTCCTTGGTCATTCTTCATTTGGGATCATTTATCATGTGGAGTACCTAAGTTGTCTTGTGGCATTTTTTGTTTAGGACTTGGTGTTGAGCAGCTGTAATTGGCACCTCTGTCTTTAACCCTGTGTTCCCTTTCAGCGAATTGTATGTGTTTTCAGTGGATGCCCCCTCCGGTACTCGTCCCTTGTACTGTCCATAAGGATGTTTTTTGGACCATTTGCCGGTGTACTTGACCGCTGCTGGTTAGATGTGTGTTTAGGTGTTCGTTGATATGGTCGGCAAGTATCCCTAAGAACAGTTTCCATGTTCTTGGTAGACATGTAAGGGGTCTTTCTGCATGAGAACAGTTGGCCCAGTAGTGAGCCATGTTGGTATGTTTTGTGGGTCTTGAGGTTGTGTTGCTAGTCTGTCAAGTAAGCTTGTGAGGTGTTTGCACCAGTATCCTTGTACCTGGTCCAGGTGGCTTCCAGTTTGGCATGTATTTCACCATGTGTTATATGTCTTTCTTGTGACATCCTGTGATGTTTGGGTAGGTGCATTGAAGTGTGCTGTGTGTGTCCAATCTGTGTTGGTGTTGAGCATGTTGGGACTTGGGAGTGCCCCATATTTTCTGCCACAAGTCGTATGTCCGTTTGCTATCATGTGTTTTGGATGTTGCTGTCTGATTGTTGGTGTGGAGGTAAGCGTATACCCTTCCTGGTTGTGTTTTGAACAGTTTGTTGATTCTGTTGGTCATTGCGGGCTATGTATCATTGAAGTCTGTGTTCTGTTGCAGTGAGGCATTGTTTGGCGTCTACCAGAGCTGTCTTTAGTCCCCTTTCTTTGAGGTGGTAGTGATTGTCTATTGATGTCCCACTTTTTGCAGCATCCATCATACTACTGCCTTTCCTGAGAATTATTACCATTGTTATTATTATCATTATCATTATGTGTTAGCAGTCAAAGTCATGCACTCAGTGCAAAGACCTTTTCCTTCTTGAGATACCTTAAGTCTAGTCTACTTTCATAAGGAACTGACCATGAAGGTAGAATACCCTATATAGAAGTTGGAGATTCCTTGGCATTTAGTTCACCATCGGTGGAAGTCCTTATGATGGACACTTGGACAACTTTCTCAGCATTTCATCCTTTGGGACAGTTCTTTCGTGGATTGAATATTGAAGTAGGTGAGTTGAGGTAAACATGGTGTGAAAATGGTGCCAACTGAAGCAATAATGGAAAAGTTATGGACTTTAAGCGAGCAGAGCAGTATCATTAGAGACGAAGTGTGATTTGCCCCAGTGACAAGGCATGGTAACTTGGACCAGGGAGGTGCAATTGAGCAGGAGATACAACAGGACGGTTAAGTTATGCTAATCCATGTTAGATTTTCTCTGGTGTGATAACTTTCAATTCACAAAGGGATGAGAACAGCTTAGAGTGCTGTTTTACTTTTGTGTGGTGAATATTACTTCTAGGGACATTCAAGTAATCCCCATTCACACCTGCTTATAACCTTTAAAAAGGATTGAGTAGCAAAAGGCTTTGATGCCAGGTTCATTGCTGATAATCAACTCAAAACCACTGTCTCAAAAATCAAAACAACTGGTTATCTCTTTGGAATCAAGACAGACTGGTATATAAAAATAAGACATGGACCTTTGCCATATGCAAACAACGAAAAAGGTCATAAGACTGTATTTCACTGTTGCATTTTATCGATTTTCCCTGATTTTCGAAAGTTTGCAGAGAGTATCCATGTTCAATATGGTACACAACATAAATTTTCCTACTGCAATAGGCGTCAGACTACGTAGGAAGTTGAAAACTGGCTTTCAAGAATAACGACTGGCAATGCTTATAGCTGCAGACAAAATTTTGCGATAGGTAATTTACAACGGAATAGACAACATGGACCTTTTACATTAAGTTCCTAATGCGCTTCAATCCCATTGAATCTGTAGGAGGTGAACAAAAGAGGCAAATTCAGCAGTAATTAGGCTACCTCAAAGAAGGAACTTGTGTTCTAGCTCCTTCTCAATTGTACCTCCCTGCTTGGACAGCCTCTAACAGAAAATTTAACCACCTAAGGTACAGAAAATTGAAAGTGCCATGAATGGCCAATGTGTCAGCTTTACTTTTGCGGTTTAGTGTGTAAGTCAATGGGGCAATTAAAAGGGGTATGCCACCTGAACCACTGCTTGGAGTTACTACAAGATAGTTTAACACTCTCAAAATGCTCCATTCTTGATCCACAAAGCTAGCAACTAATCCCCTTGGGACAACTAGGCAGCTAGACCATGACTTTCAGATGAGAAAAAAGACAACAGGTTACTGACTTTTGGAAAGGGCAACATACTCTTTTTGTTCTAGATGTCCTTTTTTTTAATATATTGCAAACACAGAGTTTAAGTTAGACCAGCCGTACACTGCAACAGAAGACTGTAAACACATTGTGAACAGATGACTTCTCTTTCACGCAGCAGAGCTGGATTCAGGCAGTTCACTATTAAGTGGAATTAGAAGTGGTTGAACTTCTGAATATAGTTGTGTAGGGACTTGGTAACACTGGGCAGGATGTTTGGCCAAGCATGATTCATCATCCAGTTGTGGTTAAGTTCAGTAATAGTTTAGAATTCGAGGATCAACAAGACTCCTCAAGAATCCTACACCATGTTGATCGTGGATGAACACCGCCGAAATACTCCAACTCTTTTCAATCAGTGTTCAGAGGGTAACAAGGCAGGGGAGAAACAGCAACCCCATACAAACACAAACCTGCTAAAGAGAGCAGCATTCAACCAGGGAACTGTTACTAGAAGGAGATGTAATGCGTTGAAATTATGTGCACAGCCACCAAAATCAAACATTAATCTGTCTTTTGTACTCTTCTTGACATTTCAATAAGTCCTTAGTTAGAATGAAATTTAGAACACAATATGGTATGTGTTGTCAGCTACAGTTGCAGTTTGAGTCAGGAGGATTCTGTACTGCAACATTGCCAGTTGTCAAAAGAAAATAGTTATTCTGCCTAGGTGTCACTCTGTGTCACATATGACAATGTAGCATTTAAATTGTATATCAAAACACAAAAAGGAATCTATCTATCTATTTCAGGAAACTTCTCATCATGTTATTGAAATATTAGACTTCTACATTGCATGCAATCCCTTGCTAAGAACAAGGACAAATGTATTCATTTATGTCAATTAAACAGTCACTACAGTTGTGTGCCACCTTCTCTGAAATGTTGGCAACGAATCACCTGGCATCAAAGCATTGTTCTGAGTGAGTTAATTGTTTAAGGATTAGTTGACTTAAAAGAAGTTGGCAAGTGATCTACACTGATATGGAATCTCCTTACATAGGAATGAAACAATTATGAGCTACTCGAACAGCTTATCTGCACTCAATTTGGTGGGTCTTAAAGGATCGGCAGTGATTACATTTTCCGTCAAATCTCCTACTAACAGCTCCCTGATTTAAAGTCCAAGTCCGACGGACGATAGTGTATCCCTCAGTCTTTAGCCACTTTCCCAAAGGGAGGGAGGGGTGAAGGACCTGCCCAGCTCAGCAGTTCACCAGCTGCACCGAGTCACTTGAAGCAGGCAATAGCTGAATCAGACAACAGAGAGCCAAACTGAAATCATTATATCAGATAGCAACAATGAGCACACAATGATCGATGGTCAAAACGAGTAGATGTAAGCCTTTCCTTAGCAGTGAAATTAGTGCACAAAGTGAAAACATATACCCTACCTTAATAAGGGGTGCAGTAGCAGCAACAGCAGCAGCAGCAGCGGCGGTCATGGTAACCTGATTGACATCTGGGCCTGGATTGACTGCTGCATTTATCTGCCTCCTGTTAACAAGGCGGGGCTCAAATACCCTTTTCACCGGTCCAATCTGCTCTGTCCTGAATAAAGAAAATGTACTAACCCAAAATAAAAAAATGTAGTTGCATAGGTATGATTTCTTGGTTTCTCAAATTCATATACTCTAAGATGTCTTAACTTTTATGTTCATGCTTACAACTGTCTGCCTATATTTTTGAAAGAATTTAAAAACAAAAAATATCACAAACCTCTTGAAGAGAGATTCTTTCATTATTTGTTTCCTCTTTCCATGTGCATATTGGGTAATTCTTACATCATTCACTTGATATGGATCACAAGATTTGAATGCCTCTCTGTTTGGTGACCCTTGCTTCAGCTTCATCTACAAGAAATGACAGGGAATCCAAAGGAGTGATAAGAATCATTTATCTAACATTAATGATTTTACAGAAACCATGTCTGGCCTCTTACAGTATGACATAACAGATAAAGAGTTTTGCAGCTTTATCTTTCATCAACTGATGGCAAATCTATGAAGCAGAATTGCAATGAACTTTTGTGGATCCCTTAGATACATTTCATAGGTGTCTCTGTAATTTTAGAAAGCTCCTGTTTACCATACATGTAAATTTGCAAACTGAGGAATTCTGATAGTTTTGATTGAAGTAAAATCTCATTCAGTCTTATTCACAATACTTGTTGTGATCTTCCTCAATATTTTATCAGTCTACTTGACTCTTTAATATTTTCATTGAAAGTATGATAAAGGCACATGTAATGCTTCCCATGAAAGATGAGACACAACTGTATCTCATGCAATTTACTGTAGGTATTCAATGAAAGGCAGGATTAGTCAAAAAAATTTGCCAACTTCCAGCATTGTTCTCAGACATTCAAAAGGTACCAAACCATGTCTCAGTATGTGGCACAAATTAATACCGAGGACCCAAACATATTGCTCAAGTAACACTAATGAGCTGTGTGGTGATGGTCCTTCAATGTCTAACAAGAGTCCAAAGGTACTGTGATGTACAGTAATGTAAACTATGAAGGAAAACCCCCATATCCTGAACATCCCACAGTTACCCTAGTGCTAATGTGACAGACCTTCAAATTTTGTAACATAAAATCTGTAGAAAATGGAACAAATTTCATGGTCTTATAAAATGGCTCATATGGCCCATTTCCGACATTGGACTCCAAACACACATATAGAACCACTTCCACAGTGTTATTAATGTAACCAACCATCAATAGTACAGTATTACATACAATCTGTCAGAGAAGAAGCATTTTGCATGATTTCATAAAATGGCCACTGAGACCTTCCACGAATAAATTTCTAATACCCAAAAGGTACCACTACGATATTGGTAGTATAACAAATTGTCAGCTTTTTACAGTACCATGGGCCCTTGGACCCAAACATAATAAACATCCAGGAGGAACTACCATAGAAGTGATGTGACACAAGCTTAACATGTTTTGTTCCATACAATCTGTAGAAGCATTTTGCACAATGCCATAAAAATGGCCCACTTCAGACCCAGGACCCAATACTCAACAACAGTAGTTATGTGACACAACTTCAACTAAGTTGTTCCATACAATCTGTAGAAGTTTGCATTTTGCATGATTTCATAAAATGGTCCATATGGTCCATTTAGACACTGGACCCCAAAATATTGGACACCCCTATGAAACCACAACCATAGTATAAATGTGACACAACCTCAACTTAATTGTAGTAAAATCTGATGAGAAGAAATTGGTGTACTTTCAAACATTGGGCCCTTTACCAATGGCCCACATAGGACCTCCCACATCCACATTTTGTACACTCACAAAGGGCTCATAAGCCAAGGATCATTGTCCCAAAGTGTCAAGAAAATGGATATTATTGGATAAAACATTGTTCGCGAGAGAGAGAGAGCGAGGGAGAGCAATTCATAGCAATTGTGAACAGATAAGCTTGATGCACACAGCAGAGAGCTGAAAGCTTCATCACAAGATAGCTCACACAGGGTAAAAGTCACAAATTTTAGTTACTTTTATTTTGTACTTCTCTATAAAGCCCCCATTGTTCTTACACTGAAGCAAACCCAATGATTTCATTTATTGACCATATAAACAGCTATAGCATCGGGATAGAGGATAAACTGCTGGTCTCACCATCACCTCCATCTATACAGCGTAGTGAGGGATCAAATTTCCCCTATACTAAAGATTCTGTACACAATGCAGTAAGTAGGAGTGCAGGCAAAAGTGGTATGGCAGCACAGGAGTGCCACAATATCACTGTTTAGGGCTAAAATGGGCCTCCTATTCATTGCCTCTTGCTTGACCTCCACCAAAACATATCAAATTTATCTTCTCATTACAAGGCATCAATGATGTTTCAATTAGTGATCCTCCAAAAATTGCACATGCATTCAGTTCTTTCTCTACTAACCTTGGCCCAAACCTTACAAAAAAATATTCCAAACCGTCATTGCAAAAAAAAAAAGTGATCATTGGGGACTATCCAAACTCCACTTTTCCATCCCCAGGTAGTAGCAATGACACTTTCAAAGTGGCAATGGTTTGTCTTAAACTGAAAACTTCTGCTGGTTATGATGAAATTCGCCCAGCGATAGTTCTTCGTGTCATTCATCTTACTTCACAGCCTCTGACTCATATTTGCTATCTCTCCTTTGCTCATGGTACATTTCCTGATAACTTAAAAATCGCTAACATAGTGTGATTCTGTCCCCAGTAGTCATGGGGCAAGATTTTTTTTTTTCACTCCAACAACCTTCACTGTGATAACATCTTTCCAGTTCACGGACAATTAGGCAATAAACATCATCCCTAGTCTTCTCCCCACAGGGGTGAAAAGGCATGAAACTTTATCTTCTAAGCTCTTACTTAAATTCCTTGTTCTGCTTTGCTTATCGGTTTGTTGTCTTATTTTTGCACAGAAAGTAAGGAAATTTTAAGAGAGTTTACCATGATTAATTGAAAAGCATGCAGAACACAAAATAGGATGTAGACTATAAATATCCCGAAACAGACCTACTTGTGTGTTGATGGAGTAACCAATATCCCAGCTAAGATTGCAGTGGCAATTGACCAAAGTTACTGGGCCAGCCCAAGCGTGTAATTTCTGCCTGAGGCAGTCAATCTCTGTGTAAGTGGTGAAAGAATCCAGACCCGGAAATTCCCATATATAGGTCGGGTTCTCCACACAAAATTCTGCCCCACCAGTTACAGGGACCAAAATCACCCTATGAAGGTCATCCTGATTTACAAAAATGGCGCACACTGTAATTTTATTAATTACTGAGTGACCAACTTCATGCTTTTCAAAGATTTAAAATAGTGATGTTAAACAAGATGTTGAACATCACATTCTTTTCAACAGTCACTACGGTTTCCGTCCTGGTCATTCCACCAAACTCACATCTGTCACAGTTTTTGATCACCTAAATACCACTGCAAAAAACAATGAAACCTCCCTAGATGTCTTTCTTGAACTTTCTTCTCCACTCCATCCTACTAGAAAAATTATTTGCATATGGTTTTCACAGTGTATCAAATGACTGGTTCAAAAATGATTTATCAGGAAGAAAACAACTTACCTCTAAAAATAAAATTTTGACGTACTAACAATTAAATGAGGTGTTCTGCAGGGTTCCATTCTTGCACCACTACTTTTTAACATGAGCAACATTCAGTAATATTTCAACAAATTCTTCTATCAAAATTCTTTAAAGACACTAATACACTCTACAGGCTACCATTTGCAGTGAACTTGCTCTATACTATGATTGGTTTGTGTCAACAAACTTTCACTCAACGTTAACAAAACATGTTATATGGTCTTTCATGTGCCTCAAACTCATCATCACAATACCAGTGTCAAATTTCTTGGGGTTTACATTGACTCAAAGTTAAAGGGGAATCAGTGTTTGTTCTCAGAGATTTTTTGGCCACCTTAACCTTACCTCACAGTTATGCTACTTGACCTAAAAAAGTACTAAAAAAGACAAAATTTGCAACAAAAATTACCAATATCCTCCCCAAAATGATGAAAAATATGAAAAAGAACAGGGCAATTTGTAGCAAATCCTTTCAACATGCCAGAACCAGGAGCCGAAAACACCTAATCAATATTCATTACTTACAAAATGACCTTTCACCTTACCATACCGAACCAGGCTCAAACTGTAAACAAGACACACAAGTGACACATAGTAGTACCTGCACAGTAATGTGATCTAACTTTGTCGAATTATCCACAGTAGTATGCCACATTTCAACTGAGTTTGCGATGTTTCACTTTAAAGACAGGAATAGTGTAGGGCCTGAAACATTGGCCATATTATTGGTAAGTAGTAATTGAGAACAGGTAGTCGACTGGATTTCCTTTGGGTATCATTCCTACTTGGTGTGGCAAATAATGCCCAGCCTATATGTAAGTCACCTAACGAGTAACGTTAGGTCTTGTCGAAAATCAAGCCTAAACCTAGGCTGTCCGCGTCAGAGAGCCAGAACCCAAAAACGACTTGAAGACTTATGGTAGACTAGCCTTCAAATTAAGCACGAATAAACAATATTCACTGTGTTTATTATTCAAGTTTTAAAGAAATTTACATTTTGGCATCAGACACAACACACTTTGTGTATCTCAGCTAACAAACATGAACACTACAGACTACAGTGCAGAACACACCACAGTGGCGTTTCGTGTAGTTTTGCTGTAACTTCAGTTGGGGAATTCTCAAGCTCTGTTTGGTATTGTGGGATGCTGTTACAGAATGTCCTGGTTGGGTGTATTCAAATAAAAAGCAGTTGAAATATGTATAAGAGTCACCATAGTATGTAGTAGCTGGTTATCTATAATAAGGGGGAAATTATAACGAACATCACACAAAAATGGTACAATTTCTTGGAAAATTGGGCGAATTCCTGTGTGAAAGTTTGGTGGAGACTATAATTTGTACTTAACAAGGGAGCCGAATGGGAATATCTCCGTTTGGGTTGAAAAAGGGTAAATTTTAGTCCACAAACACTGATTGCCATTTTAGAGTGGAATGAACAAATTTCTCATTTGTGTTACCAAGTTAACAGGGATGTGGGGATATTTGGTAGATTAAAAAAAATTCACCACAAGCTGTACTTCGTTATATTTACTTAACCCTTGTATACTCCCACCTCTGCTATTCAGTGTTGCTTGGTCAGGCACTATTGATTCCTCTGTAAAGAAGTTATCTGTTTTACAAAAACGTGGTGTCAGACATATTACAAATTCTGGTCCACGTGAACACACCAGTGTATTATTTAAGTCACTTAACTCACTTAAATTTAATGATACTACTGAAGTGAACAATGTGACTTTCATGTACCCTTTCTTGAACAATCTTTTAAAGGTTGTGTGACATGCTTCCAGAAAAGAGCTCCCTTCATGCAAACGTTACAAAGTAAAACCCTGAGTGAAAATCTATTGGAATTTTGTTTGTATCTATTACCATTTTTGAGATATGACTTTTCAAAGTCTGAAGAAAATGCAAAACAGATGACGAAGAGTGTTGCACAGTGTCAGTTTTCTTTTGTTAATCCTGTATATTTTGCCTCTTAATTACTTAAGTACAGAGTTTCACATTGGTAAGTGATATCAATATTTTGAAGGAGAAAATACATGCTTCCAAAATAAAACCCTCTGGGCATATAAAATTCTCAAATGACCTTGAGATAAAGGCTACATAAACAAAGGATTAACATAAGACATATCCTAGGAGTCCCTCTCCTGACGTCACAAATTTGCATATTTAGCCAATGTTTATTCACGACACAGCTGTGAGACGCTAAGCCTGTAAATTTGTCAATTTTTGACGGATTTTGATGCAATTTGTGGCTATTTTCAACATTTTGAATGCCTAATGCACCCAATACCTCAAAATGTCATTTTCATGTCACAAGACCTTTAACTTCAAATGTTTCACATTTTTTAATTGTACTTCTTTTTTTTTATTGCTTTATTTTTCACTGGTCCCATGAAAGTAGGGTGGAAAAGGGATCACGTGGGAGCGCAGTTGGGCAGTTAACATTATTTCAATTTAAGTGTAATATCATTTGTTTTCTTTCTGGCGTTCTTTTTTTGGGAGTGCTCTACTTGACAAGCCCTCTTGTGTTTCTTAGAGTGCTTCCATCACATTTTCTTTGCACATATCTACTTGGTATTGTAACTTATCTTGTATTTGACTTTGTAAAGAAACAAATGAATGAAATGAAAATGTACAAAGCTTAAAATATCAGGCTCTTTAATTACCTTGAGATATTGAGTTAAAAATATTCTCAGGGTTTTGCCCCTAGTGTCCCATGATGACCTTCGACCTACACCAAAAAAAGTAGGGCACACCTTCTCCTTATCACAGACCTACATACCAAGTTTGACTCTCATCCAACTTTCCCTTATTGAGTAAGAGCGTACCCAAGCAACTGTCACAGACACCCACATACATACACATGTTAACCTGACTGCATAGGTTCCTTTGCTGATGTGATAAACCAGTAAAAATACATAGTTAGACCATAGGTTACTTGCTTATGAGAAAAAGCTACGACATATATTCAAGACCATTCTAGTGTCAAATCTGTTAAAAGATATTAGCAGTGACCATTTTATTTTTGCCAGTAATGTCATTTCATGTTTATGGACCATTATTATGTTTCTTTTTGTATTTTTGGTTAACTGCACCAACTTTCCAATTCTCTCAACTTCTTGAGCAGTTGGGATAGCAGAACACACAGACGGAGTACAAGCCAGGAAAAGAAAATCTTTATAACTTCTTACAGGGTATACTTTAAGAGGGAGATTAAATAATAATTGTAAAAATTCATGTAACTGCAGAAATTCTATTGGTGTGATAGTGAAAGACTTGATTGCCATTTTCACGATTTCAACTGTTCCATTAACAATTCCCACTCCCCACATGCTGATGCACATTTGTTGTGAAACAATACAATGACAACTGTTCACATGATTTGAGTCCCTATTGTTCTGTCCTGGAAGCCTGGGTGAGATCTAAAGTCCTGCATATGCGACTGGACAGGAAGTGATGTGTATTCCCTCAAGGGATTCCTCATTGATAGCAGTCATGGTTGCTATTTTTTCATAACATGGACCAATAAACTTTCATAAAATGAGAAATTAATTTATTCCATGTATCAACCATTGCCATGGTAACCACAAATTCACCTGTGACAGGACAGAAGTGGGGGAAACAGTACTTTTGCACATCCTGAACATTTTATTCAATTCCTTCAGATTTACCAGGAGGAAAATGAGTTCTCAATGACACTAATGAGTGTAACAGCTCTTCTCACAAATGCAGTAATAACATTTAAAAAATAACATGGCCTTATAGAGTTAATTGGAATGAAAAAAACTTTGCCTCCTACAGGACGGGAATGAGACAGGACAGGAATGAGACAGGACGGAATTTGTCCACAGCTGCAGGCGTTATTGGGACATTTGATTTTGAACTGAAATTACGTTGTTCTTTTGTAAATTGATCAACTAAGTTCAAGCTATAGTACAGATTGAAGCTCACTGGATAAATCTGTAATATTTAGGTCAGAATCAGATCAATAAGAAACTACATAAGTACTATGAAAACCACTGTATAAATACTATAGTGGAGTATGCCCAGACATTTCAATGCAAAATGGTCAATGTTCATTGGTTTGCGGGCTACTGTACAGTAGTAAGGATAGCTCAAGCTGCCTATGTTAGTGCAATGAGTTATGATTACAACTAGCATGTATTCAAACCACTGTATCCTATGGTCCAGTAACACCATGTTCTCTCACTGATACCTATAGCAAACCAGGGCTATTGTGGAGGCCAGTGTGGGGATGGGGTTGTGTAGCTCACCAGAAATTTTGGGGGGGGGGCATAATTGCCCCTACATTGCCATAATGATGCCGCGCAAAGAGTGATACCTGTATGTGGAGTGGTTCTAACCTTATACAGTATTTGGGAATTTTTCCAAGATTAAACCAACAGTACATCATGTTAGCCCAGAATTTTAGAACAAAATCTTCAACGGAAGGCAAGAGGAAATTTTAAGGAAAATTATCAAACATGACATCCATAGTGTCATCACTGTCCACAGAAAGCAACCATAATTGGCATGTTAGAATGAAATAACTGCATGAAAAAAGCTTCATCCTCCCACTTTATTTTCTGTCCCATAACACAAGAAGTGTCCGACGTCCCGTCACAAAAGGAGTTCCGTCCCGTCGCAGAGAGAATCCCGTTCCGTCACGGAATTTTTTGTCCCTTTTTGAAATTGAATGAGTTGAGTTAAACAGAGGCAAATGAGTTTATGAGGTTCAACCCATTAATTATTGAAAGATCACAATAATTCTTTCTCATCCTGCCACTCTCTATAAAGATAAATGAAAGATCTTGGTCCTAAAATACGATGTGATGGAATTCTGTATTACAAAAGTCAGGATTAATTGTTGGATATGAGGGGAAATTGATCCAACATGACACCTACAGTGTCATCACTGTTGATAGTAAGCAAACATAATGGGCATATTAAAATGAAGTGATACTCCTTCCACTTCATCATCTGTCCCATCTCACAAGAAGTTCCGCCCCATTGCGAGAGGAATTCTATCCCGTAACTGGGAGAATTCCGTCCCGTCATGGAATTTTCTATCCCTTATTGAAACTGAATTAGCTGAGTTTAATGGACGCAAATGACTTGATGCGGCTCAGCTCATTTATTACTGATAGATCATAACAGTTATTCTCATCCTGCCACCCATCATACAGATGAAGAAAATGGTCCCAAAATGAGACGGGAAGCAATTCTGTATTGCAAAAGTCACCATTGATGGTATATACAGTGTACTTTGGATCTAGAAAATTATTTCATGCAATTTCATCAAATTCCTAACATTTAAAAATACCTTGTGAGAAGAAACTTTGCGACATCAACACCATTCAGTGATGCTACTGAGTGAAGCTATTTCTGTCCCGTCGCACTGAAATAGCACTTTGCTCACTTTTTCCCAAATTTCACATGTAATATACAGTAGGAAAATGTGGAATTTTCAGATATGAAAAAATTAAGTTCATTATGTGCCCTACACATTCATGTAAAAGTTTCAACTGATGAATTAAGTTTATTTTCAAGCACTGAAGTTGACCACTTTTGGATTTGACCACCCTTTAACTTGTAGGAATATTGTGTGAATGACTCAATTTAGGTTTTTTAAAAAAGTAATACACCTAAGTACCTTCCTTTAATTCTTTACTATAGGTACTACAATCCTCTTGCTCTAAATGTTACAAGTTGCAGAAATTAGGCATCCAACAAACCTTATAATTGTTTTAACTATACACAAACCTGTGCTTGGCACTGATTACCAGAGGAAGAAACCAATGACCCTTCACCAGAAACAGTGGTTTTCTCATGGACACAATGTGATGATGAAGCTGGAAAATAAGACAGAATAAAAAAGTTACTGCAAATTTGTTAATTTGTCATTTGCTGTGATAAAAGTTTAAACTTCATCCTTTCATACCCTTCATTTCCCACAGTAGAAATTCAAGGGTGGGCTTGGTGTATGGAACACTTGACATTTCTTTAGAACATTGGATTCTGTGATGATTGTCGTTCGAAAACAGTGTGGGTTTAAATCAAATTCAAACTTTATTAATCTCATCCCTAAACCTAGCAGTGGTGTAGCCAAGGGAGGGGGTTGGTGGTTCAAACCACCATTGACCCAAGTGACAAAAAAATTCACAAAACCAGAAAGTCAAATCACCTGATGTGATTCCTTGCTGATATCTCACTTTTTCATACACACACAATCACTTACAAACAAAAGCAACCCATGGTGGACATGGGAAGGGACTATATCAAAATCAAAATGAAAGAATGACAACCACATTCTGTATCACTTATGAGTTTGATGTTACCAAGTGCTAATATGAACGAGTAATGTCTTTCACTCAGCATTGATGACAAATGTGGTCATGAAGGAGGTAATTCACAAGTTGATAGAAAGTTCGTGACACCAAATTGTGGTTACAGACCTGAGATTGTTCAAGTCAACAAAGCCTCTCGAGAGAGGTTTACTGTGACTAAAACAACAAAGTACTTTGTAAATCTTGACAGGGAGTTTTCTGGCAACAGTTTCTCTGAAGGCTCAGAAAAAGTGATAAGAGCTATGTTAAGTAGTTGTTTGGCATAGAAAATGTTCCCCAAATTGAAAGAGAATGAGACCAAAGTCTGTCTAGCAGCAAAGTCTGCTATGAAACATAGACATCCTTGTGGGGTCCAGGGACAAGGCCCTGGTGGGGTCCAGGGGGCAAAGCCCCCCAAAACTCAGAGATTTTAGTGTTTTTGGACTGCCCGAATCTTTTCATATCCACGCTAAATTTTGAAAAATGTTAATGTATCAGGTAAAAACACATAGTTCAATCAGAAAAAAGTCATTGATATTGTTTCAAAATCAAAACGTTCTATGAAATGTTGCACATGTCATGTAGAGTAAACTGTATTACATACATTTTCCAAGTTGAAATGTCCCTAAAGGTCTCGTGAAAAAAATCAGGAAAGATCGTGTACAGACTTCCAAAAATTTTAAGTAATGATATGCTAACATAGAGGATGTATATCCAGTAGCCTAACCAATTCATATTTCTGTATTACAGGGAACAAATGACTTTTTGTAAGTTGCAGACATCAGAGTGTTTCCAGGAACATTTAAATATATATTTTCATATTTGCTTTGTTCTCTTGATCTTAGTCACTTTAAAATGTTTAGACTAAAGGTCGGAAGTAGACTAACATGAAGGGCTTTGATCATAGAAATATGCCTTCATGTTTGCATTTCTGTGGGTTGTGATATGATATCACTGATATGTCTGCTAGCTGTCATTCTGCAGATAATTTGTGTATGAAGGCCTAATGCAGGACCTACTGTAAGTTTATGCTTTTGTAATTGACATTGAAGGTAGTAAAGCAGGTATACGTAGAACCTCCTGAAAAGATTTGCTAACTTTTTTCCGTGACACGTACATAATTTGAAAAATATTGATCACGAGTAAAAAATAAGGGCATTGATTCACAAGAATAGTGATTTTCTTCAATTTTGGTAAGGATTGAACATGGATGGAGCATTTTGGGTACACATTTGAGGAGATTTATTTACCAGTTATTTTCAAACATAGGAAACCACTTGTACAATGTCTACTATACTGTGATCAAAACAAGCATGGCATTTACAATATAAACCAGGATTTAAAGGCATTGTGCCAAAATGATATTTTGAAAACGTATAAAACGGTTTTGGTTCTTCGGGGTGTGCAATGCGTATGTTGTTCACATTTTATGCCGCATTAAATTTCAATGAGATTCATGCATCTTGGTGTCTGGTAGGTAGCTGACTCTCACAAGTTCATGTGGTTTGGCTTATATACTTGTTTACACTACTGCGGCCTCTTTGTAAGCTGCGTGAATGTATTGATATACCTGGGTAAGGAATAGTCTGTGATTGGGGGTTACAGAAAATTCCAAGCCACATGCTTTGAGTTGTGCACATGAAAGCTGCGTACTTTACCAGGATTATCCCGCACAAGTTAGCAATTTAGTAAAAAGAAAAAGTGGGCGACAATGAAAGATTAAAATTGAGTAACAATATTTGAAAGACATAAAAACAAAAACAGAGTGAGAGAATGAGTAACTTTTGTACTTTCCCTCATGTAAGTTAAATGAGAGCAACAAAAAGATGAGTGGATTACATGCACTTTTTCATCTCGTTACTACAAACTGGAAACAGGCTTGTTGGTAGAAAAATAAAGTTACACTTTTCCTGTAATTCCTGCCAAAAAGAAACCTCATTGATCAAAGGTGGAAACAAAAATGAGCTTAGAAAGGCATTCACCTACAGTTTTCAGCCCATCCGCCTGATACATTCTGATTTTGCACTGTGCTCTGTTTCCAAGCCAACCCGCACACCTGTCATGTTAATGTTGCAAAGTTCCGTTGCAAGTACATACTGTACAGACTCTTTGCCGGTATATGGAAGTATGCGCAAGACTGATCCGCATAACATTCTGTGTTCTGAATGATCGTTGAAGGGAAAAACATCAGGTGAAAACATTTTTCGAAGCTGGAAATGGGATTTTGTTATTTTTTGGTCCTTTGCAGGGTTTTAATAGGGTGGAAGAAATAGTCCCCTTTTTTTCTTTTCTTTTTTTACAATCGTCTTTTGTTCACTGTCGTGAGGATTTCCAGCAAGACACAAGATTTCATCGACAGTTCAGGTTTATCTCCAAAGACTGTTCAACAGACAGGACCTGGACTTGGTTTGTGTTTTTATGAACCGTCTTGACTATCAAAACTAAACATTTAGTCCGCATTATCGGATAAGCTGTTGGTGGTCTCTTAACTGGCCGTTCTTGTGGGAGAAAATGTGCCACCCTTTTAGCAAGCAGGGCTCTCAGAAGAGTAGAAGGGTAACAAGGAAAGTGTCGTGTTTGACACTGCAATGGACCGATTATGACAGCATTGGCATGGTACAACATTCGATGGTTTTGAAGTGGACGTGACATCCAGGTATTGCAAAGGACAGGATTTTCCTTGGTCAGACTATGATAATATTCATTCAGCGTTAAAGAATCCAACTAAAACCAGTCTGAGGGACCATCCAACCATTCTTAACGAACTACAGTACAGTATATTGCCAACCACAGTGATCATCATTAAGGTGAATTTACACTGATTAAATGTTGGAATCGTCATGTTCTCAATGCAACGCCCACTCTGTGAGAAGTAAACACGCAATGGCGACAATCTTGGACAGGGAATGCCGACACCAGCCATTGAAGTAATGTTAAATACATCCCTACATTTCTTCATACAGCAATGCCGTAAAGAAACCATGGCAACCAGCAGATGAGCAAACGGAACTTTTCAAGTCCCTCAACATGGGTCGATGCTTGCAGTGTGGATACATTTTTTACCTTGGAGAAAGACAAGAATGACATGACTACTGACATGCACATGTCAGTAGACCTGTGGTCTGAGCAGGTGGATATTCAAGGGCAGGTCTAACTCCCAAAGTCATGGTCACTGGGAGATCCATAGTTAAAGGAACTCACATGCATTAGTCATTAAATTTCAATAGGCCTATGTTTTCAACAGGCTAATTTTATTCTATATTCAGCTAATATAAGTAATAAAAGTTGAAGGTGTTAGAAATTTGATCAATAAATAACTATCATCAAGACCTTGCAAGTTCTAATTGAACTCTTTTATAGTCCTGCACACTTGTCCATTTATCAAAAGTGATGTCGAAGTTCTTCTTGCACTAACAAATAATCCAGTCACCAATCTCAAAGATAAATGAGAACCACAAGACATGAAAACGTTTTAATAGGCTTACAGTACTCTTCTGAATAAAATGTACCATCGGGCGATATTGATTCCCCACAACTTCCTGGTGTAGGTATCCACGAGGGACTATACTTACCCTTGTCTCACTAATGCATACATTTGACACATTCTCAAAACTAATTCTAGCACTGCGCCCTCTACCACCTAGCTCGCCCTTGTTTGCCTTTCGCTCGAGTGCCTTACGTGCATCTTTCCAGTCCTTGTGCAAAGGCAGCTGGCTTTGAAGCTCTGAGTATTCTTGTCCTTTGTTAAAACAGTTGCTTTGATAAAAGGTTAACCAACAAATTAATTTCAAAAATTTTTATACTCGTGCACATACAGTACTTTTCGAGGTGAGCTGCCACAATTTTTATTTCCTAACCACATGAATGGAATCTGATAATACTGTAGTAAAACTGATCTATCATTCATGCATAGTTCATTCATCGATTAATAGTGATCAAAATGAGTGATGTATGTCCAAACTTGCTCATAATTGGCCAACTTCTTGATGTTTGTAGGGTATAGATACAAGTTTGGGAGTTAATGAATATTCAACATCCTAAAAAACATTGCAACACTGAGGTCGGAGACGCCATTTTGGGGCAGGTCTACAAAACAATTTCAAATACCACTTTGCCATACTTTATATTTTTTTTTTAGTATTTAGAGTTGATGTCATAAGTGCTCCTAGTAATTTATTTGTCAGCTGTAACTGTATAGTGGAATTGTTGAATTTGGAATCAAAATACGATCGCCAACCAACTGGTCTAAAGCATGCACTGCTGTTCTTGAGCCCACTTCTGTGTACCATACTGTATGTAGGTACAACGAAACTGCTGAAATGAGGGGGACTAAGTTACACAAGAAATTAAGGCTTCATTCGTATGACCAGAGAGTTGTTGTAAGGACTGACTAGTGACTAGTATGATGTACAATGAAGTTTGCACAACAGGAACATACCGGTCGTTGCAGACAGGTACAACTTTATTGTTCAAAAAGTGAATATGCAGACGTGAAGCTGACATTAAGTAGGTTCTTACAACGACGATACCTTAGTTTACCACATTGAGGGGGCCTGACTTCACGTGCTCATTTTAAAGGGGAAACCCTTACAATACTTCTCTAATGTTAGCTTTCATGTGAATCATATCCTGTTTCGGTATGTTTAAGAAATATTTCTTCCTTTGAAACTGAAAGAAATGCTACATTTGCCATATTCTTGGATACAGTGCCTCATTGGTCTTAAACTAAGAAAAAGACAGGAACAGGCAGTGAATTTGGTGAAGAAAATGCAGTACACAAATTTTCTACATTTTTATTGTTATAGGCTACATTATGGATACCCGTCCACTCATTGATGGGTTTGTGTACAAAATCCTTGCACAACTGAACTAAAGGACTTTCGGACAATTTGATGAATGTGTGATCATCTATGGTTTCACGCCAAGTGAGATACTGCTATCCCTCAATTTCTGCCAGTACCAAGAGTGAAGATGGACAGAACACAACTGTACTGTAGCATACAAGTTTTCAAACATGATCGAAAGTACACTCCATTGCAGACATCATTGATCAGAAATCCTGCAAGCAATCAATAATTTACTTGAGTGAGACATTTTCTTATTACCATCATGTCAAGGCCTAAACCTACTTTCTATTCTAAAATTGTCATCACATTAATTGCTTTATGAAACTCTGCAGTAGTAGTGTCTGTCTCTGAAACTCATAATCAATCAATCTACTAACACCATGTTTGGCTTTAAAATATCAATGACATTTCAATTTATCTTCAGTATACATGCATATATACCATATTTTATTTGCTGATTTACTTTTATCATTATGACACACAGGAGAGCAGATAAGTGAGTAAACATATATTTGTTTGTTCACTTGTGTTAAATAATGTAGTTTCTTAACTTTTATTTTAGAAGTCCTGTTTATTTCTGTTGATATCTCCTTCCTCCTTCTTCACCAACAACCTCTTCATTTATTTTATTCATTCAGTCAATCCTGGTAGTAATATAGCACTTGTACACTTACTGTGTGTAATTGTACGGAGTGATATGATAGAAGAGTAAAATCTCTTCTTCCGGTAGCATATATAGAAGTTGGAGATCCTTCCGCATTTTGTTCACCGTCGGTGAAAGTCCCTATTAGGGACATTTGGGCAACTTTTTTGGTGTTTTATCCTTAAAGATGGGTCCTTTTGTGGATTGAATATTGAAGTGTGCGAGTTAAAGTATACATGGTGTGAAAATGGGGGATATTGAAGCAATTATAGAAAAGTTATGGAATCTTAGGTGGCGGAGCATCATCGTCGGAGGCGATGTGTGATTTGGTCCCAGTGCTAACTTCGATGGTCTCCAGCAGAAAATCTAATCACTTACAGTAAGGTACGGAAAATTGAAGAAGCCATGAATGGCCAATGTGTCAGCTTTCCAAAGAGTGGCAGCTTATATCAGTTGAAAACTTCTACTAGGCTTTAAAAACCATATTACTTTTGTGATATAGTGTGTAAGTCAATGGGGAAATTAAAAGGGGTAGACCTATGCTACCTTTCACATCATACTTACTAGTGGCAACAGCCAAATCAGGTGACCTAGTCACATGGCCTGCTTGTGCTGACAAGGATCCAGACAGTCTTTCAGCGATTTCTTGGTAATCTTTGGGTAATGTTCCTGGTAGAGCAGGGGGTATGATCTCTGCATATGTCCCTTGTGAATTTTGACACACATCAAATGGAGACAGTCTCTCCTTCAGGTGCTTCCTCTTAACTTTTACTCTGCTGATGTGGGAGCTGTCAGACTTATCATCGATGGTTGTTTGATTAGACACTGTGGTTTTCTTCAAGATGGGACTTTGAGATAAGCCCTGGGACTCATCTGGACCTGATTCAGTCTCCTCCAAAAGCAACTCCATTCTGCAATGATGACTCCACAGATCTGTACAGAGAAATGGATGACAAGACAAAACGAAGACACATTGGACAATGTTTGTGTGCAAATTCATTTGAACAAGTGCAAATAAACAATTGTTAGAGTATTTAATGTCTTATTACCAAATTACAATCTTGGCATTTCATGGACCTACCATTTACAAAGGTTGGAATTCTCTGCTGTACAGTACATGCTGAGACTTTGAGTCATTTCGCTTAATTACTAGAGAGTTCTATGGCCAACTACCTTCATGCTGGAAGGAACTGGAACTTCTCTATTTAGTAGAAGATCCCTGTGTGGAAAGTTCTAGCAAGTGACTTTGTACTGTATACATACCCTTGTTGATTGACAGTTTTTGCAGAACTTCGACCCAATCTGAAGAAGACATACATCTCCACCTTCCCTGTGTTTAATTTGTGCATGTGTAATTTAGCCTACAACACAGACTCAACAGTGGCAGTTACATATTCATCGCCAAAGCCTGCACTTTGTATGCAGTCATTAATGTAACACACATATACCCTGGGACACTGTTTTACTGACCATCTGCGAGGCACACAATATGACCCACCCACACATCAAGCATGAGTATTTGACCTCTGATAACCTCAAATGACTTTGACCTCCACAAAAACCAATAGAGATTATTTGCTCAGTATGACCTACCCACATAACAGGTACAAGGTCAGTGAAGGTTACCCTTCTAGAGATATTGTGTTTACAGGGTTTTCACAATTTAACCTCTGATGACCTCAAATGACCTTTGACCCCCACCAAAAACAACAGGGACTATCTACTCAGTAGGACCAACCGATACACTATGTATGAGATTAGTCAACTTCACTCTTCTTCAGATATTGTGTTTACAAGGTTTTCACAGCTTGACCTTTGATGACAGTAAAATAAGCTTTGACCTCCACCAAAAATGATAAGTATCATCTACTCAATATGACCAACCCACACATAAAATATGAGGTCAGATAGTTCTACCCTTCTTGAGATATTGTCTTTACAAGATTTTCACAGTTTGATATCCAGTGACCTTAAATGATCAGAAGCTTAATCGGAAGATTTCAATTAGGGTTGGTCGGTACCAGTAAGAATCGATACCGATACTTTTCCCTGCTTCAATACCGGTATCGGTATTAGTATCGGAACTGTCCTCCACGCACACGTGCATTTTTTAAAATGTTGACTTGGAAATAAGTCATAAATTGATCCACTCAAATATGTATCAAAAACCAGAAAGCCAGGAGGCATTGTGGTTTCGATGATTCACTTATACTATGAGTATTTTGAATTTTGACATATTGCATGTTGTGAGGATATGTTGTTTACCTCATTACAAAATCAATAGGCCTCTTGCACCCAATGAGGTGCATCTGGAAATCAAATATGACATCTGTCCAAGCTTCCTTTAATGTTTACAAGGTTTTCACAACTTGACTCCAGTTAACCCTAAATCATTGTTGGCCTCAGTGGAAAACAGTAAGCTAGTTTTGCTCAATAAGGCACAGCTTCAAACTCCATATCAGTTCTGTAGATACTTCCCTTCTTGCAATATCATGTTCATAATACTTTAACAATTTGACCTCATATGACCCAGAGTGACCTTTGACTTGCACCAAAAATAATAGGCAAACTTCTATTTAACGTTAAACATTGACATACTACATACCAACAGTTTCCATTCCATGATTCCTACCTTGAGATATTATGTTAAAATTTTTGGTATTGATCTCTGGTGACCTCAGATGACATTTGACCTCCACCAAAAACAATAGGGTTCTTCCACTTCATATGACCAACTGACATACTAAGTATGGGAAGTATCCATCATTCCTAAATTGAGATATTATGTCAACAAGATTTTTAGAGTTTGACCTCTGGTGACCTCAGATGACCTTTGACCTCCATCAAAATTATTAGGGTTCTTCCTCTCAATATGGCACATCTATGTTCCAAGTTTACAAACTGTCAGAGTTTCTTTTCTTGAGATATCATGATGACAAATTTTCAGTGTTTGACCTCTGGTGACCTCCTGAAGATGACCTTTGACTTCCATAAAAAACAATAGGGATCTCTCTCTCAATATGGTACATCTATGCACCAAGTTTAAGAACTGTCAGAGTTTCTTTTCTTGAGATATCATGATAACAAGATTTTCAGTGTTTGACCTCTGGGAACCTCAGATGACCTTTGACCTCCATAAAAACAATGAGAATCTTTCTCTCAATATGGGGCATCTACGTATCAAGTTTGAGAACTGTCAGTTGCTTTTCTTGAGATATCATGATAACAAGATTTTCAGTGTTTGACCTCTAGTGACCTCAGATGACCTTTGACCTCCAACAAAAACAAGAGGGATCTTTCTCTTAATATGGGGCATTTTTATGCTATATGGGGAAATTTCTAACTTTCCATTCTTGAGATAATACAGCATAAGGACCACGCCAATTGTGTTTGAAGCAGTGTGTGAATAGCTAGCTTCCAGTTTACATACTTCTATATGTGATGTTTAAGTACCATAGTTTGCAAGGTTACGACCATTTTTCTTTTTAATATCATGCACCCAACCACATTGATTCTAGACTGTTAGTGCCAAAAAACATTTGTTGGATGCATACCAGGGATCCTTCTGACACATGTTTACCAAGACCAAGCATTTTGGATTTTAGTAAGCCTGAAGTACATGTTATATCCTGTAGACAGATGTTGTTCACACTGAGTCTTGAAGTTTCATGAACAAAATAGCTAATGTTAAAACTTTTTCCGCTGACATTATTGTGTTAGGCTCAGAGAATGGTTATAGGCTACAAAAAAACGTCTTTTAGGATTTTAACTACCTGTTGGCAGCATCAATTTTGAGATTAGAAATGTTAGAACTAACAGCACATTTCAAGAATAACTTTTGTTACTATTTTGACAATGGTACCAGTTCCGATAAATTAAATTGGTACCAGGCAGAATTGTCAAGGTACCGGGTAGTACAAGTAGAATTAATTAAAAGTTTAAATTGGTACCAAGCAGAACCAGTTCCCAAAATACCAATACCAACTTGAGTACCTGAACACCAACCAACCCTAATTCCAATAGCTCTTTTAAAGTGATTGCGTGTGTACTAAAAAAACAAAAAGATAAGATTATGTTTGATCTTAACTTTTTCTTTATTTTTAAATGTACACACGAGTTTGTACAGTACATGAACGAACTATGTTTTTCAATGAAGGAAAATCACCGTAATTACTATGAAAAGCAACATGATTGGCATAAAACAGTAAAAAAGAAAAATCATGTTTGAAAATTAACGGTTCTTACTATGAGCACCTACATAATGAATATGCAACAGTACAGGTCCTCAATGGTGTATCAAAAGCTTACTGCTCAAGTCATTGCTCCTTGGTAGGTATCGGGAATTGTGGTATTTGGTGAAAGGAAGCACTGTACTTAGAAATAACCTATGAACTGAACACAACATTGCGGCGTCAGTTGTCCTGAGATGGTTTGACTAACTGAATATTCAATACTAGTTTACTTCCCATTGGCTTGCTCAAAGAGGCACACCGTTGATTTGCATGAGAACTGTCAACCACCACATTATCATATTCTACACTATTTTTTCGTTATGTTAGAACTTGAAATCATATGGCTGAATTAACCAACTGAAACCTATTTATTTTCCCAGATTGCCTGAATGGTGTAGGTAAAAGCATGACCAAATTTTGGAGATGAAATTTCATTTTTGCCAATGCACAAAACCACTTTAATGCCAGTACCAGCTTTTGAAAGACCATTCAGTAGAGTTCCATTTAAATGTGTTGGCCCTTTGCCTAGAACAAAGTCAGGTAATCAGTATATTTTATAGCATGAGAAAGGACGCTTGGGGTGACAAGAGTGTCCCCAAGTGTAAAAAAGAAAACACTGTTCTACTTGACTGTGGTCAGTCAGAGCCAGCTCATAGTATCTGTAATGAATTGAGTGAGGATTTGAATCAGCAGTGGGTAACACATAAGTTACAAAATTTTGATGTATTGTCCAATCTCAGTAATAAGATCAATCATTTACCTGAACAACAAAGTGAATTAAGCGAATTGATTGAAGGGTATCCAACTTTGATCTCTGATTCTCCTTCCAGAACTAACATTATTGTGGTGGCTTTCAGTAACACATTAGTTGCACTGGCTAGTTACATTAAATAGCACACTGCGGCTCATGTGTCACCTTCCCTTTCACATCTCCTTGGTGCCACTTGCTGGGTGGTACAAGGACAATAGTAGCCATTGTTTATGTGCTGTTTAGTAAACTTCTGTATGTAAGGATCAGTCTGAATTATACCTTCAACTGAATATAACCCGTATATTCTCTTGGGCGGAAGGTCCTGGAGCAGAAGACGGGAAGCTTCGCATTTTCCCCGAAGCGAACAGATCCAGGTTCAGGCATCCTAATTGCAGAAACAGCCAGTCCACCCAACCCGGTTCCAGAGCCCACTCCCCCTGACTCTAGTCAGAGCCTTGTCCTTCCCGGCTACATGGGATGCTCCCACCGAAATGTTGTGCTTGCGAAACCACACGAGGAAGGACCACGTCTTTAGACAGAGCTGTGGAGAATGCATCCCCCCGTCTGTTGATGTAGGCTACGACTGTCAAACTATCCAAGAAGACTGTGAGGCTCGTGACCTGCGCATGATCTCGTAGGGCCTTGACAGCCATTATGACGGCTTCGAGCTCCAACAAGTTTATGTGGAGCCCAGCTTCCTCTGCTGACCAAGAAAGAACCCCAGCCACTGAGCAACGCATCTGTAGTGATGCTCAAGGGGGGCACTGGGTCCCAAAGGGTACCCCTTCGAGGTTGCGATCGTCCAGGCACCACTGGAGGTGGGACCGGACGGAGGGGGACATCGGCACCAGGACCTTCAGATCCCTGGACGCTGGCCTCCAGAAGGACAGCAGATGAAGCTGCAGCGGTCTCATGCGCAGTCAGCACTGGGGCACAACATCTACTAGGCTGGCTAGCAGCCCCAGGACCAGGAGCCGACTCCTGGAGGGGCTTGAAGGAGCCTCCAAGAGCTGCAAAACTGCCCCCCTGAGAGACTTGCACCTCTCTCCAGAGGGGACGGCGTGGTCCACGTTTAGGTCGAGTAGTGCCCCCAGATAGACCAGTGCCTGTGAAGGGGTGGGATACGCTTGTCCCAATTGATGATCCAACCTGATTGCTGGAGAAGATAGTTGCTCCAATGTTGGCTTCTGCTTGAGCCTGTGAGTCCCCAAGGATTAGCCAGTTGTCCAGGGAGGCAAAGAGCAGCCCTGACGCTGAAGTTCAGTGACCACAGCTCCCGCGACCCAGGTGAACACCCTTGGGGAGGTTGAGAGCCCAAAGGGAAAGAACCGTTGGGACGCCGGAGCTATTGGAACATGTAAGTACGCATCCTTCAGGTCCAATGACGCTGCCCACATCCCCCTTCCGGAGAGTGGGGACGATGAAGGCCAGAGTTTCCATGCGGAACCTCCTGGGTCTTACATAGTCAACGTTCAAAGGTCCGAGATTGAGGATAGGTCTCCAGAAGCCATTCATTTTGGTGCCATGAAAAAGGACAACTGGAAGAGGGGTTCATCCTCTTCAGTCGCCCTTCAGCCTCTTCGGTCGAGCTCCTGCTCCCGAACCGTGGTGGTGTGGCAGTAAACTCTATGTGGTACCCCTTGGAGATGACTTTCAGAACCCACCTGTCTTGACTCCCAGGCCTTGGTAAATTTGCTGGAACTGCAGTAGGGGGGGCACTTCTAGGGATGCACACCTGCATGGCCTTGAGCGTCACCCTGGTAGTAGATCAGTTTGCCAACATCAGCCCTGGAGAACTGGATGTCATCCTCCGGAAGCTGAGGGTGGGCTCATCCTAGGGCTTCCGCTACCAGAAGGAACACTGAAGAACACTTCAAGCCAGCTCTAGCAGCCAGATCAGCTTGATACCAGTCCTCTTTGGCTTGCCTCCAGAGGGAGTCCCTAAACATCCCAGAGGCCAGCCCCTGTTCTGACCTCACCTTATTTCGGGTTTTGTCCGAAATAGAGGGTGGGTGGAACAGGGTCTCCCAATGACCCTCAAGTACCCTGACAGCCCTCTCCTGCTCAGCAGGGAAGGCCACCCAATGTGACCTGCCTGGCCTGGACGGGGGAAGATCAGTACCACTTGGAGTACTATCTTTCCTCCCCGGCTTCAGGTTGAGGGGCGGTCTCCTCCGCCTGCTCTCTCATCTCCTCAAGCTCATCATCGAACTTGTAGGAAGCGAGAAGTTTCGAGCGAGTCGGGAGGCAGAGGCTCGGCGGCCGTGAAATGGGTCACATTCCCTCCCACTTCACATCCCCTTCTAACCGAGGTCCCAACTGCGACCCCGTTTAAAAGGGGATGTGAAGCGGGAGGCTGTTGATTGATGGACGAGGGATGGACATGGACCGTTTGCTTGGCCACCTCCTTCGCAATCAACGGACTCAAAAGACTCGCAAACCAGGCCATCCAGGTCGGGTCAGTTGGGTCCGGAAACCCCCTCCAACTAAACGATCAGGACTGGGTGGTCCGACCATATCCCTGGTCCGAGTCGGGGGAATCTGAACTCGGACGCATGGAGCCGAAACAGATAGGGCTCCTAGACCAGTCCGCCAGGGAAGCCCTACCACGATCCCGGCTCTGGGCGGGAATCGCGAACCATTACCCTGGGAGTCCTGGGAGCCTTCCCCAGTCCCGGCAGGAGCCAACGCTCCCAGAGCCGGAGAAGGACTCTCTCCGCCACCCTGGGTTCCCACTGGATCCAGGCTCAGAGGAGCCAAATCCTGGGGAGCCAGATCCTGTATCCAGCTCCCAGAACCCTCAGCGTCCCGGGAGCCCTGAGGGAGAACGTTCTGAGGAATGTCCTCAACCGCAGTCTCATGGGGAAGTCGGAGTCCTGGGCGACAAGATTCTTACTTCACCTTTCTACTTCTCTATGATTTTCAGCAATCGGTCCTGGGAATTAGCTTTCCTTCTGTCAGTTCTGTTATGTACTTTTCCATTTACTAGTTACTTCTGTTCTCAATTCATAATGTCCTTACCTATGCCTTCATTTTTTATGTCTTCGCCGGGCATGACCCCGCAGCCTTGGGTTCAATGACAGTGAAAGTTTGAGAACTATATCAAAGCTGCTAATCTGGGTGCTAACTCGAGGAGGATGACAGCACTCCTTTTACATTGCCAAGGTGATGAGGGCTAGCATATCTTTTATACACTGCCTTCAGTGAATTCTGTGGACACGTACTAAGGAGCACTTGAGACCCAGTTGAGTCATTGAACTTTTTCATTGTTGCATTACATGAACTTGCTGCTACTTGTCAATTTAATTCATTTCATGTCAAAATGCTAAGGGGCCAATTTGTTGGAAAAACAAATTCTTCACAAATACAGGAACATAATCGCTTCTCAAAAGCATTTGAAGCGTGATAAGGCCACAGTAATCTCTCATAACACTGAACATGCTGTGAGGGATACAAAGTTGTTGTCCGGACAAACGTCTGCTACATGTGCTGAGGTTCAATCAAAGTCACCGACTGAACATTTGAAAGTCCTGAAATCATCGACCAGTTCATTCTCATTTACCCTGGGTCAGCTTGACTGGAAGTTATGCTACCGCTGTGGTTCATTTCGTCATCAGGCTAATTCTCCTGAGTTTCCTGCTATTGACAAGACATGGTAGTCTTGTGGAAAATTCGGACATTTTGCCAGGGTGTGCCATCAACACTACGGTTCTGGTACCTCAAATACCATTTGTGAAATCACTGACCCCAGTCAGCAAGAAAGGGATAACGTCAGTGTCATGTATACTTCCTTGGAACCCTCTACTGGTACAAAGAAACAGAATATTTACTTGTGATGCTACAGTTAATGACATTCCTGTTTCCATGATTGTTGATACTGACGTATCTATCATGAATGTTTGTACTGTACTTTTGACATGTACCTTTGTTCGAGAAGAGCTTCTCCCATGTGATTCTACAGTTACTGTAAGTCATAGCTTTCTTCTCCTATTAATATTTTAGGTTGTGTTCATGCTCAAGTAAGTTTTCAGGAATGCAATATGTCTGCATTAATCCATGTTGTTGAGTCAAGTAGTACATTGCTGGGAAAAGACGTTATTTAAGCATTAAATCTTACAGTCCATGGTGAATCTACAGTATGACTTGCTTTGCCTCTACTGAAAGTCCATTACTTGCAACCTCCAGGAGAGCGCATAGGCTGATACGAATTGCTCGATGGGGAGCTACATTACTCCATCACAACTACGAGGTGCAGGTAAAACCTAGATCAGCAAACAATGTAGCTGACACGCTCTCCTAATTACTTATAATATAATCATAGATAATTTTATTGGTAATGCCATTGATCATAGAAATCCTACATGTAATGCTGTTTTTGAAATTAGATGAGATAGTTACGGACCATGGTGTTCAATTTAGTTCACATGAATTTTTAACATACCTGCAGGCACGAAACATCTGACATCAAATATCTGCTATATAACACCCACAAGGGAATGGGCAAGTGGAAAGATTCAATCATGTTCTGAAAGAAGCTTTACAAACAGCTTGGCGAGAAGGCTAAGATTTTCAGTATTCTATACGTGAAATGCTTTGTATTTAACGGTGTAAACCTTGGCAAATTGGCTTGACAAAGCAGTGCAATTCTCAAAACGACGAGTCTTTCAAGTTCGCATAACATTTTAGACTCATTTTCAATGTAGGGCCACCTATCTGCATGATCATGTGAAAAACAGAAGCTGAACTTTTCTATGGAAATTCACGGGATTTACCAACTTTGCGGGAAGATTTGAAGATAAGAATATTTATGTTTGAAAAACATCAACAAATAAAGAAATGTACATGCCATACAACTGTTTTCAGTTCCTGTCAAAGTAACTTTGCTATCATTCTCAAAATTAAAAGAAACTACTCTTGTAACACGTATGTAACATGTACGATAGTCAAATCTATCGCATCTAGCAGACCAGCTGGCTATGTTTAGCCATGAAAACACGAAACGAATGCTGCTGCAAATTTGGCCATCTTTTTACACATTCACTCAAATTTAAAATATTTCCAGCTTGTAGGATACAAGAAAATATGAGGTGCAATTTACATATACGCGGCTGTAATTTACATATAGGCGGCTGTACTTTTTCACAGGTGATGACATTCCTGTACGTTCGTGCCCCTTCACTAAGTTGGTTATTCGCAATACATGAAACCACGTTAGGATATTATTGTAACCTTTTGGGAGGTTGTACACGATCTTTCCTCTCTCTTTGTTTGCTTGGGGGTTCAGGGACACCGCTGCATATTTTTAATTGAAAGTGAGAATTTGCAAAAGTTTTTTGGGGGAGGGGCAAGAAAACATGAAAATTTATCATTCTACATTAAAAGCGTGCATTTACATTCTATAAAATATGTCATTACTGAAAATTGTTAAATGCAATTTTTGGCAAAAGACGATTTTCTTTGTTCGATGAGGAAGCCTCCATTATCTCGGCTGTTTTTTAACTGTGAGGTCTTGTGTTTTAAAGTTAAAACATGGCCACCATGGGAAAATCTGGCAGCAACCTCAATACCATTTACCTGTTAAAAAAATTTTGGTCTCGCCTACCTTCACACTCGCAGACTTTCCCAACAGTGGGATTCCTTCATCTTGTTTTTTGTACTAAAACACAACTTGGGGTGCTTTGAACATCAATTAATTCAATGAAGCAGCACTCCTAAATTATTTTCACTTTTTAAATTGTTTTCAAAACGACTGGAAAAGAGTAATCAAACCTACATGGATCGATTTACCACCTGATGTGCAAACACAATGTGGATTATCTGAGTAAAAGGAACGTTGACAATTATACCCTTTGTATACCCAGTGTCTACCCGGCTTTTGTTTGTCTACATGTTCAACTTTGTTGCATTTGTTTCAACTTGTCTCTGCTTTTCTCTGTAGACTTCGAGAGTTGAACTGAGCTGTACTGTACCCTCATCAATTGAGAGGTTAGGAATTTCACTTCCATCTGATCTGAAGGCTCCCCTTATCTGCCATGTGTGTTTACTACTGTCAACTGTGTTGTGAAGTTATTGCACTACATAATACTAAGCGTCTATTATAAGTATTAATACTGTATATTCATCGCCAAAGCCAGCCTAGCTTACTCTCTGTGTACATTCATGTTGTTGTCATTCTCATATTCTGGGACACTGTGTATCAATCACCTCCACCACCAAGGACCAAGTCATGGTTAGCCAATGTTAATCGCCAGTCGCATTCTACGCCAACGTTGCATCCACCAATTCCAGCGTTGTGGTCACCTACAAGTAGAACTCCGCTGTTGTTAGGTCCAAGTTGTGTTGCCAATTACCAGGTACCCTCTAATAGTTACAGTAGGTCTACTTGATAAGCTCTAATTAATTGAACACCACTATCATTTTAACCTTATCACACTTGTACACTGTAATCTGCATCTGTCTGAGCTTGGAGTCTGAACGAGTAATTATATTCTGATTGAAACTTACAGCGGCACTCTCTCGTTCCATCTCTCATCTGCTTGGGTACATATTTAGTAGCATTCTTTTCTGCTGCCATTCCATGAAAGTATGCTACCAATGGTTGTAGTACAGAACAAAACAAGAATTTCGCAAAACAAGTAGGCAACCGGGCAAGCACTACATTACTGGGACTTCCCATTACCTCTCAATATTTTGAGGCCAGCTTGATTATGAGTTGATGACAAGCTCCTCATGTGACAGCGCATTATCACATGGGAATGGGAGTGTATTCTGATCAAAGAAAGCCACAACGATCCCCTGGGATGTTGATCATGAGTGCATTATCCCATATGAACACAGGGTCGGCATCATTTGCATGAAAGCAGCAGATTCAACGTACTCTAAGACTATTACTGCAAACACTTAGTATTGGCTTTCATTCTCCTGATTTAAATCAATATAGTTCCTATCACTTGATGTTAAGCAGGTTGATTGGTAACAGACCTACTGTACATAGCAGCATTGGACTGACTTGAGTATGGAGTTAGTACTGTAGTTAGTACTGTATTACTAGGGTATTTCTGAGCAGTGGATCATTGAGTATACAACTATTTGTGTGCCACATTTTCTCTTCAAATTTTGCAGACTTATTTCTTAAGCCCTGCATTATTAAACATACAATGGGCAAGAGGGTTTAAAGTAATATCAGTGATAGACCAATACTAGATAATGAGCATCAGATGTCATCAAAATGGAAACTTATGGAAATTTTATTTTAAGTGAAACCTAATCCTTTCAATTTTAGAGCCAAGATCATCTACTAACATTTTAAGGCAATGGTTGCTTTAAAATGTTACATGCATACATCACTATGTGTGTGTAAATCTTTAGTGTTAAGGCTTCAAGTTACTCAGTATCTCTCAGGTGGGCATCTGCTCCATCCTCATGGCTACATATAAATTACCAGATGTCAATTCCCTGATATAATATTTTGTCTAATAAAACTTCAGAGCTATTCAGAGTCATATAAAGACAAGATACAATTTATCAGTATCTTTATCAACATTATGAATTACATCACAGAGTACCCTCATATGATTACATCCCATATTACATTTCAGTCTGAAAAGGAAAACCACAAGCCATGAAGTCAGTTTCAAGATTTAGGTTCAAAGCTTCTTACTGAGGGACAAAAATACAAAATCTAGTACAAAATCTGATCATATGACGACCATGAACAAACAGTTCACTTTGATTACAATACAACTTGGATTTTATATGATGGCATGAGCTTCAAAGATGTGTCTTCCTTTATCTGCTGGATATACATAAGTTAATGATACCTGAGTTTATACATGGTCAATGAGAACATGTCCAACTTTACAAAATTGTAGAGAAATTTCACAAATATATTGGTTTACTTGTAGTTACCACATTAAGCAGCTAACAATAGCAGGAAGAATTCCTTAATGTATATGAGCAAAATGTTACCTTAAAGGACTACTCTAGCTACAAATGCAGTTTAAACCTAGTACCAACATCTTGTTGGTAAACTAAATGTTTTTCTGGTCAAAAAACTTTTTTAATTGTCTCAATTCTACAAACATGTTAAACATCACCAGCAATCTCCTGTACGGCAAACAATTTTTTTTTTCTTTGAAATTGAAGTGCATTACTTAACCTTAAAATTTGACAGCACATGCTCAATGTAAAAGTGGAAGCGTTTGCTGTAGATTGTCATTAAAATGTTGAGAAAATAAAGGATGCATCTTTTTCATGATGCATCTATCCTTAAGCCACTTGATTAGCTATGAGGTCTAAATACAAAAGATATGCAATGAGTTAGTATGGACAGCATGACATCATAGATTCCCCATAATGCAATGTACGAATATGGATCAGAACTCCTAAACAAGCCATGCTTCTGGATATATGGCTTTTATTACAATAAAAAATAAAACGCTTTCCTCAATCTCACAATTTTTCAATCTTTTTGTCAATAGCAAACCCTTTAGGTATACGTCTACAAGTGCATCAGCTGATGACTTAATGAAATGTGAAAGGAAAAGAATTCCAGTCATACTTTACTCCTCACTGGGCTGCACTGAATCAATGTATCACGTCCCCCTCCCTCCTCTCCAGCCTCACTTTCCTCAAAGTTTAACTGAATTATTGTAGTGCATCGTACTGCAATCTTGTCATTATGGATCAAATGCCAAATTCTTTTGTTGAGCATTGAATGGCTCATAATGCCCTTCCTGCCTGTAACATAATTTAGTTCATACACTATGCATGCTCTACCTTTTAACAATGGCAGTAAGTGCAAGCTATTGCCGTCTTCAAACCAAAATGTACTGAAGAAAAGCAAATGCCATAACTTCAAAGATGATTTAAGAAGTTAAAGTGATGAAAGATCCCAGAAGATAAATTTCCTGAAAATGCCATGAAGTGTGGTTTGGCCTTTTCCCACTGAGGTGATTAACCTGGAGTACCAATAGTTTGTCACAGTGACACCAACAGCGCACAGTTGTGCTTAGTATGGTTTCTCAGTGTCATATACTACTTCACCGCTTTTTAGTGCCCAGGTACAATATGGTGTCCGTGTACAGTATCATGTACAGTACTGCATGAGTGCAAATGGCTTCATTGCACTTGCTTGAATGAATTTTGCTGTACTTTTCTCATATTTTATTTCAGTGGTGGAAACAGAGATTATTTTTGACAAATACACAGCAGTACTATGTACTCTAAGTCCAAGCAGTACAGTCTTTTGGAAAATATGTAGTATTAATAAGCGTCAACGTTTAACCAATTAAGGACGATCTACAAGCCTTGTAATGAAGCCATTTGCACTCATATAGTACATGAGTGACAACTAAAAGAAATCCTTTCAACTAGCCTTCCTTTGCCTTTTACTTCTCTTTGTATCCCATTGAAATTTACGGCCAATGCACACATCCAGTTTGATCACGGCAGTTACCTCTGTCCACATGAAAGCCTCGCTTCAGATTGTTTTAAATATTCATAAGTCAAGATTTTCCTGCAAAATGGGCTGGTTGTGATGGGAGGTCAAATTTTGCGATGTACAAATAGCTATCTAGCCTGAAATGCGAAGGGCGCTCACGCAGGCGGGTAGCTGTTTTGCAGCTGCATGCATAGTACTACAGCAATGGGCTTGTAGTATATAGCCTTACAGGCCTAGGCCTCGGCTATGTTGTCGTCTATTAACATTTATGTTATGAGTAGTCCAATACGTTAGTTATGTGGGTGAGGATTGTTGACCTAGCCTACCTCTTTAGGCAAAGCACAGTCAACATATTTTAATGAAACCTAGGCTACAGTATATTGGTATTATAATTTTAAGGGCTAACAAACCATTGTGTAATGGAATTGACACTGATGGGGCTTTGCTCATTCATTTGTGGGTGCAAGGGAAAGTTGTATTTAATTCTGACAATAACATTAGCCATGATTAAGGCTATCATTCAAGGAATTACCAGGGGCTTTATGCACTATCATGGGGAGAGGGAAGGATAATATTGACTTTCTGACATCAGTCATGTCTACATTTATCAATCGATGGTCAAGGGCATTGTTCATCATCTGGGGGTAGGGAAAGGTGTTAGGCCTAATACTTTAACAAGACTCTAGAGACATGGCCAAGGCTGTGGAAAGAACAACCACCACAATATGGCTAGCTTAATTATATGTCCTCTTTAGCCATACTATTACACAACTCCTCTAGTTCTGTTTTACAAAAATCTTCCAGTTCTCCATCTGAACAAGGTATCAAACTATTAGAAGCAATACTGCTTAAAGAAATCTGAAGCCATGTTTCCTTTCGTGTGTATGTGTTGTGTATACATACTGTCTCTTGTTATAATACAGGTACTGTGCAATAGCTTCTGCACACTGTGCACAGTGAACACAATGCACACGAAAGGAGAGCCTTGCAAAAGTTTATCTCCCCATATGGGTGATTTTAATCCTATTATCTGTGTTTGCTAGTTCACACTTGAAACCAGGATGAGGACAGAGGCAGGCAATGCCGTTGTCACTCCATCCTTGTAGAACCTCCTTGGTTTAACAATGTTATGAGAGAGATCTCATACTTTATTCTCTTTCATCCTCTGGATGTGATATCAAAACGTTGGACTGGAAAAGGGGGCAAAATCAAACAGCACTTCTTTCCCCAAAAGGGAAACTCCTATGAGGAGTAAATCCACCAAGACTGCCTAACTCCAAACAACAAGGACTTGGCTACCACACACTACAACACACTACAATTCGGAATACATGAGGGCAAATGCACTACTACAGCCTTGGACAAAACTCCTTCAGACACCCTTCTTCCCCATTCAATGTTGGCTACAAGATAACCGTTCAGTGTAACATTCACTCTTATAGTTCAACATTGGAAAGCACATAGGGTTTCATGTTATCGTTTCAACTTAAATTCAGGACTATAATTGTTCACGACGATGACGTGGTGTCTAGAATGAAAGTAGCTACACATAGCAAAGATTATGCTTGACTTGCAGTTTAATTGGAAAGAAAAAATGTGCTATCATCATGCAAAAGAAAATAGCAAATGTTCAAATTCAATAGATGGGATGTTTGTTCAAAGTTGACATTAAGACACCATTCTATTGTACCAACACAATAATCATATACACAAGTGCAGTACCATTTGTTAGTCATTTTAAGCAGTTTCAACAGACTTCAATGTACATTTTTGTTGTGAGAGTCATATCATAATGTAAGGGGCTGATCAGTTTAATGTTGACCTAGTGGTCAAAATTTTTTTCTCTGAATAAATGTTAAATTTTGCCCTAAATTTATGACAGACATGTGTGCTTACTGGAACAAAAATGTAACTTTATAAGTGCAAGATATCCTGGAATGTACCATTTTATGAATGGGGTTGTGAAAATTTACCTCATGAAATGACTTTTCTCACTTGTCAAACTATGTGGAAATTATTACATTAGCTTTGAACTTTCTAAGTTTTGTGTGGTGGTATTACCTTATTCTACAGTACAATCATACTGAACTTAAAATTCAAACATCCAATTTAAATAATTATGTCACATGATTGTTGATACTTGATGCAGGAATGTCTGCCCATGACACACAAAAATTGAGATTCATTTCCTTTCACTGCAATAATCATTTAAACAAATCATCCTGACAAGTATCTCTCTAAAAGATGAACTTTGTCAATCTGTTTGATAAAAGTTTGGTGACTCTGCAAGCGTAATACTAAAGATTAAAACTTTGTAAAGGACGGACGCCGCATCTAATGTCCGTCCATGACAAATACATTCAAGCTACATTAAACAGCCCCATCGCAAAGTGGAATAACCAAGCATCGAAAAGGGTGCTTTCAGAACAAAGATAGGTTTACATGATCTACCATACACAGTCACCCAGTCATTGAGAGCAATTCAGCTGAAATTTACAAAATAAGAGTCAACGTTTTTCTTCTTTTTTTTTCCACCACAGTCAAGATCACTAGGAAGAAGTCACATTTTGATTTTTCCATAAAATCTTGTTTACTTGTGTGTTGTACATCTGATCTACCACAATAAACTTATTTTTCTTCAAATAAAGTTTCATTTTATGTAATTAAAGATGAAAAGCGAAGTATGATCAGCAAGTTTTGACTGCAGGAAAAGTGCACATAAACTTGTGTGCACATGTAACCTGCACAGTATGATGACACAGTATCTACATTACTGTTACGTACAAAATCTTGTCACCATGTCATTTTGACTTTTGTAAGTTCCAGTATGGTATTACTAAGTCTATGTACTATGTGATTGGAATTACAAATAGGAAAGGCATTACTTAGTTACTTTCACAAATAACATAATCCACACAGATTATTTTTTCTGTTATCCGTTTTTATCAATTTTTTTGGTCAGTGTCCATCCCATGAAGAGACATACATCTGTCCACTACAAATGCAGTTTGTAGCTCTGCCATCCTGAGAATTAATGGATTTTTTCCAAAGCTAGACATGACAGAGCTGGTAGATACTTTTAGGTACTCTTGGGTACAACTTGACAAGTTGACCCTGTGGATGACCTTAGCTGTCCATCAGTGACTCTCTCCATGATGCCAATGAATACTCTCAAATTGCCCAACAGACAAAAATTAAAGCCTTTTTACAAAATATGTGTATCTGGTAAACAAGATATCTACTATATTTAGTTCGTATGTAAAACTAATGGTGAAGAATAGAATGGTAATAGAAATAGATAAGAATACTAACCAGAAAGCCAAAAGGCTTTGTGATTCCTTGCTACATGGTTATATTATAACAAGCATGAATTATCCACATGACAAATATGAGATCAAATGCAGTAACTGGTCTTGAAACACCACATTCATAAGCCTTTAACCCAAATAACCTTTATTTTGGTGACCTCCAATGACATTTGACGTCCTCTAAAAGCAATAGGATCACCTATCCAGTATGGGGAACCCACACATCAAAGATGACATCAGTCAACATTACCCTTCTGGAGATAATGTGTTAGCAAGGTTTCACCTCCGGTAACCTCCAACGACCTTTGACCTCCACAAAAAACAATAGGAGTCATCTACTCAATATGACTAATCCAAACACCGAGTATGACATCAGTCACACTTACCCTTCTGGAGATATTGTGTTTATAATGAGTTTACAGTTTGACCTAGGGTAACCTCAAATGACCTTTGACCTCGACCAAAAACAATAGGGATCTTCTGCTCACTATTACCGACCCACACACCAAGAATTACATCAGTCATGGTTACCCTTTTGGAGATATTGTGTTTACAAGGTTTTCACATTTTGACCTCTGGTGACCTCAAATGACCTTTGACCTCCACCAAAAACAATGTAGATCATCTACTCAATATGAGCAACCCACACACCAAGTATGACATTAGCTACACTTACCCTTCTGGAGATATTGTGTTTACAGGGTTTTCACATTTTGACCTCCGGTGACCTCAAATGACCTTTGACCTCCTCCAAAAATAATAGGGATCATCTACGCAATATGACCAACCCACACACTTAAGTATGATGTTAGTCACAGTTATCGTTCTTGAGATATCGTGTTTACAAGGTTTTCACATTTTGACCTCTGGTGACCTCAAATGACCTTTGACCTCCACCAAAAACAAGAGGGATCTTCTACTCAATATGACCAACCCACACACCAGGTATGATATCAGTCACAGTTACCCTTCTGAAGATATTGTTTTTACAAATTTTTTACAGTTTGACCTCTGGTGACCTCAAATGACCTTTGACAGAACCCTGCTGTTTTTGGTGGAGTTCAAAGGTCAAAATTGTGAAAACCTTGCAAACACAATGCCTCAAGAAGGGAAGCTTGGACAGATCTCAAATTTTGTGTATAGGTGTACAAAACCATGTTGAGTAACAGAACATGATTTTTTTCTGTGGAGGTCAAAGGTCATTTGGGGTCAACAGAGGTCAAATTGTGAAAACCTTGTATACATGATATTTCAAGAAGCTAAGCTTAAAGACAAATCTCATATTTGGTATGTACCTGTACCACATTGAGCAGGACCCTATTGTCTTTGGAGGAGGTCAAAGGTCATTTGGGGTCAACGGGGTCAAATTGTGAAAACCTTGTAAACACAATATCTCACGAAGGGAATCTTGGACAAATGTCAAAATCCCTCAACATTGCAACAGATAATCTGTAGAAAAAACTATTGCTTTGCACAATGTAACAACTTATGGCCCATTCTGAAGTTGGACCCCCAAATGTTGAACACTGCAAAGAGTTCCACTACCACAATGCAAATTTGACAAACCTTTCACACTGAAAAGCAAAATATGTAGAAAAGAAACATTTTGCAGGATTTCATGAAATGGTCCATATGGTCCATACGGGACTTTTCCTGAACCTGAAGAAACCACTACCATAGTAGAATTTGACACAATCTCAATTGAATACTGAACCATACAATCTGTAGGGCATGAGGCATTTTGCATGATTTCTCAAGGAGATTTCAGAAGGTGATGCAGACTTTTCCATTGGTTGAGGGAATTTCAACCAGAAAGTCAAAGGACTTTGTGATTCCTTGACAATATCTCCTTTTTCCAAACACATGTATACAAGCACTTCAAATAAAAGCGACCAAAGGAGAAGGAAAGTCACCATAGCAAAACGAAAAACAGAACGCAAGAATGTAAACCACAAATGAAAGCCACCTATGAAAATTGTGCGAATGATATACTGTTACTGTAAAACCAAGATACTGAAGTTAAGTTGACAGAAAATTTGTGACACCAAAGTGTGGTTGAAAGTCTGAAAAATGCAACTAAAAAATATTTACCTGCTTAACGGTAGTTCCCTTGGGAAAAGGTACTATTAAGTACTTTGCTAATCTTAACAGGGAGTTGCTGGCAAATAAGTAGCTGACAAATCTGAAAAGCTATGTGGAGGGATATTAAATGATTGATTTGAGAGGGTTACAAAAAAACATGGCTTTCAATAGCTTCTTGAAGAATATGAGGCCAAATTCGATTTTAGCAACATTTATCTGCCATTAAACATCTACTTCTTGGTAAGGAGCAAGGGGGGGGGGCAGATATGAATATTCCATTGTACTTCATTTCAGTAATGACAAAATGTGACACTTGGCTTCCCCAAAATATTACACAAAATTTGCTAAACAAGTACTGTAGGTCCACAGCTGTCAGCTTTTGCTATAAATACACATCTGTAATATCATCAACTCTGTGATTTTAACATTTGACTAATTATGAAAACATGATTTTCTCAGTCTTCCATAGGCAATTCAAATAACAGAGATCATCTAATCATCAACTGCTAACAATTTTGACAGTTTGATGTGCTAGTTACATTCAGTTGTGTAGATTATGTTTTCATTCTTTAACCTCTAGTGACCTCGGTTGACCTTTAGCCTCCATGAAAAATGATAGACATCATCTACCTGCAGTGGACTACCAACATAACACCTTTGAGGTTCAAGCACCTTGAGATACTGTGTTTACATGGTTTTAAAACTTTGTCTTCTACTGACCTCACATGACCTTTGACCTCCATAAAAAATGACAGACATTACCTACTTATGAACTGCTACCAATGATAAGACTTTGCAGTTACAGCAACATTCCATTACTGAAATATGTCCCTTAATAGGTCCTACTGTACACATTTTGCCAACACACACTTCATACTATATCGAATGCATATCATGTATATTTTTTGTTTTGTTTGGTTTGATTCCATCTGAACTTGACCCAATTAACCTTAATGTATATTTTAAGTTATGAGCAATTTTATTGCAAGATTTTTGCCTAGCAGGGGAGAGCACAAAAAAGGTCAACTGGTACTGTTAGTCTGCTACAGAAAAAGGTTCACATGGTAATGTCACAGGAAGACAACAACGCAGTCTTGGTGATTGTCCACTCAGCTCATAATATGGATGTTTGAAGAAATAATACTTTGGTAATGAAAGTTTATGCAACTTTGATGACAATGATAGCCTACATGTTTGATCATGGAATTGCACCCAAGTCAGTGAAAATTGTTTGTTTTTATTTATTATCATTGTTAGTTGGCAATTAGAAACACAATACACTGCTAGTCAGTACTATATTGTACGTACGTTTCTTTTGAGAGTCTAACCCTCGATTATGTCCTCTCTGTCCTAAGTCACTTGATGTTGTGACAATCAAGTGTTTATACCAACCTGCTTTAAATACAAAACTTAATAACTCCCACCAGCTTGGCATCCACTGTAAGTCATCTACTTGTAAACCGCTTAGGCTTACCTTAATCCCCAGACAAACAGATCCAGCAACATAATGAGCTTTCTTTTCTTTCTTTTTTCTGGTTTTGTCATTTTGAAAAAGTTTTCATTTTGCTGATATGGATCTTTTTCTTTTGCACGTCCCTTCTACGCTTCCATACAATATAGAGAAAGCAAAGAAAAAGAAGTTAAATATATGCCATACACCATGCTAAACCCTAAGCACCTCACAATGTACAACTGTGCTTAACGTTATTCTTTAACACATCCCACCCCTCCGTGAATACAAATTAGAGACCCAATCCAGTTTTTCTCATTCAAAAGTGAAGCACTGATGTATCCTTCAAACCTTTAATATTCCATTTTCCTGTTTTCCTGCACTGTTCCTGTGATTGCCAAGCCAATTTATCATTCTGGCCAGTCTGCATGTATGCACTACAATGCAATGAGATCTTCAGCTTGAGGGCCGACTCTTCCCTGGCGTATTGACAGCAAAATCTTTACCTTGGCGTGCAGGCATGAATGAAAAAATCAACCTTGGGGTACAGTACAACTTGTAAGGCTTCCACTAATCACTGTACATTTTGTAAGTTCTGCAAATTACTTTTAAGTCAAAACCGCAGCTACAAAAGTTTCTAATGTAGTATGTTTCCACTTAATTCATGTTAGATCCAACACAACATATGATTATTTCCTGCCAAAAATGAAAGAACATGTGTAACTGTATGCTTCAAGTTAAAAGCACAATCATAGTACAGGAGGTTATGTTATGTTGCATTATGAGGTAATGTTACAGTATAAGCACCTGAAAATTTGTCTAAATTCAATGGGACAAACCTACAATCTAATTGGGAGATCTGCCTCCACCAAAAACAATAGGGATCATCTACTCAATATGACCAACCAACACACCAGGTATGACATCAGACACAGTTACCATTCTTGAAATATTGTTCTTACAATATTTTCACAATTTGACCCCTGTTGACCTCAAATGACCTGTGACCTCCACCAAAATCAACAGGAATATTGTAATCAATGTGACACACTCACATACCAAATGTGAGATTTGTCCAAGTTTCTGGCAATATAGTGTTTACAAGTAAGCTGTGATGGTAGGAGCACTATGCATAGTATACATGGCTGCTCCATACCTCGTAAACCGTACATTTTCCTGGAATTACTGTTTACGGTGTTACTTGTACGTACCACAGTAATATCAAGTAGCACTGTACAGAGCATGCATCTGTCTGTGAAACAGTGTCAATTTCTCCAATTAAATGCGAATAAGTTTTGAAAAAAATGTGTTCAGTTTCATGTGTGTACTCTGCCTTTGAGTAAGCATTACATCAACGTTCATCCCGACTCTACTTACTGCAATGTTCCTTACTTCCTATCGCATATACTTGGTACACGCGTAGCAGCAGTAACTTGAAATCTCATGAAATCACTGCTTACAGGTATTAATTACACATACCATCTGGTTGTCGACACAGCCATGTTCCCTGTACACGCAATGTCTATGTTAAGTTGCTAACCACACACAGTCCTCTTGAGTATTAAGAAAAATTGCTGGAGCAATAAAAATGCTGAAGTGAAATGGCTTTACCTCAGCTAAAGTAAGTTTTACCGCAGCATCTTTAATAGTGATTATTTTTACATGTCGCCATCATCAAATGGCAGGAAAATATCCGCTTTATCACTTTAACTCTGCCATCAATAAAGACCTGATACATTCTGTAACAACCATGAAAAAGTATGAATTTGCTTTCTTTTTAACAAAAAAGCGAGAAATCCAGATACACTGAGTGACAATATGCAGCCATCAACTTGAAGAAATTAAGTGCCAATCACATTGGGGGGGGGGGGGGGGGGGGGTGAGGGATGAGGATGGAAGATATTAGGAAGTTTTAAGTAGAACATTTAGAAGTGCCGATAAATTCTTTACCCATCCCCTGTGCCTATAAGCCAATATGATTTTGAGCTTGGCCTCAAATGCATTGAGTTGGAGTTATGAAATTGTGTTGGTTTGTCCTAACACTGTTATATATGATGAACTTTTCTCCACTCTTTTTTTAAGTTGAATGTGCAAAGTTTTAGTGTAAAATATGCCATCCTCTTCCTGATGACCCATGTTTCATCAACACCCATGTTTTTCCAATTTGTAGTAACAAAATGGAAACATGCATGCACTCCTCTTTTTGTTATTCTCACGTATCGAATATGGTGGCAAGTACGGCCATATCGGCCTTTCAACTGTTTTTCTAGGTACTGTAGGTGTGCGGTATTTCAGAATACTCCTCAGTTTCACACTTTGCTTTTGTTTTTATGTCTTACAAACATTGCTACTTATTTTGATGTTCCATTGTCACCAAGTTACTAAAATGCTAATTTGTGTTTGATGTACCCTGCAAGGTGCACAGCTTTTGTGCACACAACTTGAAGAATGTGCCTTGGGATTTTCTGTAACCCCCAATCACATACTATTCCAATTACGTACAGTTCAGTTACGTACTCTCTGATCGACTAACTTGAGAAGAGAGGGGGTATCAATTGGTTTCTTCACACGGCTGTACTTTTAAGACGTATTATCCATTTTTCCGGGTACACCTGGTATGTTTGGTATACTTGTTAGCTGTTAATTTTGATACTGTAGGTGTCAATGCCCTGCCCACGTATACCAGGTAAACCGACACAGTTTATTTACAAGGTTTTCACACTTTGACGTTGTTGATCTCAAGTGATCGTTAACCGCCATTAAAAAAAAAAGTTCTTATGCTCTATAAGATATACCTACATACTTCATATGACATCTGTCCAAGCTTCCCTTCTTGAGATACTGTGTTTACAAAGTTTTCACAACTTGACCCCTGCTGACCTGAAATGACCTTTGACCTCCACCAGAATCAATAAGGATGTTGTACTCAATGTGGTACACCAACGCACTAAACATGACATTTGTCCAAGCTTTCCTTCTTGAGATATTGATTACAAGGTTTTCACAATTTGACCCCTGTTGACCCCAAATGACCTTTGGCCTCCACCAAAAACAAGAGGTTTCTTCTACTAAATGTGGTACACCTGCATATCAAGTACGAGATTTGTCCAAACTTTGCTTCTTGAGATATCATGTTTACAAGGTTTTCACAATTTGACCCCTGTTGACCCCAAATGACCTTCGACCTCCACCAAAAACAATAGGGTTCTTACACTCAATGTGGTACACCTACATACTAAATATGAGATATGTCCAAGCTTCCCTTCTTGAGATATCGTGTTTACAAGGTTTTCACAATGTGACCCCTGTTGACCCCAAATGACCTTTGACCTCCACCAAAAACAACAAGGTTCTTCTACTCAATGTGGTACACCTACATACCAAATTTGGGATCTGTCCAAGCTTCCCTTCTTGAGATATCGCGTTTAACAGGTAGGACGTCACTGATATACACACACAAACCCACCCTTACATACACCTGCACACACATACATATGATTAGAAAGGTTACGATTATCATCGAAACCAAAAAGTACCAAAGTAAGGCTGACAACTGCACCATATGGTACCGCCAAAATAGGCCTCACGTTTGGCCTAACATTACACTTGTGGTGTTTGATTTAACTTGAAAGAGAATAAAATTTGCAAAACCGCTTGGTGTGTTTCATTTGTAACCCCTCAGTCAAGGTTTTAAGCAATGATGGAATATACTGTTACCAGTAATACAACAATATTACACGAAAAATCTGCAAAAAGTTAAAAGCATACGTTACAGCTTTGTCAAAATGAACTTACAACATAATGGCTTCATAAGTGGCCTATACCTTATAAGGGGTTTGCTTGCATTCTTGATCACCATCAAACAGGGTTCTAGCTGCTGCTACCCATCCAAATGAGAATAGCATCCAGCAGATAATTAGTCATGCCTCAATGCTCTACTTCCTCCCATGCCAAGAGAGTATTGACAGTTGCATGCACAGTTTAATCCCTACAAACACAAAAGAGTGTCAAACAACAAACTACTTGGTTCCCTTTGTTTCTTGGTAAACAGTTGGGTCAAAGCTGATGGGAAGGATGGTTTATTCATGGAGCTACTTGTGCAATTTACAATAGGCCTATAGGACTTAAGTGTAAAGTCTTCAAGTGCTCACTATCAGCCCCAGCAACCGGTTAAAATTCGAAGCACAAGCTGTCCGAGACTCAAAACTAGCATGAGAAGATATTCCCAACTTGCTCTTGCTGTTCATCTCTTGCTGTTGTTGTCTAGTGCCGTAAAAGAGCTGCAGTCAGCGTGATGAAAGATACAGTAGCTACAGGTCGATCAAACAGAATCAGTTTTGTCCAAAAACTTGAATGTTCCACGAAAAGAAACACATCTCGTGTAATGCGAACTGTATTTTACACATTTTGAAGTTTGACTGTACAAAAGTATATCATAAAAAGAAACTCAAAATATTGCGCAAGCCCTCCCGAAAACTTAATGTAATCATATCCTACTGTGTTACTGTACATGTGTAGCTAATAACCTAACCACCTCGGGAGGGCTTGTGTCTTCAAAGTGAACAATCAAATATTTGTTTTTGTGTAACAATTTAGTTTAAGAAAAAAAGTAGAGATATTTTATTGGTTTGCCTTTTGATCCTAGTGTCTTGAAACAGAGTCAAGGTGCAAATTTGTCGAAAGACGGCTTCGTTCTGGTTGTGTGAGTGAGCTACGAAAGGGGGTTGCCATGTACCAGCTTCACCGTGAGTCTAGGTGTATTTTCATGGCAAACGGGCCAAATCTATCCTCTGCTATCCATGCTCCTGCTCAGTTTGTCAGAGAAGGCATTTTGATTACTATGTGGAACTTGATCACTGACTCAATTCTGACTATCAACAAATTTTACAGTTAATGTTTATTGGTGATATGCCAAGAATTTTATGAACTGGCAACTAACAGGTGTTTTGATGGTTGCAGCTGGGCTGCTGGGTAAGGTCCGTTGATATATCGATATTACTGATATATCCTGTATTGAATGCCATACTGATATTATCGATATTGATTTTCACTCATACCGATATATATTGGTATATATTTAAAAAAACGATATATAGTACGTACACACTGATATTTTAAGAGCCAGCTTATGAGATTATAACAGCAGCAAAAAATAAATAATTGAGTCTTTTTGCTTGAGCATCTTTCTGTGCGATCAGCGGCACTCCTTTGTTAAAAGCATCTAGCTGTGCTACTGGACACCAAGGAATCGCTGTTCAAAAAATGCCTGGACATATTCTTTTTTTACTTTAGCGTGACTAATTCTCTGTTGCTATGTACCTAAATCTGTTCGTACCATCAACTTGCAGTACTACTGTAGTACTGCACAACGGTAAGGTGGCTCACTGGCTGCAGTGTTAAGTCACTATATACAGCTTCCCGCTCATTGCAGCAAGAGGCTTTTTACTTGGAATGCGCAGTCACTGCGGGTTCTCAAATGTCAATGCAATCTCTGTAAATGGTGAAGGTAGGTGGAGTTTCCATTTACATCCTGACTACAGTGTGCCTTGCTTCGAATCAGGAAAGTAAGGTCTGCCTGCCACTCGCATGCTTTATAAACTTGTTGAAAATCGCAGGAAAAGGTAAGCGAATCCTATGGACTCCCATTCACTCCACGCCTGTCAGTCATTCTACATTGGTATCTTGGGGGCGGAGCATACGCAGCTCGTTCAGATCTAACCCGGCGAACAACAACTAAAAATTCTCCATTGAAACAGCAGAGTGATTTGCTCACTTTGAGCGACGGAAGTACTGTACGATACACAATTCAGTAGTTGCTTGTGTAGGGCCCCTGATTTTCTGCCTTTCAAAATGGAAAATTCCCTATATTACCTTACTTATTGCAACCATAACGGTGAAAATCCAAGGCCAGATAAGCAACAGTCAAACATCAGTAATGTGCAGATTAAGTCAAGAACAAATCATAATACACACTTAACTACAGACACACTTAACTGCAGAACTACGAGTTACAGCTTATAATTCCAGGGCTTAATTGTAGTAATTTTAATTTTTTGGCAGGAGTGGCAAGGTCCCTTAGAATACTTTGATCATTTTAGGGGTTGGGAGGGGTAGCAAAAAATAAAGGGACCTAATGTTTTTCAAGAACTTGTGGTGGAAGTGTTTTTTACAGTCTATTATCCACACCATTTTCACACTATAGATTAAAAATTGTAGGAAACCAAGGGGAATGATGGAGAAGGGTGGGGGGATGAGATTTGAAAAAGCACTTCCTATGAGTGCATGTGGGCTCTTTCAGCCATCCTATACTTAGCAAATACATGTCTGAGATTAGTTTCAGTCTTGCAAGGTTTAAGTAAACTCTGGGTCCTAAATTTGTATCAGTTTGTTGTAACATTGTTATTTATGGGCCACTTAAAGGCAAGTGGTCAAGGGGTGCAAAATTGAACATTCACTTCTAGGTGGGTGAAATATCTTAGTGAAGTAGCTTGATGTTTGAGCTTCAAGGATCAATTTGCTAAATTTTGCTATTTTCAAAAAATTTTCACTTTCAACAATTTCAGTATTACTAAAATCAGAGGGGTTAAAAGTACTGATTTACAGACTTATTTTTAGAGACCTCTAAGCCATATATGACAATTAATCCAAGGAATCTGATATAGGACTATAAGTAAGATAAGTCAGTCTGGAGCATAATTCTATGGTCCATTTTGTACAGCTTCTTATATTTTGGCATGAATATGATTTACACATTCCAAAACAGGAGCCTAACTTACGTGACAAAATATCCACAAAAAGTTTTTCTACAAGCCATACTGTATGTAAGACATAAAAAAGAGGCAGTTCTGATGTGAAGCTACTTCAGTATGTTGAACTTCATGAAAGATCATTTTCTGTTGGTAGGAAAAGGGTACATAAACTCTGTAACTTACGTGACATTACGTAAGTTACAAGGGTGTACTGTTGAAAGATTTCTAACATCAGAAGCATAGTTTTAACGGTATGAGTTAGGTAGTGAACAAGATGTGATTGGCACTTTTCCATCACATGATTGCACACTGGCATGATGTATCATGAAATTACCAAGGAAGGTACATGTCCAAGAGCCACTAATACTTTATAGTCCTGCATGTAGTCGAAATCACTCAGAAGTGCGCAAATGATTTCTAGGATTTGTTGGGTTAGGGGCATTATAAAAACAATCAATACTGTGCAGTATAAATTTTATAAGTATGCCATTTAATTATCAAAATAATTCACATTCAAATAAGCTTTGACTCTTAAATGTCATGTACTGTAAGTTACACAAAGGACATGGAATACTACTTTATAAATGAACTAATGATTTTAAATGATGCTAACAAAGTTGACAATCATGGGAAACTTTAAAATAGTCATATTGCTAGTATATTGTGAAATACTCAAATGCCTAACCAGGAATTACAGTACTGGCAACTAAAGGATATTCAATAAATGTTACAATAACAGTAGCAACAATTGGTTTGAATTCAAATACATTACTCTCTGAGAGACTAGTCATCATCATGTAGTTTCAACTGGCCAACACTGTGAACTACACTTTATGTGATATAGTGATACTAAAGATCATTCCACCTGAAATTCTGCAAAAGTGAGCAGCAGTCTTCCTTGACTAGCGCATTGAGCTTCGGCACCAGTGATCTTCTTTACAATATTCTTTGGTTGATGAAAAACTTTATCCAGTTTCAGGGGCCTTTGCACATAGTCTTAGCAGCTGCAATGGTGCCATATGTATTACTTCAGTGTCATTAACCTTCAAACTTTTCTAACCTTTTCTAACCATCTAATATCCCCAAGGATAACATTCCTGACAACAACCCAATTTCTATTTCTAACAGTGGAAGTGATCAGATGATGTATCTTTTGTTGATACGTTGTGGATGAATATTTCTGGATATTGCCACCAGCATCTAGTGACCACATCTCAATAACTTTTCATCACTGTACTACTGTAGCTTGAGTCATGTGTATAATTACTTTGATACCATAGACCTCAGTGGTTCATACCCATGGAATTTCTTTGCTTATGGTTGATTTTATCACATCTTTCTTGATGAGCATTGTGTTGAGTTTGGCTCACCAACAATAATTCTCCATGTTGAACTCCTCTTCTACAGTACTGTCCTCGCTTAACTCCCGTTGAGATTCGTTAATCTTTTTTTCCACAATGTTAGCCACTTTCTGTCGAATTTCTTAAATATCTGGCAAAATGTGTCAATTTTAAACGATAGAACTTTTTCAACGATCTCATCGTTAATTGCTACACGACTGTTACAAAACGTTTTTCAACGATATTTGGCAGGAGGATTGCGGTTTCTCTAGCCGTTGAATTTCGGGGAATATCGTTATCAGCAATTAGACTAGGTTTTTCACAGCCGCCTTGTACCTTCAGTGAGCGTCTACAAGTAAATACTCTTTGTGTGACTCTACTGTAGTTATCCTTGCCAGGAAGCGTTACTTGTATTTAAGTCCTTAGGACAGACTTGAAAGTGTATGAATTATACATTGAGATGTACTCTCCGACAAGAGTTTGGTGTATTTTTCTTGTCATATTCTATGTTTGGGCGTAAAATGTTACATTAATTTGCGTGAAAGATTGAAGATTGTGTTTTAGAGAAAAGCGATAGTTTACACGCGATATGTGGGACGTACATATTCATTCCAAGTTAAAACCATGTATAGTTGCCAAAAAATATAACATACTCCCTCGATAGGCGAAGATACTTCCATTTCATTAAAGGGCTATACGGCCTCCATATTCAGGCCAGTAATTGAATCAGGCACTCACAACATACTGTTACTTGCGAAGGCGGGACCTTCATGAAAAAAAAAAAAACACCCCTACTAAGGAAAAAGTGGTTTCAGCATGAAAAAGATTTCAATATCTAGGTCAACTTCACTGTAGCGCGAGAACCTTCCTGGCTGGTCGCCAAGAATGTTAGCTACAGCTGTGGTTTTCAATTGCTGACCGAATGGTGTAAAAATGTGTGTGTACCTAGACAATGCTTCAACTAGAATTGTTGTCCTATGTGTGAAGTGAAAAAAGGGGGTTATTGAAAGGAGAAAATGATTAAGATTTCAGGCCAAGTTAGGCTCAGTAACGTACTGTAGTTATGGTAGAACTGCGTGGCATTAAAAAACACTAAAGTGGTTACGGTATAGAGTTAGTAGTTGAGCAAAAATATATACTTTTTGGTCATGGCCTAAGATTAATTTGATTGGATTGGGAAATCCCTGGTGTTCGAAACCTAAGGCCAAAAAAAAGTAATAATAATGAAGAAAATCGCGAAGCATTGAAAGAATAGTCGGAAAATAAAAACGAAATCGCAAACACAAAAACCACACAAGAAACAAAGAATAAGGACAAGTTGAAGAATATGCAGATGTGTTACTTTGGTTACACAACGAACTAAGGCATTATGGGCGTCTTTCAGAATATTATTCTGTGCAATCTTGACACTTTTCGGGGGATTTTGGTGGTAGCTGACTCAGTTATTTCTATACTGGAGACCCCTTGTTGGAGATATGAGTGCCCAAAAATTTTCGGTACTCAGGGAGACAAACAAATAAAAAAAAAATAGGAAAAAAATAGTGTTGCGGTTGCTTCTGCATGGTACCCCATATCATGTTTCACTTCATGTTATACCGTGTACTTTTTTAAAAGGTATTTGGGGGAAACGTATAAATTGCACAACATTTTCTTTGTTCTTTATTAGGACTTTTTTTTTTACACTACAATCGAACAACTTTCCAAAGTGTTTTTACTTCCTGTTACAGATATAGAGAGGACCGTGTGTGATTGCCAATAGATATACATGCAAACACAAGAAGGGCTTTCTTAACTCCTCACTTCACAAATAATCATAAGTGGCATTTGTTAATAAATTTCTAGCTTTATTGCGGTACCTCATTTCGATTTACGATAACATATTCCGAGAATCAGTTTTCTTTCTTTGTTAGTCGGAGGAGTGCCTGAACTCCCTCATTACCTTGGCAAGCATTCTGTGATGTACTGTATAGGCTACCGTTGTTGAATGTTTATGGAAGATATTTTCAAGTTGAGAAATGACTGGTATGGGGGAAAATGAGAGAGAGTACTAAGCATAGTTGACTGAGAGTTTAAATCAATCAGCCTGTCATACCAAAAATACGGGATAACTTTTCATACCACTTGTTGCCTTTTACAAAATTAAATACCACTCCGCTGAATCCTTATTTTCAGCGCAATTTCTTTAAAAACGAAAACATGCAGCAAATGTTGAACGTTGCATTACGCACGGCAATGTATACAGTAGTACTGTTTTTCTATTATTAGCCTTACTCTTTATCGGTTTTTCCCGTGAAACCCAATGACTTTTCTGCTATTTTTGGAAATTCAAAACTGCACTGAGATTATGGCTCTTTGTTCTGTCAATAGACAATGATCGAAAGTATCACCTAATACGACAGTGGAAAAACCGCACATACGTTTCGTTCTTCTTCTTTTTTTCCTCTCTCAAACACCACCAGAATGTGGTAAAGAGAGGTATGGCAAATAAATCGAATTCACCAATGATTGAAGCAGAGTTTGCTGTTTGAGGACACAAACTTGGCCTTAATCGTTTTTCTTCAATCGTTCTCTCCCATGTGATCCCAGTGTGGATAAAGCATCTACCTCCCGCGCGTCTTTCAGGGGAACATCTTAATCACGGCAGAAAAAGAAAGTGTAACGGGACAATGCGATAGATATGAGGCTATGCTAATACTATCACAACAAAAGGACTATGCAAACGCATTTCTGAAACAAGACTAGATGTGGATGACTAGATCCCGATAAGGCAGTTTTTATGTAGATGAACTGTTAAAACTGTAAGAAGTATGTAAACAATCCTTTGGTGTATTTTGGAAAGCAGGATAAACGAGGCAGTTGGTAGCCCCCTTAAAACAACAGCATATTCTGCTTTAGCGTTTTCAGTGGACACCCAACATTGCGTCATCTAATGTAGCTTTTGACAAGGCCCCTATATATATTAGCGGAAGCCAGCCAACTGTATGGTTCTTCAATGAAATGTAATTAGATTAGCTCTCCCACATTCTGCATGGGAAAAGGGGACGTGTGCAGGCACGTAGCCACAGGAGGGCATGGGTGCACTTAGGGGCTGTGCTCCCCTGCCCACCAAAAAGGAAAAAAAATAAAGCATTTGCAATAAATCTGGTCTTACTTTTTGGGGATACAAATACGGTTAGAAAACTGTAAATTCTCGCACTACTTTGGACCTACAACCCTTAAAAAAAAGGCAAAATTTTTCAAGGGGGGGGAGGTAAAAAATGTAGTCAAGAACGGAAAAATACGAAAAAGCTGTAAATTATCAAGACAATTTACTTTGGTTACATACAACGTAAGAACATTGGAGTTATGGAAATTTTCTACGTTCCGATCAGGCCGTAGGCTCAACTGGAAACGGCTCTCCTGTTTTATTCAACATGCAAGGGGCATGCACATAATATCCTACTTGTAGTTATTGTTCTCTGATCAGCCACGTGCACACAGCGGACTGTATCGCAGAAAGTAAGGCCCTGGAAAAACAGGTGAAAATGCAGGGATTGGTTACTTGAAAAAAAAAAAATGCAGCTTGTTCGAGGAAAGTAGGTCAGGTAACTCCTTTGGCACGATACTGAGCACCTGTTGCTGCGTATCGTGCATTTGGCAACCTGCTAAGGTCTAACATCTAACGTTTTCATCGCCAAAACAAAAATAGACAAAAAATGTGCTGTGTAAGAAGAGGGGCTGGGTAAAAAGGCAATCTTTTCTTTTGTTTCTACATTATCAAGACTAATGGGTGCCGTTATGTTAATTGCTTCAAAAACATTGCAGGTGTTCGTAAATATGACATGAACCTGTCTTATACGATGCTTAACCATCTCATGATATCTGCGCACTGCATGCAAATATGAACATAGGGCCTAGTCTAGCCATGGCCGATATCTGAGGTCGCCCAACCCTGTTTTTTTTTTTTTTTGACCAATCATATCTTTCAATTATCCCACGCATGAACGCTAACTCTGCCTGCACCATGAGTCCTTCGAATTTTACTACGACTCTCGGTACGGTTGCAGGAAACCCAGCTCAAGAACCGCGTGAAATCTGGCACCATGTGTAGGCTACACAACATCCGACCAGCGGAAAGTGCTGGGGCTGATCACAGCCGTGTATGTATAGTGCATATTGGGGAAAACAAGGGCGGCGGCCCGACACGGGTCTTCGATTGGACATGTCAAAACGCTTGATGTCAAATATAGGACAGCCTCAAACTGCTTCGCGATTGTAGTACATACGTTACTTTGTTACCGTTGCGGCATTCTTTCGCGCCAAGAAGCCCAGCTGTTGTATAAAACTAATCCTTAATGTTTCTTACATAAATACCGCTGATCGCAGCACAGCAAGGCAAGTCTGCATTATTGTTACGTTGCATCCACAAAGTTTTTTTTTTGTGATTCGAGCATCTGTCTCATGCGATTAATTTTGCATAACAACCTCACGTAACACTGGATTTTACGGAGCTAATTGGATTATTAGATTTCTTCCACCAAATAGAAGAGGTAAATTATATTTTGAAATTTGCCAACATTTTCAGCTGGTCTAAGGTGCTAGCTTAAACGAAACTTTCCATTGCTGCTCTCTTGCAAAACCACTGTTCCGCCTACCTGCAGCCTATGTAACTTATACTTTTTTGCTCATAAAATTGAATCGTAGCCGCCTTAATGGTCAGAAAAGTAAGGGAGGGGGCTTAGGCTACGAACTGTGCACACTATGCCACACTTTAAAATATTTTCCATTTTGTTAAGAGTACAAATCGAGGACTAACGTTATTTGAGTAATATTGTAACATCATAGGTGTACCAATTTTCCCACAAGCCTGCCAGTTTTCGGTGAAGTCAACATTTTTCTTCATTCATGAAAAGAAAAAAAAACACTAAGTCTCCAGATGTAAAGGTGCCGCTACGCGCGATGTTAAGGTATGCTCATCACAGTTAAGATAGTAGCCACAGGCCAGGCTTGCAAATCAACATACACAGCATTGTACAGCGGAAGTCTTGTTGTTTTCCCGAACTTCTGCCACAGTCACAAACGGCTGAGTGGTGTAGGCCACGTTTTCACCGCGACGCATTCTCTTGATTACCTTTGCGGTTTTGATATTGTTCAATTTCATTTAAGGCTTGTTTAGATTCGTTGAAATTTTGTTACCACACCATGACTGGAGCAATCCAAATGTTGTTAACGAAAAAAAACGTTTTTCGTGGATTTTAAATGCCAAAAGACCATTTTCATTGACATTCAACTATCGTTGAAAATTTTTCAACGGGAGTTAAGCGAAAACAGTACTGTACTCAAATATGTTGTCACTTTTGAAGGCCGTTGCAACTGTCGATCATTCTACGGATTGATCGTCCCGTTTTTGGTAAAATGCACTCCAACGAGTCCAAGCAGGCTAGTTTGCTCGTTTACCTATTGACCAATCATAACGCTTCTTACACATCAATTGACAAGTGACTAAGCGATGGTCTTCACCTGCATAGCAAACGTTTATTCTGTACCTTATGCTCGTTGCATTTCATGGATAGGAGGGTATTAATCGCCAGCAACGCAGACTGCCCGACAACCAACAAAATGGCCACAGACCGCTTGCCTTTTAAATGGCAAATTCGTATTAAGATTCGGTTGAAGATCGATTTTATGAATAAGTTGGAGGTTGCAGGTGCTTAAAGAGTGCTCCTACATCAAATGATGTGATACAGAGGGTTAAGTAATATTTGCAGTCGGCGTAAGGATGTAAAAATAGGCCAAGTTTCGTGTACCGTTAGAAAGAGTGTCGAACCTTGCAGATATTATAGTATAAATGTATAAAAGTTCAAGCATCTAACATAACACCCTTGGAATTTCTAGCTGTTGGAAATTCAAAATCCCTATATATCTACTAATCTTGTTCAAGTAAGTCTGCAGTTCCTGTTTAATTTAATTTGACCTAATCTGGTGGGGTCTGTACCTTGAAATCTGTTATATTAAGCAACATTGCTTGGGTAAAGTTGGGTTCACGATACAATGTAATCCTGCCAAACTTCGCGCACTTTACCGTGTTAGCATGACAATCATTGCATGAGGAGTGTCCTTTTGAACTAATCCTAAGCGTAGACCTTCCACAATTACCTTTGACCAAGCTAACAACAAAGATTGTCATGAACAAGTCCATTGAATGGTCAAAATAATGATTTGGAAAGTTGTAACATTAGGCGGCAACAGCGAATAGGATGCTTTAAGCCTAGCCTACATCTTCTGTGTAATTGCAGTACCTACAGTTGACTATTCAGGCAAAGGCGATTAAATAAACGGTGTTCCGGCATTAGTTTAAGTCACTAAAATATATGGTGGTCAAACCTTTGTCAGGCTACTTAGGCCATTGCATTTTCAGGTTTATTTTTCAGGGGTGCGTGAATTTTGGCAGTGCGCGAAGTTTGGTGCATGTACTATATACGGCATAGCCTAGGCTACACTGTGGTCTGGGCCTACACAGAATTACAAAACACAGGTCAACAAAACTACTTTACACGGATTTGGAGTATATAAAACAGAATCGGCTAATGTACCTGGGCCAGTTTGCCTATATTTCTCTGTTCTCAAGGTAACTTCAGGTCAAACTTTGCTAAGAGTAGGAATACGTTGTTGAAATAGCAGCTAGAAGGTTAGCAATTTCTCTGAGTGCAGTTCAAAGTGCGCCGCTCAAATTGACGACAAAGAAATATGTGGCGCACTTTGCCTTTGAAGTTTGCCTAACAGTTCAGACTGCGGGTTTGACCATTGCGCACTTACTATCTTAACTTACTATCCAAAACCTTGTGTGACAAATAATGATAACTTGCTGTCATATATTGCGTCAAACGGTATTTTGTTAGTTGTGTTGTAAGTTGTTATCTTTTTCGTGAAATTGATTCTTTTAATACCTGTCCGTTGGAAGTTACAACACCTCTTACAGGACCGTAGCCAGGGGGGGGGGGGGGGGGTCGGAGCGTTCGAACGACCCACCCAACTTGAGGGAGGTCAATTTTTCCAGCCCTGTGTTTGAAGGGTCAGCCATGAAATATTTTTCTCTTGATATGTTGAGGTAGAATTTCCGTTCACTTTTAGCAGGAAGATAAAACCTTTCCACTTATGTCATAAAATGTATACAGGCCCAAACTGACCACAATATCTCATCACCACATAAAAACACTATGTGGGGTGATGAGATAATGAACTAGATACAATACAAAGCTCAGGACACACTGACATGACAACCTGCAACACGACGGCGACCACCAACAGCGTCTGCTGTGGTCGTGGCGGTGTGACCGGTTCCACGACTAGAGTTCAGTTGTGTCGTAAGCCGTCGCCGGGCTCGATTGATATGTGCACTTGTAGTCGGGTGCAGTCGTGCATTTTAAGCCCTGTTCAAACGACTACCAAAGGGTCTACTCAGGAGCGTAGCCAAGAAGGGGGCGAAAGAGGCGACCCCCTTGGCCATATTGTGGAATTTTTTTTAAGAAGGTACGCCAGAAAGACCCAGGAGCATAGGCATAGCCAAGGAAAGGAGGGCGAATAGGGAGACCCTGCTTGATCTCATTTTCGCTTTTTCCCCCGATATCGCTAAATAGTAATTCCCTCAATTTATGCGGCAGGCCTAACAAGGAAGGGGTGGAATGCAAGGTTGGGAACATATATGTATGCATGTATAACACCCAGGAAGGGCCGTTTTCTACTATCTGAGTGGTTTGTAGAGCCAAACGTTTTTTTTTTTTTTGAATGCTCATCTCGGCATTGCATCATTTTTCACAGACTAATTGTTTTCTCAGTAATTGAGAAATTACATGAGATCTATATTTCAAGGTTGGGTTCATGCAACAGAAAAGACATCCGAAGGGCTATTTCCGGCCATCTGGTGGTTTGTAAAACTCAAAATTTTCTTGTACGCTCTGCTGCAACCGGTGGTGGCTCTCCGCTTAGATAGTCTTCACGAGTTCGCACCCCCTTGACATATTCCTGGCTACACCCTGTGCCTAATATTTCTGTAAATTGTCTACGACAGAAGGTCTTTTGTAGTCCTCTAAAATGCTCCAGATTGCGGGATATCTGCAGATTTCAAAATTGTCCCGGGGAAATCCCCCCAGACCCTCAGCAACTCCATGCTTACGGCACGCGCAAGCCGCTTCCGTAGTTGGAAAAAAGACCCACCCCTCCACATGGGCTGGCTACGGGCCTGCCTTATCTGTTAGCGAGAGCCAGTGCTGGTGTGAGGAACGACCGGCGTCACAGTGGCGACCACCCTAAGGATAAGGTGTACGTAAGAATAATAATAATAATATTTTTCCTCCGTATATTGAAATTACAAATAGTATTTTTGTCATATATACATTATTTACAAACATGGTAGACTTTTAAGCTTAAATTATTCAATAATTCTGAATGAGACAATTCAATGATGTAAAGAGTATATGTAGTAGGCCTTCACATATTACTGTGATTATGGTTTTTGAAGCAGTGAAGTCAAGTATAGGAATACTGTTTGCAGAAATGTCATAATGCATTAAGAGAAACAAGTCTACTCTCAACAAACGAGTAATAAAACATTCTAGCAGAATAAATCCGGACAAGCAGCAAAGGCAGACTCTAATTCAATATATTTTACTTTACGGTTCGCATGTTTTTTAATTCTCAGATTGTTGTATCGTTCTCTGCTTAAGGCAAATTTGAATTTGAAGAAGAAATCGTTAACGCTTGGATTGCGTTCACTTCTTTTACACTCGTAAACATAATACTTCAAATGAAAAATTAAAAAGTCGTATGTGGCTAGGTCCTTTACTATAACCAAAGAATATATCAGTTTTTGAGAAGAAGCACTGTTTCCTTAAGAAACGCCATTCGATGTCTAAAATAAAATTAGCAACTATACTGCATTCCCAAAATAAATGTTCCAAGCTTTCTGTTTCGATAAGGCAAAAGGAGCAGAGATCAGACTCACATTTTCCCATAGATTTTAAAAGTTTGTTTGTGGCAATTAATCTGTGTAGGAATTGGAACTGCATGGAAATATTGAAGCTTGACTTCAAACACTGTATTAACTGGCCTGGTGAAAATCTTACGCCATCCCTTGTCTGTAAAAGTAATTAAATTATTCTGCCACTTTTTTCTCGATGTAGGTGTAGCAGATACACGACTTAACTGGTGATAATAGGTAAACTTACTTACGGAGATAGAGTTAAGTGCTCTATTAAAGAAATCATTGTGGGGATCAAAGTCGTCCATTCTAACACAACTAGATCTCTTCCATGCTTGAGGGACAGCTAAAATGTATCCCCAATACAAAGTAAATGGAAATAAACCCGTTTGAAATGTATGCTTAAATTGTTCAACAGTTATCGGTACATTATTTTGGTGAAAAAAAAAATCACTAACGTAAGTAACATTTTTCTGAAAGAGCTGTTTATAAAAGACAGTGCCACCATTAATACGAATAAAAGAATTGTTCCAAATGATTTGTGAGCCATACTTTTCATGTGGCACAGTAAAGATAATGTTACTCCATGCCTGAACAACTTCCTTGATGAACGTATTCTTAATATGATCTACATCATTACTTTTATAATTGCAACGGAACACTAGCTTACACGGGGGGGGGGGGGGGGTGTAAATCTACTGAGTCACGCGGGACACAAAGATTTGTTCAACGCATATGTCTCTTGATCGGGATCATTTATTCGTTAAGTTGTCTTATAATCACACGATCTGATTATCTGGTGACTGGAACAAATAAAAACAAAGAAAATCAAATGAAAGAAGAGACTGTCGGACGGATTGATAATAAACAACTATAAAGATTAAAATCATTAAAAATCATAATAACACAAAATCTTAGATCTCCGAGACTACAACACGTAACACTGACTGCCAACTTGCAACTGACAGAATTCCGACGAAAACAACTTTTAAACAATCAAAACTCACGCGCACATATTCGCACTCACACATGCACGCACGCACGCACACACGCAAGAACGCACGCGAAGACCAATAAATAAAGGCAACGCTATGAGCACTTTACAGTGGGCATTGGGCCATGCCCCCCCCCCCTCACATTCCCCATTTTCTTTAAATACTGCATATCTTGCTGAAAATATCAGAAATAAGCGGGAATTGACATGATTAGTATATAGGCCTACTATATGCCTATATGCATACAGGTAATACAGAGGGAATACAGGCCCGTAGCCAGGGGGGTCGGAGCGTTCGAACGACCCACCCCAAGTTGAGGGAGGTCAAATTTTTCCAACCATGCGTTTGAAGGGTCAGCTATGAAATATTTTTTACCTTGACATATCGTTCACTTTTAGCAGGAAGATAAAACCTCTCCACTTATGTCATAAAATGTATACATACCCAAACTGACCACAATATATCTTCAGTAGATACATATACTATGTGGGGAGATGAGATAATAAGCTAAAAAACGCACATGCATGGTTATGTCATTGTGGTTGTGAATATCATTGAACTAGATACAATAAAAAGCCCGGGACACACTGCCACGACAAGCTTCGACACGACGGCGACAACCCACCGCGTCTGCTGTGGTCGTGGCGGTGTGACCGGTTCCACGACTAGAGTTCAGTTGTGTCGTAAGCCGTCGCCGGGCCCGATTAAATATGTTCAATTGTAGTCGGGTGCAGTCGGTGCATTTTAAGCCCTGTTCAAACCGCCACGACTACCAAAGTGTCTACTCAGGCGGGTAGCCAAGGAGGGGCGATGGAGGAGATCGCCCCCCCCCCCCCCTGGCCATATTGTGGTTTTTTTTTTTAGGACTTCGCCACAAATACCCAGGAGCATAGGCATAGCCATGGAAAGTAGGGCGAACAGGGCGACCCTGCTTGATCTCATTTTCGCTTTTTTCCCCGCGATATCGCTAAATAGTAATTCCCTCAATTTATGTGGCAGGCCTACCAAGGCAGGGGTGGAATGCAAGGTTGGGAGCATGTATGTCTGCATGTTAAACACCCAGGAAGGGAGTTTTCATCTATCTGAGTGGTTTGTAGAGCCAAACGTTTCTTTGAACGCTCATCTCGGCATTGCTTCATTTTTCACAGACTAATTATTTTCTCAGTAATTAAGAAATTGTAGACATGAGATTTATATCTCAAGGCTGGGTTCATGCAGCTGAAAAAACTTGGGAAAGGCTATTTCCGGCCATCTGGTGGTTTGTAAAACCCAAAATTTTCTTGTACGCTCCGCGCCAACCGATGGTGGCCCTCCGCTTAGATAGTCTTCACGAGTTTGCACCCCCTCCCCTTGGAAGGTCTTTTAAGGTCTTCTTAAATGCTCCGGATTGCAGGAGATCTGCAGATTTCACAATTTTCCAGGGGAAGCATCCCCCGACCCCTTAGCAAGAACTTTCTTGCACGCTCCGCGCCATCCGATCGTGGCGCTACGCTCGGATCTTTCAATTGCAGTAATTCCGGAAGAGGCTACGGCCTCCCCCTCCACAAATTTCTGGGTACGCCACTGCAACGGAAGATAAATTCTTTCCCAAATGGCTGAAGGTATGAATCAAAAAATAATTTCCACACACCATTACAATCTTTACAATAACGTTTAATCCACGTACTCTTAAGGCTGTTAATAAAACTGGGAACATGAGTGACTTTGAGACTACCATTCTGAACTGTATTAATTGTAACTGAACGTTTCATTTTATCAGGATTTCCGTTCCACATGAAATTAAAAATAACCTGCTTAAGTTCCTTTGTAAAATAATTGGGCGGATTTGGTATGACCTAGAATAAGTACGCAAGCTGAGAGAGTGCAAATGTTTTTACGATAACGTTGCGCCCAATCGGTGTCTCAAGTCCCTCGAGGACCATGATCTTACATAGCTTTTAAGTCTGGAAAGTTTATGCATGTAGTTCAGGGAAAATAAATCTTTGTTATCATTGAAGGAAAAAATGCCAAGAATTTGAACCGGTCCATGTGTAATACTAATATTTAAATCATGCATCGCAAAAGGAATAGAAGTAACAAAGGGTCCTAAAGGAAATAAGTTGGATTTTGTCAGATTGATAGATAAACCAGAAGCTGCCTTTTAAATTAGTAAAGACACTGATGGTCTCAACAATGGAGTTCCTACTTCCATTGAGAAATATGGTGGTATCGTCAGCGTATTGCATTACTTTTACTTCATGATTACTTATATTAATACCCCTAATGTTGTAATTTCCTTGGATATTTAACGCCAACATCTCAGCAACTAGAATAAACAGATACGGCCTGAGGGGGCAGCCTTGACGGACTCCTCTTTGCAAAGCAAAAAAAAAACCAGTTGTGTAACCATTATTACAAATACAGGTACTGCTGTTACGATAAAAAACCTTAATCCACGTTTTAAAACTTAATCCAAAGTAAAAGTAAGGCAGAGTTCTATGAATCAAAGCCCATTCAATTTTATCAAAGGCTTCTTCAAAGTCAATCAGGAAGATAAAGCCAGGTTCTTCATAATAATTGGAATAATCAATTAAATCTAAAAGAATTCTTATGTTTTCGCCAATGAATCTGTTTTTTAAGAGACGAGTTTGATGACATCCGATCAAGTGCTGAATGACAGACTTCAACCCTGACGCTATGGCTTTTGCACCAATTTTGTAATCAGTATTCAGCAGCGTGATTGGCCTGTAATTTTGTAACAGAGTAGAGTCCTTATTTGGTTCTAAGAGTAAAGTCACGATGCCAGTAGTCTGCCTCAGATGAGAGCTCACCATTGTTATAGCCATAATGTAAGGAATCTACGACAACATTTCCTAACATAGGCCAAAACGTTTTATAAAAGTTAACAGAGAGACCATCAGAACCAGGAGACCTGTCATTTTTCATAGAAGTAAGAGCTTGATAACATTCATCGAGGGTCAGCGCCCCTTCACAAGATACTAGATCAGCAGTGTAAGCACTTTTGTCATGGAATCCGATGGAAAAAAGGTTCGGGGTTAATACAGGCTCAGAACTATAGAGTGTGTGATAATAATTCCTGATTTCCTTAAGGATCCCATCATTAGTGATTACAACGTCACCACAGCTCAGTCTAACATACGGATCACATTCACTGCATTGTTTTTTTTTCTTCTAAATTTAGGAAATATCTTGCACTCTTTTCGCCCTCTTCGACCCACCTTGCTTTGGACGTTATGATGGTACCTTGTAATTTATAACTGTAATAATATAAAAGCTCATTTTGAGCTGTCCTTAGCTTATCTCTGTTTTCAGAAGATTTTTTCGTTATACAAATCTTGCTCAAGCTGTGCAATTCTGTTAGTAAGTCCCTGTTCCTTACCCCTCCTCTCCCTTGCTCTGTCTTTTGAATATTTCATAGTACTATTACGAATATTACACTTTATCAATTCCCATCTAACTGATGGATTGCTTAAATTATTCTTCATTAATTCATTACGAATTAGATCGTTAATGAGGGCAATATAGTTTAGGTCACTTAAGAGATTGTTGTTGATCTTCCAAAATCCAGGTCCTCTTTTCACCGGATATGTAGAAAGGTTTAAAAAACCACCGAGTGGTCTGACTGAATGCCAGGTGTGAAATTAATAAGAGGTAAGAAAATAGTCGAGTCTGCAGTGTATTCCAGATGTAACGTTAGAACTCCAAGTATAATCTTTTGTAAAAGGATTTTTTCCCCTGCAAATGTCCGTTAAGTCGTAAGTGGTCATTAAATCTAAACCAGCATCCCTTGCCTTTAAATTCTTTCTGGGATTTCCCCCTGTTTTATCAAGTTGTAAATTAAAGACGAAAAGACAAAAACAATAGGGATCATCTACTCAGTGTGACTAACCTACACACCACGTATGGCATCAGTCACAGTTACCTTTCTGGAGATATCGTGTTTACAAGGTTTTTACAGTTTGATCTCTGGTGACCTCAAATGACCTTTGACCTCGACCAAAAAACAATAGGGATCATCTACTCAATATGACCAACCCACAGACCAAGTATGACATCAGTCACAGTTATCCTTCTGGAGATATCGTGTTTACAAGGTTTTTACAGTTTGACCCCTGGTGACCTCAAATGACCTTTGACCTTGACCAAAAACAATAGGGACCATCTACTCAATGTGACCAACCCACACACCAGGTGTGACATCAGTCACAGTTACCGTTCTGGAGATATTGTGTTTACAAGGTTTTCACATTCTGACCTCTGGTGACCTCAAATGACCTTTGACTTTGACCGAAAAACAATAGGGACCTTTTACATCATATGGGCATTCCACGTGCCAAGTATGAAATCCCTCAGAGTTACTCTTCTTGAGATATCGTGTTTACAAGCAAAGCGTCACATACATACATACATACATACATACACACACACACACACACGACATCACCAGCGCATAGATTCCTTGCCTGCCTTCGGCAAGGAATCAATAATAATAATAACTAGAAAGCCAAAAGGCTTAGTGATTCCTTGCCTCATGATATATATTGTAACAAACATGAATCGCCCACATGACAAGCATGAGATCCCACACAGTTATCCTACTTGAGATACCATCTTAGTAAGGTCAAAACCTTTTGAAATCTCGTGGCCCAAAATGACCTTTCACCTCCACTTAAAACAATAGGGATCACCTACCCTATATGGCCATCAACATGCTAAATATGAACAATTCACAAACTAAGTATAAGATCCCTCACATTTATCACCCTTAAAATATCATGTCTACAAGGTTTTGACCTTTTGTCACCCCAAATAACCTTTGACCTACACAAACATGAGGAAACTCCCAAACGGATATGATGCTGCAGGGGAACAAATTATATTTTGTCGTGTCTAATAACTTGATAAAAAGGTAAACATGTTTATTTAATCTAAAATTATAGCACTTTATTTTGTCGAGTTACAGCTATTGGCGGCAGCTCTTTCGTATTTGATTTTTTGGCGTGATGCCCTTCCCAGTGGCTATGAGGTCCTTGAAAATTAGCAAAAACTGATAACCCTCTTAAACTAGAATCTAGCATGACTTGCAATTTTGCCTTTAGTCTACTTAAAGACACAACACACACTACAAGTTTCCCTGGTTTGATACACAGTAGTCATTTGTTTAAAGTTTACCTGAACTACTGTAAAGTGAAATAGGGCGTTTAGAATACACCAACATGGCGTACAAAGAAATTCGCTTTAACCATTGTTAAACCATTCAGTCTCATCAATAAATATCTGTCAAAGCTTCATCTCCTCAAAACATTATGCATGTGATGAGTAACGGATGCACCATTTGAATTTTAAAAAGTTTGGGTGAACAAATTATTGTTGAGCAACAAATAACTAAATTTCTGATCTGTGAGAATCTTATTCCTTGAAAATAAGGTTACTGTAATTCGTTATTTTGAATAATCTATCATTCTATGTCCACAAATAATGGTTTTAAAAATATGGTTGTTTTCTGTAAAACAAACGCCCTATTTCCCTTTAAGGGCTAAACAGAGACACTGTTTATACAGTAAATGGTTAAGTCCATTGAGCACCTAGCTCAACAGACTGTATGATTTATTCTGGACATTGTGGTTTCTACTGGCAGTCAACTGTGATAAATTATGTCAGATAACAGAGACCAATTTGAACAGAGGTGGGTCAGTTACAATTTGATTCATTCAATTAAGCAATCACAGTTCATGCACGCTCAAGAGTATTTGATCCAAATGATCAGTAATTTAGTTCTTTTTATAAAGCTAATAACTCGTGGTATATTTAATCAATTCCAATTTACAATTCATGCATGCTCACATGTCCTCACGAGGACAGTGGCATAACGTTTAACGTAATAATCTTTGATACCAAATTTAATGTTGTCTTCATCTTTTCTTTATGGTTATCGAAGAGACTATGTTGGTATGTTCTAAAAGAAGTTCTCAAATCAACAAGAGGATTCTACATTACAAGTATAAAAGTCACTAGAAGGACCGTTCTTTAAATATTGTGGATTCAAGTTCTTCACATTTTGACCTCCCATGACCCCAAATGACCTTTCACCTCTGCCAAAAAAAAAATAGGGATCATCTACTCGATATGGGCAATCCACACGCTAACTATGAGATCTCTCACATTTATCGTTCTGGAGATATCGTGTTTACAAGCAATTTTCAAGGTATTTACCTTTTGACCTCTGGTGACTCTTGTACTCAATAAGATACATCTACCCACTTCGTATGACATCTGCTCAAGCTTCTCTTCTTGATATATCGTGTTTACATGGTTTTCACAATTTGACCCCTGTTGACCCCAAATGACCTTTGACCTCCACCAAAAACAATAGGGATCATCTACTCAATAAGGGCAACCTTCATGCCAAGTATGAGATCACTCAGAGTTACGCTTCTGGAGATATCGTGTTTACAAGCAATTTTCAAGGTATTTACCTTTTGACCTCTAGTGACCCCAAATGACCTTTGACATCCACCAAAAACAATAGGGATCATCTACTCAATAAGGGCAATCTACATGCCAAGTATGAGATCACTCAGAGTTACGCTTCTTGAGATATCGTGTTTACAAGCAGGCGTCACACACACACATACATACACACACACATACATCCACACGACATCACCATCGCATAGATTCCTTGCCAGCCTTTGGCAAGGAATCAATAATAATAATAATAATAACTGGGTTTTTGAGAGGAAGATTTATAGGGGAAAACATTAGATTTACACTAGACCTTATTGACTACTGTTCCGATAATAAAAAAACCTGGCTTTCTTTTCTTTTTAGATTTTGGGAAGGCTTTTGATAAAATTGATTGGTTTTTCTTACACAAAGCTTTAAAAGCTTTCAATTTTGGCGACAGTTTTATACGTTGGGTGAGTATATTTCACCATAATACCTATAGTTCTGTGTGTAATAATAGTTATTCTTCAGGTAGTTTCAAATTATCTAGGGGTGTCAGGCAAGGGTGCCCTCTTAGCCCTTACCTTTTTTTAATTTGTGTTGAAACTTTAGCCCGGACTTTTATTAACAGTGATATTGTTAATGGTATTCATATTGGTAACAAGGAAGTAAAAATTTCTCAGTATGCTGATGACACAAATCTTTATTTAGACGGGAGCGTTGATTCTTTTAGAGGGGCCATTTCCATTCTTAATGATTTTTACATCGCTTCCGGTTTGAAAGTCAATTTGGATAAATCTATTTTGTTTCCATTGGGACCTTACGTTACAAGTAAACCTGCTTTTGTGAATGATTTTGGTGTCCAGTGGTCGACTGGACCTGTTAAGTCCCTTGGGGTGACTTTTACCGTAAATCGTGCCGACCTTTTCTCTCTTAGTTTTCCCCCTAAGTTATCACGCCTTAAACGGACTCTTGACCTATGGTCTACAAGGGATCTCACTCTTGTTGGTAGGAACAACATTCTTAAGACGTTCGCCCTTTCATAGTTAGTCTTTTTGTTCCTCGTCCTCCCGAATCCTCCAGATCACTTTATGAAGAGTTTGAACCAAGTTATTTTTAACTTCATTTGGAGCAATGGCAGAGAGAAGGTTAGCCGTGATACTCTTGTGAATCCCTTTAAATTTGGAGGTATAAATGTAACCCATATTGATAAATTCATTGCAGGACCTACATGTACTTGGATTCGCCGTTACATTAACGCTAATCCAGGCCATTGGAAGATATTTTTTGATAAATCTCTTAGTACATTTGAAAAAAGTCTTCTTTTCAGGTGTAATTGTAATTTTACTGATCTACCTACAATTAAAAATAATTTTGTGTCAGACGTAGTTCGCTCTTGGTTTACTGTCTCTTACCACACCCCCGTTAGTAACTTCGAAACCCAACTCATCTGGAATAACTCTTTTATTAAAGTAAATAATAGGACCATTTTTTACCGATTCATGTTCGAAAAGGGCGTTTGTTACGTAAAGGATATTTTAAACTGTGATGGTTCTCCAATTTCCTATGATGCTTTTGTTAACAAGTTTGATCTTTTCAATTGTCCTTTCACGTTATATTGGGGTATTATTTTGTCTATCCCTCCCACCTGGAAAGTTCCTTTTAGTTACACAGTCGATCCCATCATTTCCTTAAATGAACGTATTTATAATGATTTCTGCTTTTCTGTTAGAAGTTCTAAGTTTATTTACGAGAAGGCGATTCTTTATTCTATAAGTAAGCCAAAGGCTGTTTTAAAATGGAACACCTCTTTCAACTTTGAGGACAATGTTTGGGAAAAATATTTCAGTGTCCTTGGTATTCGGTTAGAGAAGCTAAAACACAAGTTTTTCAATTCGTTTTCTTCACCGAATACTTGGTGCAAATAGACTTTTACTTCTGATGAATTTAACGGATAACCCTCTTTGTTCGTTTTGTCAGAGGGAGGAGGAAACTTTAGATCATTTGTTTTGGAATTGTCATATTGTTTCTTCTTTCTTTTTAGATACTGAAGAATGATTCCTCAAGAGAAATTTCGTTTTCACAAAAGAAGATATATTTTTTGGTTTCAAAAGAATGATTAAACATCCTTACAATTTCTTAATTTTCCATGCTAAATATTATATTTTTCAATGTAAATTAAAAGACACGATACCTTCAATCGAGGAATTCCATTATAAGTTTTTATTTCTGTTGGATGTTGAGAAAACAATTTCATTTGATAACAAGAGCAAACGTTTTTTCCATTATGATAATCTGCTTAAGTTTTTTACTGTCTAAGAAAACTGCCATAATAATTTCCTTTCTAAATTATTCTGATATATTGTATTGACTGATTGTAAAGACATCATTTTGAAATAAAGAGGTGGACAAAAAAAAATATATAAAATAATAATATTTGTAAAGTGCTCTCCAATAGGACTCAAAGCACGGTACAAATAAAATTGTAAAAAGAAGTAACGATGTACATAAAATAAAAATAGCAAAGTCTTAAAAGCAAAAAATACAAGAGCAGTTATGAATTTAAACAATTACAAAGATGAGTTTTCAAATTGTTTTTAAAATGATTAAGATTAGTTTAAGAACGCACATTAGCCGGCAAACTATTCCAAATCTCCGGGGCAGTCACCGTAAAAGATCTGTCCACATAAAACTTAGATGTAGAAATAGAAGGCTTGGAAAGAAAAACTTCAGATGAGGATCGTGAACAGCGACTTGGTGTGTACCTAGTAATAAGATTAAAAATGTAGTAGTCCGGGGTCATGCCATATAGTGATTTGAAGTTAAGTAGAGCTGTCTTGTCATTTTTACGATAATGAACTGGTAGCCAGTGCAACTCACGCAGTATGGGAGTAATATGTTCATACTTGTTAGGACTTGGTAACTAATCTGGCTGCTGAGTTTTGTGCACTTTGTAACTTAGAGATATGACTTAATGGAAGAGCATACAGGAGACTCAGTATTACAGTAGTCGAGACGTGACGTAACAAAAGCATGAACAAGACGTTCAGTCATTTACGATCAAGATATTTGCTTAATTGACCAATCTTATAAACAGCAAAAGAAGCTGCAAAAACGATGTTGTTTAAATGACCTTTCATTTGCAGGGTACAATCCATAGTGATACCAAGGCTCTTAGCATTACTGGTAATATCAACGAAACTGTCACCAATTGAAATTCTAGGAATAGACGGCCATTTCAGAAATTTGGAAGAAATATGTAAGACTTCTGTCTTAGAATCGTTAAACATTAATTTATTACGTATAGTCCATAATTTAATGTCACGAATGCATACTTCTAAACGTGGAACTGTAAGATGACACTCAGATTGTTTCAAAGTAAGATATATTGAGTGTCATCTGCATAAGACACAAAACTAATACCATGAGCAGTGATGATGTCACCTAATGGAGCAACATACATAGAGAAAACGGACGGACCAAGTACGTAGCCTTGTGGAACTCCTTCATCCAAGCACGGTGGATCAGACAGGCAGATTCTCACCTATGTTCACCGATTGAGTGCGTCCTCTTAAGTAAGAATCGAATCACTTCAATGGTGTTCCAACAATGCCATAACGAGCTTGCAACCGTTAAAGAGTAATGTCGTGATCTACAGTATCGAACCCAGCTGAGAGAGTGCTAAAACAGTTTCTTGGTGTTGATCAACAGCTTTTAATAGATCATTATGAATTCGCAGCATTGCAGTTTTGGTGCTGTGAAATTGACGACATGCATACGATTACTTAGGGGGAATGTAGACCTGTCTGCTGAAGGTATTCATTAAGCTGTTCTGCTACAGCTCGTTCAGTAACTTTAAAAATATATTTCAGCTTAGATATTGGTCTATAATTTTAAAGTCGTTGTGGTTTAGGCCTGCTTTCGTCAGACGTGAAATGACCTGATCTGTTCTCAAGGTTTTGGGTACAATTCCAGTTTATAAGGAATAATTGATTATATCAGTAATGTGTGGCAGTAAAGAATCTAAACATGAGTTTAAAATAACAGTTGGAATAGGATCCAAAGCACAAGACGTTGCAGGTGATTTACTGAACAGCTTATGAATATAATCTGTATCAACAGACTCAAACGTAGCAAACACTCACATTCATCGTACTCCCACATGCATCGTAGATATCGACTCAAATCCTTGGAGGAGTTTGATTGTCAATGTTGTCACGAAGATCACGAACCTGTTTGTTGAAAAAAGCTAGCAAAATTGTTTGCCAAGAGTTTCTCAGAAAGATGACCAGGCAAAATATGTGACTGAAAGGGATTGCACATTCGATCAATAAGTCTAAACAATTGCCGATCATTGCACCTTGAGATCTGATCCTGATGGTAACGGCATTTAGCGTTATTTACCATTTCGCGGTAAAGCTCCCAGTGATCGTGGTACAGCTGTCTATCTATCGTTAAACCAGATTTAATCATTTTCTTCTCCAATCTTCGTCTTTCCTGTTTAACCTTTTGTAATTCATCACAGAACCATGGTGAAAGTGGTCGAAGAGTGAGAATGCGTTTTTTGAGAGGGGAGTGGATATCAAGCAGACGACGACGGCGAAATGTAACCAAAACCATATCATTTGATAAGGACAGTTTGTCGATATCGTTTTGGAGCTTGACGACATCAATTCCATGAAGCCTCCGTGAACATATTTCAAATCTAATTGAAATATTGAGTTCGCACTTCACGGGGTTGTGATCAGACTGCATGCCGGTGAGAACAGAGACATTTGAAACAAGTGACTCTGCTTTTCGTGATATTACTAAGTCTAGCGTATGTCCATCATGATACTAGTAGATATGCACACGTGTTGTTGAAAACCAGTAGATATAATAACTCTGAAAAAGCAGAAGCGTCACAATCAGTTTGATCGTCTATGTGAAAGTTAAAATCTCCGATCACCATCGCAACGCGACCTGAAGAAATCATGATAATCTCAGATGGGATGAAAACGCCTCGAAGAATACTTTTGAAGACATTTTGTTCTTACGAGATGGTGGAGGACGGTATTTGGTAAAAAATGTCGTACGGAGGTTGTACCACTGGTTATGATAACATCCAGATATTCAAAAGAACGATAATGATGGACAGCATTATTCACAACCTTGAAACCTTTATGAGATGCACACCCCACCACCTTTACAATGCATGTGGGGCTGGTGATTAATTACAAAATGTGGCAACGTGTTTTTTAGATCCGCAGGGATTCTATCATCACGTGAGTCACTTGTCAACCAGGATTCACTTATTGCAAGCAGATCAAGCTTTTCATCAATAATAAAGTCGCAAAAGATATTTTCGCCTTCATCGAACTGGCGTTCCATACAGCAAGAAATGCATTTGGTTTGTTCTTGTTTACGTCACGACAACAACTGGGAGATCTGAACGGAAACAGGATTAAAGAAGGATACTCCTCGTGGGACCTGTTCGTCGGAGAAGGCGGTATACTTGTATCGCTTCCATGGATCCAGTAACCCGTACCACCCCCACTCCCTCTTTCACAATCGCCAGGACTTACTTGCAGAGAAACTAAAGCAAATGGTCGGCTGTTTGCCAATTTTCACCCTTTTCAGTGGAAAGGAGGGGTAGTGCATTTTGACTTTATAAGGAGGTTTGGTATCGTTTTAGCCTAAGTAATCCGTCTACATTTTGTAGTCGATTCAGATCTTCATTTCAACTGTTTCTTTTCATTTGTTTCTTAAGTGTGATGGTTATGAAAATTTGTCATGATCATTTTCTTCCATTGCACACTTATATGGAACGCAGAAAAGGCAAAATACAACAACAATGTACTTGGTGATGATAACAATGTGAATTCAAAATATCATTCATATGACAACAACGTAAATGATGATGATGATAAATGCATGGTTTGAAACGGTGATGACATAAATTTATATGATAACAATGTTAATATTGATAATGTTAATATTGTTGACAACATGCATTTAAATGACGATGGCATAATTTTATATGACAACAATGTTATTTATGTTGATGACAACATTAATTCAAGTAACGAGGACATGATTTTGTATGACAACAAAAATGCTGATGATGACAACACGATTTCAAATGACGATGATATAAATTTATATGACAAAAATGTTGTTAATGATGATGACAACATGAATTCAAATGAAGATGACATCAGTTTATATAAAACAACGCAATTTATAATGATGACTATCTGAACTCAAATGAAGTTGACATCATTGCATGTGATTACAACGTAATTGATGATGATGACTAGATGAATTCAAATGACGATGTCACAATTTTATGTAACAACAACCTAATTGTCTACCAAAACGACGTTAAAATGGGATTGCAAGAATGTATATCATCCAGCAACTCATAATTAAGTATGGCAACTTATTCATGAAAAGTCATCTTGCATTACATTAACGATGGGTAAATCGCCCATGACAACTTAATCACACTTGAGGTGTATGTAAACTGCGATGATAAAAACGCAACGAATAGTTATGGTGGCGCTACTTCATTTAACGTCACAAATTTAATCATTAATATAGTAACTCAAGATAACATTTACGGTTTAAGACTTTTCATCCAGCGGGGTAATTTCATGTGATAAGGTGATTTTCTGCGACGAAATAAGCGTGGTGCCACATTTGCAGCCTCTCGACAAACACGTAATACCAGATGGTAACACAAAGAACCATCTATTTTGCTCTAGTAACGCACATGTATAAGAGATGGCACACACGAAGTGATGGCTGCAAGTGCAACTCTCATTTCCCTACATTTCGGTAAAAACTGCAACTGTACAATAGCACTAGGCCCACCAATTTTTCGTCAGCAAAGATTCTGGCCATAAAGATACCTCTGCTTGGTCTTCACTTGTTTGTGCCAAATAATAATTCAAACAAATAGAGAGACACGAATGAGAGGAAAAAGATAACCAGCAGATCGCTGTTAGTCGTTTATGTAGTTATACATAGGCTACATCATGCGACAACCTGTGCGTACTGTGAATGTTTCAGCAGGGAGTTGCTATTTCGGAATAGCAACCCTTAGAGTGAAACGACTTCCAGCAATCAATCAAATCCCTGTTTTCTCCGCGTAAAAGTCAGTGATATCTCTTGAATGGTAGGCCTACTCAGTGTAACACACTATGAAAAAGAATGAAAGAATGTTGGCTACAGACTGAAATGGCGATTAGCACTTAACAAAGTAATTCAAATGTCTGGGAACCGTAGTAACTGTTCACATTCACATCCAATTTACACTTAAAGCAGGATATGCTGTTTGAATGTGACAAGTATCCTTTGTCGTTAATCTTATTCTCTTTCATTAGATAACAGGCTTGAAAACAGTACCAATGCCACGTTTCTTTCAGGAGACATTCATTAGAGTATTAATTACGGTAGAAAAAAAGAGTGATTTAGTTTTTTCGGCTAAAAAATTAGCGGAACCGGGCGCTGTGATGGATGCACCGCACTGAAATAACCTACCGTACAAAGAAACTCTTAGGTGAATGACTTTCTGTTTGAAAGTAGGCTTATTGGACCAACAGACTCGGTATGGTAGTTTATATAGCTTTTGCAACTGTTAGAAGCATAGCCAGTACTTTGCTGTGCTTTTGAAAACTCAGGAGTAACAACATCCTTCTTTAACGTGCATGCACGAAAAGGTGTGGCGCTATTTTGGCCACCGAAGCAGATGAAAAAAGGAAACTAAAAAAGATATAAAAAATGGAAAAAAAAAACACACGATGGACGAAGTAAATCAAAGAATCAAAGCTACGCTCTTCGATTAATAATCACATTCCAACGTGTTTGATTGGTATATCCTCCATTTTTTTAACACGTTGAATTCAACCCGAATTGTGTCCAGCAAGGCAAAGCATACATCCTAGCTCTAACTCCCCGTTCTGATGGCAATCGCTAGTATTATTAGTAGAAACATGATGTATACCAACACCCGCTTCCAAGGTTACAAGCAACTATTCTCTTTCATCCTTAACTGGATCATCGTCAGTATCATCATTTAAGATGACTAAGTGTGGAAATGACAAAAAAAAAAAAAAAAAAAATGTTATGTGCCTTCACTATTTCAATCTGCCTAACCTAAGCTTTCATAAGTTGTGATTTGTGAAGTAAGGCTAGGCACACTCGCCCGATGTAGCATACCGTTACACCGGCACTCAGCCTCTTCCTCCTCCTCCCCATTTTTTTTTTGTTCCTCTGCCCTGCATGTATTATGGGAGTGGGCTTTAAAGTGCCTGCAATGAAATATATTCTTTTTCATCTAAAAGCGACTAATCCTGTCAGTAGAATATTCCTTCTTCTGATATAGATAATTGGAATGATGTACTGATGATCATGCTCAAGTAAAAAACGGGATCTTTCTTACAACCGTTATACATATAATCTATAATCGTAATGAAGTTGTTCATGACGGGGGTTTAGTTGCAGCACGTGTAGTATTAAGCACAACTAAGCAGCATTGACAACATGTTTTTCTACCGGTTAGGGGCCTATATGTGCCCCCAAGTATATTTTGGTCTGCCATCAATAGGAATCTTGGACCTGGTAATGCCCGCCGAGTCCATTGGTCTATACAATTTCCAACATTTTATATTTTAATGTAAAAATGAGAAATTGCATTAGAGCAACAACGCGTATGCTGCAAGTTCCGAAATTCAGGGAACAAATTATTTAGTTAGATGGCACAAGTATGATACTACATGAATGATTGAACTGTTTATAATTTGCATATGATGCCAATGTTAGTCGACTGTTGCAAGCAATTGTTTCACAAAACCACTCACAAAGTTGTCCGTTATTGCCTTCAAATGAACGCAACAACTTACCACGAAGAAAGTATTATCTGGGTTGACTTTTTCCATCCCTTCGTTCTTTTGCTTTATCTCCGTCCTTGTATTTTCGTAAGTTGCAACACACGTGACGGAAGATCGAACGCTGCGTATATGCAGGGACACGATCTACGTGTCAAACATTTCCCGCATTGAAGAGGATGACGTCATCGCAAGAGTAACGTCACAACACACAAGGTGCGTTCGACTGGAAGGCTCGCGTCCTGTCGCGAGTCAGTTTGACGTCACTGTGTCCGCCAGTACGCATGCTTGTCGAGCGTTGACGCGTATGATAGCTCGAGTAATGACGCCAGTTAATTGATAATGCGCGTGCGTGCTAGCTCATCGTTGTTCACATCATGAGGAATTCAGGAGTCACGGCCTAGCCTAGAAGTAGGCCAACTATTCACCATAGCCTACTTGCAAATTGTACTGCACATCTTAAGTTGACGCATTTGAATATAAAACTAACTTAGTCAGGTTACACACACACTGATAAGTTTATTCTCTCCTGATACAACAGTGGGAAACACGCAAGTCGGTGTGCATTTGACCCGTCGGCTTCTTCAGTTATCATCAGTACTCTGGTAATGACAGGTTTGGTTCTTCACCATTTTTATAATAACGGGCACTTTTCGGCCGACGGTAGTTGGATTATGTGGGTCGCTATTATTTGTTTGGACTAGACTCTTCTTCAACTGTGACGTAAATTACGTCACGTGACTCAAGTGGCCGACCTCAGGAGGTCGGCCACTTTAGCTGGCTTGATATGTGACGTTTCAATGACGTTTCTCCAAGTCGAACGCTTTCACTCGAGTTACTCGAATCGCCCAGTCGAACGCACCTACAGAAATGCCAACGAAACCCAAAAGATTGAGGGAGAACTGAGAACCCTGTCAGGGAAATCAATTCACCAACAGAAATAAATCAGAGATGCCAGATTGGCGCTTTTGCTGCCAAAAATGGGGAATTTGGCGTTTTGGGGAAAGGTTGGTGGGACCATATTTGAAGGAAACTTCAAACTACGATTTCAACGAAAAATTACACCAATATTAGCTCTAACACAGCAAAATTTGGCAAACTATGCAGTTACACTGGCACGTATTGTGCACCGTACTGTGAAAAATCCTGTTGTTTATCGATACTAAAAAAAATGCATTTTCGAATGACAGATCTGAGATTTGGCGGTTTGGGACTAATGAAAACCTGGCCACACAATTTATTTCTCTGAACTCACCACCTACAGCATGCAGTGCAGGTAGTGTAAGAACGGTACAGCTAGTGAGACTATCGCTGCTTTGTGCAACGCTACGCATGTGATAGCCCCACAAAACGAAACGGCCAAAGACTGAGTGAGAATCGTGAAGCTTAAATTTTGGTAACGTTTAACGAGAAGTAACTTATCTTTGTCATCCGTTAAAGGTTTGTGACAGAAATGACTATAGGCCTGGGTCTATGTTAATGTCTTTGCATCATTACATATACTGTGTCACGCTCAATGCAGTGAACATGTTGTTTAACGAAGCTATCACTGTGTATTGTACAACGAGCCTTTCGTCAGACCCAAAATTGTAATAGTTGATACTAATTCCACGAAATATTCAAAGGTGTCTACTGACCCGGACGCCGAGGCTATTATTCAATGTCTCCTTGTAATTGCCCTAGACGCCGACTCTATTGTCGAACTTCTCTTTTTATTGGCCCAGACTTCTGTTTTCCTATGGCTGCGGAAGTAGTGAGACTTGACTGACACAAAGTGTATTGAAATGAAACTTATTTTTTTTACTTGATTTTCACCTCATCCTCATATTCAAATGTCCCTTTCCCCATGTGAATTGTTTGAGGTGTGTTTTCCTACTTCAACCCGTTTTTACTCCTCTCCCGAACATCTCACCTGAATACTGTAACTTGTGAAACTATGCTCTGTAACTCCCATATGAAAAAAAGTGGCAGCTATTATCATCTTTCAGTAGCAACACCTTGTATAGTGCATACACCAAACTTCACGCACTGCCAAACTTCGCGCACCAAAATTAATCCTCAAAATGCAATGACCTAATAGCTGGACAAATTTTTTACTACAATGCCTTGAAATGACTGAAAAGAAAGCTGAGCTACTGTTTATTTAATTGCCCTTGCCTGTTAAGTCAATTTTATGGTATTGCATTTGCATAGGGGAGGTAGGCTAGGGCTAGAGCATCCTATTCGCAGTTCCGCCGAATGTTACAAATTTTCAACTCATGATTTTTACTCTTCAATGGAATTTTTCCTGACCATTTTGCTAGCTTGTTCACAGGTTTTTTGCTGTTAGTTTAGGCACAGGATTTCTTTAAACGGACATGCTTCATGTAATGATTGTCAGGCTAACGTTAGTGAGGTGTGCGAAGTTTGGAAGGTTTTTATCGTATCGTGAACACAAGTAAATGTTGGTTAAAATAACAAATTTCGAGTTGCAATCCATAGCATATTGGATCAAATTACCAGTAAAATTGGTACATCTGCAGAATACAATGTCTCTACAAGACATATGACTAAGAGTCCGGAGGCGCAGTTGTAGTCACAGTGAATCATATGTACAGTACCGTCTCGTCCAAGTTGACACTCGTCCGCGTCCAAATTGCCAATCATCGTCCACAATTCGTCTGAGCAAAAATCCCCCATTATGCAGCCAGCTGGAAGTAACAAACTCGTCCGTTTAGCTTGTAACAATGAATTCGTCCCCTGGGATGGAAAATCGTCCACCGCAAAACAAATTGGATTTGCGATAGCGGTGGTGATTTTGTGCAGACCTACAAACAGTTAGGTTGTTGTAAGTTGCCAGTAATATGTGAGGGCCAAATAAACTACGCATGAGTGAATTTCCTTCTTAAAACCAGACAGATTTATCGAGTACGCCTAATCCTTAATGTAAAATGGTAAATACAGAACTACATTTGCTGCATCCTTACGCTAGCCTAACATTGGAATGTAGAAGTGAAATGTCAGCCTATGCTGATTTTTTTGTTCTTCCCGAACATGTTAACCTATTCTTTATTTGCAAACTACATGTAGGAGTGGCAGTACGCAGTCACCTATTTACGATGTTTAGTTGTACAAAGGAGTCCAATTTTATAACCACATTCATGTGCAGTAATTAAAAGTTGCAACTAATTTTGTGAAAACTATTTTTGAAAATTTCAATTTTGATGTAAGTGTACCCTTGTTCCACAGCCAGGCTAGTAATTAGAAAAGTTAAACCCACCAGACAGGTAATGTCCGAATATGTTGTAGTGTAAAACAAAAGTACTTCAATTACGCAACAAAGCATTTGAAGTTAAACTTGGCCCAAAGTTGGCAAACCTTGCTCAATTGCCTGAGAACTGACTTGCGCGATTGAAAATCATCCGACTTCCCGCTTGCGTTTGTGCATCTATCTAGCACGCAAAACTTTCAAACCTGGGGCCAGCTCTGTAGGGCTCCGGCGTGTTGTGACCCTTGTGGATGTCAAGGGGAGAAATCGCTGAAAGAATTGGGTTCCTTGCATATCAAAAACGTGAAATGCTGAGTTACAGCAACGTAGGTACAATGAGACCAACCCTAAAGAACTTAAGTCCTCCATTCACATTTGTCAGAAAAGTGGACAATATTCTAATGTGCTATACATATTGTCCATTGACTCCTAACCACAATACCCTCCTCTATGATGCTGATAATAACCGAGGCCATGTTTCTTCAATAGTCACGAAAAAAGCAGAAGCTACAGCTAAGGATAGGAACAGCGGTTTGCAAGAGACTCTGACTATCGATCCCTAGCACCTTTGCCATCAAACATCCAAGTCAATATGAAAATGTTAGTAAATATCAAAATACATTTTACCTCTGATATTTGTTTGAAGAAATCAGTTAATCCAGTTAATTTCACAAGTTCCATGATTACTTAGACATATTGTAAAACATCATCGTATGTCATAGCCGCTAAAGTCATGGCCTACACAGATGTGTGAATTGCAAAACACTTTGTAGATGCAACAAACATTAACTACCCCTGCTTTGCAGAATATCTGTGATCATGCAGCCTAAGCAGTATCATGTTAAAAACATCGACACCCAGTTTTTCCCACAGCTGGGCTAGTTGGCACCAACTGAATGCAACAATGGTAAAAAATAGTTGGGATATCAAAATAACTTATGGCCGTTACCGCTGTAAAACAGGTGCGATTGTAAACCCGTGCAGCGCTGCTGCCCATCTTTTTTCTCAATGCATTGTATATGTAGGCCTGCATGTGGCTGTGACCGGACCCGCTCATCAGATGTTGCATAGCGGAAATGTGTTTGAAAAAGTTCGCGCTGTTTCTCAGGCTTGGTTTCCATCGTTGAATGGAATCGTAGTAAATTTTGTCGCACTTTGTACAGTAGTTACATGTACTGTTCATGAACTCTTGCAATGTTTTCATTAAGCCACGCCCACGTAGTATTGATAAAGCAAAAACAAAATAAAAGCAAAAAGATGATTGGCCTTTCTTTACCCCACCCCTTGATGTGGTCCTATTCAACACTTCCTTTTTTTTTTTTGATGATGAGCAAGGTTTTGTTAGCTCTTGGCAGGTTGCTAGGCTTCCAGTCTTCGCGTGTGACAACAGCGATCTTATTTCCTTTTTTTTTTCTCTCTTTTGGGGGGTTGAGGGAGGAGCTTGCACTACTTTCCTCGAATAAACAATTGCATTTTAACCTGTTTTGCCAAGGTTTTCATTTCGGCAAGCAAATGCGCACACAGCTAAGGAAAGGAAAAGGCTCCACACATACATGGTATTATGTGCATGGCCCAAGTGTGTTGGTCAGAACGTAAAAATTTGTTGATGACGATGGTTTGCATACTTTGGTGTGTAACAAAAGCAAGTCTCGATATTTTACAGCTTTTTGATTCCTTGCCGTAGGCAGGGGAATCTATGCAGTCCTGATGTCGTGTGTGTGTATGTATGTGTGTGTGTATGTGTGCGTGTGCGTGTGGGTGTGTGTGTGTGACGGTTGCTTGTAAACACTCTATCTCAAGAAGGGTAACTCTGAGTAATTTCATTTTTGGCATGTTGGTTGCCCATCATAAGTAGATGATCGCTATTGCTTTTGGTGTCCAAATCTTGCATATTATTGAGGTTATGGGGTAAAACAAAAAAAAATTTAAAACTGCCGTAGTTCCTTATCCGTGGGTCAGATTTGTTTTAAACTTGATAAGGTTGTCTGTTATTAACAGGTTCATGACCCTGTGAAATTTAATGCTTATCAATAGAGAGGAAGGGATAATTTTTCACTATAAAACAATGATAATAGCCTAAACACCATTATTGTGGTTATTATAAACTACCATACAAATCTATATGGGGCTAGATTGTACCAAATTACTATTGGCATTTGTTGATTCCTTCCACACAGTTAACTCAATAGGGATTGTTGTCATTGCAAAGTTATTTAAGCTTTTTCAGCCTATGGTAGCCAATCAGGACCATGTCATGTTTGAAATATCATTTTCCCAACCTATGGAAGCCACTCAGGACCATGTCATGTTTGAAATAGTATTTTCAGTATACTGCATTTGTAAGTAGAGAATAACTTTTTACTTTTCAAACACTCCCTCAGAGGCCTCCATAGGTTGTCTCAGTAACTGGGAGGTCATGGGGTCAGATAGCTGTCACCTGCGCTTCATTTATCTCTTTGATAGAACAAAGCTGACTCCAGCCCAGTCTACCACTGACTGTCTCCTGTGTATATTAAGGCATTCCATAAATATTTACTATGAGAATAATCTGCAGTTACTGTATATATCATCAGAAATACAAGTAGAAAGATGCATTGCTGAGTCCCCAGTGTGTTTTCTCAAAATCTTACAATGGCGATGAAGATGGGATCCTTTTATTAAGGACTCTGAAAACCTTCAAGGAAGACCTAAATACTAGAAGAAAATTGATTAAATACTGACAATTAAAATGTCCTATCCACATTTTCCTGAGTTCAGTCTCGGAGATAATTCGGATCATGCAAGTATTGGCATGCTGTGGGAGAAATGGCTACTTCGATTGGAAAACTTCTTCATTGCATTTGATATCAAGGATGAAGCTCATAAAAGGGCAATGTTACTTCATTTTGAGGGGAAAACGTTACTGAAATATTTCAAACACTTAATGAAACTGGAGACTCTACAGATTATGACACAGCAAAAACCAAGCTGACGGAGTATTTTCAACTTATAAAAAATACTGAATACACGATTTTCAAGTTTCATCAAGCGAAGCAAGGGGAAGGCGAAACGTTGGATGTGTTTACCACCAGGTTGAGGCAATTAGCAAATTATTGTCAGTTTATGGATATAGATAAAGAAATCAAATCACAGATAATTCAAAGTTGCAGTTCATCACGATTGAGGCGAAGAGTGTTGAAGGAACCGAACTGCAACGTAACTGAGATATTTGACTTAGGGAGAGCACTTATGATCTCGGATCAAAACGCTACAGAAATTGAAGGACCAAAAGTGGAAACAGTACAAAGTAAACTACCGAAAAACTGGGACAGCGCCAAAAAGAAATGGTACAAACAAAGCCCAGTGTTGGAAATGTGGTAGTGACTTTCCAGAAGGGTAATGTTGACTGATATCATACTGTACTTGATGTGTGGGTTGGCCATACTGGGTAGGTGATCCCTATTGCTTTTGGTGGACGTCAGATGTCATGGTCATGTCAGGTAACCCAAAATAAAGATCATTTTGAGTTAAAGGCTTGTGGTGTATCAAGCAAAATAACTGCTGTTGATCTTATACTTGTCACGTGGATAATTCAACTTTGTTATAATATAACCATGTGGCAAGGAATCACAAAGCCTTTTGGCTTTCTGGTTCAAAATTGTTCCCTGCTACGTTACACTTTTTTTCTTTTTATTTATCTTCGATTTTTTTTTATACCTTTGTTTTTTGTGTTTGGCCCTGGATTTGATGCAGGGATACGGACCAGGTCCGGGTGGTTTGTGCGGTTTCCAACAATGCTTGGTATTCTAGTCTAATCTTATTGAATCATTTACAAAAGAAAAGTCAATAACAAAAAAACGATTGAGGCTAAAGATAATTTTGGTTTTCTACGTTTTAGTTGTCTCGCGGAAGGTTCTATCACATGCAGTATGATAGAATCTACATCACCCAAATCCAGGGGAGGGGTGGGGTGCTGCTCATTCTTCTCGACAATGGTTTCGCCACTTGAGCTCCAACTTAAGTTTCATTAGTAAATGGTTTTGCTAGAGCGTGGTGAAACTTTGGTGCGCTTTGTTTGTACCCACCCCCCACCTCTTGGAGCAGTGGCTAGTTCCGCCCCTTGGGTAAAACATGTATGACAGTGAGACTGCAAAGGTTTTTCATGGATCCTTTGCAAACACTTAAAATACCTAACACAGTTTGACATGACGAAATTCTTGAAATTAAGCCGTCAAGTAAAATAATCTATGTACGTAAGGGGAGTCTACGTTAGAACCATTCAAACTGAAGCTTTCTCGAACAAACTGAATTATAAATCCTTGTTTATTTTGAGTAAAATAGTGGATCCGATCTTGCATATACAGATGCGAGATAGTCACATTTGGTTTGGCGATCTGTGTTGATGCTATTAAGAAGACACAGTTTAAAGTGAGACAAAGCTGGCATTAAAATATTGAAAAAACCTCGTGTAAGATGTCCAAGGTTCCAAGTTAGAATAATTAACATTTAAAGCTAACAAATTACAGCGCTCTTAGATTGAAGGAACTTTAACTTATGGGTTAATTCGGGAAATACTGAATATACATAAGCAGATGCGAGGTTACATATACATATGCAAGACTGTGATGTTTTCTTTTTGTTTTTTTTTTCACATTTTTTTGTAAACATCTCTTTTATAACTTAAAGATGGTGTGCACAAGATATGCGCAAGAAAGGTTGGGTTTGGCGTTCTGTGTTAACACTAGGAAACTGAGTTAAAAAAGTGAGACCAGACCGGCATGAAAGAAAAACAACACTGAAATAACACCATGTGTGAGGTGAAACTCTAGTTCAATCTTCTAACTTAAAGTGTTCTTATATTGAAGGAACTTTAACTGACCGGTTAATATCGAGAAGTATTGTATACCTAAGCAGATGCCAGGTTTCACATACAGACGCAAAATTGCTGGTTTTGTCACTCGAATCAGATAACTTTCATATGATGTGCACAAAGGGATGCGTGCTTGCATAAGCAGGTGCAAGACAATCACATATGGTTTGACTAGGGAGATGCCACACTAAGGACATCTGCCCCTGGTTTGACGTTCATGTGGGAACGCTTTTCAGAAAACTGGGTCAAAAATCAGACCAAACCGGTGTACAAAAATGTTACTTATATAATACCATGTAGGACGTGTGCAAGTGAAACGCTAGTAGATGCTAGGTTACACATACAGATTCAAAATTGCCACTTTCGTTCCTTGAAACAGATAACTTTCATATGATGTGCACAAAGGGATGCGGGCTTGCATAGACAGATGCAGGATAGTCACATATAGTTTGACCAGGGAGATGCCACTCTAACAGCATCTGGCCCTTCTTTAACATTGTGTGCACTCTTTGCTCTGTCAACGCCAATTCAGAGTGCCAGATATTTGGCCTTTTCAATAATATGGCCATGTGTGCAAATAGGGTGCGAATATGTGACCGCTAAAAATATTTCATTCTTGATCGTTCGAACCATAGAGCTAGAATTCCATGTAACTACAAACGAAACAAGATAGAAGAAAGTAGGACACCCCGACGTGAATTGCACAGGGATGTATCTGAACACGGTGATATAACTTTACCGCTGTATACATTGATATCATCATACATTTTAATCCCAACAAAAAATGGGCTAAAGTGCATGCTATATATAGAGTTACTAACCTCAGTACCATTAATGTCATAATTTTTAAACTTTTCAGACTATTCCTTGCATTGCACTTATAGTAGTAAAGAAAGTTATGAATGAATTCTGCAAGAGCCAATCAGATGTTAGCATTTTAACAGGTGCAAATTCCTTTTGTCTTAGGCCGAGCGGCGCAGGTCGATGTTTTTTCAACATGATAGGAGATACTCTCGGAGTTGGCGTGGCGTTTGGAAATGAGATCAAACCGGCAAAGGAAATAATAACTGGTGAAACCCGCGAGGTGCTAGGCTAGAATATTTAAAGTTTGAAGCTTCCAAAGTAATGCAATGTTAGACTAAAGGAATTAACTGATGGTTTAATTTGGCAATAATGTAACGATGCCTAAAGCGGATGCTAGACGTATTGTAACTGATTGCAAACTTTAACTAAATTTGAACTATTCTGGTGCTTGCAAGGGAGTATAAACGATCAATATTCAAGTAGATAACGGCAGGCAGCACACTATCTGACATTCCATTTAAGTCTTTGAACCTTTGCACAATGTCACGGCGAGGCCCAAAATGAAAGTGCTGGTAAGTGATTCCACGCGAAAGAATAAATGGCTTTTTAAGAGGACCGTTGATTGAATGAATAAAACAGTTGGCACTCGCGACCAATATATTCAATGCTGTGCACCAATTTATCACATTGACATTCTGAATAACACAAGTAAGGTCTAAGAATTAATATTTCACTTAAGGGCAAAATTAACTCCCCTAGGGTTCTAATGGGTCAGTTTCATCATATCCGAAAGTCACACTCCCCCCATTGATCCGGCTTAGACCGTATTACGCCCTTTGTTTATACACAGAGTTGAAATTTCAAGACATTCCGTTTTTGGGCAAAAGTTACTTGGCCTGCCAAACATAAATGTTCCCATACATGGGCATGCCCATCTCGCACAATCGCATATATACATCACGCAATCTTGTATTGACAGATATTATATTTATTTCCCCTCTTACTGTTTCTTCGCAATGTGTCGATGTCGATTTGAAAGTTCATTCATAATACGCCTAGTACATGTATCCTATATTCTATAAACAAACAAGTTGTTTCTGCACTTGCAGAGAGATGGATATTTTTTATTTTCTACTTTTTCCTGCACTCTGAGAGGTATTTGGATCATTTTTTTTGTGGGATACCCTACGCAAGTCTATGTAGAGGAAGTGTACAACCTTAATGAAGTCTTTACTTCCCCCATTTCAATTCTTTCCTCAAAGTTTATGTGTAGTGGCAGGGTAACAGTGAGCCTCAGGTCTACTGCAGTAGCTTGTGTAATTTTGCTTTCTTTTTGATAAAACTAAAACATAGCCTCAATTATATATGACCAACAAAATATGGAAGGGTGTTTGCAGCTACAAGTTGTGGATGTATAATGATTTGCACGAATTCATAATATTTTCCATTTTTATGGCGAATGTAAATGCAGGACAAACATTAGACTTACAATAGGGTTAGTCTTATCGTACCTATGCAGCTGCACCACCGTTTTGATATGCAAGGAGCCACAAATCTTCCTGGGGCTTTGCCCCCTGGACCCCTATAAGAGGTTCCTAGCCAGGATCTTGAGGTGGACCCCAGACACCACATAGATTTGTTCGCATGCTTCTCGTGACTGTGATAGGGTACGCAAACGCTAGCAGGAAACCAGAATATTTTCACTCGTGTTTGTGAAAAATCAAGCAAGGTTTTCCAACACTGCTGGGAGGGGAGTATAGCTACAACAATTGCCAAGTGCTCAAAACATAAATCAGGTTGCATAATTCAGTTATACGACTTTTTGTATGACATATTATCTCAAGCCATCACATGTTTTTTTTCATAGATGGAATTTCCTCATGTTTGAGAAATAGCAGACACAAGATTCCTATTTAAAGGCTGGATACATGCAGCTAAGAACATAGCGAAGCACTGTTTCCTGCCATATAGAGGGTTTGCAAAGCATGAAATTTTCTTGTACACTCTGATGGTGACGCTCCACTTAGATGGTAGTGCAGTCACTCCACCCCATATTGTTTTTCTTTCCACCAACTACGGACTTACACCATGGCTTACACCACTGGTAGGCAAAAAATTAGGCCAGATGTCCTCCCACTTTCAATATCAAATAGATGCCCATGCTGGTACCACAGAATACTGGTACCTGGTGAGAAAAATTCTGATTTTTAACTCAAGAAAATACTCGGGAAAATATTATGCGTAATAACTACTTGCAGTGTTATTGTGTACTAATTACTGTGCATTTCTTACAACCTATTCCATGCCAAATAATCATTGAAAACTTGTCTCGTCTTGTGAAAACATCTCCAGTAATGATAACAAATTTGACGTTTGTGCCAGCCGATTGTGCATGCTAACTACATAATCGAAATGATACAAGGTGTATTGGACATTCAACACACACTACTGTATAAAAACATGGACAGTAAATCTGCTCAAAGTGAGTGAATCACTGTTCTATTTCAATGGGTAATTTTCAGCTGTTGTTCACCAGCTCTGATCTAGTCAAGCGAGCTATGCCCCGCCCCCAAAGCTCCAACGTAGAATGACTGACAATCATGAAGTGAATATTACGTATCATATCGCTAGATTGATTTGTTGACCTTTTCCCCCACGATTTTCAACATCCAGTCACCAGTTGTAAGGCGAGTGGCAGGCAGGACTTACTTTCAATAGATGCAAGGTGTGGTAGCAAGAAAGGGTTTTATCATTACTGATGCATGGATCCCTGGAATTCCCAATTCAACTTCTCCTTTGTGTGAGATTTTCAATATTAAAGATATCAGTTTCAGTGACATTTGGTGTTTGCACAGTGCATAGCTTCTTAACATTATTTGACTTGCACAGTGTATAATCAATTAATTATTCATGAGATCGATCTATGATATGATTTTGCACCCAATTACATCAGTGCTTCTGAAACTGTTACTGTCCACCTATATCATTGCTAATGTCATTCCAGTGTATGATTTGGTGACTTGAGATTTTGTACTGACAGAATTAGAAATAAATGTTTTGAAACAGTGAATGCCAGCAAACAATTCATGAGGAATTTCAAGGAAATGGAAAAAGGAATGAATAACATTTTCTTAATAAACTGTATATTACAGTACCCTTTTGGAATCTAGCCAGCTTATTTTCTGCATGAATGCATAAATAGAAGTAAAGACTAGACTCTCTTTAATAACAAAAAGATGTGAAAATGTTTGATATACATAGTATTACAGTAACTTCTCACCATCATTTTCCCAACTGTTAGCTTCGCGCCGACTATGTGCTATTGAAAATCGAATACTGGTACATGGATGTTACTTGATGGTAAAAGTGGTACTATTGCAGAAGGGATGGAACAGTGTGCGAAATTTTACCCTTTAACTGCACCATGTTATTGCTGATGGGGTTTGTGGCAATTTTGATGCAGTTATTTTCATCTTGTAACTAGAACAGTTTTTTCTTTTGCATTGTACACTCCTGAAAAACTCTGTTGGGCAGAGTATTTTAAATCTGATTAAAGTATAGGCAAAAACAAGCAATGCATGTATTATCAAGCAAGATTTCAAAAAATGCTTAGCACTTCCAATAATATTTCATGGAGAGTTTATAGACAGAAGATCAGTGATGCCTGAAGTTACCTGTAATTTTGATATGGGAAAAAAGTAAATATTCAAAATGTTTCCAAAATGCACAAATGTTCCTCGCTTTCCACATGAAATAATTTTATGATATCAATTCAATGAATTTGCATTTTCATGAATTTGAATTTCTCAGTCATTCTGTAGCAATAATTTTTGATTTCGACGATAATCATAACCTATGTAATCATGCATGGGTGTGTGTGTGTGTGTACGTGCATGTGCATGTGTGTTTGGGTGTGTGTATGTTCGTGACGCCGTACCTTGTAAACATGATATCTCAAGAAGGGAAGCTTGGGCAGATCTCATATTTGGTATGTAGTTGTACCACATTGAGTAGAAGGACCCTATTGTTTTTGGTGGAGGTCAAAGGTCATTTGGGGTCAACAGGGGTCAAATCGTGAAAACCTTGTAAACACGATATCTCAAGAAGGGAAGCTTAGACAGATCTCATAATGGGTATGTAGATGTACCACATTGAGTAGAAGAATGATATTGTTTTTGGTGGAGGTCAAAGGTCATTTGAGGTCAATAAGGGTCAAATTGTGAAAACCTTGTAAACATGATATCTCAAGAAGGGAAGCTTGGACAGATCTCATAATTGGTATGTAGGTGTACCACATTGAGTAGAAAAATGATATTGTTTTTGGTGGAGGTCAAAGGTCATTTGAGGTCAATAGGGGTCAAATTGTGAAAACTTTGTAAACAGGATATCTCAAGAAGGGAAGCTTGGACAGATCTCATATGTGATCTGTAGGTGTACCACATTGAGGAGAAGAACTATGTTGTTTTTGGTGGAGGTCAAAGGTCATTTGAGGTCAATAGGGGTCAAATTGTGAAAACCTTGTAAACATGATATCTCAAGAAGGGAAGCTTGGACAGATCTCATATTTGATCTGTAGATGGACCACATTGAGTAGAATAACCCTCTTGTTTTTGGTGGAGGTTAAGGTCATTTGAGGTCAGCAGGGGTCAAATTTTGAAAACCTTGTAAATACAATATATGAAGAAGGGAAGGTTGGAGAGAGCTAATATTTGGTATGTGGGTGTGCCACATTGAGTAGAAGAATGCTATTGGTTTTGGTGGAGGTCAAAGGTCATTTGGGGTCAACAGGGGTCAGATTGTGAAAACCTTGAAAACACGATATCTCAAGAAGGGAAGCTTCGACAGATCTCATATTTGGTATGTAGATGTACCACATTGAGTAGAAGAAGCCTATTGGGTTTGGTGTAGGTCAAATGTCATTTGGGGTCAATAGGTGTTAAATTGTGAAAACCTTCTGAACACGATATCTGAAGAAGGGAAGCTTCAACAGATCTCATATTAAGTATGTAGATGTACCACATTAAGTAGAAAAACCCTAATTTTTTGGGTGGAGGTCAAAGGTTATTTGGGGTCAACAGGGTCAAATTGTGAAAAGCTTGTAAACACGATATCTGAAGAAGGGAAGCTTGGACAGATCTCATATTTGGTATGTAGGTGTACCGCATTTAGTAGAAGAACCCTATTTTTTTGGTGGAGGTCAAAGGTCATTTGGGGTCAACAGGGGTCAAATTATGAAAACCTTGTAAACACAATATTTCAAGAAGAGAAGCTTGAACAGATGTGATATGAAGTGTGTAGGTGTACAGTATCTTATTGAGTACAAGAACACTATTATTTTAGTGGAGGTCAATGGTCACTTGAGGTCAACAAGGGTCAAACTGTGAAAACATTGTAAATAGACTGCGTCAATATACCTGGCATACATAGCATGGCATTGACACCTACAACGATGGTATCAAACTTACAGCTATCTTGCAGCTAACATGTATACCAAACATACCAGGTACACTTAGAAAGGTGGATAATTCTTAGCAAAAAGTAAAGCCATGTGAAGGAAGCAATTGATACCTGCTCGCTCGCTCAGGTAGTCGATCAGAGAAAATGCAACTGGACTGCAAACATATTCTAACCTTCACACAATGGCTTGTGCTTCATTGCCCAATGGATGGTTGCAATACATGCTATAGTTAGAAGTATGAAATTGGAATAGTCCGTGATTAGGGGTTACAGAAAATTCCAAGATATGCGCTTCAAGTTATGTACACAAAAGCTGTGCACCTTGCAGGGCACATCAAACACAAATTAGCATTTTAGTAGAAAGGGTAAAAAACTTGGCAACAATGGAACATCAAAATAAGTAACAATGTTTGTAAGACATAAAAACAATTGAAAAAAATTCTCTGAAGCAGATCATCGAAACCACAATGCATTGCTGCATTGTGGCTCTTAAAATGGAATTCACAAATCCTGATGTACTCACCTGGTATACGTTTTGTTCTATCGCACTTCCAGTGAGCTATCACTTGGTGCTGTATTTCCCAAGTCCCAGTACATTACTAAATATCTACACAGAGGACACTGTTTATTATGTATAGGCCACTGACAAAGCCATTATTGTGTGTGTTTATTTTGACGAAGCTGTAATGTATACTTTTAACTTTTCACAGATTTTTCATATAATGTTATAGTCAGGGTTGTCACCAGACCATTTTGAGACCAGGGTAATTTGTGATCGCCATCCTGCTGGAGGGATTTAAGGGGAGGGGTCCCCCTGCCCTTCAACCTACCAACTAAAATTTTTGGGTTGGGGAATGCTTAGATGCAAAATTGTGCACTCTACAGAGCAAAATAGAGGCTGCAATTCTTGCAGTAATTTTCAATTTCCAGGTTGCAAAGTTTGCAGACCTACTTAATATTGATGTAATAGTAAGTGCTGAGTAACTTTCACTCAGAATTCTAAAGGAATCTAACAATTTTATTCAGTTAAGGTACGAAATTTGTGCCGGGCGGTACTGAAATTGACAACAAATGCCGGGCAGAGATTTGGAGAGCTGGGTAGCACAGCCCGGTTCCGCCCGGCGTGGTGACAACCCTGGTTATAGTACTGCTAATAATGCATTTCAAATATTACAAATAAAACACGCAAATCCATTTTGCAAATTTTCTTTTTTTTTGGTTTTTTTTGGTTCCTGCCAACAATTTTGTATTGGTAGTAGTTGCTTGAAACTGGGATTAGGTCCTTCCTCCCTTCCTTCCTCCTCTTGTGTTCCCATGAAACACGGAGGATCCCTTCGTTACACTCCTATCATTCATATTTGCTGTATTTTTGCTGTATATTTCTTAGTTCCAGCTACCATTCTCCCGTTTCCTTTGGAATCCTGAACCGGAATTCACTAATTGTTACGTTATTCGGTTCGTTCTAAGTGTACGCCATTGTTACTCGATAGTACACCTCCCTTCCTAGGGGTTCCCTCCCACTATTCCAGGAAATTCTATCCTACTTTCACCCCTATTTTTGATTGCTTGCTGAAGGCAGGCAAGGAATCTATGCGATGGTGATGTGTGTGTGTGTATGCGTGTGTGTGCGTGTGTGATGCCTGCTTGTAAACACGATATCTCAAGAAGCGTAACTCTGAGTGATCTCATACGTGGCAGGTAGATTGCCCTTATTGAGTAGATGATCCCTGTTGATTTTGGTGGAGGTCAAAGGTCATTTGGGGTCACCAGAGGTCAAAAGGTAAATACCTTGAAAATTGCTTGTAAACACGATATCTCCAGAACGATAAATGTGAGAGATCTAATAGTTAGCATGTGGATTGCCCATATCGAGTAGATGATCCCTATTTTTTTTTGGCAGAGGTGAAAGGTCATTTGGGGTCATGGGAGGTCAAAATGTGAAAAACTTGAATATACTATATTTAAAGAATGGTCCTTCCAGTGAATTTTATACTTGTAATGTAGAATCTTCTTGTTGATTTGATGGTTCCTACGCATTGTTGTAGAGATGAAAGTTAGTTTGGGGTTATTTGACATCAAATTGTTAACAATGAAAGTAGGTAATATTGGCATATAAATTAAGGATCGCTTGGCCTACAGTTCTTATTGGTTGGCCTATAGTTTTTAATAGTGGGCCAAATAGTTTTGGCAGTAACATATCACTTGGCTTGCAGCACTTGAAGTTGGCCGTACTGTTTAGTCGAGAAATACTGTAATACCAGGGTAGTTAGTTGCCTTGTAATAACAGGGAGGTGCACTGCTTTTTTGGCTTCTGGCATGTATTAATGAAAATGAAATGCATGTTCAAGTTTCAGAACGTATTGTGAAAAAAACAAAAAATATACCTAGTATCGTTTCCTGTTTTTTTGATGCACAAGAACTTCTTTTAGGACTAGCAACATTGTCTCTTCGACAACCTTAAAGAAAACATGAAGACAACATTAAATTTGGTATCAAAGATTATTATTTGGCAAATCTTATGCCACTGTCCTTATAAGGACATGTGAACATGCATGAATTGTAAATTGGAATTGATTTATTAAATATACCACGGGCTATTAGTTTTATAAAAAGAACTAAATTGCTAATCATTTGGATCAATACTGTACCCTTGAGCGTGCATAAACTGTGATTGCTTAATTGAATGAATCAAATTGTAACTGACCCACCTCTGTTCAAATTGCTCACTGTTATCTGACATAATTTATCACAGTTGACTGCCAGTAGCAACCACAATGTCCAGAATAAATCATGCAGTCTGTTGAGCCAGGTGCTCAATGGACCATTTACTGTATAAACAGTGTCTCTGTTTAGCCCTCTGAGCAAGGCTTCAAGTAGTTCAGGTAATCAAAGCAAGCTTTAAACTAATGACTACTGTGTATCAAACCAGGGAAACTTGTACTGTGTGTTGTGTCTTTAAGTAGACTAAAGCAAAGTTACAAGTCTTGCTACAGTAGATTCTGGTTTAATAGGGTTATCAGTTTTTGTTTATTTTGAAGGACATCATTGCCATTGGGAAGGGCATCATGCCAAAAAATCAAATACAAAAGAGCTGCCACCAATAGCCGTAACTCTACAAAATAAAGTGCTATAATTTTGATTACATAAACATGTTTACCTTTTTATCAAGTTATTAGACACGACAAAGTACAATTTGTTCCCCTGTAGCATCATATCCGTTTGGGAGTTTTCTCATGTTTGTGGAGGTCAAAGCTTTTTGTGGTGACAAAAGGTCAAAACCTTGTAGACATGATATTTTGAGGGTGATAAATGTGAGGGATCTCATACTTAGGTGGTGAATTGTTCATATTTAGCATGTTGATGGCCATATAGGGTAGGTGATCCCTATTGTTTTAAGTGGAGGTGAAAGGTCATTTTGGGTCACGAGATTTCTAAAGGTTTTGACCTTACTAAGATGGTATCTCAAGTAGGATAACTGTGTGGGATCTCATGCTTGTCATGTGGGCGATTCATGTTTGTTACAATATATATCATGAGGCAAGGAATCACTAAGCCTTTTGGCTTTCTAGTCAACCTTGCTTACAGTTTTGCATTCCTAAGAATATGTTTAAGAAATAGGATTTCATTCTTAGGAATAATTTGCTTCACTCGTAGTGCCTTTTAAGTTACTCAATTAAGGTGTTTGTTACTCAATCCAGTGTTGCATTACGTAAGCAGTGTTCGTTTGTATATCACTGCCTTCCTTAACAGTAAGTCTCAGATGTGGCAGCAAAACAACAACGTCTTCCAATGAAGTGCGGAAACTGCTCCTTCTTCCGCCCAGGACGGCATTGGGACTTCCATGAACTCTGCCCCAAATGTCGGCCCTGCAACAGGAAAGAACCTTGCCTGGTATGCATGGAGTTCACGCAGGAACAGTGGGGAGAGATTGACACATGGCGACGAGGCTGCCATCAAAAACTACAGTTGAGATAGGATCAAACCCCCTAGACCTAAAACCGACAACAAAAGGCACCTCCCATCATCCCAGTACCCCAGGTTGAGTCTGGGGCAGGGGATTCTCCAACCTCAGTTCCGGCGGCGGCCGGATCGGTTTCAGAACCGAGGTCACGTTCCAAAGGGAAGCAACCAGCAAAGGCTAGACCCAAACCCAAGAAGCGCTATTGCTCCCAGCTGGAACCCACTAGGAATGGAGACAGTCACGAATGTGACCCGTTGGAGGCATCGGCTGGGGCGCAGCCTGTTGAATCAGATGCCACCCAACCACAGAACCAGGATCCAGACCACAACCTATCCCAGCTTGACCGGGATGTGGCCACAGCCCCCGAACTGGGGACTCCCTGGTCCCCACAGGAGGATCCAGTGCCGGCGCCGGCACCTAGGGAACTGAGAACCAGAATTGTTCCCAGGACCAACATACTACAAACAGAAGGTCAGACCGGGAACGACACAGGAGCCATTCGAATTACCGGTCCACAAGCCCTGGATCCCATCGAGCTTTCTCTCCACCTTCGGACATCCCCTTCGATGATTCGGACCAGGGGTACAGAAGGGAGCCCAGGAGACACCGTTCTCCCCATAGAGACACGGACCGGCAGGATCCCAGCTGGCTCACGGAGCATCTGTTGGACCTACTAAGACCACTCCTGGAGAAGGCGACCGGCTCGCAGGCGCCCCCTTGGAATGCAGAACCCTGAAGGGAACCCCTGCAGCCAAGATACCAACCGGAACCAGACCCAGACACCCTCGATTGCCGGGGTTCGGACGAATTCTCGGACTTGGAGAACCAAGCATCCAAATTCAGAGAAAAAGGGCATCAGGAGTCGATCGCTGATTCATTTGAAGACTCCCATGCCGAGGAAGATGATACGGTTGCGAGAGGTGCAACTCTCCCACTGGAGTTGGTTGCAACCACGATACAAGTGGTTAACACTCACCTCGGGTTCCAAGACCACACCCAGGAGACTCTTACCCTACCCCTGCCTTGTCCACGTCGCCAAGAGTGTTCTCCAGGGTTGCAGGGGCAGTAGTTGCCGAATTAAGGAAGAGAGGGATCAAACTGTTCGCCTACCTAGACAATTGGGTCATCTTCGGAAAGTCCTGGTCGATAGCCAAGGAAAACGTAAAACTAACGGCTCACCTACTAGAGTCCTTAGGCTGGGTCATCAACCACACCAAATCAAATCTGGTGCTGTCCCAAACGGTCCACTTTCTAGGCGTTGTCCTAGACTTTATTGGGGAATGGCATCCCGTTAAGAGACCAGAGTTCAGGATCTCTGACAGGCGGTCGCAAAACTGCTTTCGCGACACAATTTTGTTGCGGGCGACTGGCTGAGGGCTTTGGGGCTCATGGCAAGCATAGTAGACGTCACAAACAATTGCAGACTTCGAATGCGACCCATCCAAGTTCACCTCCTAGGTGGTCTACCCAAGAGACGAAACTGCATATCAACCTCCTCGATATGGAGGCCGTGTCAAGAGGCCTCAAAACATTTGCGGAAGACCTCAGGGTTACCACAACTGCCGTCTTCTCCGACAATACCATGACCGTCGCTTATATCAACCGACAAGGGGGAACACATTCACCCCTCCTGTGTTGTGCGACCTGGTACCTCCTTCACTGGTGCCGGAAAAACGATATCGTCCTCCGAGCCTCGCATATAGCCGGGAAGGAGAACTGTCTGGCAGACTCCCTGTCGAGGGGTGAACCGAATCGCAACGAGTGGACACTCCCGAACGAGGTATGCAATTGGATCTTCCAAGTCTTCGGTCGCCCGCACATAGACCTCTTTGTGTCCCTGGAGAACACGAAACTACCAACGTTTTTCACGAGGTTCTTCCACCATCAGTCCTTCGGAACGGATGCCCTGTCATTCCCCTGGGACAAGCTAGAGGCTTATACCTTTCCTCCATTCTGCCTGAAACCGGCAGTCCTGAACAAAGTCAATCGATCGAAAGTCCGTATGGTCCTAATAGCACCGTGGTGGCCCAGAAGTCCCTGGTTCCCGGACATAGTGGCTCTTCTCATGGATCGTCCAATCGTACTCCCGGAGCGGTGGAACTTGCTCACCCAGAAGAAGGGGTTCCATCCACCATCCCAACATAGCGAGCTTACACTTGCACTGCGTGGAAGTTGTCCGGTCTCGCCTGCAATCGCAAGGTGTTTCGACCGCGGATGCCAACATGGTGTCGAAGTCATGCAGATCTTCCACTGTCAGGACTTATTATTCGAGACTGTCCCGATACACGGACTGGTGCTGTGACAGACAAAGTTGATCCAACCACAGCCCCTTTAGCGATGGTCTGCGACTTCCTTTAATGACCTGTTCCAGGAAGGGAAACAGGTTTCCATGGTAAAGAACTACAGATCGGCAATTGCAGCTATCCACCTCCCGTACCCGGATGGCACTGTGGTGGGAAGCAATGCCATTATCGCAAAACTGATCAGGGGAATGTTCAACACTCGACCTCCTCTAGTGAGACTGAATCCACAGTGGGACATCAATGCGGTCCTTAGGAAATTGGCGGGGCCACCGTTTAAACCTATGCATGAAGCAACTCTTCCGGACCTGACATCCAAGACTCTATTCCTCATCGCAGCTGCCTCGGCCAGGCGCCGTAGTTGCCTACATGGCCTAACAGTCAAACCTGGGCATTGCTGTTTCGAAAACCATTGAGTCAGAATGGTCCTGGACTATAAACTTCCTGACTAAAAACCAAACCTTACAGTTTGTTCCGAGGGACATCTACTTACCAGAACTGTCTACAGCTTCCTCAGTCCCACAAGACAGGAAATGGTGCCGTGTATCGGCCTTGAAATGGTATCTTAAAAGGACCGAGGGGATTAGGAAATTCACCCTGCTGTTCATCTTGCTCAGACCACCTCACACTCCCGCTTCCAGAGACACGATTTCTAGGTGGATCAAGGACCTCATTCGTCACCACATTCCCAAGGGGAGCAGGGTGAGGGCTCACGACGTTTGAGGGGTAGAGGCCTCCTCTGCCCTCTTTGCCCGGGTGGCCATAGAAGACATCATTAAAGCAGCAGTGTGGAAAACTCCATCAACCTTTGTTGCCTGCTATATCTCTGACACTCTGGTCATGGACTTTACAATCTTGGACAAAATTGTTGGGAAACTTTGTCGTAGGTTGCAAATATAATACTGAATTTTAGGTGAGAGGATAACGTGAAACTTCGCGCCCCTTTCCAATGTTGCGCTATAGAAGTGAATGTACCCTTTGAATAGCAATCCTATAGCCAACATTGAATGGGGGCACGGGGTGTCCCAAAGTATTTTGTCCAAGATTGTCTGAGTTTTTTGGGAGCAATTTTGGAGGGATATTTTGAAAGAAAATTGAACATTTTTGGACAAGGTGCGTCATAAAAATTAGTTATCAGGGCCTTTGGGTATTGGGTTTTTCAAATGAAAGTATTAGGAATTTCGACTATGAACATAACAAGTTTAATTTTAATTTGGGGGTTTATTTGTGTATGTTTTGTTGAAAACGAGTGAGTATGAATGAATAGATTGTTTCTTGGTTTTGTATGCAGACAGAAATGGTTGCATTTAGAAATAACATTGACGGGCAGCTGTTGCATTGCGTTGCAACAGGAGTGTTACTGCAGTTGTAGAATGCTGGTAGGAATCCCAGTTATAATACATTCTGAAATAGCCCCACGTTCTACCAAAATGCTCTAAAGTCAGAAAACGTAAATTCAGCTTAATATTAAAATAATGGTAGAACGTTAGTAAAGGCTGCTTTTATACATTTTTGGCCGCTAAATCAAGATTTGTGACTGCAATTTTTACATTGCATGATGCTGGTAACATATGTAATCTTCAATCTTGTAATCTATGCAATTTTCCCACGGGCTGCTTAAATTTTCCTGTCAAAACATTTGGTGGAAAGTGGGTTTCATTAACCTTTACTGTCGGAAGCTGTTGTTAGGTCTAAGTCAGCTTGGATGGGGAGGCCAGGGTTCGATTCATGGCATGACCATAGTGTTTTTCACTGCTCAATTATCCATTTATAAACTCAAATGTCTGTCAACTTCTCATTTTTCATTCATTCATATATAACATAAAGTAATATATATGTATATTAATATAATGATATAGCTCTAACAACAAATATGTACTCTGAAGTCCGTCGAAACTGCTGAAAATGACTAACATAATACAGTGCACCATCTACGGTACAATAGAATGGGTGCCACAATGTCATTGTTATATGAATATTAGCAAACGTCAAATTTATTAAATTTGCATTTTAGGGGTTTAGTTTGTACAATGATAGTGCACTTTTGTACCCAGATTAACCTGGAAGTCAGTCATAAGTCATGAAGCGTAGTTACTTGAATACCAGACACCTCGTCATCACTAAGAACAATTTGAATAAATAACACATATACATCGATCTTCTTCAACGGACCACTAACATGTTAGTTTTTGTGGTGGGTTGTTTTTTTTTTGTTTTTGTTTTTGTCTCAGTATCAGAGTTTGAGCCGAAAGTAAGTCATTTGTATCATACAAAATGTTTTAAAGTAGTTTTCTGGTTGACAAGATGCATTGGAGTTATGATGTTACCTCCCCAATGACTGCATTTTATTTAGCACATTTAGTGCAAATACATGGATTTGACTGACTTATTCCTCCCTTTACTCCGTAATAACATTGACAACATTCACACAATAGTATTATTACAGTAAACCAACTTCAATATAGTCCTCAAACATGCGGAACATATACTGCTGATGTCTCTTGTTGCAAGGAATATCACCCCCCATTTTGCCGTTTAACTTATTTCAAATTGACGATTTTTCCTGTGCCCCGCGCATGCTTCTGACCCATCGAAATTCTCAGACAATCTTGGACAAAATTGTTGGGACACTTCGTCATAGGTTGCAATTATAATACTGAATTTTAGGTGAGAGGATAACATGAAAACCTGTGCCCCTTTCCAATATTGCGCTATAGAAGTGAATGTACCCTTTGAACAGCAATCCTATAGCCAACATTGAACAGGGGCGTGGGGTGTCTCAAGGTATTTTGTCAAAGATTGTAGCTGTTGTGTGGTGCTGGGAGGTCCGACGGGCAGGCCCCGCCTGTCGCACCCCCCCACCATCGTAGTGGTGTCACTGTGCATTAGTTAGATGGAGACAGGTAAGTTACGGAATGATGTAAATATCCCAAAACTCACCTGGTTTGGATATTTAGGAATGACAAACTTACCTGTCTCCATTCCCGCCACCCTTCCCACTGATGATGGCGGGGCCTTTTGACTACCTGACGCACGGGCTGGTTGCCACCACCTCAGACACTCTGGGCCAACCACGTCCACCAGTCTTCCGTTGGCTTCTCACGACTCCTCACCAGACAGTCTTCCGTCCATTCAACTAGACGCTCGACGGTGATCGCTTACTTTACGGTGAGGTACCGTTCCTTTAGTACTCTATTTTTGTATACTCCATGTTTGTATGTTGCCTGGTGCCTGGTGCCAGGAGCTATGTTAGCATCATTTTTCTCAACAGGGCCTGAGCCTACGGTGACCTCGTGGGCTACTAGTCCTTGGTGCCCCCCCTTGGCTGAGCCTGCTTAGTCGTTCTGGGTCCCACTGATGGAATGCCTTAGGACTTCCAATGCCTTGACTTCCCCCCATCTACTGGGATGATCTAGCCTCCTGGACTCGGGACTCTACGATGACCTCGGCGGTCACACTTTCAGGGGCTGTGGCACTTAGGGAAGGAGGAGCTAGTCCATTGCGGGTTAGGGCGAAGGTAAAGGCGGTGTCAAAGGTTACCAGTAGTTATGCTAGCATGGTAGAGGGACGTGCATTAGTTAGATGGAGACAGGTAAGTTCGTCATTCGTAAATATCGAAACCAGGTGAGTTTTGGGATTTGCCTCGGAATTGTGATTTTGGTGATTCATTTATGAGTATTTTGAATCTGGCATATTGTGTAAGGTGAGGATATGTTGTCCCAAATGATTTTTGACCTCACAAAGAAATTATAAGTGTTTTGCACTCAATTGCATCTCTTCTTGAGATATTGTGTTTTCTAGGTTGTCACAAACTTAACCTCAGTTGACCCCCAAATGATGGTTGGCCTCTGCAAAAAGCAGTAGGCTACCTTGGTTCAATAAGGCACAGCTACACTCAACATAGCAGATCTGTCCATGCTTCTCTTCTTGAGATATCATGTTCACACTGTTTCAACAATTTGACTCTGAGTAACCTTTGACCTTCACAGAAAACAATGTCCTTTCTGTGCTCAATAGGGTATGCCGACATGTCAAGTAGTAAATCTGTCCAAACTTCCCTTTGTGAGATATCACAGTAGGATATCTGACCCCTTGTCCTCACAAAATTTCAAGCGGGAATGATGTCACACTTTTTGAATTTGCTAATGTGGAACATGTGTATGAATCAACAAAATAATATAATTCCATTGAAATCTGCCCAATTTTAAGCATTTTTAAATATTACTTATATACATCAAATGTTGCACTTTACGAGGATGAAAAAGTCACGTTTGAACTGTGCAAATTACATAGCTTAATTTTGTGCAGAACTTCCAGGCTTAAAGATGAGACTTACGGACAAGATTTTAAAACTGGCCCAATGTATCCAAAACATGGGTGAAAAAAGAAAACTTGCGGGGAAATTTGTTTTTTACATGATGCAAGCAGTACAAGAGATGTATTCAGTGGCTAAAGTGGTTAGTCTTAGATGAAATTAAACTTACCCAATTCTGTGAAGCGCTATAAAGACAAACTCATTGTTATCAAAATTGGGAGTTTACAACTGATATACATGCGATCTTGCAAGTTAATACAGAGAAAAATAAAAGACCATAACGGGTTCACTAAAAAGGGCAGCGATAAGGCAAGTACTTTTACAGTATGACAAAATGATTTTAATAAATTTTTACTGTGCTTAAAATACTTCAGGTATTCCTTTGCACTAAACAACTATTAAAAGGTGTAATGAATGGCATAAACAGTTAGTGTTGATGAAACACAAATCCAAAATACCCGTAGTCTGAATTGGGTGTGCACAACTAGTACACTTGCACTTTTGGTCTTCAACACTGAAAACTTATTAAAATACAAATTACACATATGAAACTACTGAACCTATTCTCTGCAGATGTTCAGGCTTCAACCTAAAAGCTGATTAGTCTCTGAATTAGTTCGTGGTTCTGGTATGCCTGTCTAGCAGTAATACTGTCATTGGCAACCACTGTTTCAATCTTCTGGGTTACAACTGAGTACAAAAACTTTCAATAGTTTGTGATGTCTTGTCTATGGAAAATTAAAATGGTACCATGCTTAACAATGACAGCCACAAAATACCATCCACATGAGGTAGGGCTCCCATAAATGGATTAAAGCTTTTAGTTGAAATGCCTCATTTCAGGTACACCTATACACAAGAACTTGCAAACCCTCTCACTGACCCTAGGCAAGAGGTTACTGACCCCCTCAGTGACACCCATGGGAAGTCAACAGGTAGAGTTGCTTGTGGGTATAATATTTACAAGTCTCAAGTTCACATTTAATGTTCACCCCTTCACAAGAAACTAGCTTGTATAGTTACTATATTATCACATCTAGAATTGTTGATATTATTGTGTTTTACTAAGTAGACCCATTTAAACAATGAGTAGAGGAATGCCAGAATATAATCAGTCCCACACTCCTACTTCTTCAAACATATATCGTGAGTGGAAATCAGCTACAGCTAAAATTTTCACCCTATATTCTCTCTATGCAATCAAGGTTGCAAAGTTAAAAGATAAAAAGTGAACATTAATCACAAATTAAAAGACAAGTAAAATGAATATTTCATGACTTTTAAGTGATAAGAAATCCTTCTTTTTCAGACTGACATGCATGAAAGAAAACTTGGCTGTGGAAGTTAGTTTGACATAAGAAAATCCAGACATTTGTTAATGTTAAAACCATGTACATAAAAGAGTTGCTGAAAAGGAGCATGATGGACCAATGCCCCTGATAGTCTGTGTAAAACATGCCAATTGAAGTTGTCAGCATATTTTCATTTCTGGAGTGTGTGGGCACAGTAAACAAAAGAAATGCATGGTATGTGCTGTCTGTAATGTATTGGCTGTAGAATGCATAAAGCTGAAGATACTCAAAAATTAACTGGCACAAAGACAGTGTGTGGATAAGCCAAAATGATGAATAGCCTGAATGGAAAGAATAAAGTATTATGTACATAGACCCAATGTAAAGCACATGACACTGAAGCTAATACATAAGCCTGTGATGAATCTCGTCATACACGGCTGGAGAAAGTGTACATTGCATGGGAGGCTAATTACAATGTAATCGGATTTCCCAGCAGACTTAACATGGTGCCATAGGCATCATTCGATTGCAAAGCAATTCACATGCCATCATGGGGTCAAAGGGCCTGCCATAGGCCCCTTGTGGGGTCTAGGGATGAAGCCCCTGGAATCTCAGCAATTTTAGCGTTTTTGGATGTATCCAAACCATTTGAAATCCATGCTAAAGTTCAACTCTCGAAGTTGAAAAATTTTATTGTTGCGGGTGAAACGTGATAGCTGATCAGAAAAAATCAATGATCTTGCTTCAAACTCAAAACATTCTATGAAATGCTGCCCTGTCATGTAGAGTAAACTGTATTACATACATTTTTGAAAAGTCCCTAAAAGTCTCATAAAAAGAATCAGGTAAGATTGTGTACAGTCTTCAAAAATTGAAGTAATAATATCCTAACGTAATGGGTACCGTAACCACCTTGGCAGTTCATATTTCCATATTTCAAAGGAGCAAACAACTTTTTGTAAGTTGCTGGCTTCAGAGTTTTTCAAGGAACGTTTCAATATTTTTTTGGCTTGTTCATTGATCCTAGTCGCTTTAAACTTTTAGACTAAAGGTTTGAAGTAGCAAACTATTGGTATTGTGAAGGGTTTTGATCATAAAAATATGCGTTCATATTTGTATTTCTGTGGGTTGTGAAGTGAAGGCCTAAGGCACACCTACGCTTATGCTTTTTAATTGAATTGAGATTGAACGTAGTGAAGCAGGTATACATAGAATCTTCTGGAAACATTTGCTGATGTTGTTTTTTCACATACATAACTTGGAAAATAATTGATCATTAGTAAAATATAAGGGCATTTATTTACAAGAATAGTAGTTTTCTTCAATTTTTGTTAAATATTGAATGTGGATGGAGTTGAATGTGGATGGAGCATTTGGGATACACATTTGAATGGATTTGTTTACCAGTTATATTAGAACATACCTATTTAGGAAACCACATGTATGGTCTCTACCATACTGAGATTGAAACAAGCATGGTACAGTGTGTACAAGGTAAACCCAGAACTTTTAGAAGTGAAAGTGGCATGCCAAAATGATATTTTGAAAATGTTTAAAACCGTCTTGGTTCTTCAGCGTGTGCACTGCGTATGTAGCTCACATTGTATGTCGCATTAAGTTCAGATGTGATACTTGGTGTCTGGTAGGTACAGTAGCTGGCACTCACAAGTTTACATGGTTTGGTTAATATAACCGGCTTACACTACTGCAGCCTCTTTGTAATCTGCGCTGATATCGATATACCTGGGTAGGGAATAGCCTGTGATTGGGGCTCCTGAAAATTCCAAGCCACGTGCTTCAAGTCAAGTGCTTCAACCCGGCATATCATGCACAAGGGGTTAGCATTTTAGTAAAAAGAAAAAAGTTGACAACAATGAAAGATTAAAACTAAGTAGCAGTATTTACAGGACGTAGAAACAAAAACAATGTGAAAGATTGAGGAACATTTCATAATACTATATACCTATCTGAATAAGCAGTTGTAAGGCTGATGTGGCTAACGGTACATGTACTTTCCCTCACATTAGGTAAATGAGAACAACAAAAACATGAGTGGATTACATGAACTTTTGCATCTTGTTACTACAAACTGGAAATACACTTGTTGGTAGAAAAGTAAAATTACACTTTTCCTGTCATTCCTGTCAAAAAGAAACCTCATTGATCAAAGGGGGAAAAGGAGCTAAGTAAGGCTTTTACCTTCAATATTGAGCCCCTCCGCCTAGATACGTTCTAATTGTTCGCTGTGTTCTGCTTCCAAGCCAACCCGCACACCTGTCATGTTAATGTTGCAAAGTTCTGTTGTAAGTACATACTGTATACAGGCTCTTTGCCTGTATGTGGAATTGTGCACAAAACTGATTGGCGTAGCATTCTGAGTTTTGAACGATCGTTGATGGAAAAACATCGGGTGAAAACATTTTCAGTAGTTGCAGAAGGGATTTTTCTATTACTTGTTCCATTGCAGGATTTTCATAGGGTGGAAGAAATAGTTCCATTTTTCCTTTTTTTTTCTATAATCGTATTTTTTTCACTGTCAAGGGGATTTCCGGCAATGTGCACAATTTCCCGGGAAGGATCCTCCAGGCCTCCTGACTTTTTCCAGCCCAGCTCGTCACATGTCCATTCACCTATATATTTCACAAGACATGTTGACAACATCAACAGACAGTGTAATAAGTTAAACCTTAATAGTCCCCTGTATGGTTACCTGTGGGGATAAATTAAAAATAAAAAATTAAACGAGAAAGAAATTAAATAACAAGTTTGGAAATTGTTTGTCTGGATCTACTCCCTGCAAAACAATTTGCTTTGACTTCAAGAAATGAAATGTCCATAAACCTTCATGCAGTGTCTGTCTTCTTAAAACTTCTACATGAATACCTCATAAGATCAAAGGCAGTGTGGGGTATAATCAGATGTCAAACTTGTCACCTGATCTGTGCCCTCCAGTGTTTTGGCTTTCATTCTGCCCACAATGCAGAAATATTGAATTGAGCACAAACCTCCTAAAATGACGTTGTTAGATGTTAAGGCTGCAGTGTGTCTTATTTTCTGCCTGAGGCAATAATGTGTAATCAACCATAGGATGAACATGTAATGGACGTTAAGAGGGACAGGTTTATCCTGCTTATGGTTGACACTGTACAACACATAGCACCACTACTTTTTGTGACTCTTGTCTGAATTTAATGTACAGTATGACAATTTAACAAACAAGGAGTACCGGTTCATAAAACATTTCCAGGATATGACAGTACATGGGTATACTTAACAACTTGCACAGTAAGTTTGATGCATAAAAAGATTGGTACATTATGCATGTATGAAAAATAGAAATCATGGCACCATTCATCTTATTCATGAAACATATTGTGATAAGAATAAGATAATGTTCTCCTTCACTTACATGGAATGGTACATGAATGCAATTTGCAAATAAATCATTTTCCATATTCTATGGTCAAGATGCAGTCAGTCACTTCTTTTTCTTTTAAGAGATGGTGACACATCTGGAGATATTAAATCACCTTTCCATATTATGCCCCAGTTCCTGTTGCAGGCCTAAAGATGTATTCTTCCAATATAACAAGCTTTTATTTCATTTTGTTTTACAAATTTGCAGTGAACAAAGAAGTAATCATGGCCTTACCTCAGACACAAGGGCAAGACATTGAAGTTAAGCAGGTGATTTTCTCCATTGATTTGCAACATTTGTTTTTCAGCCAATGTTTTTTCTTGTTCAGTCAATGGACCATCATTCGTCTGTGAGGGTCTTCATATTTATGACAAATACCTAACAATGGGACTGTCCCAAACTCTCCATTGCAGTCTGCCTCAGAAGCCTCCTTCAGGCTAAAATGATATAAGCTTTCATCATCAGTTTGATTGGAAAAAAAAAATATTTGACATTCATGATATGATGTGTACCACAAAAGGTGTTCTTGCTGTTGTCACCAGGGAATGGGCTTTTGTATTATTATTTAGCTACTATGAGAGGAGTAAAAGCAGCTTATAACCCTTTAAACTTACAATCTGTTCCAACATGCCAAAGCTCAAAATCCCCATTAGTTGGTACCAAGGGCTCTACTCAAGTATTACTGGAGGTTAAGCAACAGATTAAGGCAACGTATAGCTCCACTGATATATCCTAGTATAGGCATTTTGGTTTTGATGTAATTTTTAAGTATTATTAGAGAAGATTTCCTAGGATGCATGCATATTCCATTAATTTTTCAAAAGTAAGTATCTAGCTTTGCAATAAGTTAAGTTTTGTTGTCAAGAAGTATCTGGAAAGATGGGAAATAACTTACGAAATGTTTCTCAGCTTTCATAGCCTTGAAAATATCCTCTATCGAGAAATAGGTAGAAGCGCTGGAACAAAATGCCAATTTTTGGTTTCGATGAAAAGAGAAACCTATGTGGTCATGATTGCGTGTGTGTGCTGTATGTATGTGCGTGGGTGCACGCGTGCCTGTGTTTGTGACGCCCAGCTCGTTATCGCGATATCTCAAGTAAGGTAAGTTGGAAATGTTCCAAACTTGGTACATAGATGCCCCATATTAAGAGGAAGAACTGTATTGTTTTTGATGGAGGTGAAAGGTCATCTGAGGTCACCGGAGGTCAAACACAGAAAATCTTGTTATCGTGATATCTCAAGAAGAGAAACTCTGATAGTTCTCAAACTTGATACATAGATGCAACATATTGAGAGGAAGGAGCCTATTGTTTTTGGTGGAGGTCAAAGGTCTTTTGCGGTCACCAGAGGTCAAACACTGAAAATCTTGTTATCGTGATATCTCAAGAAGAGAAACTCTGATAGTTCTCAAACTTGATACATAGATGCAACATATTGAGAGGAAGAAGCCTATTGTTTTTGGTGGAGGTCAAAGGTCTTTTGAGGTCACCAGAGGTCAAACACTGAAAACTTGTTATCACAATACAGTATCTCAAGAAGGGAAACTTTGACAGTTCTCAAACTTGGTGTATAGATGCCCCATATTGAGAGGAAGATCCCTGTTGTTTTTTATGGAGGTCAAGGTCACCTGAGGTCACCAGAGGTCAAACACTGAAAATCTTGTTGTCAGGATATCTCAAGAAGGGAAATTCTGACAGTTTTCAAACTTGGTATATAGATACCCCATATTGAGAGGAAGATCCCTATTGTTTTTGATGGAAGTGAAAGGTCATCTGAGGTCACCAGAGGTCAAACACTGAAATCTTGTTATCTGATATCTCAAGAAGGGAAACTCTGACAGTTCTCAAACTGAGTACGTAGATGCACCCTATTTATAGGAAGAACCTTATTGTTTTTGATGGAGGTCAAAGGTCATCTGAGTTCACCTGAGGCCAAACACTGGTAATCTTGTTAACACAATATCTCAGGTAGGAATGATGGATACTTCCCATACATAGTTTGTCAATTGGTCATATCAAGTGGAAGAACCCTATTGCTTTTGGTGGTCATCTGAGGTCACCAGAGATCAATACTGAAAATCTTAACATAATTTCTCAAGGTAGGAATCATGGAAATTGTTGGTATGTAGTTTGTCAATGTATTACATTATATAGAAGAAGCCTATTGTTTTTGGTGGAGGTCAAAGGTCACTCTGGGTCGAAGGAGGTCAAATTGTTAAAATATTATGAACATGATATTGCAAGAAGGTAAGCATGTACAGAACTGATGTGGCGTTTGAGGCTGTGCCATATTGAGCAAAACTAGCTTACTGTTTTCCACTGAAGCCAACAATAATTTGGGGTCAACTGGGATCAAGTTGTGAAAACCTTGTAAACATTAAAGGAAGCTTGGACAGATGTCATGTTTGATTTTCAGATGCACCTTATTGGGTGTAAGAGGCCTATTGAGTTTGGTAAAGGGAAAAAATCATTTGGGATCAACATGTCCTCACAATATGCAATATGCCAGATTCAAAATACTCATACTGTATTAAATTGAATCATGGAAACCACAGTGCCTCCTGGCTTTCTGGTTCTTTTTATGTGGGTGGTTTTACACATGTGAAGGTAATTTTAGACTGCACAGTTCTTAGTACAATTATACTGTTAATTAAGAAGCTATGCGTAGTCTTTTGAGAAACTTATTTCCATTTGGATGTGTAGACTGTGATAATAGTCTTTCTTTTCATACAGTCAGACTTTTGGACTCCTGTTTGTCAGAACAAATGAAGGAAGTTCAAAGGGATTAGGTGGAGCAGAAGGACAAAGTAATTGTCATATGAAAGATTAGGTACAGAATGGATTTGTTGAGTGATTGTTGAGAATATGATTCAAGGTAACATTGGGGTTGAACAATAGCACCATTTTACAATGACTCTGCTTGCACTACATTCATAGTAGCACCGTGGTATCAGGTCTCATATCAAGTTGTTAAAATAATTTCTGTGATGCTGGTTTGAAAGTTTTATGCAGGAAGCTCAAGGTATATAGTTGCACAGCATTCACATTTTTCTTCTATACTCATAGGATAAGTATGATTGAAAGAGGGAAGTGTTATATGATGGAGATCTATCAAAAACATTTTCTGTTTTCTCCACTCCTCACTTACCTGCCTCCTCACAACAAATGCACCCCCATCTACCATGCCAAGAGTACTGGTAACCTTCAGCACTGCCACTAGTGCCTTGCGGCCTAGTTCCAGAATAGCACCCCCTTGGTATTCTGCCATCCTTATATGCTAAGAGCATGGAGGTTTCAGGATATTTGTGTTCAAGTTTTTCCATCTTTTGATCCTCCATCTGGTTTACCTTGACTCACAGTTCTATTTAGAAGTGAAGTTCTGACAAAACTACACTGTTTTTGCTGAGTACTGTTCTCTTATAAAATAATTTTCATGTTGTAGCCTTGTTAAGCATCATTTTGCACCCTTTTTGGTTCCTTGGGTCAGCAAGGGGCCTATGCAGTCAGGTTGGCATGTGTGTGTATGTGTGTGCGTTCATCTGTGACACTTGCTTATAAGCTTTCATGGTTTGTCAAAAAATGATAACCGGTATAATCGGACCTGTAATAATTTTGGTATGAGTATAACAGTGTGTCAGCAATGTGCCTATGTGGCACAGATGCACGGGAACTTTAAATTTGTGCTAGTCTAGCCATGTAAACTTTGCCAAAATACACAGTCCATTATCACAAAGAGAGAGAAAAGGAAGTTTTTCCTGGTTGGGAGAGAAATGTGGTTTAAATTTGGTAACAGTTGCCCGATATTGTGCTATATAAATAAGCAATAGGCCTAAAATAAATGTTTCAATTGTGGCTTCTCTAAAAAGCTATACATAAGTCCCGTGGCAAATAATAAAAGTATCGTGTGGTAACATAGCACAGAATCACAGAACAGGGTATGTCTATATATTTATACTATCAATATGTCCGGTATTGGACCCCATACTGATATTATCGATATTGATTTATGTTCATAACAACATATAGATGACATCAATGTATATAGTTAATAAAACGATATATAGTGCGTACACACCGATATTTATTTTAAGCGCCAGCTTGCAAATTGTTACAGCAGCAAAAAGTAAATAATTGCGTCTCTTTGCTTGAGTATCTTTCTGTGCGATCAGTGGCACTCCTTTGTGAAAAATATCTTGCTGTGCTATTGTAGACCAATGAATCGCTGTCCAAAGAAAGCCTGGACATATTCTTTTCTGTACTTCAGGGTGACTTATTCTCTGTTGCTCTTTAACTAACTCTGTTTGTACCATCTACTTCTCAAATTCTTTCTCAAATGTCACTGCAATCTCTTTAGATGGTGAAGGTAGGCGGACTTTCCATTTACATCCTGACTAAAGTTCGCTTTGCATCGAATTATGAAAGTAAGATTTGCCTGCCACTCGCATACATTATAAACTTTTCTAAAATCGTGGGAAAAGATAAACGAATCCTATGAACTTCCCATTCACTCCACGCCTGTCAGTCATTCTACATTGGTATCGTGGGGGCGCGGTATAGACAGCTTGTTCAGCTCTATCCTGCAGCTGAAAATTCTACATTGAAACAGCACAGTGATTTGCTCTCTTCGAGCGACTGAAGTACCGTACGATGCATAAACCGTACAGAATGGTCCCTATATAGGGCCCCCTGATTTTCTGCGTTTCAAAATGGAAAATTCTGTGTTTTTCTGTTTTCTACTTTACCATTTCCATGAATTTCCGTTTCAAACATAAATGGCAATTGCAAGTTACTCTTGTGAGCATTGCTCTGCATGTGTACAAGAGTGCACAGAGATATAGAATCCATATACAAAGTGTAGCATTAAAATGAAAACTACGTCAGCGTAACGAAGGTTCGATAAAAAAATCATTTCATATCGCTTCAAAATTTGAATAATTCACAAAATGTTGCATATTTCGTGTAAATTAAATTTTATTACATGCATTTTTTAAGTTGAAATGTACAGAAAGGTCTCATTTGAAAAAATACAAAAGATTGCTCAAAGCCTTCCGAAAAGTGAATAGTATGCTAACGTAGTTAGATGTATAGAAATAGCCTAACCACCGCTGAGATTATGTGCACGTGAAAGAACAACCGACTATTTGTAATTTAAAGAATTCATGTTATTTAACAAACAGTCAGTACTGTTTTTCAGTCCCAGAGAATATTAAGATTCAAGATTGAAATGTACAAAGACGGCTTCGTTGAGGCAATGGTAGCAGTAAAAGGATGGTCTAGCCACAAATTTAGCTTTGATATGTTGAAGAGTACAGTAAATGAATCTGATCGTATACAGTGAAACTTTCATTCAATTTCCATGTGTGGTTCCCGAGATACGAGCGGTTGAAGTTGCCACATTTGTTACTGACAACTGACTTGAAGCAAGCAGGAGTGATGTCATCTCCCCACATTGATAAAGTATTTTATGTTTTTCGTATATATATATATATATATATATATATATATATATATATATATATATATGTATACACACAAATAATACTTCAGATAGGGATATCATTGTGTGAATGTAGGAGGTATATGAGAGTTTTGTGACCTTTACGTAACCAGTATGTAGGCTGCCCACCACTGTTTTCATGGTCAAAATAATAAATTTAAAAAGGAAGAAAACAAAACACTCTTTAGCAATGTGAAGAGATGATGTCACTCCTGTTTGCTTCAAGTTCCCAGTTGGTAGCAAAGGGGGTAACTCCAACTGATAAAATCGCAAGATCCATCCATGGGAACTGAAATGGAAGTTTTGCTATAAGGGTCAGATTTACCTGCTCTTAAACATATCAAAGCTAAAGTACTGGCTGGATTATCCTTTTAATGTTAGTAACTTACCCTCCTTGAGTTTTTGAGGGCTAGGCATACCGTAGTCAGTGCTAGAGCACATGGAGAATGCTCGGTTGATTCAATCAGGTGTTTTAGCCAGCTGCAGCAGGTCTGCTTGTGTTGACTTTCGTACTATACTTGCAAAGTGGTGCAATAGTTTCTTTGATCTATCGATTGTAAAGTTTATGCCAGAAACTTAAGACTGTAAACCATGTACATTTCATTAATTTTTTCTGCCAAAGTATCTTATTGTAGAAAGTTTCCCTAAAATTGGTAAATTCTGTGAATTTCCGTTGTTCATTTCAATTTCCGTTTTTTACCCTACCTTTGTCCCTTGTAGTGTGTATGTTACGCTGTTTGCGTGTACAATCGATACTGGCGTTAGATTTCATTTTATTTCTGGAGGAAGTCCTCGGAAAACAAAACAGTTTTCAAGGATTATATGTAATTAAATAAACTGTGTGTAGTGCACAGAAAACAGAACGTGAATTTTATTACTAAGTGGCGACTAGTGAGTGAATTTCTAGGTCCCAAACGGTGAGTGGTATGTGGAACCTTACAGATGATCGCATTGGCAAATATTTGGGTTGCATTTGCGACTGATTTAGTCACTGTACTTGTGCAGCACTGACGTTTATGGCCCATATGCTTGGCTTATTGTGTGTGTACCACTTTTGCGAAATTTTGCAGGAATAACTGATATACTGGATATTATCGATATTTTCAAATCGATATATATTGATATCGAATTTTTAAAATACTGACGGACCTTATCACAGACCATGCTATACACTGTCAACTACAAGCTATACGAGCAGCTAGAGCTATGCATTTGACTTAGGAAAATCCTGGCATGTTTCCAAGAAAAGTTTTTAAAATGTCAACACCATGTAATGTCCTATGTAATGTCTGTATCTTACATAAAATAACTCATTTCATGGATTATTCACACATTAATTATAGGGGGTAATTTCTTTGCAATCACCAATATTGCCACTAGGATATTCCCTTTCCCTTAATTTACTTTTTGGTTGGTTTGCTTCACTTTTGGAAACATATATTTCTATTTATGTTTGAACCCTTTCAGTGTTGACATTTAATGATTTATAGTTTGGTGTCTGGATGTAAACCCCAGTCTAACTCACACAAACACCTGTACATACCATTTATTGCATTCATAATACTCATATTCAGCCACCTGTTGCGGCTACGACATTTGTACTGAACTTTTTGATTCCTGCGTAATGTGACCATTAATGGGCTGTAGAAATTTGCGGTAAAAAAGAGTTAAAAAATAAAAGTCATCTCTCCTATAATTCAAAATGGTTTGATCTTGGCAATTTTTCGACTGGGTGTAACATTTTGTTTTCCAGTAGGGTGTTTGGCATGTGCCATTGCATCTGGGTGTAAGACACTAAAGGTAAAGAAGGGTATGAAGGTCAAGCACATCTGCTTGGGTCTTTTTGCTCCGCTAGGTATGTATGTTGTGTGTACGTACCTATGAAAGCACTCCGTTCTCATTAATTGCACAGAGAATCTGTTGTGCTGAGTTCAGAAAAAAAAAACACTAAAACCGATGGAGCTCTGCGCAAATCATCTGTGGGCACTGGGGTATTTAGGATGGCTGAAGTGTGCCTAAAAGTAAACTGGTGATAATTTTTGGTAACTTGTGTGGTCATTGTAAATAAACTGGACATTGTGGTTAGGCATGGAGGCAACCTGTGCTATTTGCTTTTGTGAGTATCATAAGCAGTAAGCAGTACTGATCAACAGAGCTTCTTTTCAATATTTTTTTAACAACATTTTTTTAACAACATCTTCCTGCTCTCCCTCATTTATTTTGTTGCTCTGAAGATTTCCCGGTTTTTCCCTCGTTTTTGGTTTCGATGATAATCGTAACCTTTGTAATCATGCATATGTGTATGTATGCGTGTGTGCGTGTGTGTGTGAGGGTGTGCGTGTGTATGTATGTCCATGACACCCTACCTTGTAAACACGATATCTCAAGAAGGGAAGTTTGGACAGATCTCATATTTGGTATGTAGGTGTGCCATATTGAGAAGAAGAACCCTATTGTTTTTGGTAGAGGTCAAAGGTCATTTGGGGTCAACAGGGGTCAAAATGTGAAAACCTTGTAAACACGATATCTCAAGAAGGGAAGCTTGGAGAGATCTCATATTTAGTATGTAGGTGTACCATATTGAGAAGAAGAACCCTATTGTTTTTGGTAGAGGTCAAAGGTCATTTGGGGTCAACAGGGGTCAAAATGTGAAAACCTTGTAAACACGATACTGTATCTCAAGAAGGAAAGCTTGGACAGATCTCATATTTGCTATGTAGGTGTACCATATTGAGAAGAAGAACCCTATTGTTTTTGGTGGAGGTCAAAGGTCATTTGGGGTCAACAGGGGTCAAAATGTAAAAACCTTGTAAACACGATATCTCAAGAAGGGAAGCTTGGACAGATCTCATATTTGTTATGTAGGTGTACCATATTAAGAAGGAGAACCCTATTGTTTGTGGTGGAGATCAAAGGTCATTTAGGGTTAACAGGGGTCAAACTGTGAAAACCTTGAAAACACGATATCTCAAGAAAGGAAGCTTGTAGAGATCTCATGTTTTGTATGTAGTTGTACAATGTTAAGTATAGGAACCAGTATTGTTTTTGGTGGAGGTCAAAGGTCATTTGGGGTTAACAGGGATCAAATGGTGAAAACCTTGTAAACACGATATCTCAAGAAGGGAAGCTTGGACAAATCTCATATGTAGTATGTAGGTGAACCACATTAGGAAGAAAAACCCTGTTGTTTTTGGTGGAGGTCAAAGGTCATTTGGGGTCAACAGGGGTCAAAATGTGAAAACACTGTAAACATGATATCTCAAGAAAGGAAGCTTGCACAGATCTCATATTTAGTGTGTAGGTGTACCATAGTGAGAAGAAGAATCCTATTGTTTTTGGTGAAGGTCAAAGGTCATTTGGGGTAAACAGAGATCAAATTGTGAAAACCTTGAAAACACGATATCTCGAGAAAGGAAGCTTGTAGTGATCTCATATTTAGTATGTAGGTGTACCATATTGAGAAGAAGAACCCTATTGTGTATGGTAGGGGTCAAAGGTCATTTGGGGTCATCAGGGGTCAAGTTGTGAAAACCTTGAAAACACGATATCTCAAGAAAGGAAGCTTGTAGAGATCTCATGTTTTGTATGTAGTTGTACCATGTTGAGTAGAGAAACCTTATCATTTTTTGTGAAGGTCAAAGGTCATTTGGGGTCAACAGGGGTCAAATTGTGAAAATGTGGCAAATGTGACACATACTAATTGCTATTATACCAGATTCAGAAAAAATTTTCTCTTAAATAGATCATCGAAACCACAATGCATTTCTGCATTCTGGTGATTCCTTGCAGAAGCAAAAGGAATCTATGCGATGGTGATGTCGTGTGCGTGTGTGTATGCGTGTGTGTATGTGTTTATGTGACACTTCGCTTGTAAACACGATATCTCAAGAAGGCTTACCATGACTGATCTCATACATGGTGTGTGGGTTGGTCATAGTACGTAGGTGATCCCTACCATTTTTGGTGGAGGTCAAATGTCGTTTGAGGTCACCAGAGGTCAAAATGTGAAAATGTTGTAAACACGATATCTCAAGAACGGTAACTGTAACTGATGTCATACTTAGTGTGTGGGTGGGACATATTAAGTAGATGATCCCTATTGTTTTTGGTGGGGGTCGAAGGTCAATTGAGGTCACCAGAGGTCAAACTGTGTAAACCTTGTAAACACAATATCTCCAGAAGGGTAAGTGCGACTGATGTCGTACTTGGTGCGTAGATTGTATATAGTGAGTAGAATACTCCTTTTGATTTTGGTGCAAGTCAAAGGTCATTCGAGGTCACCAGAGGTCAAACTGTAAAAATTTGTGAACACAATATCTCCAAGAGTCCAACCTTGACTGATGTCATACTTGATGTGTGGATTGTATATACTAAATAGAAGACTCCTTTTGCTTTTGGTAGAGTTTAAAGTTCGTTTGAGGTCACTTGAAGTCAAACCTTGCTAACACATTATCTTTAAAAGGGTGATGTTGACTGATGTCATACTTGATGTGTGGGTTGGCCCTACTGGGTAGGTGATCCCTATTGCTTTTGGTAGACGTCAAATGTCATTTTAGGTCACCAAAATAAAGGTCATTTGGGGTTAAAGGCTTATTAATGTGGTGTTTAAAGAGCAATAACTGCAGTTGATCTCACACTTGTCATGTGAATAATTAATCGAAGCCCATAACTTCGATTTTTGGATTTACTCAGCTCGTTGTGTGAATTTTTTCTGATTTTCATCTGTGTTGGTGCCCATGAATAGTTGTGTTATACGTTCCTGAGCACACAAGTAAATTGCAGATTCAATTCGAAGGTGAACAGTGACGCAGACATTTCTATTGTTTTATTAAGTGCTAATCGCCATTTTAGCCTGCTTGCAAGACCCTTTGAATTTTATCATAGTGTGTAACACCGGGTACCCTTTCGAAGTATTACCGCCTTTCACTCAGGGAAAATAGGGGATTTGATTGATTGCTTCAAGTTGTTTCGACGCAGGTAGCGTTCTGTTCATCGTAGCTTCAAACTGGTACTGACAGTGACATATGCAGCTAATGCGCAAGCTGTGGAGTAGTCATATACTGTAGTGGTAACCACCATACTACGACCAACGATCGACATATTAATGCGATCATTGCATTCCTTCTTTTCACTTCGCTACTTGAAGAAGCATCGTCAGTTTACTGCCAGAATCCGTTGCTGGCGGAGTATATTAAGCCTAGCATTACTCCCGCTTCGGTTTTAACAGAGTTTGTTGGTTAATTTATATGCAGGTATTACTTGGCATGTGTGAATTTTCTTACACTGTGGTGGTGTTTTGTGTGCCTGCTTGGAGCCATACATATGTGGCTCATAGTGCCTGCTGTTATACAGTACCATCCAGGCCAGGCTTTATTTCTTTGTGTTACAGTTTGTCAATCTCATTTTAGATGTTCATATCTGGTAGCTGAAGCCATACGTATTACTGGGCGTATCTGCCATCGGGGGTGCAGCATATATGTTCACACTGTCCCAATGTGCTTCGATGTACTTGCCTACAAGTTCAATTCTTCTAGTTCACATTTTTTATAATATAATCATGTCGCAAGGAATCACAAAGCCTTTTGGCTTTCTGGTTTTAATTTAAAAAAAGAATTTCCCGCGAGCGTCATAGATTTCCCGCGAACCAGGTTCGGAAGATTTGCAAGGTTTTCCAACCCTGCAGAGAACCATAGTGCCCTTGGGCTGTTGTGAAATCATGCAAAATACTTTTTCTCTTACAGATTGTATGTAGCACTGTTAATGGTTGGTCACATTAGTGCTATGGAAGTGATTCCATGTGGGTGCATTTTTGTCATGTTTGGGGTCCAATGTCTGAAATGGGCCATTTTATAAAAGCGTGAAATATCATTCTCACAGATTTTATGTTACAAATGTGAGGGTTCATGTTCAGAAATGGGCCATATGGACTATTGTACAAAACAATGCAAAATGCTCCTTTTACTTTGTAATTTGCATTATATACTGTACATCTGTGAAAGGAACCACAGTGCCCTTGGGCTCTTGTTTATCACTGGGCCTAGTTATGGGAGACTGCTTTATTCCTGATGGCTCATACTACTACTTCCTCTTGACAAAGTCCTCTCTCTATATCTCCTTATTCCTCCTACCTTTGAAGGTTTTTATCACCTTCCACTTTGTCTCATTTTGTTAGCATTGCTCACAGAGATTCCACTTTACCTTCCACACATTGTTTGGGGTGTTTTCCCTGCTTGTACATGCTCTTTTGCAGGCAGGCTACATACAGATCTTAATTAGCCTCAGCATTCATATGGCATTATTTTTTCGCAGAATGGACCTTAGCAGTTCCAGGATGGCTTACGTGTGTGTTTTCAACCGGGTAGTTTTGGGAAAAACTTGTGGTGTTCCAGATGTAGAGCCTGCTCTGGTCTTGGCCCTGGCAGGTTGGTGTAGACAACCTCACTTTGTTTGGTCTGAACCAAATACTGTCTTAGCAGGCCGAAGGAGCAAGCTCCATGCAGGTACAACTGGACATATTTCCTACACCGGACATGTTAGTCTCTCAGACCCGAATCCTGGACCTGCAGTGAGTATGAAAAGAGTTGTGGAGGAAGAGGAGATGCTGCCACTGGAACCAGAACGTTCCTAATGGCAAGCACACTCACCCTTGGCCCCCAGTGTCGTCTGGACCTAAGCCGAAGTGAGTCTGGAAAGACTTTTGAGAGAGGCGGCCGCGGGACCAGAGCATCCTTTGCAGTCCACAAGCTTGCCTTCGGCCCAAGAGTTGTCCGGACCTGAGCCCTTGGAAGCCAAGAATAAGCCAACATTACCCTCATTGAAAGGCGAAGCTCCATGCTAAGTGGAATCCACTCCGACCCCAGCACCGCCTCCGAGCACTGAACCTGAGAGAGAGGGTATGTAGCATTGGATACTCAGAGATGGACAGGCCGACTCCCAGAAAAAGGGAATATAGCCAGCCCCAAAACCATTCAAGATGGCAACAAAATAATGTTCCCAATTGTGGGCACTTAGTAGAAATAGGGCCGTTCTCTCTGGCTTTGAGAGAACAGGAGCCACACAAATCCCCCTAAGGCATGGAGGTCGCTGCCCAACCACATGTTTTTAATCGATATAGGGCCACGTATCTCCTGCTCTGATGAGATGGGCAGAACTGCAGAAAATCTTCCCGAGGTGTGGAAGAACCGGTCTGGCCCTCTTAACTTACAGACACCTTGGTTAAAGAGGGGAGACTTCATAATGTTGACCCCGACAGCCATTGAACTCATTTGGCTGCACTGGCCCGGGGGGGGGGGGGAGCCAGTCCAACAGACCTGGCTCTCAGGTCTGGACTGGACGTGTGTTGGCACCTGCACTGAACACCAATTCCGAACCTGGAACCCAACAAAAAGAGAGAGAAGCTGAAGCAACAAGAAGAGCTTAACTTCGACTGCCAAGCTATGAAATGAATCTTGAGGATAGAGAAGACTGGGGAGGATGGAGAACCTTGGGACTTGACGGTAGGAAACGACCTCAGTATCTGCTTGGCAATCTCCCTGGGCTGATTGCCCGAAATAGCCAATATTCTCAGGTTTCCGACCAGGTCCAGAGCAATTGCTACCCTAACCACCCTCCAGGGAACCAGATAGCTGTACAGAGCCGAACAAAGTAACACACCCTTACCTATAAGAAGGCGAACAAAAGGAAGCACAAGACTTCGTTCATGACCAGGGCTGGGTATAAAATGCTCATATCTTGCTTGTTTCTAAATTGGTAAGAGGAGGCACCAATGGCTCCAGAATGACAAGTTAAGACGAACCAAATTGGCAAAACCAAATGTGCTTTGTGTCCACAACCAGCCAGATAAGCACTAAAATCGCTGGTGTTGCATCGACTCATGTCATATCTTTCATGGCAGCCCTCTTTGACTGTCAACTTCAAATCTGGAACATGAAGCGCAGGGAAATCCGGACCCTTTCACTGGACTGTTTTACCCGAGACTGGGAAGAGTGTCTCTCGGCAACAGGCCTTACCCAAACTGGATTTACCCAAAAACAAAGCAAAAGAAAGAGATACTCTACCATCCCTGGAGAAGAAACCCAAAAGGCGCAACAGAAGAGTGGATCCAAGGGACGCAACATTGGTAATGGTAAACAGAATGGTAAACAGACCAAAATTGACCCACAGGCAACCCACTACCTTACCTTTGCACGGCTCCTCCCGATGGGTGCCCACCTCACCTTTGAGGTCCCCAAGCTGGAAGAAACTCATGGTCTGTATCCAGGAATGGACAGCTATTTTGTCAGACGCATTGCAATTTAACGCTACCAAAACAGGTAACATTTCAATGATAGGAGAAAAGCATATCCCATCACCTAAAGGAGTGCTGTCATGAGGCCCTGAGATTGGACACTGCCGCTGTGTTGGGCAAGCGGATACCTTCCTGCGGCGTTGAGAGATGGAGTGCCAAACAGGGCCAAAGAACACAGATCATCTTGTGTTTGCAAGATCTTGTACTTGAAACCTTAGCTAAATTATGTTCCATCAAAACTCCGGTTGATGACATTGATGATCACCCGACAAACTCTAAGGAAAGAGTTCTGAGCAGCAGATATGGTTACAAAAGACTTCTCCTCGCATGTCTCATACTTCAAGATTAAGTGCGGATCCCAGCGTCCAGTTACCGAAGGACTAAAGTTTTACCAGAGTGATGCCCGTCGGTCTATTAACACATTTCACAATGTTTACTGGGATCTCAAGCCAGAGTGGTTACGATCATTGCTGGGTTAGACAACTGGCTCTTCGTAGCAGAAACTGAAGCTCCATTGCGAAAAACATCAGTTTTGCTTTCGAAGCCCTCAGTTTAAATCAACTACAAAACAAACCATATCCCTGTCTTTCCAGCTCAAGTCATGCCTCCTCTGTGGATGCTTTCACACCTCAAATAAGGTTTTCCATTTTAGGGTTCCTTTGGGAGTAGAAATCCTGGAGAAATCATTGCCAACCCACCATTCTAGAGGGTTGATCAAGTGACATTCTTCTGGTTCATGTCCAGCTCTGTTAACGTAGCAGGTTTCTGCTTACAGGGCGTGTATCCACTTCAGGCCTACTTTAGAACTACTTTGAACCAGATTAAGGGAGACTTACCAATTTCATTCCACTGGAATTCGATGCACCCCCACTCACGAAAGACTGGAATGAGACTGCCAGCTGGATAGAGGGTCATGACCTCATCCACAGTTACCCATGGTGTCAATGGCCGCAGGCCTCAAAAGCCTTCAAGTCCTTTGGTAAATTCTGTCCATGACGGGGTTATTGCCTGACTATGTCAACTAGCTTCAACTCAGGACAGAGCGTCATTAGCTCCCGAGTTCATAGTTATGAGGTTTCAGATAGGTTCCAGTATTCGTAACTTAAAATCCCAGACGAGATTGGCCTCCTCAACCACCTGTCAGCAGGATGGTAATTAACATACTCCGGTGAGTATAGGTCAGGGAATACTTGTAGCAGAGCTTGCCCCTCATGTAAATGCTGTATAGAGCCCTCCCAAGGAGCAGTGTCTGCCTTGGTAGACTCACAGCTCCCCTGTGAACTGTATGGCAGTCTCTTGCCACATTCGTTTGCGGGAAGGAGAACACAAGTTTGGTAACTTTTTGCTTGAGTCCTCCCTTTCAGAATCAGCAATGGAAGCCCTGTTCTTCCCTCTGGCTTGTAGAGTGGCATACATTTTGCCCTCTTCCCCCCCACATGGCAAGGTCTGACTATGATATGAGGTACAAAACCACCTGGATAGCTCTACCTTCTGGGACTATCTGCATGGGTAGGGCCTTATAGTCACCCTCAAGTGAAAGGTCATGCAATTTCCTTGTAATGACCCGTGACTTTATCAAGGGGATGGCACTTCCATCACAGTCCAGGTTCAAAGAACTAAGTGAAGTGATATCGCCCATCTTGAGAGGAAGCCACTCAAAGGCCCTAGTCTGGCTAAGGACTCTCGGCCTGATGGCCAGCCCCATAGAAGTAGTGGAGTTCTGCCAGCTGCATATGCGACCCCTATAGATTCACCTGCTCCGCATCCTCATCCCTAATGCGGAAGACATGGAAACCCTGGACCATTGAAAGAAGGTATGTCAGCCCATCTCAAGTGATGGCCCCAGACCAGCTACTGGATCATATGCCTTCACTTCAACTGGACACATCCTCTAAAATCCATTGCAATGCAGTTTTTACTTGAGGGTTGTTGGGAGATTCCAAAAGAAGGGATTTTGGGGAGGCGATGATGCATTGGCCTCAAATTCCAAAGAGGAGCAAACCTTACCCACCTTGTATTTTAGGTCCCCAACGGTTCACTATCGGGGCTCAATCAAGGGAGGTTTGTTAGCAAATGTGTTCCCTCCATCAACCACTCTGGCTACAAGATTCGGTCTGTCTTTTAAATAGACCCCACTGACCCACTGTCCAGCATTAGATCTATATTCAGATAGATGTTACCCCTCTCCTTCACCAAAAAAAAAAAAAAAAACGAGCCTTGCAGCCTTCCACACGGGACGCGAGAACCATTGTTTGGGGCTTTCGAATAGCAGGTCATACCCCAGTGTTGAAGGGTATGTTTGTCTCTTGCCAAGCCAACTAACGCGTGCCCAAGACTGGGGATTTTCGAAGGCTCTTCTTTGCAACATTTACTCTGGCCACGAATCTCCCGACAGGGCTACTTCACCGTACATCATGAAAAGCTGCTCTGTAATTGCGTTGCGGCCGGCATGTTGTCCCAGGCATCTGCAGCAACTAGCATGGGCTTTAATTGAAATCTGCAACCTTGACCACTGGCTAAGGGTGGAGCCTCCACTGTGCGAGGCTTCCTCGTTCCAGGCCTCAAACTTCTTTGTGAACTTGTTTGAGGAGGGCACGCAGGTAAATACTATCATGAATTACCGCCCAGAAATGCCTGGGATCGCTACTGCTTGGCGACTGGTGTGGCCACATTTGGGTACCACATAGTTTTTTCTATTCTTGGATCTTTCTCCACAATAGTGGAAGAAAGAATTTGGTTCCCTGTCAGAGCCCTGAATAGTGTGAATTATTGCTGTCATCACCTCCCCTTCAGTGCAACAGTAGTTCCTCCTGTGTATTCACAGGAGGCATCCTCCTCATTGCACAGGCTAGAAATGGCTGAGGGTTGGATGCATACCCCAGCCACTATTGCTTTTTCTCTTAGCACATCAGGATTAACCATGGCTTCATAGAAAGGAGGCGCTTTTCCAGTATTAGGCTGGAAGGCGCTAGTGGCGGTTACCAGTAGGTACCAGTATTCTTTACTCACGGTAGGTGGGAGTGCATTTGTTGTGAGGAGACAGTTAAGTGAGTAGTTTGCAAATAACTAAACCAGGTGAGTTTTAGGATTTTAACCCTACTAGTTGCTGGCAATTTCTGGTGTGCATTGTACTTTATGATTCAATATGCTTAACAGGTGTTAGGAACTACGTAAAAAGAGGGCTTGTCATCTGCCTTGCATGTTGAAGAGCAGAGTGGGAAATTTGCCCCTTGCCTGAAAATTGCCAGTTGCTTAGAATATAAAATCATTTGAGGATTTTGATGCATTTTGATGCTAAGTAAGACACTCATCTCATTCCATGTATTGTACTGATATGAATGTGCCTCTAAGATCATGCAAGCAAATGCGAGTGCCAATGAAAATCCAATGGCACCTTTTAGTCGTATTCCTCCTTTGCTCATTTGCGCAAATCATTAGTAGTATTTTATTGCCATTGTCATTAAATTCCTTGACAATAAACAGTTGTTTTGAATGTCAGAACAATGGTTAATGCTCAAGTTTCAGCAACTAGTTAGACATAAAAGCTTCGTTCCAAATAATCTCTTTTGTTGGGGTGGTTGTTGGTATGAATGAGGTTGCGTAGATATTAGGCCAAGGTATTCAATACCCTCTTAATTAATCCTTAATTAAAGGATCTAATATCCACTCTAAGGTCAATCCAATTGGATAAGAATAAATTAAAGTTTTTGATCGTTCTCCAGCTAATACCACTTGGCTGATTGTGAGAACTTTCTCAAAAGTTGATTAAATCTGTGAACTTCGTAATGCAAACAAGAGAGAAGTTATATTACTTATTTATGACCTTGCACCTCACATGCCTAGATTTTCAAAAGCCCTCAGTATCTCTCATCAATTTGTCAAGTTAATCATCTGGATTGAATCACTTTTTTTGTATTTCTTGTCAGTTGAAAGAATTCTTGGGCTCTTACAACCGAATGACAGAGCTTTGCTTCACTGACTGTGTTAATGAGTTTACAACGAGAAAACCAACCGATTCTGAGGTATGCATTGAATGAATTCTTTATGTAATTCTTTCATGTGCTCCTTTTAGTGAAGTGCATAAGCAAGAAATACAGGTATGTGACTACTTTTTATCCAAGTATTGTCTTTCAGTAAAGGAAACATTGATGTGTGTGTTGAAGGTAGTCAGAAGAAAAACAAAAGGCTGCCATCATTAACTGCTCAAAGTGGCCTGTTAACCAAAAGTGGTGATAAATACCAAATCCATTGAACTTTTGAAAGGAAAATTGGGGAAGGATGGCAAAGTGGGTTTAGAATTTGTGTGTAATATTAAGACATCCACTCCCTTATCTACCTTATCCAACCCAACCCACCACATTTGAGCTTCAGTCAATTGAACTTGAACGGAAGCAATCAAGACATTTCAATTAGTATGGTAACCAGGTTTATAATGTTGGTTTCGATGATAATCGTGACCTTTGTAATCATGCATATGTGTGTATGTGTGTGTGTGTGCATGTGTGTTTGTGACACTTAGCTTGTACACATGATATCTCCAGATAGGAATGATCGATAATCTTCATATTTGGTGGGCAGGTTTGTCGCATTGAGAGGAAGAACCCAATTGTGTTTGGTGGAGGTCAAATGTCATCTGGAATCACAATAGGTCAAATACTGACAACCTTGTGCATGCAATATCTCAAGGTTTGAATGATGGATACTTTCATTCTTAGTATGTATCTTTGTCATTGTGAAACGAAGATGCCTTTTGTTTCAAAACTTATTCTCATTTAAAGATCTTGGAGAAATTGACACTTTTTACACAGCCATTTGCGTGCACTGTACTTTCCTAGATTGTAGGTGTATCTCATTGAGTATACAAAAATTTCATCGTCTTTGGTGAAGGTCAAAGTTCATTTGTGGTCAACAGGGTCACAGTATGGACTTCTTGTAAACATCTTATCACAAGAAAGGAAACTACGGCAGATGTCATGTTCAATATGTAGTTGTATTTCATTGAGCTCAAGAGTTAATTGGTCTTTAATGAAGGTAAAAGGTCATTAAATGTCAACAAGGGTCTAATTGTGAACATGTAGATATGATCTCAAGGAAGGAAGCTTGTACAGATCCTCATATTTCATATAATGTAATACATACTATTCTATTATACCAGATTCAGAAAAAAAAATTATCTTAAGCAGATCATCAAAACCGCAATGCATTTCTGCATTCTGGTTATGGAAAAGAAATTGTTACTGTAGCAGTTTCTCAAGTAATCTGTAATTAATTTAAAATGATAGCCTTCAAAAGTTATCTAAGACATCAACAGTTACTCTTAGGAAAATTCCCTGTTTTAGAAATGCAAGGAATACATCTCTAATGGTCCTATTTCAGAACAGTGCAAATTAAAATGGTAGTCCCTTTGAAGGTTATCTTCAAATTATTAAAAGCAGTTGGTAGATACTTAGAATACTTGCCTTCTTTTGTTTTATATTTGTTGACTAATTTCTGTATGTCCTTTTGCAACAGATTAAATGTTCCCACCATTGTTTGGAAAAGTTCTTGAAAATGTCACAAAGAATTACCACCCGCTTCCAAGAGTATCAGATGCAACAGAATGAAGGTCTTTTGGCAGCCCAAGCGAAGCTGACAAGATGAAGTGCAGAGAGGAAACCTAGGAAGGACCTCACGGTAGCAGTGAAGACAAGCAAGGCAGCGGTGATTGACCCACAAGTGGCCGAAGTCCTCCATTCAGTAAAACAGTGTCAGTATCATCTTTGGGCAGCACTTTAAGCATGTATGCATATGATGGTAAGGAATGAATGTATGAAACGTTTTCCAATTAATTGTTCGCAATGATTTTCAGGGTTAAGTTATCTGTTGGATTTGCAAGAACAAGGTTGTTTGGAAGTTTTCAGCTCACTTAATGTCCATCATAATGCACATGATGAAAATATAACAAAATCACCTCTCACTTCTTTTTAAAGTCCCTCTAAGATCAGTTACTTAAGTCTCCACCCCTGACAGAAAGTTCATCAGGTTTTTCATCTGTAATATTCAGAGTTAAAATGTGTATTAGTTTCCTTCCCATTCTGGCCGCTTCTAGAGTCTTAAATTGGCTGCTAGTAGAAATAGAAGTCTTAAATTGTTAACACTAAAGTTTCTTTCATTTTAATAACTTCCAAATATATGTCTTCAACATCAGTGTTTACTTTCAAGTGTAATTAATATTCAGTTTCAGTAGTCATACCTCATCCCTAACCTCACCCATCATTTGAGACTAGAGCTGTAGTGGTGATCAATTGTCCCAGTGTTGTCAGTTTGTATTCTGTCTTTGTGGACATACAACCAACACATTTATCGCTGAATTTTGTAAAGAATTACAACTATATCAATGCCACTTGTGTGACTTATATTCTTGAATATGAAACACTTGGTAAAAACATTTTGCATATTGGAATGATACTGTGCAGCCATGGGATTTGGCTAATTAATCCAACTGGTAAACTGGAACAAAAGGGAACAGTGAATTGTTGAATCTTTTAGAATAAGTGATCCCAGTTCTGCTGTAATGTATACTGTTATTTGTGCTGAAAAATAGAGATAATTTCATATGTAGTCTAGTTGGATGGAGTACAATTCATCACATCCATTATAGCATCATTCAGTTGTATATCTAAACTCAATAAAAGAAATACAAACAATGTCTATCTCTTTAGATATTTATTTCGTGATATATAAAGATGTACAGTATAAAGTTGCATTATTTTACAGTCTTAGAGCATTTCATTTATGTTTAAGCTTTGGTCATATGCAGTACACATGGGAAGAAGAATAAGATTTAAAATAGACAGAATAAGTAGAATATTCAAGTTTTACAATCATGACATATCAATGAGAACAATACGCAATGAATTCCAAGAGATATGACAATTTTTACAAAAATATTAAGGAAATACACCATGAAATTTCCATTGCACTGGTCCTTAAACCTTGTAAATGCTTCAGAATGTCTTGCTATAGGAATATTCATAAATGACAGACTTCCTTGACCCTGTTCATCATTCATCTTCAAGGTTTGTGTCCTAACAAAAAGAAGGCTTTTGCACTAGTATTCACATAGTAACCATATCCACCATATTCACATAGTAAGCACATCCATCACTTTTTTTATGTTAAACTTGTTTCTATTAACACAGTTCATACACTGTAAAATGACAACTATGAAAATAAGGATGCCCATTCATAGTTGGAGACCAATGCATTACCTTTCAAGGATGATAGTGTCTTATGAGACCACTCGGCAGTACTCCTCTAAAGGCAGCAGAGTTTGGCAATACTTCTCATCAGTTTTGTGCAGCAATCCATCAAACCCTAAATATGCATTCTGGTAAAAAAACCAGAATGCAGAAATGCATTGTGGTTACGATGATCTGTTTAATAGAATTTTTTTTCTGAATCTGATATAATAGCATTAGTATGTGTCACATTAAGCTACGTATGCTTTATATGAAATATGAGATCTGCACAAGCTTCCTTTCTTGAGATCGTATCTACATGTTCACACTTTGACCCTTGTTGACTTTGAATGACCATTTACCTCCATTAAAGACAAATTGGGTCTTGTGCTCAATGAAGTACAACTAATTATTGAATATGACATCTGTCCTAGCTTCCCTTCTTGAGATAGCATGTTTACAAGAATTTGGTACTGTGACCCTGTTGACTGCAAATGCACTTTGACCTTCACCAAAGACAATAGAACTTTGTATACTCAGTGAGATACACTTACAATCTAGTAATGTACAATGCACGCAAATGTCGGAGTAAACAGTGTCAATTTCTCAAAGATCTTTAAATGAGAGTAAATTTGCAAAAAATGTCTATGAATGTGTTCAGTTTCATGTGTGTACTCTGCCTTTGAGTAGGCCTAAGAGGATCTAAGAGATGAAGTAATTTAAAGTAGAACATTTAGGAGTGCCATAGGGTTCTTTCAACCCATCCCCTGTGACTATGAGCCAATATGATTGTGCTTGGTCTCAAATTCTTGGAGTTGTTGAGTTGCTGGTTTGTCGTAACACTGTTATGTATGGTGAACATTCTCCACACTATTTTTAAGTTGAATGTACAAAGTTTTAGTGTAAAATATGCCATCCTGTTCCATAAGCTTAGCAATATATCAGGCAACATAAAGCACATTTTCAAGCAACTTGGATCAAAGTTTACTTCAAAATCTTAGTCTAGTCTGTTCCTCCACTGTAAGTGTAGTGCACAACAGTTAGAAATACATGTATTGGCTAGGCTCTATCACGGTGTGTATGTTTATATGTTAGGCTACAGAGAACGTCCCAAGTCTTGTTGACTTCAACTGACCGTTGACCTCCATTAAAATAATAGCATTCTTGTACTCAATAAGATACACCTACACACTTCACATGACATCTGTTCAAGCTTCCCTTCTTGAGATATCATGATTACATGGTTTTCAAAATTTGACCAGTGTTGACCCCAAATGACCTTTGACCTCCACCAAAAATAATAGGCTTCTTCTAATCAATGTGGTACATCTACTGACCAAATATGAGATCTCTCCAAGCTTCCCTTTTTGAGATATCGTGTTTACAAGGTTTTCACAGTTTGACCCCTGTTGACCCCAAATGACCTTTGACCTACACCAAAAAATAGGTTTCTTCTACTCAATGTGGTACACCTACATACTAAATATGAGATCTCTCTAAGCTTCCCTTCTTGAGATATCGTGTTTACAAGATTTTCACAATTTGACCCCTGTTGACCCCAAATGACCTTTGACCTACACCAAAAACAAAAGGCTTCTCCTACTCAATATGGTACATCTACATACCAAATATGAGATCTCTCCAAGCTTCCCTTCTTGAGATATCGTGTTTAGAAGGCTTTCACAATTTGACTCTTGTTGACCCCAAGTGACCTTTGACCTCCACCAAAAACAATAGGCTTCTTCTACTCAATGTGGTACACCTACATGCCAAATATGAGATCTCTCCAAGCTTCCCTTCTTGAGATATCGTGTTTACAAGATTTTCACAATTTGACCCCTGTTGATCCCAAATGACCTTTGACCTCCACCAAAAACGATAGGCTTCTTCCACTCAATGTGGTACACCTACATATTAAATATGAGATCTCTCCAAACTTCCCTTCTTGAGATATCGTGTTTACAAGGTAGGGTGTCACAAACATACATACACACACGCATACACACACCCGTACACATGCATGCATGATTACAAAGGTTACGATTATCATCGAAACCAAAAAGTGGAAGAAACTGACAGGGCAGCTGTGACATTTGACAAAACCTTCTAAAAGTAAAGAGTACCTAAAAATTTAATTTCTTAAGTTTCCTTAACTGTTACTACCACCCCTCAGAAAGTTCAAATAAGATCCATTTTCTGCTGGCTTAGACACTCTTGCTTGCAAGTTCGAACCAGTAGCACATGAAACTATGTTAAATTCTCCACCCTATCTAATATTCTTGTTATCAACAATTTTCAAGTTCTTTATTTTCTGAACTCTACAACAAATTTTAAGAACAGGAGCAAAACTTGGGAGCAAATGGTACACAGTTTGTTCTCAGTAACCACAAGAAAAAGTAATGAATTGCCAATAGGGAAGGTAAATATTTGTAGTGATACTGTACACATCATGTAGAAATCAAAGTTTGGAATCTTGAATGTAAAAATGTGAATAGCACAGTAGGCTTTATAGATCCATTAGCCTTAATCCTTTATAATATAAGAAGTTAACATCAGGAAAAAGCCCTAGAATGGCACTATGGTTCCTTGTGTCAAAAAAATGTAGATATATATCACCCCCCCCAAAAGTTATGGCCCATTCTGAAGCTGGACCCACAAATGTTGAACACTCCAAAGGGTTCCACTTGCTAATTTGACAAACCTCCATTGTAAAGAAAAATATGTAGACAAGAAAGTTCTCCTGATTTCATAAAGTAATCCATATGGGAATGATAATCCTAAACAACCTGAAGGAACCACAACCATAGTAGTAATGTGACACAATTTCAACCTAATACCATACAATCTGTAGAGGCATTTTGCATAATTTCATTAAATGGCCCATTTGGACCTTTGACCCTAAAATTTTGAACACCCTAAAGGCACCACTACCACAGTAGCAAGGTGGTGTAACCTTTATTTACTACTATGCAATAGAAGAATAACCAGTTGGCATAGTTGCAAAAAGTGGGCCCCTTCATGGTCCACATGTGACATGTCAGGCCCAAATTTCTACCCATACTGATGGCTCATAACACAAGAATCATTGCTTCCAACTTTCAAGAACTGGATCAGAGATTGTTTGATAGAAAACCTCATCACAATAGCTTACATCATTTACATGGTGTGAGCAAAGATGTTCAGTTTAACCTGAGGCACAAAATGTTTCAAACTAGATCAGTACTAATGGCTTTCAAAAAAGTCAGTGACTGTGCTGGCCCACATAAGCATCTGTAGCGTGAAATTTTGGTAATATCAGCTGGGTGACAATTTGACAGTACAGGACAGAGTACATCACTGAAAATCAACCATTTGCATTCTCACTAAGTGTAATACATGACTATTTCTAACAAGAGTGTACATTAGCCCAATATTGTCATAATACAAGTCCCATATCCTTTGCCTCTGGCTTGACCTCCACCAAAACAAATCTCACCATAATGCATCCACATACCAAATTATACAAACTTTGTCCAAGCTTTACAACTTGAGATATTGTGTTAAGAAAGTTCCCAGACTTTTGCCTCTAGATAAGATGTTTACAAGAATTCCATACTGTGACCCTGTTGACCACAAATGAACTTTGACCTTCACCAAAGACGATGAAATTTTTGTATACTCAGGGAGATACACCCTTAAGTCGAGGAAAGTACAGTGCACGCAAATGGCCGTGTAAAAAGTGTCAATTTCTCCAAGATCTTTAAATGAAAATAAGTTTTGAAACAAAAGGCTTCTTCCTTTCACAATGATAAAGATACATACTAAGAATGATAGTATCCATCATTCAAACTTGGAGATATTGTGTGCACAAGTTTGTCAGTATCTGACCTATTGTGACTCCAGATGACCTTTGACCTCCACCAAAAATGATAGGTTTCGCCCTCTGAATATGAAAAACTCACAAACCAAAAAATGAAGAGTATCCATCATTCCTATCTGGAGATATTGCATGCACAAGGTTTTCACTATTTGATGTCTGGTAACCCCCGATGACCTCAACCAAAAATAATAGGGTTCTTCCTCTCAATATGACAAACCTACATACCAAGAATGAAGAGTATCCATCATTCCTACCTGGAGATATTGCCTACACAAGGTTTTCACTATATAACCTCTGGTGACCCCAGATGACCTTTGACCTCCACCAAAACAGTAGGGTTCTTCCTTTTAATATGAAAAACCTACATACGAAGTATGAAGGATATCCATCATTCCAATCTAGAGATATCGTGTGTACAAGGTTGACACTATTTGACCTCTGGTGACCCCAGATGACCTTTGACCTCCACCAAAAACAATAGGGTTTTTCCTCTCAATATGACAAACCTACATACCAAGAAAGAAGAGTATCCATTACTCCTACCTGGAGATATTGCATGCACAAGGTTTTCACTATATGACCTCTGGTGATCCTGGATGACCTTTGCCAAAAACAGTAGGGTTCTTCCTCTTAATATGAAAAACCTACATACCAAGTATGAAGAGTATCCATTAATTCCTATCTGGATATATCGTGTGTACAAGGTTTTCACTATTTGACCTCTAGTGACCCAAGATGACCTTTGACCTCCACCAAAAACAATTTGTTTCTTCCTCTCAATATGACAAACCTACATACCAAGAATGAAGAGTATCTATCATTCCTACCTGGAGATATTGCACACACAAGGTTTTCACTATATGACCTCTGGTGACCCCAGATGACCTTTGACCTCCACCAAAAACAATAGGGCACACCTCAATATGGCATACCTACATAGCAAGTTTCACTTTCATCTGACTTTCCCTATTGAGTTAACGCATACCCAGGAAGTGTCAAACATGCACACATGCTCACTCCCACACACACAAAGCCAACCTGACTGCATAGGTTCCTTTACGGATTCCAGGAACAAAAAAGTATGAAGTATGCTACAATTAGATTTCCATCTTACATTGCATCAACATTCATTCAACTTTTCTTGATGAATGTGTCCACATTGGAGCTTTTGCTATGGCAATGTTCAAAGTCATATCCACATACCCATTTCACACAAAAATATTATTTAAAAGTCTGTACTACGATCGTTATTTATCTGCTTGTGACATTTAAGTCATTTTCTGTAATTTTTGTCTTGACAATAATTGTAACCTGTGTAGACATGCAGCTGTGTATGTGTGGTTGTGTGTATGTTTGTGATGCCTAGTGGCCTGTCTTGGAAGCACATTATCTCACAAACAGAAGTGTGGACATATCTCAATTTAGCATATAGGTGTACCACACTGAGTGTAAGTGCTATTGTTTGGTGGATATTCAAGGTCATTTGAGGTCAAATTGTGAAAACCTCGTTGACATGACACTCAAGCAGTGGAAGCTTGAACAGATCTAGTATGTGGAAGTATCTTATTGAGAAAAAGAACCCTATTGCATGACATAGAGATTAAATGTCATTTATAGTCAACAAGGGTCACATTGTGAAATCCTATATACATACCTCAAGAAAGGACACTAGGGTAGATCTCACACTATATGTAGGTGCACCATATTGAGTATGGGAAATGTTTTTGGTACCACTTAAAGGTCATTTGGGCTCGAATGGGGTCAAACTGTGAAAATCTTGCAAAGATGGTATCTCAAACATAGAAAGCTTGAGCAGGTCTCATATTTGGTATAGGAGTAGCTATAAAGTACCCTGCCATTTGTATATGCTTAATATGAATGAATGCAGATCTTGTGACTATACCCCAGGTTGTTAAGGTGCTAGATGATTGAGAACAGTTTTGCAGAAAAAAATCTTGCAAATCTGCGACCAGTAGTTTGGCACAAACTTGGGTGAGGTTACTTTTATCTTACCCTATGTTTTCATGTAGTTGCCAATATTTCAGAGTGAATTGGTGCATGCATGGATTCAGGGTAAAATGATGTGTTTAGATTGTTTTGATGACAACACATCATTGTGCTGTAGATAAAACTCTGTATTTCCATAGCTAGGATCCTGGAGTGGATTCACAGACGGGATGTGAAAGATTTGTGAAGGTGTGGATGCTGCTGAGAAAATGACACATGATTGCACAGAAGTTTAAAGATCTCTTTGTCCTCATTTAATATCCTCCAGTAGATTCACCAATGTGTTGTGAAAAGTTTGTAAATGTGGTGTGTATGTAGATCTCTAAGCCTGTGGCTAATATCCTAGAGTGGATTGGCGAATATGTTGTGCAAGGTTTTTCGCTAAATGTGTGTATGTTATTTTATGTGAAAGTTTCCTAAATGTATATATATTATTTTAGTGGAGTGAATGCATGAATGTGTGGTGCCAGAATATTGCTCTTTGTTCTCTGATCTGGCAATTACCAGCAGTGCAATTCTTAAAATGTAGCTTGGTCAGGAGTTGACATCAAATCTGCATGTCTGGATGCAAGGATAGACTATCAAATCATAAACCAATATATATTTTACCTGAGTTTGGTAAGGTCAAAATGAATTCAAATGATCTTATTGGCCAATGCTGCCTGCTGCTTCTCTTTTTATTTTCATACCCAAAGCAACAAAAAGCATTGTATTATTGTGTAAACACTGCATAAGGGCAGTGAGTTCTTGTTTATATAGGCTGCAATATGTTTGTAAACAAAACCATAACATAAGGCTGCATCATGTACTTTTGTGATTACAATGTTCTTCCTCAAATGGACTTTGAATATACATACGAAATAGTTGCTGTGTCTAGCTTCGGTAAGCATCTCAGCTCTAATTTCAAGATCTAATTAAATTCAATGGCCTTTGTGCATGAGGGGACAAAGCACATTTTGAAAAATTCAAACATTTGTGGGTCAAATGTGGTAGTAAGATTACCGATTCACAGGTCAGCACTGTTCTGCTTAAAAATACACTAACTTATGCCTAGGCGATGGTATGGCTGGAGAGCTGAATGAAAGCTGACAGTTTACGGGTAATAACAATAGGGTGGGTAATTTTTCACAGAGGGGGATTATAAAGAGAAGATGTTGGGACTTATGTACTGTAGGTAGAGAGCGATGTAGGAGGAGGCTTTGTCTTCTTTTCCTTTGCCTATGCTACTGTGCTGTAAGAATGGTGTTACTCTGTACACCGAACAGGCTAGCTAAGTGAACGTCGGTCTAGGATTTACACTCATTCTTCAAATGGAAAACAAGGGGTGATGAACTGGAACCCAAGGTATTGAAGGAGGGGTGCAGGGAGGCTTTGAACTTAAAGGCGAGAAGTGCTAGTAGCGGTACCAACGGTATGCAGCAGCTTCCATTGACAGCAAAGGGTACTGTACCTCTAGCATGTGGAGCAGTTTTGCAGAGCTTGGAATGAAGTGCCAGAGGAGCATATGTGATTTTGGAAATCTCTTCCTAGACTAAAAAATATGGGACGGATCAGGTCCGTCCTTGAATTTGAAAATCTCTCCTCAGAATTTTAGTGAGGGAATTCCCTTAGTTTCAATTCCTTAGTGCTATCGCTGGAATGTAGGTGCATGTAACTCAAAATCCCTAGTTTTTGGTAGAGGTCAATTGTCATTTGTCATCAGCAGAGGTCAAATAGTACACAATGCTTTGCTGGTGGGCCCCACATCCCCTTCATTGTCAAGCAACCCTAAGGTGTAATGTGGTTCAACAAAGAAAGTACTATTGCAGAGTTAAACTTCTTGAAGGTAATGCTGTTTCTTCTTCAATAATTAGTCAAAATTTTGGGAAAAAATATTTTTGTTCTACCCTATTGATTCGCCAGTGTTCTTAATCCATGTTAATAATTACTTTCAAACAGCCCCGAAACTATGAGGTTGTGAAGGTTTCATGCAAACTGAAGAAAATTGAAGGGAAATATGGTAAAGTTACAGTGGTGGTACAGGAACAACCATTGACAGTCAAGTGGTTGAGATTTTCATAACCACATTTTGTAGTTTCTGTGTATGAATTTGGACAGAGGATTGGAGGGGCTCACATTGCAATGCATCTATGATAGGACATATCAGGTGCATATTCTGACTTTTCAGCAGATGGGTTCTGGCGTAATGGTGAAGTCCTTTTACATGCACTTCATTACACGACTGTCGTAGCATCACCATTCATTGGAGTGGATCACAAAAGAACGTTTTTTATTTTACAAATGCCACTGGTGGCCCAGAATTGGCACTTTCTGAGCGTCATAAGCAGCATAAATCCAGCCTTGATATACAGATCTCATGTCTGCATTTTCTCAATTAATGAGAGAAACATCAAATCTCTAGAAAATTGTTATTTGGGTTGTTTTTGTCTAGAATATCCGCCTGCTAAATTGCTTTCGGGCCGGTGCATGTTAACCCTTAAAGCAATGCTAAGGTCGGCATGAGCAAAAGAAAAGAAATCTCACAGTTACCTGCATATGCTGGTAAATCAGCTGGTACAGAGCATACAGGAAAATACTTGACTTTAAAATGCCTGTCAGCATGCTGGAAACAGCACTCCTTGAGTGTCTTAAGCTGCGTGTACCCAGCCTTGATCTTACGTCTGCAATTTCTCACTGAAAATACATCAGTCTGTGGAAAATGGTATATTGGATTGCTTTTATCTAGAATATTTCCCGCTATTAATCCACTCATTTGGCGGCCACACGTTAATCTTACAAAAAATCTTTAAGTCAGCATGAGCAAAAAAAATGGTCACCTGCATATACTATTAAAGTGGAGCACCACCATCGATTAGGCTGAAGCATACAAGAAAATGTTTGGCTGAAAACACCTCCAGATTACCAGAAGCAGTATTTCTGAGCCCACTTGTCTGTTTATTTTATGCCTTACCCCATCTACTACATACAAATGTAACTTGAATGCATTTTTCAGTAAATTTGTTGTAAGGGTCAAAGTATGATTCTCCTGTGGTGACACCACTGAATTTAGGACAACAGTAACCTCAGGAAGGTTATAAAAAGGAACAGAGGAGCTGAGATGATCATGTGTTGCTCTCTCTCTCTCGCAGAATGGCAAGCATTCTGTTAACATACAGTATCCGCCATAGGTCCAACTTCATTAACCACAACACTGGTCCTTCATCTTGCTCGGTGCTTTTTCATAGCTGGCAATTTCGAAGTATGCTTGGTCCTGATGTAATGATATGTGATCCTGTGGTAGGATATTCTGATTAGTCAACTTAAGAATGTTTTCTATCAGGAAATGCATTGCCTGATCTGTGAAAGAAGTAAATTGAAAACAGGCCTTTACTGATACCATGCCTGATAGTTCACTGCACAACTTCCCCATATAGCCTCCCTCAGAGGCACTTCTGCAACAATGCTTGCCAGCTATGAACATTTGGTATAGGTACACATCTAATGACATTTAAGTATATCAAGTGTTGCAGTTATGCCACCATGAGCCCTGTTATTATCAATGTACTAAACACATGTAATAGAAATACAGTGGTACCTGTTTAACCTGAAATTTATGTGTTATTATGCAGGCATTCCTTGAGTTTAAATAGGATGGAGCCCCAGCAGACTGTTCCAACTAACCCCCATGGCACATACTTCATTGGCAGGCATTCTGTAAAAAACATGGTCTGCAATAATACATATATCTACAATCATTTCATTTTTTTTGTTAAAAAATTGTGATGTTTCGTCTGACCCCACATTCTATCTGACCCTTTCTCCCTTCTTCAAATAATTGAGAGATGGGGTAAAAACCAAACAACATAGATTAGTGATTATACTACCTGAAATAAATTATAAAACTAATTTGTCACTTTGAAAAATTCAAATTTTATATAAACTTATATTTCTCTTATGAAATCTTTGAGGACAAATTAAACTCACCAATGTTAACATCTTCTTTTGCAGAAGTCGCAAACCATCCTAGGAAATTTTGTTGAGTGCAAAATCGATTCAATGTGCTATCTTCAATTGAGATGTCACTGAGATCACACTGAAAGTAGAAACAGAACCATTCATCAAAGCAAATTTCTGCTGATTGCAGACAAGGATACGAAAAGAAGCATTTCATTATAGGTATTAAAATGGTATGAGTTGCTCAATTCCTGTAGTATTACAATTTTTACATTAACTTGTGAAATATAACACTTTTCTCATCACTTCTTTGCCTCATTTGATGGTACAGTTCATGTGGAATGAATTTCAATGACATACACTATTATTACAACCAGCCAGCATATTTAATTCAGTATGATGGAGTTCAAAAACATCACAAACTGAATCGCCTGTCTGATATTAATACAGAAATCTGACAAATCATTTTCATCGAAAGACTTGACGACATACATGACAATATCAATGTTAGGCTACATTACAAATTTCAGAGAAACAATGCCAACATCAACGTTAGGATACACTGCAGATAGCAGAAACTACTATTTTCATCAACATGGAATGATTAATCATCAAATGCTCTTAATATAGGACATTAACACATGTCTGGTACAGTATGATGATTTTCCTAGGCTTTCAAGGTACAAACAATTTGACCTCCAATCACTTCAAATGACCTACATAATTACCTGTATCTAAATTGATCTGGAATCCCTAGTTGCTATGGAGCATACAAGATTTTTGATTGCAGGAGGACAAAGGAATCTACTGTATGTGATGGTGATATGATGTGTGGGTGGGTGCATGTGTGTGTGTGCATGTGACACTTTGCTTGTAAAGCTCTCTAAAAGATTAACCTTGACTGGTCTTAATGTGTGGGTTGGTAATACTGAGTCAATGATTCCCATTGTCTTTGGTGAAGGTTGAAGGTCATTTGAGGTCATAAGCAGTCAAACTGTAAAAAAAACCTTGTAAACAATATCTCAAGAAAGACAAGATTAATTTCATACTTGATCATATTAAGTAGATGGTCCCTATTGATTCTAGTAGAGGCAGCGGTCACCAGAGATAAGTTGTGAAAACCTTGCAAAAGCTATATCTAAAGGGCAACTGTGATGAATCTCATACTTAGCATGTGGATTGCCCATATTGAGTAGATAATTGCTGTTGTTTTTGGTAGATGTAAAAAGTCATTTGAGGTCACCAGAGGCCAAAACCATGCACAGAACTACCTCTCAAGAAGGGTAACTGGGAAATCTAGTGGCATGTGGATCAGGGTTTAGCTAGCCCAATTTGAGTGCCGGTTCTTAAGAAGTGGTGAAGCTAAGCGAGCGGAGCTGTCTCCCCTTATGGCCAGGGGCCAGCCTAAGGGCCACTGGTGGTCCCCGCTACGTCACACTGTGTGCATAAGTTATTATTACAAGAATCGCTTTGGTATGCATGCATAATCATGCTGAATGCATGAGTTTACAAATTATTAACTCAGGGATTTACTATTTTTTGTTGTTATTAGACTGACATTTCTGATTTGTAAAATTTAAACACTCATTATTGCAATTATCTGAGTTTTATTGAGACTTTCTCTGCTGGTTGGTAGCTGCAAGTCCAAAGTTTAAAACCGGTCAGGTCAAGTCCTTGGAGGCTAACCCCTTCCGGTGCCGACTGGCATAGCTATAACCCTGACGAGGATTGCCCATATTGGTTTAGTGGCCGTCAATTTGGGTTCACAGAGGTCAAAAACCATTTCAAGTCTTATATATCTCAAAATGGATAACTGCAGGGAATCTCATTCCTTGCACTTAAATTTCCCATATTGCATAGAAGGTCCCTATTGAATGTGGTGGAGTCAAAGGTCATTTGAGGTCACCAGAGCTAAAAATTATGTAAAGCCTATATCTCAAGAAGAGTAACTGCAGAGAATCTCATACTTAGCATATGGATTGCCCATATTGAATAGATGATCCCTCCTGATTTTGGTGAAGGGCGAATTTCATTTGGGGGTCCCCTGCAGTCCAAAGGTAAAAAGGGTACATGGGAAGGAGCCTATACTTTGCATGTCTATTGCTCTTAAATGAACCTGTAATTTTTTGGTGGAGGGCAAAGGTCATTTCAAGTCACCAAAAGTCAAGACCTGAAATGCTGTGAGGGATGTTATTACTCACAGCGTGTACTCCCTCACCTCATATAACCCTATGCATTACCGTATCCAAAACAGCCCTAGGAAGGTGAAAAAGGATGAGCTCCACTCAGTATGCAAGAAAAGTCCCCAAAAGAACTAGGAAGTAGATTAGAGCAGATGCTGTAGTGTAGTAGAAACTTTGCTGCAAGACCAAAAGGATGGCAATTGCAAAAGGGCAGTGACCAGATACACACACAAAAAATTGCCAGATGCTAGACTGTGGTCAATACCGTTGCATAAGTTATATGAGGTGTTTACGTCGCTAGCCAATTCCCAAACCAGGGAGTTTTGGGGAATTTGCCTGTAGACTATTCACACAGTTTTCATGTTTAGCATGTAGAGAGCCATATAGTGTCTTTGTTCCTATTTTTTTAAGTGGGGAGTTATTTTGGGTCAAAACATAATGCCCCCAGTAGGATCGCTGTACTTATCATGCCCTTCATGTGGGTGATTTGTGCGTGTTGCAATGCACCCATCTAGCAAAGTACCACTAGGCCTTTTGGTTTTCTGGTTGAGATTTTGATATATCATATTTATGATCTTTCTTATTATATTTTGAACAGTCCTAGTAGGATGTTTGAACTTTACTGGAAAAAAGAGAATCTGTCTTTTCATACTTTGGGATACAATATGTTTAAATTATCCAAACACCCTTTCAAGACTGAATTATCAATTAGTAAGTCTTGTAGACATTGCAAATGCACAACAAACAAGATGATTCCAGAAAAACATGCAAGGGATGATTACAAGCTTTCATTAATCGAACAATAAAAAGGCTAAGAGGCACATGCATGATCCATTAAGGCATCACTTCTGCCTTTTACTTTCCAGACCCTTCTACTTCCTTACACTTTTTGAAACAAACATTTCTTGACTGTGGAAGTTGATTGTCTCCGCAATCATCCAATTATCAGCAATATCAAGGCAGGGCTGGGAAAACTTGCTGAATTTCCCTCGAACACGATAGAAAATCTACTGATTTCCTGCTGACATTTGTGTGGGGTGGAACCCCATGTGGGGGTTCAGGGAGCAAAGTCCCGGAAGATTGGGGTTCCTAGCACATCGAAGGGGTACAACTGTGCAGCTAAGCACAAAAGATATAACTGAAAACTCGAACAATATTTAAAAATTCAATCACGAAAGCTAAACGTTAGGCTACTTGCGTTCACTTTGTTGCAATATACGGTACCTTTTTAAATGTGAAGAAGTATCACTTACAAAGTGTCAGAAACGAGTGAAACTTGAGCCCGATATTACGCTATATTGATATGCAATAGGCCTAGAACAAATGTCTCAATCGTGGCATTCTTCACTAGAAAGCTTTACATCAGTACCGTAGCAAATAATGAAAAGAAACTTTTGTGTGGTAACGTAACGTTGCCCAGAATCATAGACCACTATGCACTGTCAACTACAAGTTTTACTACGAACAGCTCTGCGCGTTTGACTTAGGAAAATCCTGGCATGTTTCCAAGAAAAGTTTTTAACTGCAAAGATGTCAATACCTGTCCCAAAATGGTAATGTCTGTATCCTACATATAATAGCTCATTTCACAGTTTACTCAATCCTTAACTTATAGGGGCCAATTTCTTTGCATTCATGAATATAGCCACTCGGATATTCCCTTCTCCTTACGTCGCTTTTTGGTTGGCTAGCTCCACTTTTTGAAACATCCTTTCCTATTTATGCTTTTACCCTTTAAGGGCTGACAAGATTTTCATTTATTTAACGGCTTGTAGTTTGGTGTTTGGATGTTAACCCAATCTAAACTCACACAAAACACCTGTGACATTTATCCCATTCATAATACTCAAAATTCAGCCACCTGTTGCGACTACAACATATGTACCAAACTATTTTATCCTTGATAAATGTGACTATGAAGAGGCAGTAGAAATTTGCTGCAAAAAAAGAGTGAAAAATAAAAGTCATCTCCCCCATATTTCAAAATGGTTTAATCAAGGCAATTTTTTTACTGCATAGTAAGTTATGTTTTCCAGAAAGATGTTTGGTGCTACCATTGCATCTGGGTGTATGACTGTAAACGTAACGAAGGTACAAACATCAAGCCATTCCACATGGGTCTGTTTGCTCTGCTGCCGTGTACATGACGACCTGTGAAAGCACACCGTTTTCACTAATTGCACAGAGAATCTGTTTGCTTAGTTCAGAAGAAAAAAGAACCCACTAAAATCGACAGAGATGAAATTGTGCACGAGCTCTGCACGAATCATCTATGGGCATTGGAGTACATAGGGGGTGTAGGGGGCTGAAGTGTGCCTAAAAGTAAACAGGCCATAATTTCTGGTAACTTGCGTGGTCGTTGTGAATAAACTGGACAGCGTGGTTAGGCATGGAGGCAACCTGAGCTATTTGCCTATGTGAGTATCGTAAGCAATAACGATCAACAGAGCTTCTTTTCAATATTCTTTTAACAACATTTCCCCTGTTCTCCCTCATTTTTGTTTTTCTGAAGATTTCCCGGTTTTTCCCCCGTTTTTTTTTTTATTAAAAATATGTGTTCTGACGTGCAGGGTCTCCCGCACGTGTCGCAGATTTCCCACAAACCAGGTTCGCAAGGTATTCCAAAACTGTATCAAGGATTGATAGAAGTTGCTTAGTTGAACCATTCAGTCATCAGTTAGTGCTTACATTGCACAAATAATAATTTTGAAAAGTAATTACTGACCTTGTTAGCTAAGAGTAGTACTGGTATCGGCTCTTCGTTGGCTAGCATGACTTTCTGATTAACATCATCACTCCACTGAAAGCAGAAAGTTTGTTAAATACCACATTGAATCAGAAACAAAATTTGGAAGAGAATTATTCCACCTTCCATCAGTGATCAAGAGGCACAAGTTATATGCTTAACAGGTTTTTACACTGGATTATTCATGCCCAAGAAAATTTCACCCCTTTTACTTCTGACAGACCTTACCTGACATTTGTAAAATTCTTACCAATCATCAGGGATCAAATGTCTCACTATTGGCTTGCCACTACCCTCCAAGGTCTAAGATCAAACAAATTGCATGATTTACACATCTTCACTTACAGATTTTCACCTCTATTTTAGGTTTACTTTCATGAAAAAAGGATCATGTCACAAATTGTTATCTGCAAATTGTGACTCCATAAAAATGCTGGATAGGCAAATTCCCAAAATTTAAATAAAAGTGTGTCTGAAGGTAAATGTTGACTTTATAAACAACTCTATTCATACTTTTTGTTCAGTAAAAAACTATTAGAGCATCAAGCATTATAACATGAGTCACAATGTATTGTGAGTACTGTGAGTTACAGTAGTATAGTGTAACATGAGTCAGTCACTTTACCAACCCTTTAATGGTTATGTCACTACAGGTGTCCACAACAAATGGTTATGTAAACCCTTTATGAACGTGTCCCTTTGTTTACTTGCGGTTGAAATTGGCTACTATTACAATTTTGCCAAAAAGAAAAATTGACAAATTATGACATTGATAACATCAACCAATGAATAACTGCATGTCTGTCTGCCATGAGAAGAGAGGACATGGAGTGTTATAAGAAGGGTGCATGTGGTATGGTCACAAGACCACCATGCTTTATTAGGAACCTAAAACAGTGCCTTCTTGGAGGACTTTTCTGCAGGCGTTACTGTACATTTACAGTATTCCAGTCCCTGCTTTAGTGTAAAGGTGTAGTCTAAAAACGTTGGCACAATGATGCCTTGCATCCAATTGTTCTTACCTGTGTGCACACGTACGTGTATTACCAATTCTTATATGTATCTATGAGATCACTCATGAAGTTACCGTATAGTAGTCAGTTTGCACTGCTTTGTAGTTTAAAGAATTTTTTCAAATTGACATCACTATATCGTTCCTTCCAGGAAAGGCATGGCAACCATACAGTGTGTGATTTCTTTCTTTGCCACATCACATGACAAAGTTAAGGACATGTGGATCATACTATTGGGTCTATGAAGCATATATGCTGTACCATATGGAATGTTGTGTGCAACAGGAAGTAACTGGAGCAACTAGCAGTGTATTTGAACTGACATCCCAGAAGGAAAAATCTGCTCCTCTAATTTTTGTCAGGGTATGCTCAATTCTCAACTTCCAGTTTACATCACATGTATGAAACATGCAGGGCAAACTGTGCACAACATTTTGGCATGTATGAGTCTGTTACTGTGAGTTGGAATTTATGCATGAAGCTCAAAGCAATTTCTGTACATGACTGCATGGTGGGTAGTGGGATACAATGGTTCTATCCAGGAGATATAAGGTACAGCATTTTTGAAGACCATTTGCCTCATGGCTCTGGCCAGAAAGGACCAGAAGTGGCCTGCCACCTGCAACATCCACATAAGGGTCATTTAGGTAATACAACAATAAGTAAACAACTGTAAAACCACCAAACATTGCTAATAACTGAGGAACACTACATGTAAAGGGTATCATGTAAGGAAGGTTTTCACAGTTTGATCTATGGTGACCTGAAATGACCTTTAACCTCCACTAAAAAAATACACATCGTTTAATCAATAAGACCACCCCACACACCAAGTATGAGATCAGTCAAGACTATCCTTTTTGAGATAAGGTTCAAACAAGGTTGTCACATTTTGACCTCCCAAGACCTCAAATGACCTTTGACCTCCACTAAAAACAATAAGGATCATTTAGTCAGTAAGACCAACCCACACACCAAGTATGAGATCTGTCAAGACTATCCTTCTTGAGATATCGCGTAAACAAGGTTGTCACAGTTTGACATCCGATGACCTCAAATGACCTTTGACCTCCACCAAATACCATAGGGATCATCTACATGGTACGAACAACCAACATACCAAGTATGAGAACAACGAAAGTTATGAAACCTTGGGATACCGTGCAAACAAGGTTTTAACAGTTTGACCTTCCGTGACCTCATACGACCTTTGACCTCCACAAAAAACAGTGGGGATTTTTTAATCAGCAAGACCAATCCATACACCAAGTATGAGATCAGTCAATGATATCCTTCTTAAGATATCGAGTAAACAAGGTTTTCACAATTTGACCTCTTGTGACCTGAAATGACCTTTGCCCTCCACAAAAAATAGGGATAATCTGCTCAGTATGAACAATCAATACACTAAGTACGAGATCATTCAAGGTTTCACTTCTTGAGGTATCGCATAAACAAGCAGCATCACACACACATACACACACACACACAACATCATCATCACATAGATTAATTGCCTGCCTTTGGAAAGGAATAAAAAAAACGGGCATTTTTGTAATATATGCTGCAATAAATTGTACTACAGTCACATGCTCAAAGCTGTCTGAAGTGATCAGCAATAAATGTGACATAACATTTCAAAAAGCTAGAAATGTCAAGTTACTGTAAGTTAAATCCATGTTTGACAAATCAATGGTGTTTAGGGATGTTATGATTGTTTACAATGTATTCATGTTCATAAGGAAAATTAAATAAAATTAGGATTTCATTTGTAGTTTTCATTGCATTTCAATAGAGGTTTAGCTTTTTGAACAAAGTGATAATTCACCCTAAATTATTGATATTTTAATAAGGTAGCTTGAAGAATTGTTGTTGTTCTTATGCTTGTAACATTTACACATATGTACAAAGCAACTAGAGGCAGTGACTATTCTTCATTGCATATAGGTTTAGGAGAAATTCGAAAAGAAAATGCATTTTATGTTCTTGTACTTTTCATGTAACATGAGTCACACAGTTGTCACCATTAACTAAACCAACATTGTTTAATCAGATGATTATCTGTGAATGGCATTTCTTGCCTTATGTCATCACGTCCCACCACCAGCAATATACAATAATAAAACGTTCAGCATCAATATTTATCCTAAGATGTGCTAAAAAAAAAAACTGGCAAAAATGTAACAAGAGTCAAGGTGGAATTCCCAACTGCTTGGCATGATTTTATCATTTAAGTGGACATAATGTGGAGTACAGAATCTCTAGACACTGAATCCTAAATGACTTTGGGAAATTCTAAAGCCAAAGGAAAACTATAGTAAGGCACATAATTCCACCAACAGTTGAATGTATGTGTCTATGTTTTTTTTTCTGAATTTGGTTCTTAAGTTGGTATTATTTGATACCCATGGAAAAAGCTAGTATCTTCTTGCAATAAGTGTAATTTTACCACACTTTGATGTTTACTTTTGTCATGACAAGAAAGCTAAGAGGCTTTAATTCTTTGTAAGTGTTAGACCTGCATGTTTTCGAATTCCTTGGTTTCAAAGGCAGGCAAAGAATCTACGCAGGCATGATGGCATATGTGTGCAGGTACATGTGATGCCCTAGCTTGTAAAATGATGTCTCAAAAAGGGAACGGTGCAAGTCATTTTAAGTTAGTGTGTAGGTAGTCCATAGTGAGTAAATGATCCCTACTGTTTTTCATGGAGATCAAATGTCATGGAGGTCACTAGATTAAACAGTATGAAAACCTATTTAGAGAGTTATCTCAGCAACTGAATGTTGCTGGAACTTCCAACTTCTTATTGGTTACTCTTGATTAGTAAACAATCTCTGTCATTTATGTGGAGGTCAAAGGTCACATTAGGTCACTAGAAGTCATAGTTTAAAAGCCTTGTAAATATGGTATCTCAAAAAGGGCAAGTTGCTGGAACTTAAAACTTGATTTGTAGGTTGTCTATTATAAGGAGATAATCCTACTGTTTTTTCATGGAGGTTAAAGGTCACTTGAGGTCACTGTATTGACAAAGTATGAAAACTACTAATTGAGAAATCTCAACAACTGGATGTTAATTGAACTTCAAAGTCAGTTGGTAGGCAGTCCATAGTGAGTAGATAAAATGGATGAAATCTTAAACTAGGCAATCATGCTGCGGTGTATGTGCGTGTGCCTGTGTGTGCATGTGTTTGCAATGTCTACCTTGTAAATGTGGTATCTCAAGAAGGGAAGATTGGACAGATCTCGTATTTGGTTTGTATGTGTACCATATCAAGTACAAGATCACTATTGTTTCTGGTGGAGGTCAAAGGTCATTTGAGGTCAACAGGGGTCAAATTGTGGAAACCTTGTAAACACATCTCACGAAGTGAAGCTTGGACTGGTGCCATATTGAGTACATAGGTGTACCACGTTAAGTGCAAGGTCCCTATCATTTTTGGTGGAGGTCAAATCTCATTGGGGTCAACAGGGGTCAAATTGTGACAACCCTGTAAACCAATATCCCAAGAAGTGAAGCTTGAACAAATCTCATAATTGGTCTGTAGGTGTACCACATCAAGTAACAGCTGCCTATTGATTTTGGTGGTGGTCAAAGGTCATTTGAAGTTATCATAGGTCAAATTGTGAAAACCTTGTAATCAATATCTCAAGAAGCAAAGCTTGGACAGATGTCATTTTGAAGTATGTAGGTGTATCATATATGGTACAAGAATGCTTCTGTTTTTACTGGAGGTCAAAGGTGATTTGAGGTCAGCAAGGGTCAGACTGTGAAAACCTTGCAGATAAGCTGGTACATGTGGTCATGTCATTGACACTTACACCAATGGCGGTATCAAGATTAATGGCTAACTGGTATACCAATAAATACCTGGTATTCCCGGAAAATGGATAATACTGAGTAAATTCAGAAGTATGTAATTGGAATAGTCTGTGATTGGTGGTCACAGAAAATTCCAAGCCAAGTTCTTTCAGTTGTGAACACAAAAGCTGTGCACCTTGCAGGGCACATCAAACACAAATTAGCCTTTTAGTAAACAGAAAAAAAGTTGGTGACAATGGAACATTAAAATAAGTAACAATGTTTGTAAGACAAAGCAAAGCGAGAGAATGAGAATATTTCAAAACACCACACACCTACCTACAAAAACAGTTGAAAGGTCGATATATGGCCATTTGCCACCAAATAAGGTTTATGAGAACAACAAAATGAGTAGTGAATTGCATGCATGTTTTGGTCTCATTACTAAAGGTTGGAAAGCATGGGTGTTGGCAAAAAGATGAAGTAACATTTTCCCCATAATTCCTGCCAGAAAAAGACCTCAGTGATATAAGTAGGGAAAAGAAATTAGCTAAATAAGGCTTTCACCCACAGTTTTGAGCCCATCCACCTATACATTTAGATTCTGGGAAGAATTCTTCTGCTGTGAGGGCAAACCCACACACGTGTCTGGCTGTTATGTTAAAGGGAAATAGGGCGTTTGTTTTACAGAAAACATCCATACTATTAAAACCAATGTTTGTGGACACAGAATGATAGATTATTGAAAATAAGGTAGGACAGTAGCCTTCTTTTCAAGAAATAAGTTTCTCACAGAGAGAAACTCAGTTATTTGTTGCTCAACACCAATTTGTTCACCCAAACTTTTCAAAATTCAAATGATGCATCATCCAGTACTCATCACATGCATAATGTTTTGAGGAGATGAAGCTTTGGCAGGTGTTTATTGATGAGACTGGACGGTTTACCAATGACTAAAGCCGTTTCTGTTTTATGTCATGTTGGTGTATTCTAAATGCCCTATTTCCCTTTAATGTTGCATAGGTTTATTGCAAGTACATACTTCACATTTAAGTAAATACATAGTATACAGCCAATTAAGCTGTGCCAAAACAGTGTACATTGTGCATGCATGCTACAGCACTAAACCGAAGCAGCATGGTCGAAATGAATGCCCAAACAATGTTTATTCTAAAGACAACTTTCTGTTGATGCAAACTGCCATAGTGTTGTTAAGGCTTTAGACTCCCTAAAGTAAGAGATTTCAGTCACAAAAAACAATAATTGGATCCCACAAGTATTGTTGTCTTCGTACACTTGGAACTTTAGCTACTATTGCCTGTTCAGGACAGCAGGATCGCATGTTGAAAGTATCGAAAAATATCGCAATCGGTCAAAAATGCCAAAAACATTCACATAACATGTGCAAAAGACCCTAAACCATCAATCCGCAATATTTTTGCAAACTTTAATTTGAAAATTTCTTCCTACCAGATATTTTTGTCCAGAGTGACTTGGGTCTTTTGCTGTAGCCTAACATATAAACACACATACTGTGATAAAGCCTAGGCCACACATGTATTCCTAACTGTTTTGCCTGACACAGTAGAGGGACAAACTAGACTAAGTTTTTCAAGCAAATTTTGATCCAAACTGCTTGAAAATGTGCTATATATTGTTTAATATATTGCGAAGCTTATATTGGGTCATCAGGAATACTGTAGGATGGCATGTTTTACACTAAAAGATGTACATTCATCCTAAAACCAGAAAGTCATAGGACTTTGTGATTCCTTGCCCATATTCATGAAGGATAATCCACATACAGTACAAATACTGAATCAAACACTGCAAAGCCCATGTTCACAACTTGATTTCTCACTATGATGTCTGCTGATGTCAAGTGATCTTTAAACTCCACAGAAATGACACAATTTCTTGAAAAATGAAGATCCCACTCTTTCTTTACAAACTTAGTCCCAAAAGAATTCTAAGGGAGATCATGTAAACATGGTTTCCACAGTTTGTACTCTCATGACCCCAAACGACTTCTGACCCCCACCAAAAACAACAAGGATCACCTAAACACTAAATATGAGATTAGTCAAGGTTGCCCATAGTTTGACCTCTGGCCTCATTTAAGGCAACCTTTGGTGGCCTCAAATGACCTTTGACCTCCACAAACAACAATAGGAATCATCTACGAGGTATGACTAAGCATGAGATCAGTCAAAACAAGGTTTTCACATATTGACCTTTGGTGACCTCAAATGACCTTTGACCTCCACCACAAGTAATAGGGATCATCTACCCAGCATGACCAACCCACACACCCAGTATGAGATCAGTCAAGGTTACCAATCTTGAGATATCATGTAAACAAGGTTGTTACATTTTGACCTATGGTGACCTAAAATGACATTCAACCTCCACCAAAAACATTAGGGATCATTTAATCAGTAAGTCCCACCCACACATCAAATATGAGATCAGTCAAGGTCATTCTTCTTGAAATAAAGTGTAAAAAAGGTTTTCACAGTTTGACCTCTTGTGACCTCAAATGACCTTTGACTCCACCAAAAACAATAGGGATAATCTACTCAGTATGAACAATCAACACACAGAAGTATGAGATCAGTCAAGCTTACACTTCTTGAGATATCGCGTAAACAAGCAGCGTCACACACGCATACTCACACACACACGACATCACCATCGCATAGATCACTTGCCTACCTTTGGCAAGTGTGGAGAATATTTCACCCTACATAACAGTGTTACGACAAATCAACACAATTTCATAACTCAAACTCAAATGCAGTTGAGACTAAGCCCAATCATATTTGCTCATAGTCACAGGGGATGGGAAAAAGAATTCATCGTCACACCTAACTGTTCAACTTGTGTTCGGCACTGACCATTTAATTTGTTCAAGTTAATGGTTGCATATTGTCACTTGGATCTGAATTCCTCACTATTTTGTGAAAAAGAAGACAAAGGCGTAGTTTTTCAGCGTTGTTACAGAAGGTATGAGATCTTAATTGATGACAGAGCACTGATGAAGTGGATATTTCCCTGCCATTCGAGGATGGTGACAAGTAAGAATAATTATTATGAAAGATACCATAGTAAAAGTTACTTTAGCAGAAGCAAAGCCATTTAACTTGAGTATTTTTATTGTTGTGGCAACTTTTCTTACTCAAGAGGGCTGTTCATGGCTAACAACTTCACTCTTTAATGCCGTAAGCAGTGATTTAATAAAATTTCAAATTACTGCTGCTAGGGGAAAACTAACCACTTCTATACGCAAGGAACGTTGCAGCGAGTAGAATCGGGAATGAGCGTTAAAGTAACATTTACTTAAAGGCAGAGTAAACACAAGAAACACATTTCTAGACACTTAAATTCTCATTTAAATCAGATTTTGGAGAAATTGACACTGTTTACACGACATGTGCATGTACTGTACATTCCTACATGACAACACTATGGTACGTACGAGTAACACAGTAAACAGTGATTTCAGGAAAATTTGTGTGATACCAGGTATTAACAGGTATAGAGAAGTGGGTATACAGATATACATGCTTTTGCTCCTGCCGATGCAGCTTACTTGTAAACACTCTATCTCAAGAAAAGAAGCTTGGACAAATCTCACATTTGGTATGTAAGTGTATCACATTGACTTGAAGATACTTGTTGATTTTAGTGAAGGTCACAGGTCATTTGAGGTCAACAGGGGTCAAATTGTGAAAATATTGTAAGATTGTAAGATATTTCAGGAAGGAAAACTTGGGCAGATCTTCCAATAAGATTTTAGGTGTATCTCAATGAGTATACAAGAATTCCATTGTCTTTGGTGAAGGCCAAAGGTCATTTGCAGTCAACAGGGTCACATTATGGAATTCTTGTAAACGTCATACCCCAAGAACGGAAGTTTGGACAGATGTCATATTCCGTAGGTAGTTGTGCCTCATTCAGCACAAGATCAAGTGGTCTTTAATTGATGTAAAAGGTCAGTTGATGTCAACAAGGGTCAAATTGTGAAAGCCTTGTAGACATGATCTCAAGAAAGGATTGCTTGTACAGATATCATGTTTCATAAAGCAAACGTTGCTTAATGTGACACATAGTAATAGTATTATATCAGATTCAGAAAAGAAAGTTCTCGTAATTGGATCATCGAAACCACATCATCTGCATTTTGGTTCACTGCTTTGAGGTCACAAGAAGTTGAAGTATGGAAACCTATTATGGAAGATATCTCAACAACTGAATGTTGCTGCAACTTCAAACTGTTAGGATAGCTACTTCTTGATGAGTACATGATCTGTCATTGTTTAGGGAGGTCAAAGGTCATGTTAGGTCAGCAGATACAGTTTGAGAACCTTGTAAACATGGTATCTCAATAAGGGAATGTTGTTGAAACATCGAACTTGATGTGCAGGTTGTCTAATGTAAGTACATACCTACTGTTTTTCATGAAGGTCAAAGGTCATTTGAGGTCACCAACTGAATGTTGCTGGAAGTACAAACTTTGTGGGTGGGTTGTCCAATGTAAGCAGATGATTTCTATCATCTTTCAAGGAGTTCAAAGCTCATTTGAGGTCATGAGAGGTTAAAGTATGAAAATCTGTTCAGAAATGTATCTCAGCTATTGCCTGTTGTTGGATCTTCACACTGCCTACATTGGTAGCTCTTGATGGCAGATGATCTCTGCCATTTTAATGGAGGTCAAAGGTATCGTGCGAGGTCAGTAGAAATCCTAATTTGTACCCTGCAGAAATGTTCTCTCATGAAGCATAAGGTATTTGAACTTGCAATGCTTTGTTTTCCATGAATATTGACAAGGAATCTCAAAGTGGATAAACTGACTTCTGGTTTATACTCATATGACAGTTGAAATGATATGAGTAAAGGCCAATAATAAATTCCTCTATCTACATAATTGAAACAGTCATTTCTATTGTACTATGGATTTTTTACTGTAAGATAATTTTTTCAGCACAGATTCAGGCTACACTACAATAATAACCTTGCAAGAAACTTTCCCACATTGCAACCCATTAACCACAGACTGTCAGAAAAATTTCAAGAACTATTCCAAGTCATACTGAAGGACATTGTATTCCCACATTGTTTGATAACAGAGCAATGGCTTTATTTTGGATAATCATGCCTCTGGGGAAGATAAGCATGTCATTAAAAATAAAAAAAATAGTCATAGAAAAATAAAAAAAAGTCATGAAAAAAGTCATTTTAAATTTTCAAAATTTAAATGTTCGATACAGCCTAATGCAAAATTCATAACGATGGCATGAAGACATAACAGCTGCACAGTCAGTTTGTTTGCTCCTGTCCTTGTGCAACCTCTACATCACAAGTTTGGTCAGCCTATTCAAACATTTTGGGTTCCAAGCAATCCATATCTAGTACATAAAGACTCAGAGAAGATTAAGGTTCTTGACATGTTGTTTTGCACTTTGTCGATTTCCCAAGAATTTTTGGAACTTAGTCTGACCTTTTCACATTTGACAAGCGACAGTGCATAAAAAAATGTAACAGTGAGAGTTACAATTGTATGAAAGCCCATTTCAGCATATATACATATATATGCATATACATATATTTTTAATTCGTAATTATGAATTACTAATTTGTAATTACAAAATAATAATTTGTAATTATGACATCAATGCATGCTTACTAAATAATACATAATAATGTAATAGTATATATTAATATATTTTTGTTTGGCCCTAATAGGCTATCTGAGGAAGGTCAGTCAGACTTAAAAAAATGTTTTTAGAGTATTTTATACCCATGAGTACTTGCAATGATAATAATGCAACATCAAGCTAAACTGAAATAATGACACTTGTCAGAGATCTAAGAGGATCATCTCTGGCATACAGTATTTTATGGAGTCAACTCAAGTACAAGTTGATCAGTTTTTTAAGCTTAAACTGATGTCCCTTTGTAAGGAACTGCGCATCGTGAAATTACATTCAGCTGTGAATGACATTTGTGCATAGCAATTCAAATGATTTCAGACAGTATATGCCAAAATGTAATGCTAAGGAAAGGATGTCGGGTGGTGACATTCTGTGGAGTGTGACAGCGCTATATTAGCCAACTGATTAATGGCAGTAAAGTTAAGGATTTAGTGTTGCTTGCATTTATTAGCTCCTTACTTACACCATATAAAAATCAATTCGAAAAAAAGACAAACCATAAATACCATGGCAAAATAGTGAATCCGGGAAACAATGGGATTGAATAAAAGTAAGAAAACCAGAAAGTCAAAGGACTTCATGATTTGTGACTAATATTTATGAAACACAAAAGGATACCCAACATACCAATTTTAAAGTTCAATCACGTATAAACCCTTCTTGAGGTACTGTAACATGCACGTCTTCAAAGTTTTTAAAGTATGACTTTCATTGATCTCAAGTGACCTTTGACCTTCCCAAAACATGATAGAGATCATCTTCTAATCAAGAGCTACCAATGTTTACAGTTTGAATTTCAATCAACAAACAACTGAGGTTGTCAGATTTAAATCTCAAGGTGACATCAAAGATCACAAGGGATTATCTAATGCAATGGACAACATTCACATCAGGTTTGAAGTTTCAGCATGTTTTCCTTATTGGAATACTACAGTATGTTTACAAGGTTTTCACAAGATGACCTCTGCTAACTTCACATAGCCTTTGAACTCCCCCAAAAAAGAAGAAAAACTTGGCAGAGGTCATCTACTTATCAGGTGCTATCAGTGCTTTGAGTTCCAGCAACTGAAAGTTGCTGTGATAAACTCAATAGGTTCTCATTCTCAATCTCCTTAAGATGCCATGTTTACAAGGTTTTCAAACTATGACCTAATTTGACCTCCCCAACACTTTACAGTGATCATCAAGTGCTACCAGTGGTTAGGGTTAAACGTTCCATCAACTTTCAGTTGCTGATATATTCTCCTTAATAAGTTTTTAGACTTTCTCGTATGGTTACTTCAAATGACCTTTGGCCTACCTGAAAAAGAATAGGGATCATATACTCAAAATGGTCAATGTTGTTTACATCAATGTACAATGACATGACATGAAGAACATCAGGAAAGAAAAAAAGTCACATTCAACATTTCTATCAAACGGTGACGGAGATTAAATACGTGGTAATCAGTATATTGAGTACTAATATGACTTTTACAAAAGAGCACAAACTCTTAAAGTCTTTATTTGCATCAAATTGGACTTTACATGTTTTGAAGAAAATTGCCTCAGTCCTATAAGTCTTATGTAAGTTGAGCATAACCCCATTGAAAATGAGCAATTAAAACTACATCAAAATATGGGTAACATATGATAAGAACTATTACATAATATTGTATTTGTAATCCAGTGTTATGAAAATTTAGACTCACAAAGATACATGATGGCATTTAAAGTGTGAACAACTGATTACTAAAATACCTTTATCACAGAGTCAAATGTAGCAGGTCTGGGAAGGAAACAAAAAAAAAAAAACCATTAGTCTCTGAGAATGTCTTTTGCAAAATTGTCTGTTATACAGTATGAGATGCTTGTACCTAGAGTCTAGAATCACAAGAACAAATACTTTAGAGTTTTCAATGAACTGTAAATGCTATTCACCCAAACCCATCTTTAAAGTTTGTTCCATTTTTTTTACACTGAATTTTAAAATGTTGAAAGATATTCCCTTAATTTGAAACAGTCAATTCTGCAGTACTTTGTAATGTCCTTCTTGTACAACTCACATTACCAGCTTCCTGCCATTAGAAATTAAAATGTCTAGATAACCTTAAAAAAGTTGACTATTTTCTTGCATATAGCATGCTGCACAAAGAGGGCTTGTATAGCCAAATCACCCTATACAGTAAGGCAGTGATCACATTTCCTGACAAGGTGCAATGTCTTTCAAAAAAGCAATTTGAGTTGTACAAGAGAGATATCACAAGTTATTGTGAGATGTTGGATGTGGATGATATGTTTATTTAAGTAAATAAATATCAACATTCTACATCTTGGCTCAAGATTGTTCCCAAACAATGATAGTAGGACCATTTGAATTTATTCTGTAACCTTGTGGCATGCACTTTTGAAATCTCTGACTGTAGGTCAACAAGCTCTTTCTCAAGCAAAGTGTTACAACAGGAGATTCGATATTCAAAGAGATTACAAATGGTGAAAGTATGAAATCATGTTTCGGTCTCAACTTCTCTGATTTTATTATCTCCACCCACACCACTCTCATCACATCTGTACCCCTCAAACTCAGCCTCTCTCCTTAGAAGAAACATTTATATTAAAATTACACACTAGAAAGCCAAAAGACTAGTGATTCCTTGCCACATATCTATATTATAACAAACATGATTTCCCCCACGTAACAAGTATGAGATCAATTACAGTTTCTTCTTCTTGAAACATCATGTTCATAGGTTTTAAGCTGTAAGTGACCTTTCAGCCCTTTTAAAAACAATAGGTGCAAAAGTCATAGATATCATCTATTCAAATGTGGGCATACACATGCTAAATATGAAATCTCTAACTGCTACCCTTCTTGAGAGTTCTATACGGTAGATGTGCAAAACTTAGTATGAAATTCCTCATAGTTTCTCATTTTGAGATGTAAGTACATGATTTTGACGCTTTGACTTGTGGTTACTTCAAAATGACCTTTGACCTCCACCAACAAAAACAGTAATTATCTAGTATGAACTCAATATGAATAATCCACATGATAGGTACGAGATTTCCCACAACTAGAGTACCCTTTTTCAGGTTTCAGGGTACCCTTCTTTAAGGTTTTAACCATATGAATTCTGTGATCTCAAATGACCAATCTGTTGGAACCATCTCTTCAGTGTGGACAACCCACACTAAGCATGAGTACACTTATAAGGTTTTAATAATTTGATCTCTGAAAACCTCAACTGATCTTTATACCTCCACCAAAATCATTAGGGATCATTTATTAAGTATGGCCAATCCACACACTAACCGTAACATGAGTCAAACTTACTCTTCTCCAGATATCATGCTAACAAGTTTCAGTTTGACCTCTGTTGACCACAATGACCTCTGACCTCCATCAAAAACAACAGAGATAATCTAATGGTCAACCTACACAGTATGTATGAGATAAATAATGGTTACCATTCTGAAGATACTGTGTTTACAAGGTTTTTTCCAGTTGAACCTCTGGTGACCTCAAATGACCTTTGACCTCCACCAAAAACGATAGGTATCATCAGTATGGCCAACCCACACACCGAGTACGACACCAGTCATGCCTAAGATATCATGTTAACAAGTAAAGGGTCACACATACACACACGTCACCATCTATGTATTCCTTTCGCTTTACTGCAAGGAATAAAAATGCAACTGACTGTCACCAAAGTTTCCAGCTTGATACCCATCAGAATTTCGTTCAGAGGCCTAAGGCAGTTAGAATTTAGAAAATGATTTTCAAAATATAGGGGCCAAGGACCACACCCACTGATGATACACTCACTACTTCTACACACCTAAGCAGACTTATCACAAGAGAGACTGGCAGTAACACATATATTTGATGCTGGATTACCTGGATAAATCAAACACAATTATGGCAGCAATCCTGGTTAAGAAAGAAAAACACAGAGAAAAAAAAATAGAAAAATTACTTTTGTCAATATTTCTGTTTACACTTGTCTATATCAAGCACTGAGATTCTGGCCCTTGTATGAGCTGAAACTTTCAATAACTACTTTCTAGTAAATGGTTCAACAATATCATTGAACACTGTGAACTCATGGCTATGTTTGAAGATACATTCCACATCATATATGAGTTTACATTTCCACATGTTACAAACAAAAGGACTCAGTTCCTGAAAGCATACACTTTTATAATAATACACATAATAATAGGTATGGGCAGTAACAGGAAAATCAGTCCTGGTAAATGCGACACATCAGCATTGGTGTAAGCAAAAGCACAGGTACTGCTCACAAGTTCAAAGTGATAACCAGGAAGCCAAAAGGCTTTGTGATTCTCTGCAACATGCTTATATTATAACAAACAAGAATTATCCACATGGCAAGTATGAGATCAACCACAGTTATTGTTCTTGAAACACCAAGCTAGTAAGCCTGTAACCCAAAATGACCTTTTTTTTTTGTGACCTCACAAGACAAACAAAAGGACTCAGTTCCTAAAAGCACACACTTTTATAATAATACACATAATAATAGGTGTGGGCAGTAACAGGAAAATCAGGACTGGTAAACACGACACATCAGCATTGGTCTAAGCAGAAGCACAGGTACTGCCCACAAGTTCAAAGTGATAACCAGTAAGTCAAAAGGCTTTGCGATTCCCTGCGACATGGTTATATTATAACAAACATGAATTATCCACATGGCAAGTATGAGATCAACTACAGTTATTGTTCTTAAAACACCAAGCTAGTAAGCCTTTAACCCAAAATGACCTTTTTTCTTGCTGACGTCAAATGACATTTGAGGTCCACCAAAAGTAATAGGGATCACCTAACCAGTATGGCCAACCTACACATCATGTATGACATCAGTCAACATCACCCTTCTGAGATAATGCGTTTGCAAGGTTTCCACAGTTTGACCTCGGGTGACCTCAAACTACCTCAAACTACCTTTGAACTCCATCAAAAAACAAAAAAAGTCTTCTACTCAGTATATACAATCCACAAGTCAAGTATGACATCAGTCAAGGTTAGACTCCTGGAGATATTGTGTTTACACATTTTTACAGTTTGACCTATGGTGACCTCAAATGACCTTTGCCTCTGACCAAAAATAATAGAGATCAGCTATTCAGTATAAGCAAGCAACACAATAAGTATGACATCAGTCACAGTTGCCCTTCTGATACAGTGTTCACAAGGTTTTCAGTTTGACCTCCGGTGACCTCAAATGACCTCCATCAAAATCAAAAGGAGTATTCTACTTACCACATACGATCCACACACCAAGTATGACATTAGTCACAGTTACTCTTCATGAGATATTGTTCACATGGTTTTTACAGTTTGACCACTGGTGACCTCAAATGACCTTTGACCTCAACCAAAAGCAATTGAGATCATCTACTCAATATGAACAACCCACACACCAAGTACGACATCAGTTACAGTTACCCTTCTGGAGATAATGTGTTTACAAGGTTTTTACAGTTTGACCTTTGGTGACCTCAAATGACCTTTGACCTCCACCAAAAACAATAGGGATCATCTACTCAATATGACCAACCCACACATCAAGTATGATATCAGTCACAGTTACGCTTCTTGAGATATCGTGTTCACAAGGTTTTCACATTATGACCTCTGGTGACCTCTAATGACCTTTGACCTCAACCAAAAACAATAGGGACCATCTACTCAATATGACCAACCCACACACCAAGTATGATATCAGTCACAGTTACCATTTTGAGATACCGTGTTTACAAGGTTTTCACATTTTGACCTCTGGTGACCTCTAATGACCTTTAACCTCGACCAAAAACAATAGAGACCATCCACTCAATATGACCAACCCACACACCAAGTATGATATCAGTCACAGTTACTATTTTGAGATATCTTGTTTACAAGGTTTTCACAGTTTGACCTCTGGTGACCTCAAATGACCTTTTGACCTCGACCAAAAACAATAGAGACCATCCACTCAATATGACCAACCCACACACCAAGTATGATATCAGTCACAGTTACTATTTTGAGATATCTTGTTTAAAAGGTTTTCACATTTTGACCTCTGGTGACCTCAAATGACCTTTGACCTCGACCAAAAACAACAGGGATCATCTACTTACTATTGCAAACCCAAGTATGAGATCAATCATGGTTACCCTTCTTGAGATATTGTGTTTACAAGCAAGCCATCACATACACACGCACATACGCACACACACACGACATCACCATAGCATAGATTCCTTGCCTGCCTTCGGCAAAGAAATAAAAAAACAGGTTTTGTTGGCATGCTGTGGTAGTATTATAGTGCTGAACCTGTATTCATGTCATCAAGTAAATGTGTTGACATAAGAATCACAAAATGATAAGAGGAAACCAGAAAGCCAAAAGGCTTTGTGATTCCTTTGCGACATGGTTATACTATAACAAATGAATTATCCAGATGGCAAGTATGAGATCAACTACAGTTATTGTTCTTAAAACACCACATTAATATGCCTTTAATGCAAAATGACCTTTTTCTGGTGATCTCAAATGACATTTGACTGCCACCAAAAGCGCTAGGGATCACCAACCCAGTATGGCCAACCTATATATCAAGTATGACATCAGTCAACACCCTTCAGGAGATAATGTGTTTGCAAGGTTTTCACATTTTGACCTTGGGTGACCTCAAACCTTTGACCTCCATCAAAAACAAAAGGAGTCTTCTACTCAGTATATACAATCCACACATTAAGTATGACATCAGTCAAGGTTAAAATTGCTGGTAATACTGCATTTACACATTTTTACAGTTTGACCTTGGGTAACGTCAAATGACCTTTAACCTCCATCAAAAACAATAGGGATCTTCCGCTCATTATTACCAACCCACACATCAAGTATTACATCCGTCATGGTTACCCCTCTGGAGATATTGTGTTTACAAGGTTTTTCCAGTTTGACCTGTGGTGACCTCAAATGACCTTTGCCCCTGACCAAAAATAATAGGGATCGTCTACTCAATATGTCCAATCCACACACTAAGTATGACATCAGTCACAATAACCCTTCTGGAGATATCGTGTTTACAAGGTTTTTACAGTTTTAACTCTGGTGACCTCAAATGACCTTTGCCCTTGACCAAAAACAATGGGGACCATCTACTCAATATGTCCAATAAACACACCACGTTTAACATCAGTCACAGTTACCATTCTTGAGATATCATGTTTACAAGGTTTTTGCATTTTGACCCCTGGTGACCTCAAATGACCTTTGACCTTGACCAAAAACAATGGGAGTCTTCTACTCAGTATGATCAACCTACATACCAAATATAGGATCCCTCCAAATTGCCCTTCTTGAGATATCCTGTTTACAATCAAAGCGTTACATACACCCACACACGCACACACACGACATCACCATCGCATAGCTTCCTTGAGCCTTTGGCAAGGAATCAAACAGGAAAAGAAAAATGTTTCATACGTGCAGCTACAGCAGGCTTGATAGCAGGACTCTACACAGCAACTAAATCAGTCGCCGAAATTTTGCCGATGCAATGATGTGTCAACATACCCACTCGCCATTTACAGCCTAGAAATTCAATGATAAATCGCCACTCATCCATAAATTCTTAAGTCAGGTAATCTGATTATTGTACACTACTTACAAATTATTTTGCCACATGAAATTATTGAAAATTTTTTTGTCAAAACTTTCTCCAGAAATACAAACACATTCGCTGCCACTGCTGCTACACTGCTGCTGCCACTGCCGCTACACAAACAATGTAACTTTCATGATACAGGGTCTTTGGGTCATTGAACACACAATACTGCATGTGCATTGTACAATACTTTGTGCGCTCGAAGTAAGCGAATCACTGTGCTAATTCAATGGGAAAATTTTGTCAGATACTTGTCACAATCAATCAGTTCGAAGCTGTGCAATTTTTGTGTTAATCAGAGTTAATCAGAGTCACAATGACTGTACCTGTGTCACAAAATTCTCTTACCAGCCTTGCTTTCCCAATGTAAAATATTGGCTGGGATTGAGGAAATGGTTCATTGTGGGGGGGGGGGGGAGCATTGGCATACCCCCAGCTTCTGCCACCAATTACATGCTCAAATAGCTAAACATGCAATTTCAAACAATTCAAACTCTTCCATTTCCATTTTTTCGTATTTCCAAGCAACCTGATTAGGCCTACGTAGTATAGCCTACAAGCGATAATAAATATCACTATTTATCCCCAACTTGTAGGACTGCGATCCACCTCAAGGTCATTAAAGGAAAATGTTTGGAGTAAGACAAAGGGTGGCAGAGTCACAATAATGTGTACCAGTTCTATGAAATTTTCTTACAACACATTTCCAATGTAAAATATTGACTGTGATTGTTCTAAATGGTTCATTGGGGGAGGGGTATAATAACAGCGAACATGGTTTAACATAGACCGATCAGCAGCAGTTCAGCTAATGTCACCAAATTTGTGCTCAAATACTGTAAAAAGCAATTTCAAAACATTTTAAACTGTTTCATTTCCTTTTTTTAACATCAAGCAACCTGATCACAGCAAAATTAGGCCTACGCAGCATGTTTGAGCATCCATCATCCTACAGTTAATAACAAATGTCACCGTGTGTATTCCCAACTTGTGGGATGCAATCCACTTAGGAAAATAAAAGGAAAATGTTTTGAATAAGACTTAGGGCGGCAGCGCAAAACCCATGTATCTTTGTTTTGTTTTTTCGGTTGTTGCTCCAGTATCTTTATCATTAATGGATATACACTCAGTTATAGTCAGCAAAATAGGGGATGGAGTTTGTGGCTACATGTGAAATTGATTAACTTTTTCAAACAAGTACATTTAACAACAGTGGAAATGTGATAAGAAAAGAATGTGGCAAAAGCATTGTCAGCAGGGGGTCTAACCTATGACATCAACATTACAGACCTGCTGGAGTAACGGAATGAGCCACTTCATACTTAGATGAATACATGGGGCTAAAGAAATATACAAAGATGAGCCCTTTGGCTGCTTGCAAAAAAAAAAAAGAAAATAAATAACAGTTGGAACAATTATACATGTACCCAAATGTAACTATTTCTACTTCTACATAGCTGAGTTGTTCTCCTTAGTTGACTTCAGTGTGACGCGGGAATACTTTTCTCATTTCCAGTAAGTTAATGTTAACAAAATAGGCAATATGTATAGGACTAGTTTGTATGGTACGCATGATTTTGCCATCATATTAACGCCAAATAGCTGCTTAATCAGCCATAAGACAGTAACCGCCACTGTGTTCTACTATGTATCAGGTTAACCACAATCATTAACGATGAAGAATTCATTTACTTTGAGAAGCCTTGAATTTTGTGTTGTTGTGAGAAATGTTTAAACTGGATTTGGAATACACGTTTGGTACAGTTTGATGTTGATATGTAAGTATTAATGCTATATTTGAAATAAACAAGTTTTGTTTATTTGTTGAAGATGCAACTGGTACCCATAATTTTCAGTGGTACTGCAAAGTTTTCCACAGTACCAGCACAAACAGATCAGCCACTGGTACTGTGAATACTGGTGCTGCAAATACAGGTAGTGACTTTGGTACCAGGATACTGAACTAACTTGATAAGGTATGATGGACCTAAGGGGACATGTGAGATGTGAAGTAATAACATCAGAATAACTTGCTATCTCAACAAAATTTGGTATTTGTTGAGATACTGACTTGCACTTATTGTCCACTTGTTCTGATAGTCAAGATAGGTCTGGTGGACATCTAGGCAATCTGACAATTTTAGCCTAAGTTAGTATCTTGACAAAAGCAAATTTTGTTGTTAAGTTAACTACACTAATACTATTTTGACAATTTGATAATTTTTTCCTAGATGTCAAGTTAGCTTTTGTTGAGATAAGTTGTTAGAGATAACTTGTCAACAATTTGACACAAGACTTCCAAGATATGGAGTTAGCATAAGTCAGTATCTTGTCAACATGAAAAACAGATAACAGATAGTATCTAACCCAGTATCTCCATAATTTGACAAATTTTTCTGAGAGTCAAGTTATTGTAAAGTCAGTATCCCAACAAAAAGCAAAATTTTGTTGAGTTAACAATTTATGTCTAACACAAAATCTCCACCATTTAACACATTTCCCTGAGACGTTGAGTAAGTGTAAGTCATTATCTCAACAAAGGGGACAATTTTTTTTTAGAAAACTATAGTATCGCAACAACTCAATAAATTTCTTGGAGATTTGGAGTTAGCCTACTGTAAGTCGGTAGCTTAACAAAACAAAATTTTGTCAGGTTATCAAGTTGTATGCAACATGGTTTCTTGACAATTTGACAATTTTTCATGAGACATCATGTTTCTGCAAACCGGTATCTCCACAAAAAGCAAAATCATGATGAGACAAGTCATTTTTAATACAGCATCTCAAAATTTGCCAAATTGCTCTAAGATGTTGGTTGAAGTCATTATCATGACAAAAGGTGAAATTTTGTCAAGATAACAAGTTACTTTTAACACATTATCTAAACAATTTGACTGAGATGTCGTTAATAGCCATGTATGTCGATATCTCAACAAAACAGTTTTTTGAGATAGCATCTTGTTTGTAACTTGGTATCTCGACAATTTGACAATTTTTCCTAAGATGTCAAGTTACTGTAAGTCGGTGTCTCAACAAAGAGCAAAATTTGTTGAATTAAAAGGTTTTTGTAACTTGATATCTCCAACATTTGACAAATTCTTCTCAGGTGGTGACACAGTGTAAGTTGGTATCTTGATAGACAGCCAAATTTTGTCAAAATAACACATTATTCTAACATGATAATTTTACATCTCAAATGTATTTATATTTCCTTCATAGTAAGGAAACCACTTCTGACTTGTGGACTTGTCTGACCCTCAAGTAAGGAAATCTACATTTTTCAGGGCAAAAAAAAAATATATGGAATATCCATGAAAAATACCAAGGTCAGCAATGTGACAGAAACTATATTATGTACATAATACAGTGGGAAATTCATCACACATTTGCATAGTGCAAGTTCTTGTCAGCCTTTTTTCTATGGGTGTTGCAACTATACATTTGCTTAACTGTAAGCATACACAACCGCTAATACTATAGACCAAGGAACTAACGAAGCAACCTGCTGTGGACGTAATTATAGTACTAATCTACCCTGTGGCAATAATACATTTTGTAAAAAATAATCTGATTTTCAATTGCACATTACTTATTTACAATTTATGACCAATTGCTCAAATGCTGCAGGCCTTGTGCTAACTACTTTGGCTATTTTCAGAAATTTTGCAAATGAACTTAACAACTGGGAAAATAGAATATGAAAAAGGGAAGAAGGGGTGCTGCACAAAATCAAGAGTCTCCCAGTAGACCTGTCCAGTTGAAAGGTCTGCATTTCTATAAATCAGACCGCACTTAACTTATGGTATTGATTACAACTGGGAGTTAAGTTTGTTAAGGTCAGTTCAAGTCTGATCTTCTACAGTTGAGTTGAGTATGTGGAGCCTGCTTGTCTTTATAATATTACAGTGAACAAAAGCATTATACCCAATGACATCTGCTAACCCAAGATGATGACTTACAGGTACAGTAATATGTCCTCAGTATGCACACCTACATACCTACATACTGAATACGAGGTATGTCCAAGTTTCCTGTCTTGAGATATTCCATGTGTACATGACTTCAACATATTGACCTTTGTTGAGCCAAACGGCCTCCACAAAATATAATAGGCTTGTACTATCAATATGGTACACTACTAAAAAAAAAATACATAACAATATATAAGATCAGTGCAAGCTTCTGTTCTTGATATAATGTGTTTGATAGGGTTTTCACTTCTTGACCATAGTTGATGCCAAATAACATTTGACCTCTTTCGAAAAAGCAATAGGTTCCTTGTACCGAATGTGGTTCTGCCGCGTACCAAATATCAGATCTGTCCGAACTTACCTTCTTGAGAGAACTGTGTACAAAGCTTTCACTGTCAATTCCACATAACTTTTTGCCTGTACCAGACACAGGGTTATTGTACTTGTTGCAATATGACCACAATGTCAGATCTGTTAAAGGGAACTAAGGCATTTGTTTCACAAAAAACAACGACATTTTTAAAACTGGTGTTTGTGGACGTAGAATTATAGCTTATTCAAAATAAAGGAGAGTAGCCTTTTGTTCAAGAAGTAAATTTCTCATAGAAAGTGAGTTGTCGGTCATCAATTTGTTCACCCAAACTTCAAAATTCAAATGATGCATCTTCCATTTAGTCATCACATGCAAAATGCTTTGAGTAGATGAAGCTTTTACAGATGTTTATTGATGAGACCCAATAGTTTAACAGAGATTACAGTTGTACTTTCTCCAGAACAAACAAATTTGCTGTCATTGCCGCTTATATACACAAACAACGTAACTTTGATGATACCAGCACAGAAATGTATGTGAATCTTATAGAACTATAGTTCGAAGCGAGTGAGTCTCTGTACTATTTCAACAGGAAATTTTGAGCTGTTGATCACCCACTCAGTTACAAGCTGAGCAAGCTGTCTATGCCCTGCCCTAAAAACCTCAATGCCAAATGACTGACAGCCTTGAAATGAAAGATATTGTGTACAAGTTTGTAGATTGATTTGTAGACTTTACTTTCTGCGATTTTTGACAGCCAATCATGAGTTGTAAAGGCTAATGGCAGGCAGGACGTACGTTCATAATTAGATATAAGGCAGGAACATTGCTTATAGTCATGAATCACGGAAATTCCCAATCCAGCTTATGCACTCATGTGAATGAAATTTTCATAATTAATGGCATCAATTCATTCAGTGATGTAAAAGTCCCATTTGTTGCAATTCATAGAAATATAGGCAAATTTGGTTTGGTTTTTACCTTTGTGGGCGGTAAAAAATTAAAAGTGCATGCATTTTGGGGGCATTATTGGAATGACTATAAAACACTCACTTTATCACGAAATTTCAAGAATTTTTTTAGATTTAGTAGTCAGCCGAGTGGGATGTTAATGGGTTTACAATTTACTCTCCACTTGTAGCAACATAGATTGAGTATGTAATGATGTACATCGTATTGCCTGGTGTTGAAAACGTCAACAAGTGTTACACTGTACAAAAATACAGGGTCAAGTTTCCTCAAGTGGAGCTAGTTTTGTTTGGCATTTTTTTTCAAGTGATTTGGCTAAAAATTTGGCAGGTTACCTCCACAAACAAACTAGCAGCCTTGATAATAGTCACTATAAGCTGATTGAGTAATTAATGAAACTTGGTTACATTGGATAGCTGTAGCAGCAGGATAACCTAAAAAAGTTAAACCACAGATGTAGGAGGCAGCTAAAATTTTAAAACACATAATTGCCCATAACTTAAAAATGGAAGGAGATACGAACTTTTTCCTTTGAGGAAATTTCAAAAAGTAATGCGATTTGTGATTTTCCTATCTGTGCAATTTCTGTATTAACTCAACAGAGCTATGATGATGTGTACCAGTTCCACAAAATTTGCTTACAACACATTTCTAATCAAGTAAAGTTTTGGCTGGGATTGTCCTACATGCCAGGTTCATCAGGGGTATTATGATAATGAAGATTGTTTGATATAGACCAATCAGCAGCAGTTCAGCTGTATAAACGTTGCCGACTTTGTGCTCAAATACCGTAAAAGGCAATTTTCAAATATTTCAAACTTTTTGTTTCCTTATTTTTAATTTCCAACCAACCTGATTTCTGTAAAGTTAGGCCCAAAAAGCATGTTTGAGCATCTATAGCCTACATCCGATAGTAAATATCATTAAATGTATCTCCAACGGCAACTTGTAGTCACAATCCATCTCCAGGTCAGAACAAATGTCTTAAATAAAACAAAGGGTGGCTGCACCTTACTTAGGTGCTTTAGAGAACAAATCAGAATGTTGATGCTACATTTCTTACCCTTCAAAATGCATAAGCAAGAAAATTAGGCTATGAATGCGATATCATTAATGGAATTGACTTCACAGTACATTGCTACATTCACAGTTGAAATGTCAAATGGAATGGTTTAGCAATACACCAAAGTTGTTTTTCTGTATCAGTCTTCTTTGAGTCTTGTTTTCTCCATTTAGATAGTCAAATTTATTGAAACCTTACATGCATTCATGTGTACTTTAGCACCTAATACATAAAAGGGTACAGTCAATGAAAGTTGCTTCCATGGAGTTCAAAATGTGTAGAATCATCTATTATAGTTTGATCAATCTGTGATATTGGCTCAGACAGCTATAGATCAAACTGTATAGATGTCTCATGCTAACAGAATTTCATCAATGGATTGTCACATGATGAAGCTCTGTTTTTAGAATGTTCAGGAAATACATTTCTGGGCAAGAAAAGTTGGGCATGTATGGAAACAGCAAATTAAAGGACTTTGCAGGTAAATCGTATCCAAGGTACTTACGCATACTTGTAATATACCCTCGTCATATGTCCAAATCTCTCATGACCGGCAATGTCCCTGCATAAGACAAATGAGTGTAAGGGTAAGCACAGACTGAGGATAACAAAAGTTAAAAATTCATTGGCAACATACTCTAAGAGAAAAGTGTCTTCGGTCCTACTGAGAGGTGAGCAGGTGTGTAAAGGCACATACAGTCAAGGGTAACAGTCAATACAGAGATGTAAAATTCGGTCATGGAATACATGAAAATAACAAGCAGTGTTGAATCACACAACAATAGTGATCAGTTTCATAAGCAAGAGCTGGCCAGGGGTGTAGCTGGGATTTAATGTTAGGGGGGTCCATGGGGGAGGGGTCTAAGAGGAGGGGGTGCCCCCTGGAAAATTTTAGCTCTAGAGGGTGCACTAGATGCAAAATGGTACCACATTTGAAGCTGAATTTGAATTTACTATATCTCCAGGAATCCCTATTTTTCAAGTAATGATTTTAATTTTTCATCAATTTTGAATCTTCCTGTCCCCCACCCATTCTCCTACCCTCACACGGGAGTAGCCTTTTGCCAAAAGCATCTTTCATTTGTCACATATCAAAGAGCAGAGTATTCTCTTTCCGGATAGGTCATGGCAGTGACGTAGCTAGCATTCCAGAAAAAAAATTATGCATATTTTATGTATAGGCCTATGATATTGCGGTGTTTGTCTATTTTGCGATTTGGACGGGATTCCAGTTAAACTAATGTTCGAATTGCCACTAGCACCTAGGGAAAATTGGGTAGACATATAAACCACATTAACTCCAAACAACAAAAACATATACTCAAGTGTAAAATGCTACCCTCTTACATAATGCTGTCCTTGATTCCTTCCTCTCTTTTCCTCCTCCTTCGCATTCTTTCTCTTTTATTTTTTTGCCTAATTTTCCTCTCATTTTTTTTGGGAGGGGAGGACCACCCGAACGGCCCCCCTGGCTACGCCCCTGGAGCTGGCCCATGAACAGGATTTGCCAGGAAGAGGGGTTCGATCCAAACAAAGATGTGCACCCAGACAAGCAGCTGGAAGTAGTTTTTTAGGGGGCTGGCACATGAATGAGGTCCCAGAGAGACAGGGTTGAAGGATGGCCAGTGAGGGAGACTGTAATGTTTTTTTAATTGTGGGGCCCTATTCTCCACCCCTTAAATTACTTTTTTCTTATATATTGAACATTACCTAGACTGATCAAAAATATTTATGTTCAGCCCCAAAGTTAAAATTCACTGTCTCTTGGAACACTGGGCAAACATACCATTCACCCCTTCTCCTTTCATGGGGGCTTAAAATAATTTCTTCACGGAGTCTTGTCCTCCCCTAAACCCAAACCCCTTCCTGTGCAAAGACTACTCATTCCACCACGCACTGGGAGGCACCTTTTTCTTTCTTCAAAATTGTACAAGACTAAATGGAGAGCCACTACCAGTTGGTGCATTGTGTGGAGGGCATTTATGGAGAGAAAGCTAGAAAACAAACTTCCCATGCATCAGGTAACAACACATTCTAATTTTGAGATATATTATGTTAAAATTTACACTTTCAGGAGTCTCAGCAACATAATCATAAATATATTTTGTTTACATTACCATTTAGTCAAACAAAGTCCTTCCTAGGCTGATCATGCACTAAAATACTGTAGATATAACTGATTAAGCATAATCTACCAATAGATAGCCAGTTGCAAAACATTGTACATTTTTGTTTCTTTGCAAAGTGAAACTAAATCCAAATTTTTCCTCCATGTGAGTTTTTTTTTTGAAAGAGAAGGAGGATAATGCATTGTCCTTACATGAAAAAACACCCAAATCACTTTTATCTTGAGGCATATATACAGTCCTAGTCTTGTAATGAAGAACAACTCAGTTCACTTTAACAATAACCCTAGTTAATGATAACAGGGTGTCACATCAAAGAGCACCCCATTTCCTGTAAGTGCTGCCTATCAAGTTCAGTTACCTTGCATGTAACCTGTTTAAACTTGGGTAGAAGAGAAAGGCAAACAAGCCCTGGAAAGGCACTATGGTTTCTTACATGATGATTATTTTACCTGTACTCACTTATTCTTAACCAAGGTTAATCCACGATTTACCATCCAAAGAAAGTTTGGACCCTTTTTGTCCATTAGAATGCTGATCAGCCGATGGTACTCAACAACTATGGCACCAATTTGAAAAACCCTCAACATTGTAACAAAAAATTTATGGAAAAACTATCGCTTTGCACAATGTAATAATTTATGGCCCATTCTGAAGGTGTACCCATGAATGTTGAACACTGCAAAGTGTTCCACTAAACACAATGCCAAATCGACAAACCTTTCACACTGTATGACAAAATATGCAGACAAAACAAACAAATTTGAAGGCCTTTAGTTTTAGATTTTGCAGGTGTGCTCAGGAAATTAAGGAGTGTGGTACTGTAGGTCTGCCGTTATATAAAACTGTTACAGATTCCCTATATATTTATAGCCCATATAGGCCCAACAATCCTGACCAACCTAAAGGAGCTACTACCATAGTAGTAATGCAATATAATTTCAACTTAATCTTCAGAAACATTTTGCATGATTTCATAAAATAGCCCATTTGGACCCTCCAATCTTGAACACCCTGAGGGTACCGCTACCACAGTATTGTGACATTTAACATCAATTTACTACTACGCAATCTGTAGAAGAACCATTTGGCATACTTGCAAAAAGTGGACTGTTTAGACCACTTCATGTCCAACAAGTGACCTTTGATACCCAAATTTCCTATTCTCACTTACGGTTCATATTCCAAGGATCATTGGCACAAACTTTCAAGAAACTGCATCAAAGATTGTTTGAGAGAGAGAGTAATTGATAGTAAGTTTGAGCAGAAAGAAAACCTTATTACAATAGCTTACACCATTTTCATGGTGTGAGCAAAGATGTTTAGTTAACCTACCACAAAATAATAACTAGATCACTACTCCTGCAGTCAAGTAAATTTCAGCAACTACATTGATCTCCCATATAAGCATCCATAGCATGAAAATTTGGTGAAATTAGCTGGGTGACAAAACTTACAGTACCTACAGTATATCACTGAGGGTGAACTATTTGCTGTACTCTCCCTGCACTGCAATATATGGCAATTTCTAGAGGCAGTGCTATTGCCATAACAATACAATTAAGGGCTGAAATAAGCCCCATACCCTTTGCCTCTGGTTTGACCTACACCAAAACAAATTAACTTCATCCTCCCATTGTAATGAATTTCATCTTTCCATTAAATGTATCCATATTCAGTACTGAATACACTATGAACTCAGACCAAGATTTCTAACTTCAACATTGTGTTTAAAAGGTTTTCACAGTTTGCCCCCAGATGACCTTTTACTGAAACTCCAACAAAAATAATAGAACACATCTCCTCAATATGGTGAACCTGCATACCAACTTTCCCCTATTGAGGTAGAGCATCCCAAGCAAGTTGCACAGACACACACATACCCACAGACATGTCCACACACACCAAGCTGGCAGACTGCATAGGAAGTAATGCAAAAGTAAATTGAAAATAGAACCAGATATACAGTACCGGAATCTCTGTTTGATGGAAATTGATTTTTAAGTCAAGTGCCATATACTGTACTATATATGAACAGGGTACACCTACCTGTAGGGTCATATGGAGGTGCAGAGGGGGGGGGGGGGTGAAGGTCCAAATTCTGATGGAGATGGGATTTTTTTCCCTCAGACTGAAAGGCGGTAATGCTGTGCCACTTTTGCACACTATGGACATCTAATAAACCTTAAAGTTACTTTGATGGGGGAAGCATTAGATGACAAGTTTAGTAGAGGGATTCAAGGGATGGGTGTTTGTGTTTTCTGTATTTGGGGTCACATGTTGGGGAAAGTAACACTGTGTATATCAGCATAGAGGGCATGTTTTGTACAAATAATAGTGCATGGAATGGATTAATGTCAAACCAATGGGCATATCATGCATAAAGCATGCCTAAAAAACATGTATTTGTAACCAGAATGCAGAAATAATGCATTGTGCTTTTGTTGATTCCGAACACTAGCATTTTTTGTCTGAATCTGACATAATAGCATTAGTGTATGTCACATTAAGCTAAGTATGCTCTGTATGAAATATGAGATCTATACAAGCTTCCTTTCGTGAAAATCATGTCTACAAGTCTTTCACAATTTGACCCTTGTTGACATCGGATGACCTTTGACCTCCATTAAAGACCAACTTGTTCTTGAACTCAATGAGATGCAGCTACATAGTGAACATGACATCTGTCCAAGCTTCCCTTCTTGAGGTATGATGTTTACAAGAATTCCATAATGTGACCCTGTTGACCTCAAATGACCGTGGCCCTTCACCAAAGACAATGAAATTCTTCCATACTCAATGAGATACACCTACAGTACAATCTAATAGGGAAATCTGCCCAAGTTTTCTTTCTTGAGATATCATGCTCATAATATTTTGACAATTTGACCCCTGTTGACCTCAAATGACCTTTGACATCTACCAAAATCAATAGGGATCTTGTAATCAATGGGATACACTTACATACCAAATATGAGGTTTGTCCAACTTCCCTTCTTAAGGTATAGTGTTTACCATTAAGCGGTGTCAGTAGCACCAAAGGCATTTGTTGACCTCAAATGACCTTTGACATCTACCAAAATCGATTGCAATCTTGTAATCAATGTGATACACTTACATACTACATATGAGATTTGTCCAAGCTTCCCTTCTTAAGATATAGTGTTTACCAGAAAGAGGTGTCAGTAGTACCAAAAGCAGATATCAGTAAACCGGCTGCACAATACACTGGAATTTTTGTGGAATCACTGTTAAGTGTGTTACTTGTACATACCAAAGTGTTGTCATGTAGGAACTTACTGGTCTGTTTAAACAGTGTCAATGTCTCTAAGATCTGATTTGAATGAGAATATATTTTGAACCACAAAGTCAAATGACTTAGTGATTCCTTGCCGATATCTACTTTTTTCATACACACACAATCACTTACCAACAAAACCAACTCAGTGGAGAAGGGAAGGGACCATGTCAAAATGAAAACAGCAGAAAGCCAAAAGGCTTTGTGAATCCTTGCAACTTGGTTATATTATAACAAACATGAATTTTCCACATGACAAGTTTGAGAGCAGTTTGACCTCTCATGACCTCAAATGACCTTTGATCTCCACCCAAAAACAATAAGAATCATCTACTCAATATGACCAACCAACACACCACGTATGACATCTGTCACAGATACCCTTCTAGAGATAATTGTGTTTACAAGGTTTTTACAGTTTGACCTTTGGTGACCTCAAATAACCTTTGACCTCCACCAAAAACAACAGGGATCATCTACACAATATAACGAACCCACACATTAAGTATGACATCAGTCACAGTTATGCTTCTGGAGATATTGTGTTTACAAGGTTTTCACAGTTTGATCTTTGGTGACCTCAAATGACCTTTGACCTCCACCACAAACAATAGGGATCATCCACTCAATATGACCAACCCACACATCAAGTATGACATCAGTCACAGTTACCCTTCTAGAGATATTGTATTTACAAGGTTTTTACAGTTTGACCTTAGGTGACCTCAAATGACCTTTGACCTCGACCAAAAACAATAGGGATCATCTACTTAATATGACCAACCAACACACCAAGTATGACATCAGCCACAGTTACCCTTCTGGAGATATTGTGTTAACAAGGTTTTTACCATTTGACCTCTGGTGAACTCAAATGACCTTTGATCTCCAACACAAACAATAGGGATTATCTACTCAATATGACCAACCAACACACCTTGTATGACATCAGTCACAGTTACCATTCTTGAGATATTGTGTTTACAAGGTTTTCACATTTTGACCTCTGGTGACCTCAAATGACCTTTGACCTCCACCAAAAACAATAGGGATCATCTACTCACTATGACCAATCCACACACCAAGTATGAGATCATTCATGGTTACCCTTCTTTAGATATCGAGTTTACAAGCAGCGTCACACACACACACGCACACACACACACACACATATACACTTGCACCATCGCATAGATTCCTTCGGCCTTCGGCAAGGAATCAAAAATGTCCATTAATGTTTTTACATGCGTAAACTCTGCCTTTGAGTAAACGTTTGATTAACGTGCACCCCCCAGCTCTACTGCCTGCAACTTTCCTTGTGTATAGAAATACCTGGTACACCTGTAGCAGCTGTAACTTGAAAAGAGAGTTCTGATTGGTCAACTGAACTAGGACAAGACAAAACAAACTGTTCTTCCAGGGTGGTAAAATGCGATCAATTTTTAAGATAATATGAGCACTCACCAAAGCTGCAGGTTAACGTTGGTATTTTGGTTCCAGTCAACTGTTTTTAAACAGAAGTCAACACCAATGGTGAGTTTGTAATTTGGTGAAAATGTTCCTGGGGAAGAGGAAAATAAAACCAGAATGCACAAATGCATTGTGGTTTGGATGATTCAAATACGAGCATTTTTTTCTGAATCTGAAATCATCGAATTAGTATCAGTAACATGCTATGCATGCTCAATATGAAATATAAGATCTGTACAAGCTTCCTTTCTTGAGATCATATCTACCAGATTTTCACAATTTGACCCTTGTTGACATCAAGTGATCTTTGACCTCCATTAAAGACCAAATGGTTCTTGCACTCAATGAGATACAACTGCATAATAATTATGACATCTATCGAAGGCCCCCCTGTCCTCTATCTTCTTGAGATATGATGTTTACAAGAATTCAATAATGTGACCCTGTTGATCTCAAATGCCCTTTGAACTTCACCAAAGACAATGGAATTTTTGTATACTCAATGAGATACACTGACATTTCAAATGGGAGAACTGCCCAAATTTTCCTTTTTGAGATATAGTGTTTACAAGATTTTCACCATTAGATCCAAATTGACCTCAAATGACCTTTGACCTCCACCAAAGTCAATAGGGATGTCATACTCAATGTAGTGCACCAACAGACTACATATATGACATTTGTCCAAGCTTCCCTTCTTTAGACACTGTGTTTACATTTTTCCATTCTTCCCCTTCAATTTCACACCTGTTGACCTAAAATCACCTTTGACATATGAGACCTGTCCAAGCTTGTGTTAAAAGTTTTCACGAGTTGACCCCTGTGACCCCAAAATGACCCTTGACCTCCACCAAAATCAATAGGGACCTTGTACTCAGTACACATATGTACTACACATGAGATCTGTCCAAGTTAACTTTCTTCAGATACCTTGTTTACAAGGTACGTGTCACAAATGCACATACACCGCTGCACCATTACAAAGGTTACCATTTCATTGAAACCAATTAAAACTATTGTGCCAGCCTTAAAAGATTAGCTTAACACTGTCTTCTTGTCTATGCATTCAGTTGTTTTGGATGACATGTCTATCAACTAGTCCATTGCTTCATTTTAAAATGTGATTATAGACAGTGCATACTTGAGCTGAAGAACACAATACTTGAAGCACCATTTTTTATTCCTTGCCAAAGCCAGAAGGAATCTATGCGTTGTGATGCCGTTTGTGTATGTGCGTGTGTGTGTATATGACAATTGTAAACATGATATCTCAAGAAAGGTAACCATGACTGACCTCATGGTGTGTGGGTTGGTCATAGTAAGTAGATGATCCCAATTGTTTTTTTTCCGGGGCGGGGGTGGTCAAAGGTCATTTGAGGTCACTAGAGGTCAAAATGTAAAGACTTTGTAAACACGATATCTCAGAAAGGTAACTATAACTGATGTCGTACTTGGTGTGTGAGTTGGTCATTTTGAGTAGATAATCTCTACTGATTTTGGTCAAGGTCACTAGTCATTTGAGGTCACCAGAGGTGAAACTGTAAAAACCTTGTAAACACAATATCTCCAGAAGGGTAACTGTGACTGATGTCATACATGAGTGTGGGTTGGTCATATTAAGTAGATGATCCCTAACGTTTTTGATTGAGATCAAGGGTTATGTGAGGTCATCAGAGGCCAAACTGTAAAAAAATTGTAAACACAGTATCCCCAGAAGGGTAACTATGACTGATGTCATACTTGGTGACTTAGTTGGCCTTACTGAGTGGATGATCCTATAATTTTTGGTTGGGACAAAAGGTCATTTGCGGTCATCAGGGGTCAAACTGCAAAAACCTTATAAACACAACATATCAAGAAGGGTTACTGTGATTGATGTCTAAGTTGGTGTGTGGATTGTATATACTAAGTGGAATACTTCTTTTGATTTTGGCGGACGTCAAATGTGATTTGAGGTCTCCAGAGGTCAAACTAAAAATATGTAAACACAATATCTCCAGGAATCTAATCTTGTCTGATGTCATACTTGATGCATAGATTGCATATACTGAGTGGAATACTTAAAGTTTTTGGTGGAGGCCAAAGGTCATTTTAAGTCACCAGAGGTCAAACTGTAAAATCCTTGTAAACAATATCTCCAGAAGGGTAACTGTGACTCTGATGTCATACTTAATGTGTTGCATGGTCATACTGAGTAGATTAACCCTATTATTTTTTATCAGGGGCAAAGGTCATTTGAGGTCACCAGGAGTGAAACTGTAAAACCCTTGTAAACACAGTATCTCCAAAAGGGAAGCATGACCGATGCAATACTTGGTGGGTGGACTAGTAATAATGAGCAGAAGATCCCATTTTTTGTCAAGGTCAAAGGTCATTGGAGGTCACCAGAGGTCAAACTGTAAAAATATGTAAGCACAATATCTCCAGGAGTCTAAACTTGTCTGATGTCATACTTAATGTGTGGATTGTATATACTTAGTAGAAGACGCTTTTAGTTTTTGGTGGAGGTCAAAGGTCATTTGAGATCACCCAGGTCAAACTGTGAAGACCCTGTAAACACATTATCTCCAGAAGAGTGATGTTGAATGATGTCATACTTAAAGTGTGGGTTGGCCATACTGGGTAGGTGATCACTATTGTTTTTGGTGGAGGTCAAATGTCATTTGAGGTCACCAAAAAGGCCATTTTGGGTTTAAGGGCCTATTGATGTGGTATTTCAAGAGCACTAACTGTAGTTGATCTTATACTTGTCATGTGGATAATATATGTTTGTTACAATATAACCATGTTGCAAAGAATCACAAAGACTTTTGGCTTTCCGGTTGGTTTTGATTAAATCATAACCTTTGTAATCATGCAGATGTGTATGCAGGTGTGTATGTAGACATTTGTGATGCCTACCTTGTAAACATGATATCTCAAGAACGGAAGTTTGTATGGATCTCATACGAACCTTAGATAGATTTGATATTTGGTACATAGGGCAGCTCTTGGATAAATCTCTGTAGTGTGCAGTTGTGCAAGTTCGGGGCGGAGGCCTACAATATGTCATCAGCTTAGGTAAACAGATGTCATAGTACATTTCAGTTTGTGATATGATAAATTATAGTAATATTGCAGTTGCCAAAATCCTCATGATTAAATCATCAAAATCACAATGGATTTGTGCATTCTGGTAAATGCTTAAAATAACTTTTTCCATTATTTGCCAAAAAGGAACCTTAACAGAAAAAAGGGTAATTCTACTATTAGCACAAATATTTGAAAAAATTAAACTCTATCAACGATTGATGCAACTTGTCTTACAATTTCCCAATAAAACTTATTTTAAAACAACATGTAGAAAATCTTTTTTGCTTTGAAAACCCCACATACACAAAATAGCATAAAGTCAACCAGCTAATGATGTTTCTTCCCTTCTAACTTCATGATCAACATCTGTCCAACCTATATAACAAGACACAAGAAAATCAAACCAAATACCCTCATAGCTGCAGTGCGATATATTTTGTCTGCCTTTGCTAACTTGGGGAAAAATCTGAGTCGAAGTTGTTCATCTGCCAGCTGTGTGGAGCATTCTCTCTTCCTGTCAGCATCAAAGCGACACAAACTTTTGAATACAGAATTTAATATAACTTAGTGCACGTGTAAGAGTCTGAGTACTTGTTTGCATAGGCTACAACATGTTTGCACATGAAAGTAATAACATTAGGCTACAGTACATTACTACATTGGGGATTGCCACAATTTCTTTCTTCCAAGGAAATAGTTCTCCCTGCTCTAATTTTGGAAAGTTTCATGGTCTTAATTGTCACTTTGTCAAACTCTACAGGATCATTGGTGAGGAGTAGGCTCAGAAAAGGGGTTCAATAATCACAGCCTTAAGAGATATTGTACTAGTACGGCGGATGAAAGTTCATAGCCGAGAGCTGAATGGGAGGCCCTTATATACCTGTATATTAGGTAATACTTTTCAAGTACGCAAACCCCATTCAAGAATCTTCACAAATTAAGCAATCTGAGCTGAGGTCTTCCTGCAGGCATTCTAAAAATTTAAACTCCATAAGAACATACACAAAAGAGAAATGATGCTGTTGCATGCCTCAGTGATTCTACTAGTTTTCGCCTCATTAGAACACACTTGACAAGTGAAGTACATCTGTACTGAAACAAACTTGTAGTGTAATGTGCTAAGTCCAGTTCGACCCACACAGTCACTATCATGCTTTGTTTTACACTAAGCACCTATGGGTCAAATGCAGCCTTTTTTACTTGTATGCTATTCATATTCATTTGGGCTACTTTAAGTTTCACATGTGGAGTCTTATCTTTAGGCAGGTGACATTTAAATTTGTATATAATCACTTAAATGAGCCTCTGGAAATTTCTCAAAGTAATCTGTATTTATTTTCATCACCATTCATATTGGCTTGCATGTATGCTTCCACCTGGTCATGAAAATGTCTCTTACAATTATTGTCAAAATCATGGAAAGAAAATGTTTTAATTACAGGTAGCCCTCCATTACAGGTAACCATAAGAGTTAATGACAAAGCTTGATGTTAACCAATTACCTTCTGTGTATCTTCTAATGATGGAAGTCTAAGGGTATATAAATTAAAGAACATTAAATCAAGGTCAGAGACAATGGGTGGTCACAGTGTTGTATTTAACAAAATCGAATCACCACCACCCAACAATGAACAAAATTGAATGAAATGTGTCATATGCTTTTAATTATTGGTCCACTACATTATGCTTCCATTAAATGGTACACTGTACATAATAGTTTTACATCATATTGTGGATCATTAATTCTAAAGATTCAACTTCACTCTCTTTTCTGATCTTTGACAACTAGATGTTAAAGGGCAATAGGAGCCCCAACAATTCTGAGCATTTTTTAGTTCAGGCAGTCACCCATGCTAGATCAGACAGAGTCTATACATAAAGGTACATTCTAGCTCATTGCATATGATAAAAAAAAAAACCAAATTTGTCAAAAAAAAACAGATCCTTTGCAAAGGATTATTTGTATTCACTCATCAAAATACTCTCATGTGTTGCTACATTAGGGTTTTAAAGGTGTCCTAGATTCATAACCAACAAAACAAAACAATGGTGTCAAAACAAAATTTGCAGAAATGTTGAATTTTCAACTTTTCAGTTCCACTCCAGCTTACTATATATATAACTATTTAACATCTTGTCATAGTGTTATTCTCTAACCGCCTGCTGTATTGTCCAATGTCCACACTTTGCATTAATTTCTGTCCAATAAGAAACATGGCTCTAAGTTAGAAAATTGAAATTCCTTTAGGTAGAATAAGCCCCTGAGGTAATTAATATCATTTTTCTGAAAGAAATTACTATTGCATCATTCTCAGTTTTTCTTCTTTTTAAATGTAAAGATATGTAAAACAAAAGATGTATTCAAAAGTCTCACCTTTCCTGGAAAAGAGAGGAAGAGAACAGACAAGCATTAATTAAAAAAACAACTATAAATGGATAAAATTATGAAATGGACAGGGAATCCAAGCAACACTGGCACTGCAAGACTGCGACATTTGTAAGGGAAGCATCACATATCTAACATTAGATCATCTTACTGTAGAGCAAGCCATTGCTAACTATTGTTATCAGTATAGCAGCCTGAGAGTAATGAGTCATGCTCCTGAGTGCATATACCTCCTGGCCTCACAGAGTCCAAGTACAGGCTGTGTGGGATATGCAGGCGGCACGATAGCAAGCAGTGAGAAGCTCTGTGGCCCTAAGCTGATCTAGAGTTAGATTTGTGAGGCTTCCCTAACATGGCAGGTGCATACCATACCCCAGATTTTTCATACACTTTCTGGACTGCACAATTTACCAAAACTCACAACAATTTGTAGAGCACATAATTATACAGAAAGTTAACAGTCAAAACATTTGTTAACTTTATCAAAACTAAAGTGCCAGCAAGAGACATTTATTACAAATTTAATTTCACACAACTGACTCAACTTCAAAGCTTTTCTTTAACTTGCATTAGAGGGAGGATGCATACACGACAACATTTAAGTTAGTTCCAGTTTTAACAGCATTATAACCAACAACTGTATCTTAAATCTACAGAATGCAAGTACTGTAGCTTGTTGCATGTTTTAAAACTGGTACAAGTGTACAGGACATGAAACTTGAGCGGGATATTGTCATCATGTCACAGAGCTGACAATTTAGAATGAGTGAGGAGGATGAGAATTACTGTGAAACTACTGTCATGGATCGTGACCAGCAGTTAATGTGGAGCATCCTGCCAAGGAGGGAGGGGGGGGGGGGGGGGGTTTGCTAAGAGTATCCCTACATTGCGGGAAATGGCACTTCCAATGCAGCGATTAACTGCATGCATGAAATGAATGCAGCAGACAGTTCAGCGATGAGGAGACACGTTAACCAAGCCTAACCATACCTAGCCTGGCATTAACATTGCTGTCTACACCCAGCTTGTCTCAAAGCTTCAGCACAATCTAACTATACCGATAGGCTAAAAATACAATGTCAAGATACTAAAGTGACGACAAGTTCACTTACAATCATTGTCCGTACCCTTTGGTAAATATACACGTAACAATAAACACACACGGCTGGAAAAAGTGTAAATTTCCCGGGAGGTTCATTAAAATACGGCCGGATTTCCCGCCAGACCTAACATGGCGCCGTAGGCGCCATTCGATAGCGAAGCGATTGTCATATCAGCGTGGGGGTGAATGGGCCCGCCATAGGGCCCCTTGTGGAGTCCATGGGCGACCCCTGTAGGGTCCAGGGAGCAAAGCCCTGGAAACTCAGCGATTTTAGCGTTTCTAGAAGTGTACGAATCACTTGAAATCCATGCTAAATTACAACTATTTCAACAATCTCAAAGTTGAAAAATGCTATTGTATAGGATGAAAACACCATAGTTCGATCAGAACTTGAAAAAAAAAAATCATATATTGCTTCAGATAAAGAAGTTCTGTGAAATGTTGCACGTGTCATGTAGAGTAAACTGTATTACGTATATTTTTGAAGTTGAAATGTCCCTAAAAGTCTCGTAAAAAGAATCACGTAAGATCGTGTGCAGCCTTCCGAAAAATTTAAGTAATGATATCCTAACGCAGTGGGTGTATATCGAATAGCCTAACCACCTTGGAAATTCATATTTCCGTATTACAGGGAACAACCGACATTTTGTAAGTTGCAGGCTTCAGAGTTTTTCAAGGAACATTGATTTTTTTGTGTTTTGTTCATTGATCTCAGTCACTTTAAAATGTTTAGACTAAAGGTTTGAAGAAGCGGACTGTTGGTTTCGTGAAGGGTTTTGGATATAGTGAGTTCAATTTTGTATTTGTGTGGGTTGCGATATGTCCGCTAGCTGTCATTCTGCAGATAATTTGCGTATATATGCAGGCCTAAGCGTATGCTTTGTAATTGGCATCGAATGTAGTGAAGAAGGTATACGTAGAATCTTCTGGAAACATTTGCCAACGTTTTTTTTTTCACATATATAACTTGAAAAATATTGATCATGAGTAAAAAATAGGTACATACATTTACAAGAATAGAATTTTTGATGAAGACTGAACGTGGATGGGGCATTTGGGATACACATATGAGTTAATTCATTTACCAGTCATTTCCAGACGTAACTATTTAGGAAACCACATGTATGACCTCTTCTATTCTGTGATCGAAGGTTCGAAACAAGCATGGTGTGTACAAGATAAACACGGCCGGAAGTACAAGTGGTATGCGAAAATGGTATTTTGAAAACGTTTAAAACGGTCTTGGTTCTTCAGCATGTGCAATGTGTATGTTGCTCACGTTGTACGCCGCATTAAATTACTCCCACAAGATAATTATTATTATTGTAGTGCGCCGCACTACAATCTTGTCATAACTGGTCGACCAGCAATTTCACTTGTTGAGCCTTGTATGGTTCATACAACTATGCATGCGCATTGCGCGACCTTTTAGTAATAGCAGTAAGTTACTAAGTGCGAGCTATGGCCGTCTTCAAACCAAAATCTACTAAGGAAAAGCAAATGCCACGACTACAAGAACGATTTAAGGGGTTAAAGTGATTCGAGAGTCCTGCGGATAAATTTCCATAAAACGTGATGAAATGTGGTTCGGCCTTTTCCCAATGAGGTGATAAACGTGGAGTGTCAGTGTTGTTTCCAAATTGGTGTGCAATACAGCGCCATTGAGTTTAGATACGATGTCACAGAATCGTGTGCTGCTTCACTGCTTCTAAGTGGTTACAACATGACGTCCTTCGACAGAATCATGTACTGCTCTCATGTTCTATTTCAGTGGTGAAACAGAAAGACAGGTTTGACATACAGCTAGTATTAGAGTGCTCTTAAAAACTTAGAGGAGTACAGGCTTGTAAGACATACAGTATACAGTAACGATAAGCGTCGGCAACTTTACAACATTATGAGAGAGATCCAATGGAATTTTTGTTTCGTCCAGCGTGATATAAAAAAAGAATGGATTGGGAAAGGGGTCGACAGGAAACGGCACTGCTTTCCCCCCAAAATGCTTACTCCTATGAGGAGTGGATCCACAGAGACTAGCTTAATTACTCCTAACAACAGGGACTTAGCCTACCACGCACTACAATTCTGCGAAATTTGTAGGCAAATGCACTTCTAGTTTGGTTTGGTTAATTAACTCGCTTACACTACTGCGGCCATTTCGTAACCTACGTCGATGTCCCGACATACATGGTGTTGAGTAGTCTGTGATTGGGGGTTGCGGAAAATTCCAAGCCACGTGCTTCACGTTGTGTACAAGAAAGCCGCGTACTTTACCGGGCATATCGCGCGCAAGTTAGCAGTTTAGTAAAAATAAAAAAAGTTGGTGAAAATGACAGATTAAAATTAAAGGGGAAATCAGGGTTTATTTTCACAATTTATTTCACTGCAATTCCCCAACGGTATCGTACAATGAGTTATAACTAACAAATATGATCAAGATTATCTGAAAGCATGTGGGCAATTTCGAGAAACGAATCAAATTCGCTAAAAATCGGTGAAGAACTCCGAAAGTCTGTACCATCCATATTCATCGAATCAAATATGAATATTCAACACTATCGACTTTTCGAGGTATGAGGAGGTGTGGTTGAACCGAATCATACGTAAGCTATGTGTGCTGTATGTACCATCAACTATCACTAAACTCTTGTTTACTTAGCATTGAGCAATGCACGAACAGCATAGGAACCGTAAACGTTTGGTTATGTTTATTCATATAAAGTCATCTCAGTCTTACGCTGTGATTGGCCATCGCATAGAGGAGGCTGTCTTGTCTTGTATATGGGCGTTTATTTTTTGTACCCGACATTTATCAAGAGTTCTCATTCAACAGTAATTAACGCAATAATTACCGTTTCTTCTACCTTCAAACACCTCCCCAACGTCTCTATACAACGTCTCTGTATTTCGGTGAACAATCAGTTTAGAAAGAAAAATCAAGTAAAGTTGAATTTTCTCAGTCAAACCTGGTTTTAACTTTAAGTAACAATGGCACAAGACGTAAAAACAAAAACAAAGCGAGAGAATAAGAAACATTCCATAATACCATATACTTATCTGGATAAACAGTTGCAAGGCCGATGTGGCTAATGATACAGTACATGTACTTTCCATCACGTAAGGTAAATGAGAACAACAAAAAGACGGGTGGATTACATGCACTTTTTCATCTTGTTTCGACAAATTGGTAATGTGCTTGTTGGTAGAAAAATAAAGCGACACCTTTCCTGTAAGTCCCTCCAAAAAGCAACCTCATTGATTTATAGAAGGGAAAAATGAGCTAAGTACGGCTTTTACCCACAGCTTTGAGCCTATTCGCATTTTGATTCTGCACTGTGGTCTGCTTCCAAATGCAACCCGCACATGTCATGTTAACGTTGCAAAGTTCCGTTGCAAGTGCATACTGTGAGGGCTCTTTGCCTAAATAACAGCTCCCTGGATTGATTTGCGTAGCGCTCTAACTTTTGAACGATCGTTGAAGGAAAGAAAATCGGGTGAAAACATGTTCGAAAGCTGGAAAAGGGATTTTTCTATTGTTTAGTCCTTTGCAGATTTTTAATGGGGTGGAAGAAAAAGTTCGTTTTTTTTTTCTTTTTTTTTTTACGATCGTGTATTTTTCACGGTCGCACGGATTTCCCGTGAGACGCAAAATTTCCCAGGAAGGAGCCTCCCAGCTTCCAGACTTTTTCCAGCTAACATCAGGTTGCAAAAATAGTTTTGGTAACTGGAGATATGTAAACTATGCCAAGAGTACCATAGTTTAGGCAGGTGAAGTGGGCACATAGGTTATTTATGGATAGTGATAGCCCACCACAGCAGGCATTATCAAAAGTTAGTAACTTAACGTTACCTGCGTGCAAACAAAACTTGTACAAAAATCCTGTGTAGTTCCGATTTTGTTCGTTGATATGTTGTGGTATCTACATTTAATATTGGAACAATCATTTTCTCTACACCCGTAGACATGCTATAGCCATCAACCAATGCAGGGCTTCATTCAAGTTGTGTTAAAGACTTGACAGTAAAATGCAAAAAAAATGACTTCAGCTTACTTTCCTTCAAATTACAATCAAAGCTACATTCATTCATGTTAAAATTTCATTCCAATTCATACATTCTTGCCACGTGAACACTTTGCGCAATGAGCCATGATAACCTTATCCTGATGAGCCATTAATGTCTACTACTGTATATATAGGTTACAGTACATACTGTACAGTAGCAGGCAAGGTCACGAATTTGCTGCACCACAACCACTAACTCATGCCAGAGCTAGATGGGGAAGCTAAGCAAGAACCACAACTTGAGATTTACGTACCTAGATCTGTGAACAAATTCTTTATCAATTTGTACGCTATTCCCAGAAAATTATTTTCTGAGTCATACAGCAACACTGATCCATACAGTAAAATTATGTGATTGATCTGTACATCTCTGGAACACATGAAGACTGTCATAAGAGTGATCTGTAGGCAGTGGCGGCGCCAGAATGTCAGACTTAGGGGGCAAACTGAGGGCAGAGAAAAATGTTTGGGGGCAAAGATTTTCGCGCGCAATGCTTAACCGAGCGCCAAGCGCGAGGCCTTGTGGGTGGCGTGCAGGGGCCCGCTTCAGGGCCCCTGGTGGGGTCCAGGCGCAAAGCCCCAGTAGGGGTCCAGGGGGCAAAGCCCTCGGAAGCCCTGAGGTGTTAGCATATCTCTGGGTGGAAAATTAAGCCCCAAGAGAGGTATACTATTTATTTTTATATTATTTTTTTTTTTGATTGACCGTACTCCAAGGTTCCCAACTTTTTTCTTTGGGAGTACCATTTCACATTTACGTGGTACCATCGAGTACACACACACATAGGCTACATACACTTCCATTCCTATATTTAGGAAAACAACGACATTCCTATATTTAGGAAAACAACCACCTACCCGACCTTCCCTTATGCTGGATGGTAAACATTCCAGAGAAAATTGGTCTGACCAGGCTGGCCTACTGTTGAAGTGGCTACGGGCTTGATATGAAAACTGGCAGCCTGTGTAACATAAATTGGGCATTTATCAATCATGGTTCCCGGGAAGCTGTTCTTATTCAGTCCAATGCCAATACATAGTTTTGTGATTAAATTAATTTTGAATGAGTACAAGATCTGATTGGGAAGGGTGAGAGCAACAGGGGGGGGGAGGAAACAATCTGGAGGGGCAAATGCCCCCTCATTCCCCCCCCCCCGTAGCACCGCCACTGTCTGTAGGGCAGGCACACCCTTCCCAATTCAGAACATCTCCCTCCCCTTTCTTACCACACAAACACTCAATACTGCTTCAACAGAACCAGAAAGTCAAGAGGCTTAGTGATTCCTTGCCTTTATTATACTCGAATGTTCAAATGCCCTGCTTAGATACTATGCCCCAAAGGAAATTAACTGTTCTACTGTAGCTCTAGTGTTAAAGTTTGAAACTCAAATTTCACAGAACTTTTCCTAAAATACCCGCCCAGGTTTATATTTGATTGGCAAGAATTCTGCAGCCAGGAAATGATGTTTTTCACTTACAGTTATATCTTTGAAGTCAGTCATTTGCAAGGTGCCATTGACTCTTTTCCTGGCTGAAAATACACAAAACATAACTACTATCTGATCATTTCTCACATGTAAAAACATCTCTCATAGGTAATCCAAGCTAACATGACAAATCACCTCTCTCTAAATAAGCTGACATATTCCAGGGCATCATTTGTTAGGTAAAAATTTCTCTGGGATTGATAAAACCAAACTCAGTAACCTTAGAGGTCAATGGCCACCTATCAGCCAGAAAAATTCTCTCTGTATGGGATGGATTGTATCTTTAATAGAAAAGCACAATCAAAAACCAATTATTTGTCCTATGGGAAGTTTGTACTTGTAACTATCAAAAATAGCTCAGTAAACAGTCATAGGTTTATAATAAAAGGATGACAAAGGTATGTACTTCTTTCTGTTGTGCATTGCATTAAATTTCACAGAATCCAAATCCATTAGACCAAAAATACTAACTGGATTTTACAAAGCATATCAATTATTGCTGGTTTTTGCCAGTTGGTTACACCAAATACTTGTATACCCACTAGTAGTAAAAAAAAGTAAAAGTACCTGCTGAGAGCTAACATTTTGCAACTCCTTGAGACCTGAATAATCTTCAACTTGCACCAAAACCAAACCTCAAAAAAGTTATGTTCTGCACCTAAACCCCACATATAAAGTACAGGGTTACTTCCCCTTTGAAAATAGTGTGTTCACAAGCTTTTCACTGTACGACCTCTGATGTCCCATATGACCTTTGACCTCAAAAAACCTCCATAATCTTATTTACTTAAATGAAATTACACACCCTCCTAGTTTGAAGTCTATGCAACATGTGGTTTTTGAGATGCTGCAAAGACTGGTTGCATACAGTCTGGCTACTGGTGACCTTAGATGACCTTTGACCTGCACCAAAAACAATCCCAGTCAAGACTCTTGTATGTCCTTCCCACACACCAACTTTGATCTGTCTTGCACCCTTCCTACAAAAGTTAGAGCACTAACAAACGCACCCACCTTTCCACATTATGACCTCTGATGAACCTAGATGACCTTTGACCTCCAAAAACATCATCACAATGTTATTGAGTTAAAAGGGAGCACATATCCTCCAAGTCTGAAGTTCATGCAACATGAAGTTCCTGAGATACTGCAAACATACTTTGCCTCTATACTGGCTGCTCATGACCTTATATGACTTTTGACCAACACCAAAAACAATCCCAGCCGAGATCTTTATATGTTCTACCCAAACACCAACTTTCACTTATATCTTGCACCTTCCCTTCAAAAACTAGAGTGCTAACGAGATTGTTGTTACACATGCACACATGCAGGGATACATGTACACACACACACGCATACAGGCACACACATACACCAAACCTGAATCACTATCGCATAGATGCCTTGTCTTCCTGCGGCAAGAAATCAAAAAAGGAAAAATGAAAGTATTCTTCTTTATGACCCCAACTACAAAGAAATTCAATAAATGGGTGATGATATTCAGTCTGCCCTCCTGGACCCAAATGCAAATATGGGCCTACTTCCCTCCATGCTAACATTTGAAAACACAAAGCCACTCATAACTTGAAAATGGAAGGAAATACAGACATTTCCAATAGGACAAGGCGAATCCAAAATACTTTCCAAGTCTGCTCTTCCTCTCTGTACAATTCCTGAATTTGTCCAAGTAAATCCGACTTGAAGCATGAGGAATGAATACGAACCAGCTCCACAAAAATTCTCACAAACCACTTGGCCTACTGCACTTAGGATCACATATACGTAGAGCGGTTTGGTGGGTACAATAAACCAAACAGCTCCTTGTATTAGCTGGAATATAAAAGGTACCTGCTCTGAGAAATAAATTTTTAACTTACCTTGTATGTTTACCCCTACATATTTTTCAAGTGTTATATAATATATTTTACACACTGGGAGAGAAGAGCTAGTAAGTCAAACAATACGAACTCAAAAAAAAGAAAAAGTTAAGTCCACATTCTGCCTAACAGCAACAGATATCACTGGTCCATTCAGACAAGCATAACATCATGGTAGTAACACCTCGGATGAGTTTAGTTCTCACTTTCATCACAAATAGCCATTGTATTTATTGCCCTTAAAAATTCTATATCGAGCTGTTTGAACCAGCATTTTTTCATTTTTTTTTCAGTCTGCTCGACCAGTAAAAATATACATTACTACATATACCCCCAGACTGAAAAGTTGTCCAATTGACAACTAAAATCTTAAGCCCAGTGGGCTAGATCTACAGACAACTCACAACATAACAATTTCCAAGTCATAATAATGGAGTAAGATTATGCCTAACGGACAAGATTTACAGTATTACGATTGTAAGATTAAAAAGCCTGTAATAAGGCAAAACTGTCAAGGCATTCCATTGCTTGGTAGATGAGTAATCAAAGAATCAACGTACTGTAGCACTAAGTAATTCAGTTTTTGTACAAGATTTTTATTAGCTGTAGTGGATATCATCACTTTTATATGACAGATGAAATGAGATGAAGGTTTAACACTACATGAGTTGAAATTCCAATCCTTGTAGTGTAATTACTCCAATGTTCTTAATGGCACCTCAATTAGCAAAAGGCTAAAATCAAGGTTTTGATGACTGTCCAGATTCACCCTATTGCTGTTAGTTTCCTTCCAAAATCAAGTTAAAAATTGTAATGTCATTTATGGGCATGTGTTAGCACAATGCAGTACAAGCAATCAATTTGTTTGCACATGTCAGATGGCAAAGAGTTGCATACTGTGGGCCTATATATAGCTTTAGTTTATTTGTTGATACTTGGAAAGACTTGTCCCATAAGGAGGTGAAAACTGTTATATGACACAGCAACCTTATGGACATGTTCGTGCCTTACGTGAACTAAAGCATTTTTTCACATGTTACGACAATTCTAAGCCACAGTTGCTAAATTATAAATTTCAAACATTGTTGAAATTTTGACCATTTTTGTACTGTCCATGATGTCATGGACATCACCTAGGCACGTTTCTTATTTTGGAGAGGCAGTTCTTTCCTTCAATGTTCCTCGATCTGCATTCCGTGGTTTGTTCTACAATTGAGCTCATTGTGTTGAGCAGATCATGTGGACAAGAACGAGACTTCATAGTAAATTTTGGTTGGGATATGGCTTAACAAGACAAGTTTTTATTTTGGCATAATTGTTTTGCAATTTAAGACTTGAGTAAGTCAAACTCCCAACGGTATATACTGTACATGCAAGAGTGATAATCATTCTAACTGTGTATCACATACCTCTGTGCATGTTGGTAGTCCCTTCTTTACAGAGACAATACAGATCGATGCGCGCAATATATCCAGTACAATACACTGACATCTGGCAATACCCAATACCATGATATGGTGCCTGTTTACCAGGGAACTTTGGAAGCGTGGAAGGGACATGCAAAAAAGAAAAAGAACCATCTCGGCAAAATGACAAATTTTGTCAAATTGATATTTTGATGACTTAAATAAAGTCTTCAAAATGAAAAAAAATTGGAAATTTGGTGATTTAAGTGAACTTCTCAAAACATTAAAATTCTGAAAATTGTCATTTTGCTGAGTTCAACATCTTGTAAAAGTGACAAAATTGGAAAAATTGTCATTTTGCTAAGTTAGAACATCTCTTCAAAATGGCAAAACTAAGCAAATTGTCATCTTGCCGAGTAAGAATATCTTGTCAAAATGGCAAAATTCCAGAATTGTCATTTTGCTGAATAAGAACATCAAAATGGGCATACAGCTAGAGGATCAGGGATGTATTGTTAGATATATCTTCGAACACTCCTCAGCCGAATTCCCTCTCATAGCATAGGTTAGGGAAAGGATTGTCATGCAACTGTTACTCTACCCACGTCAGTTTGAATCCTCTTCTAACCTCTTTCCTTTTGCAGGTTTAACTTCTATCTTATCTCTCCATAGGTTTTAACAAGGTGTCTACAACTTTGTGAGATAAGAAAGAAAAATGATCTCCAAAAAAATTTAAAGACTACTTAAAAAGTAGACACAGACCCTTAGTCACTACTTCAGTTGTCTGATACCCTTGTTGACGCCACTTGTGATCACAGATTCTAAATTCATAAGGAGATCTTCGACAGTCACTGGGAATCCATTTTTCACTGGATTCCTAGTAGTATATACTCGAAGTGAGCGGCTTGGACAGTCACTGGGAATCCGGTACAACTATAGAATACCCCGCCATTAAATAAGTCCACGGTGTAGCTGGCTACAGCGCCGCACTCACACGTTTAGATACATTCAATAACAATAAAACTGTGCAATATCTTTTTCCTTCATGGTGCAGCCAGCATAGCCACTATGGGGACATTGAATGGGCTTTGAATTTTTTCACTCAGTTTGATAATGATCAAGCATTCGTTTATTAAATTGCAGTATTTAGCATGGTCAGTGATGTGTTGTTCTCAAAATAACTTAAAGGACAACGCACGGAGGAGCCGGTGTAGCCACTCCGGGCAAACCATTGAGACAAAGCAAAATTTTGTGGCATTCATGACTACGATGTAAAGAGTGTAAAAGCTGACGGAGCCAGTGTAGCCACTCCCGATAAATGTCTTCGACTTAGAAAAATTTTGCAAGCATTCTCAACACTATTAAACAGCAGTATTCAGTATGGTCAGTGATGTATCGTTCGCAAAATAGGTTAAAAGGGCAATGCACCGAGGAGCCGGTGTAGCCACTCCGGGCAAACCTTTGGGACTCAGAAAAATTATATATAAAGTGTACAGTCCATGATGAAGATGACGGAGTCAGTGTAGCCACTCTCAAATCATTGGTTGGACTTAGAATTTGTTCACTCCATTTTGTAACGAAAAAACTGCGCAATATATTTTTCCTTCATGGTGCAGCCGGAGTAGCCGACGTAGCCACTACAGGGGCATTGGTTGGACTCAATTTGATAATGATCACGCATGTAGGGCTCATGATGAGTTGTTCTCAATAGCATTCTCCAGGGGATTCGACGACGTAGCCATTAAATTTCAAGGGTAATTCTCGCGTGGCAGGGTATTCTATAATTGCTCCGGGAATGCATTTGTGGATGAATTCCTAGTCATAGTCCTAGTGACATGACAACAACTAACGTTAGAACACTAGCGAAGTACTTCACGATAAATATGCAACTTATGTAATCTTATTTCTACCATCACAAACGTACGTTGACATTCGTTAATCCTAAATTCGTATCTCACATGGTCTAGTTTCGCGAAACCCTCACCCTAACCCTACTACACGCAGTAGGCAGCGTGAACGGTACCTACCAACTCCGAAGTCCCCTATGACTAAAATTTTGTATAAATGTTCTGTAACATCTTGCTCGCTTGAATTCATTTTCCGTGAATACGTTTGTTCCCATTAATAAAAGAACTGCAGAGAGCGTCTTCAACATACGATTGTTAGTCTCTCGTGCATCTTCAAATTCGGAAGGACTAAGCACTAGTAGTTGTACTGGTAATTGGTATCGGGGATCCCGATAGACATGGTCTCTACGCTACTCCTGAATCAAAGCTTCCACATTCTGAATTTACTTTTCCTGATATGGGGAATTTCCTGAACTTGAATCGGCATAACTTGAGTTTTTTTTCAACGCATGTGTATGTACATTATGGCTGGGGACAGGGCTGCCCTGAATCGGTTGATTGCGGTAAACCGCTCAACACAATGTTGCCTTAGTGACGAATACTTTAATTAGTGAATTGTCAAAAAGGACCATGCAAGGGCAGACATCGACATATGAAAAAAAAAAAAAAAAAAAACAAAGATCAAAACCTCTCACACTGCCGAAAATATGTATTAAATGCTTCAAGGAAACTTCCCTTAAACTTCCTTCAAATTTCAAACCAAAATTGCGTTTCTGTTAATTTCGAGAATTCCCGAAGCTCGGTAATTTCCCGAAAAGTGGAAACCAAGTCCTAAATTCTGTCGCGTTTTGATCTGATACTGTGTTAAATCAGTAATTTACCCACGTAAAAAGAAGGAATAGTTACCAGGAAGTCGGGTATCTCATGACTGTTGCGCAATCTCAACACTTTCACGTCGTACTTAAGTGTGTAACGGGCAAGCATCTCGTTTAGGAAAACCAGGGGAGGCCGCAAAAGAGGCCAAACGTAGGCTACAGTTGTATACAGTCCATACGGTAAGTTGGAAATTACGGTGACCAATTACTTCGTAGGCTACCTCACAGTGCTTCCAGCCTCACCCTGAAGATGAAACGAGACTGACAAGTCCTCCATGGTGTGTGTGGTCAGGGGAATTTACAATATTTTAGGTATGGTCACAGGAAAAACAAATGCCCATTGCCAGTTTCAGTTTATTTACTCTTTATACCTCCTAGGAGGTGTTAGCCTGGAGTCAAAACATACAGGAAAATAGGAAACAGAATAATATACAGAAAGAGGCATATCAAAAGAAACAAGTAATACAAACAAATTATACATTCAAATATAAACTTACTAGTCACCAGACCCCTACTGGAAACACGAATGTAACCAAACAACGAGAAAAAATGGATGGATATATATGAACCACAAAGCTACTTATGCAGAAACACCAACGTACAGACCTAATGAGTCATACACATGCTCACCCCATACAATGAAAAAAAAAAAACTTATTTAAAGCCATTGAGATATAATACCACAGAAAGTGGCTAGATTCCTTTGTACCCTCTTATTTCTTGATGCGAAAAGTTGAGCCATTTTCAAAGTGTTTGGACCCACCCAATAGTAACGTTTCAAAAAATGCTTCCTATCCGAATCAAATGCCGTGCACTGAAAAATATAATGGAATTCATCCCCAATCGATTCGCTTGTACAAAGCTCACATAGTCTGCCCAAGGAGCTGCCTTTAGTGGCAGCTCCCTGTAGTGGCAGCTCCTTGGTCTGCCATTTAAGTCGATGTTAAGGAAACGTTCGGCAACCGCAGGGATTTTACTATTCACACAACGGCCGGAATCTACAAAGACTGAAACGATCACGATTACCCAAGGACAAAAGATACTTTTCCAAGACGAGCCTAGATTTAAATATACGATAATTTTTATACTGGGAATTTTCAAAAACTTCAGACAACCAGTTCTGCTCGTACATATCACTTAATCTCAAATTCAATGATTTCTTCACCCACGGAATATTAATATAGTTAGGATTGTTCCAAATATATGACCTACCAGAACTATCTAAAATATGTTTGATCCTCAATATCCAGGAGAAACTATAAATACCCTTATCATGCAAGGCCCCGAGGCCCGCAACAATTTATAGATTGTAAATGATAATTTATGTTCACTTCCATTAGTAATTCTCAACCAAAAAGAAATCATTCTCATTTCAATCGTTTTAATAATTTTATACCGCCCTAATTCACCAAGAACCATACAGTTTGGAGTAGCTTTGTTCAATTTGAGAACGTGCTTACAGAATTTAATATGAAATGCTTCGATTTGTGTGACTTTACTAGTCCCCCAAATTTCACAGCCTTAGATCAAAACTGGGAGAACAACTTTATCAAACAATTCAAGTATGATATCCAAAGGCAATTGCAAATGATACGATTTTGAAGGTAAACCATACAAAACCCCTCTAGCCTGATTAACCTGTTTAGCCATAGCTTTATTAAATTTGTTATTGTAGTTAAAAATAATACCCAGATAAGTGTAATCATCCACAACTTGAATATTTTGACTACCAAAGCTAAAAGTGAGCGTTTTCCTAATTTTACCTTTTGAAAAAGTAACAACTTTTGTTTTACTGACATTCACAGATAAGTGCCAAAGATCACAATAGTCCTTCACAGCATTCAAAGCAGACTGCATATCAGCCTCAGTTTCAGCAAGAACTATGGTATCGTTAGCATGGAGCATACTGTACAATAAAGTCTCATAAAAACCTCAATATCATCATCACTAAGGTATGTTTTTACAGAAGCTGATATATAGCTCAATCCTCTGTAATATCTACTAATAATTAATCATTCAAGAGAAGAGCAAATAATATCGGAGACAGATTTTCACCTTGACGAATACCCACATTACACATAAAGTAATCAGATTGCTCGAAATTACTCCTGACACAAGATTTTGCATTATCATACAAATTTTGAATCACTTTAAGAACTTTACCATTGATATTATTGGAAATAAGCTTAGACCACAAGAAGGCTCTCTGAATTGAATCAAACGCTTCTCTGTAATCAATGAACGCACAATAAACTCTCTTTTTCTTTGTTAAGTATAGTTCAACTATAGAATGAAGAGCAAACATGTGGTCTAAAGTTGAATGATCATATCTAAAACCAGCTTGTTCATCCCCCAAAATTCCGGTATAAGATAAACAGCAATTTAGTCTTTCATTCAGAATGGCAGTGAACAATTTACCAACACAGCTTACAAGTGTGATACCCCTTTAATTATCAACCTCATTAATTGACCCCTTCCCTTTAAAGTGTGGCCCTATTATTCCAACAGTCCAGTCACGAGGGACCTTTCCAGATGTTAAAACAACGTTAAAAATAGTAGTCAATAATGCTAGGACTGCTGCCAGTACTTTTAGGTGGTGGGGTATCCCTGCCAGACACAAACAATGACCCCCTCATGGCTGGCCTAGATCAGCGCATGATATAACCGACCTAAACCACTAAAAATATAGGTAGAGCTGGCCAGTAATTTTCGTAGACGGAGTTCCAATGCTAGTCGTAACTAATCCCGTTTTGCGGACCTCGGTTATCTCTTGAGGTATCCAGTTGAAACCCATGGGTAAATGATAATCGAGCCCTGGAATATAAGGAATGTACATTGCAAGCCAGTAATTTCCGAGTCTGTTGCACATGGTGGGGTATCTAAACCTAGCTCCCCCACCCTCCTTGACTAACGTAGATCTGCTAATGGCTTAACCAACTGAGATCAGTTGGAAAATGAAAAGACTAGGCTACACAATGGTTATTGCCACTACTTTCTGTTTGTGGTGTTTTCCACTGCCAAAAAAATCATATTCATGCAACTCCCATTTTCAGAGCTTGTTTCATTGCTGAAAGATATTTTCTTTTATTTGAAGTTCTCAATTTTGCGATAATTTGGGATGTCCTTCTTGCAGTGGCGGCGTTACGGGGGGGGGGGGGGGAGGAGGGCATGAGGGGGCATTTGCCCCTCCAGATTGTTTCCTTGCGCCCCAGTTGCCCCCCCCCCCCAGTTGCTCTCACCCTTCCCAATCAGATCTTGTACTCATCCAAAATTAATTTAATCACAAAACTATGTATTGGCATTGGACTGAATAAGAACAGCTTCAGGGGAACCGTGGTTGATAAATGCCTAATTTATGTCACACAGGCTGCCAGTTTTCATATCATGCCCGTAGCCACTTCAACAGTAGGCCAGCTTGGTTAGACCAATTTTCTCTGGAATGTTTACCGTCCATCATAAGGGAAGGGCGGGTAGGTGGTTGTTTTCCTAAATATAGGGATGCCGTTGTTGAATTGAACTGTCAAAGAATATTGGTAAGTACTGCACATTTTTATAGAATAAAGTGACTGGAATGGAAGTGTATGTAGCCTATGTGTGTGTGTGTACTCGGTGGCACAGCGTAATTGTGAAATGGTACTCCCAAAGAAAAAAGTTGGGAACCTTGGAGTACGGTCAACCGAAAAAAATAAATAATAGAAAAATAAATAATATACCTCTCTTGGGACTTAATTTTCCACTCAGAGATATGCTAACACCTCAGAGCTTCCGGGGGCTTCGCTCCCTGGACCCCCACCGGGGCTTTGCCCCTGGACCCCACCAGGGGCCCTAAGGCGGGCCCCTGGACCCCACCCGCACGGCCTCGCGCTTCGCGCTCGGTTTCTTTCCGAGAATTTCTTCTCGGAAAATCTTTGCCCCCCAACATTTTCCTCTGCCTTCAGTTTGCCCCCCCCCCCAAGTCTGACATTCTGGAGCCGCCACTGCCTTCTTGCACAACATATATTTCCTTCATATGTTTACTGATGATATTATTTCCAAAATAAGTGAAAACGTGAGTGTTATCTTGCCAAGCATGTTGTGTGCATGGAAAATGCTAGTATAGTCAAACCATGGAAGTACTTCCATCAGTTCCATGGTCAAACCATCCCCATAACAGTAAACGGTGATCACATTTTGAAAAACTAAAATTTTGTGGTATGCGCCGCTTAGGTTGTCCTGTCATTACTCACCCCCTTCCCTCCAGGCTTTGTTTGCTTCGCCGATGATTTGTTTGTTTGATTTGCCATATACTGACCTTCACCCCTTTAATTCTTCACCTCCATTGATAAAGACATTCCTAATGTCTTAAATCATCCAGATGGGGTCGCCACACACTTGGTAAAAAAGCCAGTCGGATCTTTTACCTTCAAGCCCCCCAAAAAAAGAACATGTGACCCTGCTTGGAAGTACCTTAATGAAAGACACAGTTCCTCCTCACGAAAATTTATCATTAAAAATGAAATACCCATGCTGAAAGGATTTCCGCAATCCGCAACTTAACCACATAGCATGCATGAACTGAAACGCGGAATATAAGGGCGCGGAAGATATGTTTTAGGTCTGAGACAAGAAGGTGCAAAGCGAGTAGTATGAACGAGTGACAGACTGTTAGCCGACTTCACTCGCCGAGTGTTCAGTGAGTGTTTCACGAGTGAAGTCGGCGGAGAAGTAACGGGTACTGAAAGGAATCAAGCATATTTCTTTACATTTCATTGCATTACACTTGCTGGCACAAAACCGGTGTAATCCTTGTATAATTCATTGAAAACTAAATGCATTAGAATCCTGGGATCTTCATACATGAGAACAGAAAATACTAGTGTCATCAGCCTACGAAATAAAGTGTACTTGTCCTATAGCCTTACATAGATCACTAATATAAACAAGAAAGAGAGGAGATCCAAGAATTGAGCCCTGAGTGGCACCGCAATTAAGTAATTTGAATGGGCATTTCTAATCGCCGCAAATCCTTTTTTCTAACTTCACGGGGGACTGCAGTAGCCTACTTAGTAAACTCTTGTCCGATGTAAACAATCAAATGCCTCAAAAAGCAAGAAATATCATTTGTGAATGTTGCTATCATTTGGCTCACTGATTGCTGTCATTCCTCTTTTAACGTGCACTTATTACCGCCACAGTAAATCAAAAATTTACGCGAAATTCTGTACACATTTCGCGATTCGTTTCTTAAAGCATTAAAAACTGCTATGTTGTAGCAGGATAAAAACCAGCCCCGGTTGTAGCTATGATAAGTATTCCCTGCCTAATGCATAACTTTGGGCTAGGCCCACGTCAATGTTAATTCTAGTTTGATAATAAATAGAAAACTAATTTAATTAGTTGTAAGACTTCTTTTGTTTGAATACTGATTACAGGCCATTAATGGCCTTAAGATTCACAGAGGACCGTAATTGGGTGGTCCTCTCTCCTGTAAAAATGATATACCGGTAGAGCATTACACAAATACTGTATATTTAGCATGATGATTCACACGTAGAAGACAACGTGTGTGATCGGGATGGTAACCGGTCGTTTCATTCCCCCCCCCCCCTTGCAAGTTCGCCCACAACCAGTTTGCCCCCCCCCCCCCCAGGGTGGCCAGTTCGCTACACGGTTTTTACCAGTTAGCCCCAAAGGCCTACCAGTTCGTCCCCAAGTGAAGACCATTTCGCCCCCTAATCTGTAAATGTAAATTTACGTTGTTACCTTTATCGAAATAGTGCATAGGGCTTTTCATTGCATTTCGTATTTAAGTCTCTTGTGTTCATGGTGTTTCTCATGTGTTTTCTCATCTTTTTTATCATCCAGATATTTCACCTGATTGGTTGTTAGAATAGTTTATGCCCATGCATGGAGAGTGCTTTCAAAGTGTGCCAGATTAGTGCCGGGATTTCACCTAATGTAGTCCCATACAACTTTCAAAATTTAAATTACCTGATTGGTAAATTGGCAAGTGTATTTAAATCAGTTGAATAAAAATACTCAAAACAAATACCTGTAAAACAGCAAATAACTTCAATCAGCAAGTACATTGAACACAAATTCGTCTCACCGCTGTCATTTAGTGAAAATGGTGATATTCTTTCAAAAATTTTACCAATGTTTTGGTTCCTTGGGTCACCAAAGGAAAGTATAGCAGTCTGATTTGAGTATGTATGTGTGTGTGTCTGTGAAACTTGCTTGGGTACGCTGTATCTCAACGAGGGAAAGTCGAATGAAAGTCAAAGTATTTTTGTAGTGGTGCATTTAGGGTGTTCACGATTTTGGCGTTCACAGTCCAAATGGGGAATTTTATGAAATCATGCAAAATGCCTCTTCTTCTACAAATTGTATGGTATTAAATTGAAATTATGTCACATTACTGCTGTGGTAGAGGTTCCTGCAGGTTGTTTAGGATTATTGGTCCCATATCGGCAATATGGACCATTTTATGAAGAAATGCTTCTCTGCATATTTTGCTTTACAGTGTGCAATTTTTGTCAAATTAACATTGTGGTAGTGGAACGCGAGGTGTTCAAGACTTTTGGGTACAAGGTCCAAGTGGGCCATATGGGCCATTTTATGAAATCATGCAAAATGTCTCTTCTCTACAGATTGTATGGTATTAAGTTGAAAATTGTATCACATTACTACTATAGTAGTGGTTTCTTCAGGTTGGTCAGGATTATTGGTCCCATATGGACCATTTAATGACATCATGAAAAATGTTTTGTTTCTGTATATTTTGCTTTACAGTGTGAAGGGCTTGTCAAATTAGCATTGTTGTAGTGCTCATTACAGTGTTCAACATTTGTGGGTCCAGCAATGCTGCTGAATTGGTACTATTCGATTCTTAAAACAGAATCACAATGCAGCTAGTTAATCAGTATTTGACCATACTTGCAATTAGCAAGACACCTATGCTGGTATCAATCACCTTCCACCTCTGGGGTCAGTGAGGTCAGAGAGTACTGAACAGCTTTCGGTTTAGACATTAGCAACTGCCTGTTTGAAAGTATAGGTCAACAGAGGGGAAGACATGTTCTAACTGATGGTCATTAACATTCCCCTTTGGTTTTAATCACGGTTTTGTTTGAAAAAAAAAAAACAGACAGACAGACATTGAGTATGTCGGATATTCGAAATTACATACCTGTAAGCAGTCTAAAACTGAGGTATGGTCGTTCTTCCAGTCATTCGACATACTTAAGAAGTACTGGTCTAGTTCTGCTATCCTGGGTGGATAGCACAAAAGACCAGCGTTCCAGTGGAATAAAGGACAATAGCCCGTCGATTTAAGCCTTGCAGTCTATCCTTGGTTTTCAAACGTGTATACATCATGGGTCAGCTCCAGCCACAACTTGTACTGTGTGTTGCGCACTTGCGCCGGGAGTTTGAGGATAATTCGCTGCCGTTTACTTGTGCTATCATAGATACCCCATATCTCAATTAGGACCCTGCGTACGGTATGAGGAGGACCCAAACAAGTGGAGATGACCCCGTTAAAGGTGAGCCACAATTCATAAAGTTGTAAAAACACTACAAAACATTAACTTTTTTAAAAAAGATTGGAAAAACATGGTAACACAGCATTACAAAATAATCTTGGAACACACTGCTCAACTTTGCAATGTTGGCTATAGGATTACTGTGCAAAGTGTACATTCACCCCTATAGCGCAACTTTGAAAAGTGACGCGGGGTTTCATGTTATCCTCTCACCTAAAAGGTAGTGGTTTCCTACCACCATTCTAAAATTGGCGTGATACTCCTCTTGCAACGCAATGCAACAGCAGCCCAACAATGTTATTTCTAAACGCAACCATTTTTTCGGCAAACAAAACCATAAAACAGTCTGTTCATTCCTGATCACTCGTTTTCAACAAAACATATACAAACTTCTCATGTTTACATTCGAATTTGAGAATATTTTAATTCGAAAATCCTCCGACCCATAGAGCATTGATAACTAGTACACTCAGAAAGATATTTACACAGGTTAAGGAAAATGTTATTCAATTGTCACGTAAAATAAGAACACTAAAAATTTTAAGTAAACATTTACTTAACTGCCCAATGGTAGTTTTACTTGACAAACATGCACATAGTGCAAATTACTTACGTAAATCTTGGGAAGAGAATTTTTCATAAATCTGTCTAGTAAAATAATTTACAACGACATCAGTAAAATTTACGTTAGAATTGGGAAAAAGTTGAGCAGCTGGATGCCCATTTTACTACATTATGTATGTAACCTGACCACAATACACAAGACAGAAAGGGACAACAAATACAATGAAAACAAATACAATACAGTATTATCAGTTTAATTTCAACGTTTATTTAAACACTTTGCAGTGTTTTGAATTAACATTGTACACACTGATTAGGAATGAAATATTCTGTGTGCTTCTTATCTGTTCACAGCTCTCCCCTACCCCTTCACACTTGCTGTAGTCTTAAAGTCATTTTTTTTTACCTTTTTGCATATTGAACTGAACAGCATTGGGTTCTACTTGTGACTTCTCAGTTCAATGACTAAACATTAGTCAGGTGAAACCCCTCCTTAACCCCTTGCCCATTAGGGTGAAAATCATTTATATCTGCCAAAGATATGTAATCAATAACAATACCTAAATAATTAATTAAATGAATAAGTAGCAATTTCTTTAAGTTAGATAAAGATCTGAACATATTTATAGTCATTTCAATTCATAACTTTTACCTTTCATCTTCTTATGCAGCTTATCATGGACTTACTAATTATTATGTATTCTGTTTAGAATTAAGGATCAAATTCTACAATATTTTGCAGGTAGAGTATTAAATGCACTTTGAATGGTCAAAAACAGGGACACCCATGTTAAAGAAATTGAGGTGTCATGTTTTACACTTTCTCAGTTCACTGACTCAGCAGTAGATCCCTCCTAGATCCTCCCTTACCTTCAGCTCATTAGGTCCAAAATAATTTATATCCGCCTAAACAAACTATACATAAATAAAAAAATCACAAAGAGAACCAGCTATTTCTCCTAATTGTATAATCATGTGTGAATTACTAGTTTCATTTTAAGTATTACGGGACAAGCATTAATGAACAAGCAACAACAAGTAAAAGGATATAATCTTTGATCTAAAATATGAAGAATTTCTAAATGATAAAAGGACGGATGAGAAATATATGGAAACAGTCTGAAAAACAAGGTTTCTTCTTGTAGATGAAAAACATGTCTTTACGAAACACGCTAAAACTCAGTAATTCAGGGAAATAAAAAAAAGAAGAGCTTTACGGTGTAAACAATACAACCAAAGAAGGTTTGCGAAACTACTTGTGAAACATACAGAAGTGTGCAAAAATTCAAAACGCAAAACAATCTTGAACCGTCAAAACTAAGTATCCAGCTATCTTTATGGTAACGTTACGATACCCTTGCAGGTGGCACGAAAAGCACAAAAAGTGTCTGATCTGGTGGCACTTTACACTACCAGGCAACTCATACACGACTTTGTGTAAAAATTAACACACACCAATACAAGCTTTCTGATATTCCAAATTGAACACGTAAAACGATTTGAAACACACATCATGCGTTAAACTTTCATAGTTTCATAGTTTCAAGTGGTCACAAGATAATGAAATACATTAAGTAATGACCCAAGCTCAAGTAATGAGATGCCATCACACCTTGCAGGTCATGTATTAAAAACAAATTAGATGGTACTGTGATTGCACAAACATTATGTGGCCGCAAATTTTCTTTCCAATTTACAAGTTATTTGATCGCTTTCACAAGTTAGTTTGGAGAAATTGAAGGAATCCCATTTTACTGAGGGATGCAAGGCAAAGCTCTTCAACCATATCATGTTTCCTTGTTGTCAATAACCTACACACTGCGGCCATGAAAACTTACACAATGGAAGTCCACGACAGCTTCACATGATTCCTTAATTCACTGAAATTCTTCCTCCTTTGCGCATCCCAGGAAATAAACTGGGTAGCAAATGGATGGCAGCAATGGGTTTTTTGTCTGGAAAGGAAAGAAAAGAAAGATTTTCAACTGTACCTGGATGTTGCCAATATATTTTTGCACCACACTGTTATGCAGGCTGCCAAGAATAAAGAAAATGTGACCATTTTTGACACATTTGATGAGCGAGGTGTCACATAGAAATGTGTACATGTACACGTCTTCCCCTCGCAGAGAAGTTCATTTAGCCTTCACAAAGAAATCAAATACAGGCGAATCTTGTTCACAGATCACATCCTGCATTCTGTAAGTTTGTTCTGCATTAAAGAATGAAAGACTGGAGTTTTGAGAGCATTTGCCTATGGTCATTTTGTTCCACTTTTTGTTGATGAGCATCATATTTGTGCAAAATGCAGTTGCCTCATGAGTCACTAAATTGCTAATATTCCAAATTGACAAGTCTCTAATGGAAAACCTGGTGAAAGTTCAGGAAGACTTTTTCCATAGAAATAATCCTCTTTTTGTGTGAACTTTGCATAACTGGTTAGGTCGAGGCTCAGCTGAGGCTAGACTCTGTAGAGTCTGCTTGGGCTGGAAAGTTTCTGTTCCTAACCTTGGTTCCGCCACCCCTGAAGGACCATGCATTTATTTACAGTACTGCTCTTCCTGAAGAGTGTTTACTCCCCTCATTGATCACTGCCCTCGCAGACTCTGGACACTCGTTTTTACGAGTGAATGCGAAGTATAGTAGTCGCATTTTACGAACGAATGGACTTGTCACAGTGTTTTTATTCTGTGTCTTGTTAATTTTGTTAATCTATAAGTGTTTGTAGATTAATAGATGTTAGTAATAAATAGAGTAAATATATTTAAGGCGTCACTAGCTTTAGTGCACTTTGAGGCGTTTTCCTTGACAGATTTTTTTAATTGTACGGTTCATGGAACGACTGTATCACGTTCTTAAGCGGCCTTTCTATGGTTTTTGTCGATAGCTGTTACTTTAGAAAAAGCTTACATCCTCATCTGCTCATGTTTTGAAACGTTTGAACGATCTATTAAAGTAAATTTTGATGTGTTATTATGTTCAACGGATTGTACGGGTGAACTCTCCTTCAAAAAGATCAAATATACTCGGGAAAAGAACGACAAACGATAGAGTTACGTTTTATTTTCTTCTGAAATGAAGATTTCCAGTAGGTTGAGGTACAGTGAACGGATAAGATAACGAAGTTGCCCGGATGGAGAAATTGAGCGATACTAACTGCGTAGTTATCTTCGGGCCCAGGAGTTTCAACTGAGACTTGAATTTCCCTTGCAAACAGCCGCTTGCTTTGCCGGTACACATGTGACCCGACATATGATACAGTTGTGGATTTGGAGTAATAATAATAATCAGGCTATTAGCCAAGGTTGTGGACATTGAATGCTACCGTGGCTCGGAAAGGAAATTTCGAGATTTTGATGTGTAACAGTAGTTATGCTGATTGGAGTTTTCAGCGCGTGCGCAGGCCGGGTTGTACTGAACTGCATGTAATAACTAGAAAAGTGGTTACGAAAATCGTAATCACAGTTTATGAGTTCGTGTAGAGGGGAAGTTATTTACGTTCTTTTGTGACCGTCGGTTGGTAGTTGAAGGGGAATTTCTATGTTTGTTTTTAACAGATAGGGCCACATAAATATATTTAAGAAAATGGAAGCCGTGTCTAGATTCTCCAAATATATTTGTGACAGGAGCCAAAACGTAAAAACGTCGAAAACTGACCTATGATGCCAATCTTGGGTTGTAGGCTATTGCAGGCTACTAGAGTATGTAGACCTACTATGCTACAGGTCGCGTTCGGTTGCAATTACTTCAGGGTTAATGATGACATTCAACCCAAACTTGAAACTGATTTTTTTTTTGTCAGTGAGAAACCCAAGGGATGTCATGCTCAGATCCTTAGTGCTGCTGGCTGTTGAGTTCTTTCCGGTACTTTCACCAGATGTGATCGTTTAAGGTAGCATACCCCTATTAATTTTCCCATTGACTTACACACTAAATCGCAAAAGTAACGTGGTCTCTAAAGCCTTGCAGAAGTTTTCAACAGATATAAACTAGCACTAGTTACAAAGCTGACACATTGGCCGTTCATGGCTTTTCCAATTTTCCGTACCTTAGCTGGTTAGATTTTCTGCTAGAGGCCGTCGACGTTAGCACACCTTGTCTCTGGGACCAAATCACACATCGCCTCCAACGATGATGCTCCGCCACCTAAGATTCCATAACTTTATTATAATTGTTTCAATTTCCTCCATTTTCACAACATGTATTCTTTAACTCGCCTACTTCAATATTCAATCCACAAAAGGACCCATCTTAAAGGATAAAATACCAAAAAAGTTGCCCAAATGTCCCTAATAGGGACTTTCACCGACGGCGAACAAAATGCGGAGGGATCTCCAACTTCTATATAGGGTATGCTACCGTATTCATGTCTGGAGTCATTGTCAGCGGTCACTTGTCCAGGTGCATTTCAACTACAAACTGTCCTCTGACTTTCATTTATCATCATAAACTTTGAATATTTTGAAAGAAAATGTCTATTTTACCATACAGTTCTACACACCTTGCTGGATTCAACGAGCCAAACAAAACTATGGGAAGCAATAGCCTACGGTCAGCCTGACTTGCTGCATTCTTTATCATACCAGATAACAGTTAAAGACTGTCAAATGCCTAGAGCCTTGGAAAAGTAACATATGATTGAAGTTGTGAGTGGAATATAATGGTTAGTAGAGCAGCAATTGCTTTCAATGTTTGAAGAAGAAGTACATGAGAGGATTTATTTTACGTTTTGCTCTTCGTGTACTGTACTCAATCTAGTGAACTCAGTGCTACTAGTTTCTGCAAGTGTTATATTTAATATTTTGACAAGCGGAGATTGAATAGGTCCTATATATTTTATACAAGAAGCATTTCTTTCACCTTGATATAGGCTTTGTAGTTTGAATATCATGATACATTGCAGCCGCCACCTTAGCGGGTAGAGTGGGATATTGTGACCGTGACAATTCCAAAAGTAAATTCAAATACTGCAACTATGGCTGCAGTTCCAGTCTGTCGTTTCCCAAATTTTACTCTCCTTTTCGAATGATTAATAGCAAACTTGCTCCAATAGATATATATGTTAGCTGTATATTAAAACATCTGTATATGTGAACAAAAAAGGAAGAAAAAGGTTATAGCAAAAATAAGACATAATGCAAATAAGTCAAATGTCTAACCAAGTCTAGTCTCTTTTCAGTGTGGCAGGTAGCCTGTTCTTAGGTCCTTAATTCACTAGGCAGCTCAGTCACTTGCTTCCGAGCTACGTTTAGGCCTTAGAATAATGGAGTAGGCTAGTGTTAATAACTTTTGTACACCCTTTATGTCCAGCTGACTGATCTGCAAAATATTCTAGTTCATCTTTTCAGTCAACCACGGACCACATGTGAATTAATTTTAAGTGACGAGCTCCTTAAATAAAATCAGTCATGCCCCTAGTTCGTGCCCGGCCTGCCTGCTTCAGAGATATAAAAAAACAAACCCTATAGAAACCCCTCCCCATCCAAGTTGTCTGTTTAGTAGAATAAAACATGGACGGTGCCTTCCTATTTTTTTATCCAGTGGCCAATCTCCACTGAACACGAGAGAACTGTTACGAATGGAAGGCTCTACAAAACTGCAAATTCATACGAGGGCGACTTGTCTTCTTCCCGGAGATGCCGATTTACCTGATGTGTATAGGGATTTAGTACATGCCGAGTTGTCCGACTTCACAAAGGCACTGCCAAGTGTGAAGCTGTTTTGTCTTACATGGGCAAGTTGTCCATGCCTTTATGTGCGTGTTCTTTGAACATTACTCTTTTTACACTGAAAAACAAATTTAAACCCCTTTCGACAATTTCTGTTGACAAGACAATTTGGACAAAACTTTACTCGTCATTGTCAAGAGCTAAAAAACACTTTTTAGGCCAAAATACACATTTAACAAGGACAAATAAAGTCAGGAATTGGCCGCATCGATATCTGCCGTACAGTTTGCACACACGCACTCGCGTCCAAGTATGTCCTGAGTGCAAACTATGCTCCGTGGGTATGAATTATCCAATGAACATTTACTGTAAGCCTATATATTACGTACGTGGCATACCGCCATTGCCGCGCCGTTGTTTACGGTACTACTGAAGTCGGTTCACTACTATACGGCTCAGACGATACAACTACGCCTTTGCATACTGACAGCTTATACAACAAGCGTGCAGTAGCCTATTATACAAAACAACAGCCGTTTCTTCAAAAGGCACCGTTTTGTGCATCAAAGATATGTAAACTTTTAATCTTCGAAACAAGCGTTATAGTTATCACAGAGATGTCATACTGGTGACCATGTATGTCACAATTATTTGTCAAAATTCCAGACTTATTGAAGCTGTGTAACTGGAGATAAACTGAACGAAAGAACCTGTCACGTGATTGAAAGGTACGAGCAGGAACGCTATACTGTTTATGATGACTCATAAACAGTAACTAGTGATTTTTGTAGTGTATTTTGTTGATATTTTCATATAAGTTTTTTTTTCGTTAACGGTTGTTCTTTATTGAGAGGTCCTTATCATACTATGGAACGCCAAATGGGTAATGAATTTTGTTGTCTCATCGTAGTTTGTCTCAACTTATTTCGTTGTCTCTTTTGATTTTGTCTCCTTTTTGGTTTGTCTCATTCAATTGTGTCGTCTCACTTAATTTTGTCTCCTTGTAGATTGTCTGATGTAAGTTTGCTTCATTTAAGGTTGTCTCATTAAAGCTTGCCTCATATTAGGTCGTCTCGTTTAGTTTGCTTCATTAAAGTTCGTCTCCCACCAGTTCGTCTCACAGCAGTTCGCCTCACTGCAGTCCGTCTCACTGCAGTTCATCTCACTGCAGTTCGCCTCACACTTGAGCAGTTCGCCTCACACTTGAGCAGTTCGCCTCACACTTGAGCAGTTCGCCTCACACTTGAGCAGTTCGCCTCACACTTGAGCAGTTCGCCTCACACTTGAGCAGTTCGCCTCACACTTGAGCAGTTCGCCTCACACTTGAGCAGTTCGCCTCACACTTGAGCAGTTCGCCTCACACTTGAGCAGTTCGCCTCACACTTGAGCAGTTCGCCTCACACTTGAGCAGTTCGCCTCACACTTGAGCAGTTCGCCTCACACTTGAGCAGTTCGTCTCACTGCAGTTCGTCTCACTGCAGTTTACCTCACTGCAGTTTGCCTCACTGCAGTTTGCCTCACAGCAGTTTGCGTCACAGCAGTTTGCCTCACAGCAGTTCGTCTCAGTGCAGTTCGTCTCACTGCAGTCCACCTCAGCCGAGTTTGCCTCGTGTCAATTTTCCTGACCGAAGTTCGTCTCATGCCAGTTGTCTCAAATCCGAGGCGCTATTCGTGAATTACAATTTAAATTTAAGATAATTGATGACAAAATTGGCGAAAATCTTGGCATTTTCCGTTTGAAGTACAGTTATTACGTGTACGTGTATACACTGGACTCGACTAGACTTTGTTGTGACAGTATGTACGTAAGCCGGCCTAGTACTTTCACCTAAGATCTGGTGCAAAATGACGGAAAAAAGTCAACTACCTCGGCTTGTCAGTCTCGGCTACACTAGGGTTCTCCACACAAAAATTCTGCCCCATCATTACAGAGACCAAAATCACATGATGTCATAAGTATATCCAAGAAAAAGCCATGGAGGTGTGTAGCCTCATATCCTATTTTGCCTTGATCAAGAACTTTTTTTTTTGGGGGGGGGGGGGGTTCTTCATTGTCTGAGTGACACTTTCATCACCTCAGCTATAATTGTGTTACCTATGTATGGGAATTCCCGGGTTGTGGATTCTTTCACCACTTACACAGAGATTGTTTATAGGCTACATTCTATTTTGTGTTCTGCATGCTTTTCAATTAATCTTGGTAAACTTTTTTAAACTTTCCTACCGTGACTTTCTGTGCAGAAGAAATAAGACGACAAACTGACAAGAGAAGCAGAACAAGGAATTTAAGTTAAAGCAAAGAAAAGAATACATGGACCGGCTTAAGTGAGTGTTGACTAGGCAAGCAATTGTGGTACAGTTAAATAGCTGAGAGCACAGAAGATTACGTTTCACACCGTTTAACTCCTGTGGGGAGGACTTGGAGGCCAGCGATGATGTTTATTGCCTATGATTGCCCATCATTGTCCATGAACTGGAAATATGTTATCATAGTGAAGGTTGGTTGGAGTGGAAAACAAATCCTGCCCCATGACTATGGGGACAGAATCACACTATTGGCAGAAGGCAAGTACAGTACAACAATTCAACATAATTCTCCAGCAGATTATTCATATATGTCATAATATTTGAATGGCTATTTGTAAAAAATATCTTCATATTAAGACTCTCAAACAGTGCGCCATATCTTTCATAAATGTGAGATGCCACAGTACGTCCAATAAGTCACACTAACTTGCGCTATGTGTTACACCAATCAATTGATGACCATCACATAAGGGTTCATGTCAATGAAGGACATTATAATGTATACTAATTCTGTGCTCAATTGCTATTATAACAAGTGCAGAGGGAAGTCAAATTGGAAAAAAAAAAAAATGAGATAGTGTGGGGAATTGAAAATAGCTATTCTTCGTGGTCCCAAAATGTCACATAAGTCATGTGCATGCTTTTTGTCCCATGTAAAGAAATGCAGTACCGTACAGCAATAATTTTCCATCGCTAATGGCACTGTAAAATTAAGTGAATATTTCTGTGCATATTAAAATTAAGAGAACTGAAGAATGTTTTGCGGTTTTTGAATGTCATGAGCAAATTCCTTCTGAAATTCATACAAATGTCCCATAAGTCACAGTAACATTTACCATTCATAACATAATTTTGATGAAAGTTATCCCACATCTCCTATGACAATTCTTTTTAAGCGGGAATCCATTTTCAAAGCTTATTTTTGTCATAAATTTAGAATATAACAATAAAATAAAATTAATGAATCATGCACTGTTTAGCAGCTTGAAAGTTACTATGTCTGATGTGACCTTTGTTACTTTACTTTCATTTTAATGACAGTAGATAATATCCTTTACAATAACCAATGTGAAAGTCACTATTTAAGTAATTAAGAGTCGAACTGTAGCCACAAGGAAAAAAATTCTGACATTGTGCAACATTCCATGCCATCTATTTTGTATTATCTTCAAACTTTGAAAAGTCATATCGCAAAACCAGCGATAGCTTAACACAATTCCAGTGGATTTTCATTCAGGATTTCACATTCTGAATGAAGCACAACTTTTAGTGAGCCGAACTGTTGGGAGACGGACTGCATTGAGACGGACTGCCGTGAGACGAACTGCAGTGAGACGGACTGCAGTGAGACGGACTGCCGTGAGACGAACTGTTGGGAGACGAACTTCAATGAAGCAAACTAAAACGAGACGACCTAGTATGAGGCAAACTTAAATGAGACAAAGAAATAAGTTGAGACAAACTGCGATGAGACAACAAAATTCACTACCCTTCTGGCCTTCCATACTATTGTAACATCGCACATGTATGATGTTCCACCACACCACGTCAAGTGTTATGGTGGTCTTCCCTCTGTTCCCTTCACTACTTGAGGAAATAGTCCTGTCTTTACGGACAGAATCGTCGCTGGCGGAGTATATTAGCCTAGGCTTAGCATTACTTCCGCTACAGTTTTAAACGAGTTTGTAGGTTAATTTAAATGCAGGCATTACTTCATTGTTGGCGTGTGTGAGTTTTCTTCCATTGTAGTGTTTCGTGCGAGTTGTGGAGCCATGTATAAGTGGCTGTACGTGCGTGCCGTTGTTGTACCATCTAGGTCAGGCCTATTTGTGTTTCAGTTAACCGATCTCACTGTAGCTCGTAGCCTAAACCGTACGTATTACAGGGCTGATCTGCAGTCAGAGGTGCAGCGTACATCTCCACAATCCCAATGGGCTTCGATGTACTTGCCTGCATGTGCAATTCTTCTAGTATTTTAATATGTATTAACGGCAACGTCAAACGTGATTATTCATTTGTACATAATTATATCGAGTGTCCAAAGCCTTTCCGGCGGACGGCAATCACAGGGAAACGCGATTACCAGATGAGTACGTATCCTCGTTTAGGTATAAGTAGGCTGCAGCTCAAACTGTGAGGAATGTACCAAAGGGGAATTCATTTGTTGAGAAAGACTTTGCAAAGTCTAAGCTGAGGCCGGTTTCCATAAAACCGTTCCGTTGCCCCGGGGTAGATGAGACTGAAGCCCTTTTCAATCTGAATCAGAAAAAAAGGTTAATTATAACATTGAAAAAATCTCGAATGCATGAAAAGACACGTAAGTCATACTTAAACTCCATAATATTGAAATATCATTTTTCCAGAAACGTTGCTTACAAGTTAATTAATTGAAGATGAAGATTTTCAATCTTTAGCACTTGTCACATATAACTAGTGCTAGTAAAGTGTGAGTAAAATGTTGAAAGACATTGATGACATACTACATTACCCATAAATACAGGAGGACAATGTGAAGCTTACAGAATGATGTTTGGATAGTATGACTACCAAGTACTGTACAGTATTGCTCACTTAGTGATTATTTTGTCCGCATTATATCATACCACAAAACAATGCTTAATCGATTCGTGATTTGCAATAAAACACATCAGTTTTCTTCAAAAAGATGAAAAAGTGAGAACAAACCCTTTGCTTTGTCACGGTATATCAATGACAATTTTGGCAACATTTGGGTACGGTGTTGAAGATTTATTGAGGCTTTTACTAACTAACAAGGCAAAGGAAAGCCAGATTCTCCTTTAGATTAAAAAATGGTAATAATTCTCCTGCATCAAACCTGATCATAGATTTAACAAATCCTATACTAATATTAGACTGATTTTGCTGAAAATTACCACTCCTGGTTCTGTAATTTCCTTCATGGTACAATCTGTTTGCGTCTGCATCCAGTTACGTCTGCAGTTAGCCATATTAGTCATATATTCTTCCACTTGGATCCTCCTGCCAGGTGTGTGTGCCGTCAGCCATTGCAGCTGTGTTGACGGTATTCCGATCTCTGTTGCAAAATGCAGAATGAATTCCCCATGAAGCTTAATTTTCTTGCAAAAGATGGCTTGATCAGCTCAATAATTTGTCAATCCCTTCCTAACTGTATTTCCACATTTCAATTGGCCAAAATCTTAAAAGGAAAAATAACCATGTCAACTCAGTCAGCCAATAGGGTATTCACACGTGAATTAAGTATCAATAGGGTATCTCTCTCTGAGACATAAAGGATTTGCAGCTATAACCGTGGCAAAGAAGAGCTCTTTGAACTAAACTAAACAATCGCAAGAAATGAACATCGGCAATCTCAAATTTCCACTATTATGCTACTCCTTTACCACATACATGTCGTAAAGGTATGTTTTCTTACCTGTCATGTGTATGCACACAAAATGTACTCAACACCTAATTTGTGGTGATACTGCAGGTGTCTAAACATCAACTATCATTTTTTTTTTATTTGTTGTCTGTTTCATCAGTGCACTTGTCTGCAAGGTTAGTTCACCGATACATGTGCCTAACAGAATAAAACATCAGCATTCATGTCAGTCAATAGCCAAACTTCATGCATTCTTACATCATCAAGAAACCAAAATATCCTTGATATATAACTTAATATCTGAACGTTTGCTGAGCACATGCCTACACAGCTCTGTGGAACATGTGCAGGACCACTGTGAAACAATTCTACCACACGGTTTGCATTTTGCATGAGCAAGGCAAACAATTTATTTGTGAAGCTACAATCAGTTCAAGGACCAGCTCTCTGTTGCAATGGTTCTGAAAAATATGTGGCCAATCACTAACTCATCATAGGTTAATTCAAAAACTTAGTTACATTCACCCCTGCAGTTGTATTAAACACAAATCTTGAAGCACTTTAAATGCCAAAATTGTGGTTGGTTTACAATATTAGTGTTGAATCTGTTCTGATTATAATTTAATTGGTTAATGGTATTAAGCAGCGACAAAAGGGATGCTCTGAATTGTTTTAAAACTCCCTAAAATTGCAGGTTGAAAAAGGTTGAACGGCTAGCACTGTTCCTATGATTTTGATGATTATTTATTATTTACTTTTGAAACATATCTTTTCAGTTTGTTATAAAAAGAATAGATTTACCTTGCTGTTTAGCAGACAATTTCTTTTCTCCTTCTGGTGCACTTCCTTTTTTTTTTCCTGATTTCAACTCCGAGGGACACTGCGCAGCATTTTGAATACATCGAAGATAGTTAATTCTGTCTCCCATCAGGGGCCCAGATGCTGGTCCTGAATTTTTTGAGCCCTTACAATAGAAACTTTCCTGAAGACACATTTGCAACCAAAAAAAAAGGAATGAGTTATTAACGGCATTCCACCAAATAAAACACAACAAGAAAACCAAGTATGTATCAAGTGAAATAGTGCTTTTTAAACAGTAAAATGCATATCACCACTTTTTTTCTGATTTGTTGTCTCGGTTGGATCTGCACTTGTGTGCAAGGTGACTTTTGTAAAAGCATTAGGGTCAAAGTCAACACTAGGTTGCAGAAATTGCAATGTGACAAATACCATAGGACCACTGCAGTACACACATCACTGCAAAATATCACAACAGGGAGGAGTTTATTTCACCTTCCAATCTGAGCAGTAACCCCCTTCCGTCTCCCGGGTTAATTCAGACTCTCATCAGATGTCTTCTCAAAATGTCCATCTAGCTTTTTAAGGGTATGTAAACACCCACTTGGGCAATATAGGCAAAGACAGCGAACACAAATAATAGCAAAAAGGCAATTAGCAAAGTAGTGATTTCTTGCCAGGTATGCGCAGAATTTGGTTTTGACACATTGCTTCAACAGGGCTTTCAGACTGAGAGTGACCTTTTGCCTCTGTGAAAGGAAAAGAGATCCACAGACTACTTACTTTCTCAACTAATAAGTTCAAACAACGTTAAAGTGATTGCGTGCGTAGCCAAAAAGTAAGAACATTGAAATTTCACATCCAAAAGTTTGGTAAGGCTTTTAATACCACCATTCAAACAATCTGGGAAAATAAATAGGTTTCAGTTGGTTAATTTTGCCATATGATTTCAAATTCTTCTAACATAACGACAAAAAGTGCAAAATACGATAAATGAACAAGCCAATGGGAAGTATACTAGTATTGAATATTTAGTTAACAATTCAGGATCACTGACGCCGCGGGCAACGTTAAGTTCGTAGGTAATTTTTAAATACAGTGTTTCCTTTCACTAAATACTACAATTCCTGATACCTACCAAGGAGCGACGACTTGAGTAGTATGTTTTTGATACACTAGTGAGACCTGTACTGTTGCAAATTCATTACGTAGGCGGTTACAGTAAGAACCGTTAATTTTCAAATATGATTTCTGTTTTTTACTGTTTTTATGCCAATGTTGTGTTTTCGAAGTAGTTACTGTCTTTTTCGTTTATTAAAAGACATAGTCCGTTCATGTACAACCTCGGGTGTACATTTAAAAATAAAGAAAAAGTGAAGATCAAACATAATCTTATCTTTTTTCTTTTTCAGTACACACGCAATCAACTTTAACATTTGACGTATGCATGTTTGGCATGCCTTTGCAGTAGTTGCTAACATCAAAGGGCCCCTGACCACCATCAAAAGCATCAATTACCTACCTGGAGCTACCTGCACACCAAGCTTGAGTTCATGTTCACTGCTTAAGACACCGTGCACGTCATAAGACAAGGTGTCACAAACATATTAACATACTACCATGCAAACCTTCTCATACGTTCTTATGCCTTCAATAAGGGTAACTAGAGCGTCAATGACGCAAACTCAAGTTAGTAGCACTAAATTAAAAGTTTTTTTTTTATTCTTGCGAAAGTGAGTACAAAATGCCCCCTTCAAGTTTAGCAGTCAACAACAGCTTTTTGCATGTTCATATTTGCTATTAGTTTATACCAAATGGTGATAAAGGGTGTATCATATATTTCATGGAAAGTTGATACTAATTACAATCAACCATCACGACCAAAATACGAAGCCACGTATAATACTGGAAAAACTTTAATTCATGTAAAATTTAAAACTACTGTATCTCTTTAAACGGGCTGGTTTCGTTGTTAGCATCAACGAAAATACTCCTTCCTCAACCATTATCCTTAGTGGCTTCCACTGACCTAGGCATGACAAACAAGTAGACTGCATGCTCTGCATCAAAGACACCCGGCTTGCGTATTACACGTTGACTACCGTAAGAAAAATATGGCACACAAAGATACCGTACATCACACGCAGCCACCAAGCAGGACTAATCCACGCTGCCATACCAAACCATGCTTGCATGGCGAGGAGATTGAAAATAATAGACACTTGATTTTGGACAAAAAACAGGCGAATTTCATTTCGCATTTTCTCCACGGTTTTGCAATCAATTCTCACCAAATTCACGGACGACCTTTACAACAAGTGTAAAATCAAAATGAGATTAGTTAATTTTCGATTTTTTGCCTTATTCAAGAGAAATTGGCCATTTTCCGAAAGGGTCCATTTCGGGGCCCAACCGGTCCAGATAAAATAGTACAACTTTTGTGCACGAGAGACCCTTCTAACAGTGTGCAAAATTTCAAGAGGTAACTCCGAAATCCCTAGAAGGAGTAGGCTTTTTGGCGAAAAAATGAAGAATGATTGCTAGCGAGAAAACTAAATCGCCGATCCCCGCCAAATTTTACGGGCGCACGCCGCCGTACACGGTCCACCCATCCACCAAATTTCAGCTCCGTAGCTCCCGTAACGGTCGAGAAATCGCCGTCGAAAGGGCCCCGAACGCACTAATCGGTACGCATGACTGCACAAACTGCTCTTGGGATTACATTACTTCGACTGAACTTCGTTCAAGTCGAAGTAACTAGAGCGTCAATGACGCCAACTTCGACTAAAGACTGCATGCAAATAACTAACGCTAGATAAAGAGTTGAAAGGGCAATGTCCATAATGGTATAGGAGTTGTGAATGGGGGGTGGGGATGGGTTACTATTCTTCTTCTTCTGTTTGCTGGTCATTTTACTGTTTTTCGTTTTTCATCCTTATCTGGTTTTTCTGTTTAAGTTTCTTTAGTTCCAAGGAGGGGGATGCCTGTTGTGGGGGCCACCGAACGTAGTTCGGAACTGGTAAATAAGCAGCTTGTTCTTAACGCTGTTTTAGCAAATCGAAATAGTCATAAGCGACGATGTGGACGATGTGGACGATTCTCCATTCAAATCCAAATGGTGTGCAGGATACACCTTGAATATTCAATTCATCTAATTTTTCAACTTATCTACCTAGGCCTATCAGTGGTATCATCTTGATACGGCCTTCGATAAAGAAGGCCATGCCAACAATAATACATATTCCCTAAAGCAATATCATTCACCTTTGGTTAAAGGGAAATAGGGCCTTTGCTTTACAGAAAACGTCCATACTATTCAAACCAATGTTTGTGACCGCAGAGTGATAGATTATTCAAAATAAGGAAGGACAGTAGCCTTTCTTTTCAAGAAATAAATTTCTCGTAGATAGAAACTCAGTTATTTGTTGCTCGACACTAATTTGTTCACCCAAACTTTTCAAAATTCAAATGATGCATCTTCTGTAACTCATCAGATGCATAGTGTTTTGAGGAGATGAAGCTTTGGTAGATGTTTATCGATGAGACTAAATGGTTTAACAAAGATTACCGCTATTTCTTTTGTATGTCATGTTGGTGTATTCTAAACTCCATATTTCTCTTTAAGCTATACCATAAAAAAGTAGGGGGTTACACTCCCTATTTCGCATCAGTTTCTTAAAATTAGGTGATTTTCTGAAGGCAGTCATCATCGAGACATAATACAAGATCCCACTACGAATAAAGAATAATGGTAATATCTTAAAGTTTTAATTTGAAACGTTTCGAAACCATACTTTTTTATTCTTGTGAAAGTGAGTACAAAATACCCCCTTCAAGTTTAGCAGTCAAGAACAGCCTTTTGCATATTCATATTTGCTATTAGTTTATACCAAATGGTGATAAAGGGTGTATCATATATTTCATGGAAAATTGTCATTAATCATAATCAACCATCACGACCAAAATACGTAACCACGTATAATACTGGAAAAAATTAAATTAATTCATGTAAAATTTAAAACTAACTCTTTATACGGACTGTGTTTCGTTGTTAGTATCAACTGAAAATACTCCATCTTCAACCATTATCCTTAATGGTTTCCACTGACCTAGGCATGACAAACAAGTAGACTGCATGCTCTGCATCAAAGACACCAGGCTTCGCGTATTACACGTTGACTACCGTAAGAAAATTATGGCACACAAAGCTACTGTACATTACAGCCACCAAGCAGGACTAATCCACGCTGCTATACCAAACCACGCTTGCATGGCGAGGAGATTGAAAATGATAGCAACTTGAGTTTGGACACAAACAGGCGAATTTCATTTCGCATTTTCTCCACGGTTTCGCAATCAATTCTCACCAAATTCACGGACGACCTTTACAACAAGTGTAAAATCAAAATGAGATTAGTTAATTTTCGATTTTTTGCCTTATTCAAGAGAAATTGGCCATTTTCCGAAAGGGTCCATTTCGGGGCCCAACCGGTCCAGAAAAACGCCATTTTACCGAATTTCGCTTAAAAAGTACAACTTTTGTGCACGAAAGACCCCTCTAACAGTGTGCAAAATTTCAAGAGGTAACTCCGAAATCCGTAGGAGGAGTAGGCTTTTTGGCGGAAAAATGGAGGATGATCGCTAGCGAAAAAAACTAAATCGCCGATCCCCACAATATTTTACAGACGCACGCCGCCGTACACGGCCTACCCGTCCACCAAATTTCAGCTCAGTAGCTCCCGTAACGGTCGAGAAATCGCCGTCGAAAGGGCCCCGAACGCACTAATCGGTACGCATGACTACACAAACTGCTCTGGGGATTACATTACTTCGACTGAACTTCGTTCAAGTCGAAGTGAAAACCATTCCTCATCTGAATTTGAAATTAGAACTTACATATCCTGTTATTCCATCAGGGTCAGCCAAGTATGGGAATGCCTTGGTAATGGTATAGCGGAAACCTCTTTGTTCTCCTGGGCTCTGACTTAACGTAATTTTGCAAACATTCCTCGAGCTGAGCGGGCCCAGTTTTGCCTTTGGGGTAAAACCGGGAAAGATTATGTAATGTTTTACTTTACGCTGTTTCCTCCCCCTAATGTTTATGTACTGAGAGAGAGAGAGAGAGAGAGAGAGAGAGAGAGAGAGAGAGAGAGAGAGAGAGAGTAGCGAGTGGGGATAAGATGCGCTCTCATTGGTCCTAGCTCACTGTAGGCCTGTGAATGTTTAGTGTTGGTGATCGGTTGAGGCCTTACTGTAGTCTATGTGCGGACATAAGACTGCCTTGGCTAATTTTCGGGGTACTTAATCAAGAGACCATTGTAAAATTAGCCTCAGTCGGTTGGTCGGGCCAAAGTTGTTACAGTTTTAAGTTCTTCGGGTGGGGGGCGAAGTGCGGCTGCCTGAACCTAAGTCCAAAAAAAGGCTACTCCGATCGGTGCAGTGCCCGACACCTGCTCCGTCTGAGACCTGCGGAGTACTCAACACCTGCGAAGCTCGACCCCTACCCTGCCCGACACCTGCGCAGTGTCCGATACCTGCACTGCCCGACACCTGCGCAGTGTCCGACCGTTGCGCAAGAGGCATTATATGGCAGTTATTATGCCTTAGGCAGAGTCCTACAATTGTTTTAGTTCTCTCAATGTGTGCGCACCACGGTTTATTTTGACTGTAAGTACAACACCGTGAGTGTGATGCAATTACGATATTTATAAACGTACATGATCTGCTTTCTAGTAATTTCTGAGTTCGTCTTTCTACCATCCCCCCCTTCTCTCCCACCTTCCTCCATCCGAGCCGTACGAGACGTGCCTCACCTTCAGACTTTGGAGGCGTTACAATACTTTGTGTCATTTCAGCTTTGATGAAGGAATGTGGTCTGAGATTTGAAATAGAAACACAGGGTTTCATTAACATAATATACAGAGATTTTCTAAAATGACAACTATCCATCTACAGTTAAACACTTTCATGGTAGACCTAGATACAACAAAAATGTTTTTCCAAGTATGCAAAACTGGTAAGCAAGCTACCCATATATCAGGCACAATAATGTCAAACCAAATAGTAAAACATAAAGAATACTTTTGCCATTGTGCATCAATGACATCACATTTGTTTACATTCAGGTTCGTATTGGATAAATGTGGAAACTTTGAACTGTCAATATCTCATTAACGCCACAGGGATATAGGTGTAACTCTCACCAAAATGCCTAGACTTTGTTCCTCTAAAAGGTGATTAAAAATGATTTTTGCTCTGAACTATTTTTTTATGGGTGTTTATGTACAAAACCACAACCACCCCATATATTTTTAAATTTTGAAGAAAGGAGAAATGTGAGATTTTCCCATTTGTTAAAAAAAAGCAACCAGGCTTAATAAGCATTTATAAACAGCCCACAGGAGAGCATTCAACTACGCAGTCTAGCCTAATTAACCAGTAGTGCAATACAGCTATTGTTTACAGAAATTTCAAACAAAAATCTTAATTTGCCTATCCCTTTCAAGACACCGATAACATGTGAGGGTTGCAATTGCTCATTGTTGTACCATTCCGGCCTATGCCTCGTAGAACATATATGTGAACATTATGGTTAAATGTGCTATGCTAAACCAAAAGATATGGGTCATGCACTCAATTAATCATTGCATTCAAAAAAGGAGGAAAGAGAGATTCGCAAGCTTGTCTATCTTCACTATCAAAACTAATGGCCAGTTTTATTTTGAGTTCAGTTTTGCAGTGTGTCATGATCATGTATTGTTTAAGCCAAGGCTATTGTAATTTTGATGTTTTGATGGTACGACGTTCTGATAGCCTAACGTTACTAGGAGTACACTAGACTCCACAGTAGGCTACTAGCGTTTGGCAAGGTCCACTCGTTTCAATTTTCAGGGACCAGGGTGACCGGGTCTAACCTCAGCAGGCCTAAGGGTGACAAAAACTCCAGCTCCCAAGTTTACACGAAAGTGATACTTTGTGTGCAAAATGGTGTAGTAGTTCACTTTTTTTACACTAAAATACGGAAAAGAGTACACTTTTTCACAGCACCGCCCACCTCATTACTGTCAATTGTTTATATATGCCCACTTTTACTATTTTTTTACATCAGCTGTCTCACAAGATCTACTATCCGTTTACAAACCACTCAGGGTCGAGTCAATTAAGCTTGAATGGGTAAAAAAATACATAAATCATTGTGTTATATTAGCCTACTACATTGTAGTATATTGTATCTTGGCCTACTACATTGTGTAATATTAGCCTACTAGGAGCATGCACGGGGTGATAATTTGACAGGTAGTACACTCTTTATTCGTGCACGGTTAGGAAAGTAAATAGGTCGACATGGAATGCAGACTGTGTCTGCATACAGTAGATATATTTTGTCTGATTGTTTTCTATAGTACTTGTAGACTATCTAGAAAGGTATGAGCGGGAGTACTACAGAAATGTAGATAAAGAGAGTATGAGGTAGGATTGTGACTGGTTAAAATAAATGTAATGCCAAAGTCAAAGTCAAAGTAAGTTAGAATCTAGATATCTCTGAGTACGACTCAACTGAAAAGGAAAAAGTTATAAGCTTCAGTGGAAGTTTTTGTAAATAGTTTATTTACATTCACCTTTAAACCAGACTGTTTTTTAAAGAAAAACTCCAATTTATTCATTAGTAAAATTTCCAAAGCCCAATGGTTCCAAATTTCCATATAATACAAGTGCTGTCAAGCATAATTTATATTTTCAAAGTTTGATGGATTAATTTTTTTATTTCAATTTTTTTAACTCGCAAAGTCGGTTCATAAGAACAAAGGACTTAAGGTTAAATGAACAGTCTTGACGACCCCCCACCTACCCTGAATAAATTGAACTAGCCTATGCAGTATAAAATAGCAGTATAAAATAGCAGTATAAAATAGCAGTATAAAATAGCAGTATAAAATAGCAGTATAAAATAGCAGTATAAAATAGCAGTATAAAATAGCAGTATAAAATAGCAGTATAAAATAGCAGTTAAGTGACCTGACCCAATAGAGTCGTTCCCAAATAAACGAAAAAGAACAAAATGAAGTGTTGTATGTAAGAATTCAAATCTAGACGCCAACTCACATGGAAATTTGCGACAAGGATCTAATAAGTATAATTTTAACAATTCATGACCAAAATAAGCTTACACTTTAACGATCAGCAGTTCACATTCACCAAGTTAACGTCTGGTTTCCAAGTAAAAGGTTTCCAAGACAATTCACTTAAAGACAAAAACTCATCACCCCAGACAGTTTCAATTCTCCCAACCACCTACCTCTAGTGCCTCCCTCAGCCTGTCTTAAATTCCTCCTGATGTGTAATCAAAACAATGGATCCCTGTGTACGCTGTGTAATACGAGCTGCACTGCATCTTTCGAATTTGCTGTCAGTCTAACAGTACTGTAATTTAGAACCAGTTGAGAATTTTGCTTTCCGGGAGGTAAAAATATAGCTTAGGGTGATGCGTTACAGCCTTTAAGTTTCAACAAACTTGTACAAATTTTTGTCATCGCTATGTCCCGCTTGAACTTTGACTAAGATCTGCAAGCTGTAACCGTGCAGTCATTTTCCTGATGTTCAACCTGGACATGGCAGTGCATACCTGAGGAAGGTGTATATATTTTACAAAAAATACACGAAACATGGCTGATGAGGCCACAGCTGACGGTCCTTAACTTCAAATCGGACAAGGGAGCAGGTTAGCATAGTCCACAAAATCCCGTAATACACCTGCATGGTATCTTGCCACTTACACAGCGGTTATGCTATAGCGTCAAAACACCATTACCCTTTTTGATTATAATACTAGTGTTTTCCATACTTATGATTAATGACCAGGGCCGTTTCCTTGACGATATTTGGGAAAGCAGCCAGTCTTCCGTCAACTTACCTCCCCAACAGTTGTTAATATGTACGGCTAACGGAGGCCTACTAAACTAGAGTGATGCGTGAATAATACACGTATGTTAATTGTGCAGGCTATCTGTCAACCCAATAAATTTCGAGAGATTTTACTTTGGAGGGTTGGAGGGAACAAAGGCAAGGAACACGTGGCACTTGGCTAATACATGGTATGGACTGATTACTACAGTATGGCTATTTTATTACGTAACATGCAGTTACGGTTAAGTCACAGATGTACACCTGCACAACTGCTCAGACAATTATTAAACTGATCATATTGTTATACAGCAAAACTCACTTGTTAGGATATAAGAATGTCTTGATAGAGGAATGATGCCTGAAAATATGTTCATCACAGTTGCCTTGGCAACGGAGTTTGACTGTGGCTGCTACTATGATGGGGTCTACCCAATACACATTAGGTAATTGTTTAGGTTTCGTTATTAATATAAGTTAAATATACTAGCACTGGTTCACTGGTTATAAGTTCATGAGGTCACCGTTCATATTAAAAGAATTTTTGTCTACAATGTTTCATAATTTAAAGTGTTCCATATAATCGAGCCCAAATTTTACTTTCAAATTTTCCGAGAAGACGGAGTGGAGAGAGTTCCCTCCGTTGCCCTTGTCATGTTTTAGATTTCCTAGCGAAGGGGGAGACTTGCATGGCCACATATGGGGTAAATCCAATAACATCACCTTTGTATATCCACCATAAATCTGGATCCTTTTTCACAATTTACTAACCTTATTTAATAATGACGAACCTTTTTTACCTAATATGAAATTGAGACTTTCCTCCTATACTAATAACGAACGTTAGGAACAACGAACCTCTTTTCTAAATTATATATATTGAGCCTCAAGACTAACACACCTTCTGGCTAAAAACTTTATTAATTTCCAGCTATCCCTGTTACTACTGCATATGTGGTGTTTACCCTCAGTGTTGAGCATTATAAAATAAAATGAAGCATTTACATAACACTTATTCATCAAAACAAAAATGCTTAAATAATAGTGTCCAGTAAACTTTAGTTCTAACTTGCACTTCTAGTAGATGACTACTCCCAAGCCCTCATGAGCCATTTTGGGCGTTTGAATGGTATTACGTTGTGATTTTCAAAAAAAGGAGACTAGCATTAGACATTAAATTTTGCAAAACTGATTTAAATCACCTACTCTCGTCGAAAAAGAGTAAAACTCCTTTGTTGCAATGTGGGAACTTTACCTCCGTCCACCACATAATACAAAACTATTAATAGTGCCATGTATGGAACGCCGATCGTACAAATATTATTAACAGTGGGTGCATACCCTGTTTTATGAACAAAACCGTAGACAAACGATAACAATAGACACAAACGAACCATTAGTTACGACCAAATGAATAGACACAAACAAAACATTAGACGCAAACCAAATAAGTAGACACAAACGTACCTATACACAACCAAATGACTAGGCACAAACGAATTCATTACACACAAACCAAACCATTATACACAAACGAATGCATTAGACACAAACGAAAACATTAGACAAACCAAATCAGTAGACACAAACGAAAACATTAGACACGAGATTGGACACAAACTAAGCCATTATACGCAAACGAATTCAATTCAGGGGTAGTCGAAGTAAGCAAGCAAAATCGTTTTACAAACGTAAACGGAACGGAATGAAGGTACACAAGCAGATGAGATATATGCACGCGAAAAATATAATCTGACAGCACCTGTGCAACCACCTTAGGCCTATCGGAATAACCGTCCCGACTACCCTCCATACATTGATATACTTCCTCCTCAACAGCACTGACAACTGTTTCTGAAAGAGTTTTCGGTTTATTCCTTTTAACTACAAGTCTCACAACAGGAGAATTAAGGGCAACTAAAAATTGCTCTTTTCCCATCTCTTCCCGAATATCAGGTGGGGTGTTCGGGCACCCCAAGTTAACTAACTTTCTAATGACGGCCACCAGTCCAACCAACGTCTTCCCCTCCCTTTGGACCCTACTTTGCAGTTGGGCCCGATTGGTCCTCATGTTGAGGAGCATTAAATCTCATTTTCAACTTCCACAAGCAATAGGGGCATATCTCTGTACACCTGCAACGCGTCACCCCTTAACATAACCGTAAGATACTGCTTTTGTCCTTGTCACCCCATTTATCAATGTCGGCACGAAGACTGAAATTCAATATGAAGTCTTTAAACTTGATGACCCATCAAATGGAAGAGGATCTACGACAGGTTTTCTCAGAGGAAGAGAAGGTAAATTTCGACCCCACCTATCAGGGTCAGGAAGATTATTACCTCTACAAAGCTCCCTGACGAGCATTAACATTTGAAGTGGAACCAGATGCAATCCCGGCAACTGTTACAACCGATAATGTAAAAATTGACCGATAATGTAAAAACGACCGATAATGTAAAAAAAAAATACCGATAATGTAAAAAAAGTACCGATAATGTAAAAAACTCTTTGAACCAATAATGTAAAAAAAATACCGAAAATGTAGAAACGCTCGTTTACCGATAATGTAAAATAAAATTACCGATAATGTAAAAACTGTTCTAAAGACGATTTCATATGGCCCCACGTAAATGTGTGTAAGTATGTGGGTAGACATGTATGTAGGTATAGGTAACACACTTTGTACGGATAGTGTAAAAAACTGTTATAACAATTTCATACGGTCCTACATACATGGAGGGGCAGATAGATAGGTAGGCTTGTGCGTGCATGCGTATGTGTGTATGCAACCTACGTGAAATTATGAGTGTACTCCTATATAAATGGGGTCACAAAGGTAACAGTGTATTTGTGAATGTTAAACAAAAATAAAGACATGAGGGACCCTAACTCACTGAACACAACAAACATAGCTGATATGTTGTGTCTGAGTGTAGCCAAAGTGGTTTATCATGACTGGGTTTGGAATTCTTCCTTGTCGCTCCAGAAAGGGGCATGGAAGAAACGCCGGAAAGCATTGTATGATCGGAAAGGTTATTAGTGGCCTACGGTATTGGATATGTATACTCACTGGTCTGTCGTTTTCAAACCAAAAGGTCACCAAGGTCACCAATGGCAAAGAGAGTCACCCATCGCACCCCTCGTTTTGTCTCATAGCCATTTGCATAATTTTGATTATGAAAATAATATCACGATTCAAAATTTGGGGGAGAGAAATTTATTCCTCGTTAAGGGTAACAGTGAGGATGCTAAATCAAGCAGGATAGCTATACCGGTACAGTATACATATATGCACATGGATATGTGTATACAGTACGTATGTATTAATTTTAGGCCTAAATGTATTTATCATGTACTTTCACGAAGGAGCGGGATTTGACATCTGAAAGGGGGGGGGGGGGTCACACCCTGGTGGACTACCAAACGGCGCCGAAGGCAAGGTGAGAGTACGATACACTTCCCTTAACGGTGTTGTGGTGGTGCCCGCCTGACGACCCCTGGTGGGGTCCAGGGGAAGAGTTCCGGTGGGGTCCAGGGAGAGAATCCCCCGGAAGCTCTGAGGTACTTACGACATTGCAGGCACTTAACTGACAACTAACAGACCACAAGTATCACAACAATTTGACTATTTTCAATTATATTTTTATATTATTTACTGTCTTGAGGAAATCCTACTTCCCCCCAGGTGTAATTTTGGCACGCAAAGCAGTACATCACTATACATGAAGCATTAATTTGTAGTAGGCTTATGAGTGGCATACTATGGTGGGTTAAAACGGCCATACGCAACACTATTATAAATCGGCCGTATCAATTGCGGAGTCAAATCACTGAAAAGCTTGTAGAGGGATTGGTAAGGATTGTAACACCCTCTACTACAATGCGAACCATGCGACGTAAAAAGTTTCCCTCCCCATTCATTGGCCCAAATAGATCTATCAGAAGGAATGTGTTTCTTGTAAAAAAAAAAAAAACAAAGTCGTACTAATGAACATGTGGAAAGGAAAATAGTTTGCGGCGTTTCTTGCAGTCTCGAATAGGTCTTTCGTTTAAGGTAACAAACGAATACATGCCCATCACAGATGATGAGATGTAACACTAAGTAAAGAAGTACACTATCAAAATCGAGAAAAGTATCGTAGATTTGAATAACACAGAACATGACATTACGATTGTTTGCAATGCTCACTTTAGATAAAACAACAGACACGCTCTTTCTAATAGATAAACGAACATATAGATTAAATTTATCTTTTTTGTTAAGAGGTGATAGAAACAGTCAGTGTAGTCAGACTGTAGACGCATTTTAAGAGGCTAAAAAAAAATGATAAAAAAGGAAACAGAAATCAAAGGGACTGGCACCTACTACCTCCCACCTAAAGGCAATAAGTCGGTAAACAGAGCAGACATGGGGTTAGAGAGAATTGCACAATAGTATGTAAAATTTAGAAAGTAAAAAAGCAAGAGTGGTCTTACCAAAGTGCATACATAAGATAATGATGCGTAATCAGTAATCACCTTTAATGATGGCAATCGCTTTTGGAAACATACAAAATACATGAACTAAAACTGGAACGGTTTTCCGGAGCCATCGCTCCAATTTCCTACACTAAAAATAACTTTGTCCCACTGTAGTACAGGTCCTTAACCTTCTGAGACCATTTTTCTTCAGCGAGGTTGACTTTGTTCAAATCGTCTACAAAAAAGAATGTCTGACCTTGGAGTGCTACTCTTCTATTTCTAATAATGAAGGTTTTCGCTTTGTAAGGTAGACAAGGTAGACACTAGACTATGAGCTGGCTTCCCAAGGAACCCTCGTCCATCTGTGTGGCATCTTTTGATAGAGAGGTCGGGAGCTTCTGCAAACAGTGAAAAAACCTTTCTCCTTAGCTAGACGTTCACAATCTTCCTGCTCAGTCACGGGAATTCCGACAAATCGGAAATTGATTCGTCTTGAGAAGCGCTCAAATTTGTTTAGTCCCTCAGCTGTAGATTTTCTAGGTCTGTAATTTTCTGTACTTGTGCCTCACATTCTCTGTTCTTCTCTTCTACTTTAGGCTACTCTCTAGATCATCAATTCGTTTGCTTTGGTATTCTACAACCCTTCCCAGATCCTCTTCTTAGTTCGAAATTGATTTATTGAGGTCTCTTAATGATCGTTCAAAAGTTGTTTGAAATGCCTCAACTGCTGATTTCCAGCTTACTCCTTCATCAAATTCACTGTCACTCCCTTCGCGGAACTGGGCACTGGAAATACTATATAATCCAGTAAGGTGGATGTGGCCTTTCTAGCACCAGAACGAGATGAGCAAACATTTTGAGAAAGAGGGGGGTCTCCCCCTTTTACCCGACCCTCTTCCACTCATGATAATGTTAAGAAACGTTGAAGCAACAAAAATGAATATCTTTAATGATCAAAACACTCCGATTCGCAGTAAAAAAAAAAACAAAACTCAAAGATTTCCACCCCAAGTAAACAACGATGTTAGCCTGCCATGCTTCAGGCTCGTCCTCAACGAGGTCACCAATGTGCTCCCAATCCCCCCCCCCCCCCATTTTCCGCTAACACCTCCTTTGTAACCTATATTCATCCATTTTCACACTTAAGGAACCTGGCATGGCATTCAGAGTGCACAATTAGTTCCACGAAATTCACGATGGCTGCACCTAACCACAAAGAATCAGTCGATTTAGAAATAGTGCTCGAAATGCTAGAAGATGGCATTTTCGACAACGAAGAAGAAATACAAAATGAATTTGAGAATACGACTGACGATGCAAGTGGAGCTTGCAGTTTCAAAACTTGATCAATAAGAAAATGATCTGAAATACACAGAAATTAAGATGTGACTGTTTTTTACGTTTAACTGCTGCTTTGTTTTTTATTCCTTGCCGAAGGCAGAAGGAATGTATGCGATGGTGATGTCGTGTGTGTGTGTGTGTGTATGTAACACTTCTTGTAAACATGATATCTCAAGAAGGGTAACCATAACTGATCTCATATTTGGTGTGTGGGTTGTTCATATTGAGTAGATGATCCCTATTGTTTTTGGTGGAGGTAAAAGGTCATTTGAGGTCACCAGAGGTCAAAATGTGAAAACCTTGTAAACACGATATCTCAAGAACAGTAACTGTGTCTGATGTCATACCTGGTGTGAGGGTTGGTCATATTGAGTAGATGATCCCTATTGTTTTTGTTGTAGGTCAAAGGTCATTTGAGGTCACCAGAGGTCAAAATGTGAAAACCTTGTAAACACGATATCTCAAGAACAGTAACTGTGTCTGATGTCATACCTGGTGTGAGGGTTGGTCATATTGAGTAGATGATCCCTATTGTTTTTGTCATAGGTCAAAGGTCATTTGAGGTCACCGGAGGTCAAAATGTGAAAAAACTGTAAACACAGTATCTCCAGAAGGGTAAGTGTAACTAATGTCATACTTGGTGTGTGGGTTGGTCATATCAAGTAGATGATCCTTATTGTTTTTGGTGGAGTTCAAAGGTCATTTGAGGTCACCAGAGGTCAAACTGTAAAAAATTTGTAAACATAATATCTTCAGAAGGGTAACTGTGACTGATATCATACTTGGTGTGTGGATTGTTCATATTGAGTAGAAGATCACTCTTGTTTTTGGTGGAGGTCAAAGTTCATTTGAGGTCACCAGAGGTGAAAATGTGAAAACATTTTAAACACAATATCTCAAGAACGGTAACTGTGGCTGATGTCATACTTAGTATGTGGGTCGGTCATTTTGATTAGATGATCCCTATTGTTTTTGTTATAGGTCAAAGGTCATTTGAGGTCACCGGCGGTCAAAATGTGAAAACACTGTAAACACAATATCTCCAGAAGGGTAAGTGTAACTAATGTCATACTTGGTGTGTGGGTTGGTCATATTGAGTAGATGATCCTTATTGCTTTTGGTGAAGGTCAAAGGTCTTTGGAGGTCACCAGAGGTCAAAATGTGAAAACCTTGTAAACACAATATCTCAAGAACGGTAACTGTGACTGATGTCATACTTGGTGTGTGGGTTGTTTATGTTGAGTAGATGATCCCTATTGCTTTTGATGGAAGATAAATGTCATTTGAGGTTACCCTAGGTCAAGCTGTAAACACATTGTAAACACAATATCTCCAGAAGGGTAAGTGTGACTGATGTCATACTTAGTGTGTGGATTAGTCTTATTGAGTAGATGACTCCTATTGTTTTTTTGTGGAAGTCAAAGGTCGTTTGAGGTCACCCGAGGTGAAACCTTGCTAACACATTATCTCCAGAAGGGTAATGTTGACTGATGTCATACTTGATGTGTGGGTTCCCCGTACTGGATAGGTGATCCCTATTGCTTTTAGTGGACGTCAAATGTCTCATTGGAGGTCACCAAAATAAAGGTTATTTGGGTTAAAGGCTTATTGATGTGGTGTTTCAAGACCAGTTACTGCAGTTGATCTTATACTTGTCATGTGGATAATTCATGTTTGTTATAATATAACCATGTAGCAAGGAATCACAAAGCCTTTTGGCTTTGTAGTTAATGGCATATCATCAACTTCTGTCCAAAGCTTGCATGAATGACTTCTTCTCTTTCCTTGCGTATTTCCAGTGGCGGCGCTACGGGGGGGGGGGGGGGCATGAGGGGACATTTGTCCCTCCAGATTGTTTCCTTTCCCCCAGTTGCCTCCCCCCCCCCCAGTTGCTCTCACCCTTCCCGATCAGATCTTGTACTCATCCAAAATTAATCACAAAACAATGTATTGGCATTGGATTGAATAAGAACAGCTTCCGGGGAACCATGATTGATAAATGCCTAATTTATGTTACACAGGCTGCCGGTTTTCATATCATGCCCGTAGCCACTTCAACAGTAGGCCAGCCTGGTCAGACCAATTTTCTCTGGAATGTTTACCGTCCAGCGTAAGGGAAGGGCGGGTAGATAGTTGTTTTCCTAAATATAGGAATGTCGTTGGCTGCATCATAATAAATGTGTTAATAGTAGGCCTCACTTTTTATTACTATTGGTAAGTACTGGAAGAATGGAAGAATGGAAGAATGGAAGTGTATGTAGCGTGTGTGTGTGTGTACTCGGTGGCACCGCGTAAATGTGAAATGGTACTCCCAAAGAAAAATGTTGGGAACCTTGGAGTACGGTCAACCGAAAAAATAAATAATATAAAAATAAATAATATACCTCTCTTGGGACTTAATTTTCCACCCAGAGATATGCTAAAAGCTCAGATCTTCCGGGGGCTTCGCCCCCGGGGAACCCCACAGGGGCTTTGCCCTTGGACCCCACCAGGGGCTCTACGGCGGGCCCATGGACCCCACCCGCGCTGCCTCGCGCGAAAATCTTTTCCCCCCAACATTTTCCTCTGCCCTCAGTTTGCCCCCCAAGTCTGACATTCTGGCTCCGCCACTGCCTATTTCCCTTATTGGGTGCAACAGACCTCTGCACAAGGATAAGATTGCCATTGTACCCAAATTCATGAACAGTGGGATTCTCATCCACGCTGCTTACCAAAATACTCCTCTAATGGATCCTGGCAGAATCTATTTGATAGAACATACTCCATTCCTTGACTTAAGAGAAACTTGACTGTATCAACAAGTGAATGAACTGGAGTAATAAAACCCTCATGTGTCTGCCTTGAAATAAACATTTTTGTCTTTTCTGCTTCTGTGAATTTTCCTGGAAGTTTCTTAATACTATCCTTCCATGATTGCAAGTACTGAAGAAAAGTATCTTTCAGCCACGTGAATCGTTCATGTACGGTAGCAGGAACGGTTTGATCTTCTTATGTCCTTCCTTGATTGACCGCACATCAATGTGCTGACAAAATTCAGCCGTTGCAGCTGTGTCTGCTGGTGCAAAAGAAACGAGGACTTATGCCACAGAAGAGCTTAAGACCTGTGAAGCTAAGTTTACTTTAATCACTGAAAATGAATTGAGCTCAATGTGCTCTGCCCTTAGTTTTGGCAAAAGTTGCAATCCATTTTCCAGATCATTGTAGAACATCTTTGATACATGGCTTCATAAGAGGTACAAACCACTGTTCCATAAACATCTTGAATTTCTTCCAGACCCTGAGTTAAATAAGCAATTTCTACTGGTTTTGACCAAATGAGGTGGGTCACTAAAGAAATAAATGTATCTTTCCCTTGCAAACAAATTTACTGTGCAGCAAGTTTGTCCAGCATTCCATTTTCCATGTAGATATTCATGCATGTTGAAAAAGTTTCTATTTGGTGATGCTCCATCACAAACTGTGGCAATTACTGGACGCTTGCATGACATTTCCAACAGATATATGGCCCTCCAAAAAATTGGAAAATGTTGATAGCCTGTTACTAATGTGGTTGCAAAGTATGCTAGAACAAACTTCAAGTCGGTCTGAATGCCCCTTAACATGAAAGCTAGTATATGACTTGCTAGTGCCTCAGTTTCCTGCAAGGTGGCATAATTTGTCACCAGCTCACCAGAATATTTGTTCCAGACAAGATTATCCTCAACTTTCATTTCATCTAGCAGCAATACCACATACCGCTGAAATCCTCTAAATTCTCTGCATACTTCCAATCAACTCTTGGATTACAAGTACAATGAAACCACAATGAGGGGTCACTGTATGGAACGCCGATGGTACAAATATTATTGACAGTGCGTGCATACCTTGTTTTATGAACGAAACGGTAGACAAACGATAGAAATAGACACCTACGAACCATTAGTCACAATCAAATGATTAGACACAAACAAAACATTAGACACAAACCAAATAAGTAGACACAAACGTACCTATACACAACCAAATGATTAGGCACAAACGGAAACATTAGACACAACCAAATGATTAGACACAAACGAATTCATTACACACAAACCAAATCATTACACATAACCGAATGCATTAGACACAAAAGAAAACATTAGACAAACCAATTCAGTAGACACAAACGAAAACATTATACACAAACCAAATCATTACACACAAACGAAAACATTATACACAAACCAAATCATTACACACAAACAAAAACATTATACACAAACCAAATCAGTAGACACAAACGAAAACATTAGACACAAACCAAATCAGTAGACACACACGGAAACATTAGACACAACCAAATGATTAGACACAAACGAATTCATTACACACAAACCAAATCATTACACACAAACGAAAGCATTCGACACAAACGAAAACATTAGACAAGCCAAATCAGTAGACACAAACGAAAATATTACACACAAACCAAATCATTACACACAAACCAAATCAGTAGACACAAACGAAAACATTAGACACAATCAAATGATTAGACGCAAACGAATTCATTACACACAAACCAAATCATAACACACAAACGAAAACATTAGACACAAACGAAAACATTAGACAAACCAAATCAGTAGACACAAACGAAAGCATTAGACACAACCAAATGATTAGACACACACGGAAACATTAGACACAACCAAATCAGTAGACACAAACGAAAACATTACACACAAACCAAATCAGTAGACACAAACGAAAACATTAGACACAAACCAAATCATTAGACACAAACGAAAACATTAGACACAAACCAAATCATTAGACACAAACCAAATCGTTATACAAACGAGAACAGTAGACACAAACCAAATCATTACACACAAACGAAAGCACAAGACACGAGATTGGACACAAACCAGACTAGAAAATGTGGTTACATACCGTAACCACAATGGACATGACCATGTACAAGTCCCTGGTTGCCTATGTAGGGTGAGGATAGACTGCCTGGTTAATCCGACAACAGGGACGTAGAACTGGTATGTGGACGGGGGGGGGGGGGGGGGGTAAATATTTCCAAAAATCCAACATCCTGTCGAACTCTGGGTCGTTTCCAGGGCCGGAATCATCTATAAGCAATCCACCCTAGTACACACACAACCAAACATACGCTCTCTCATTAGCAAGCACATACACTCAAAGTGACGTGTCCTGGAACCCCTTTCGTATCGTAAAATGTTATTATATTTTGTTTATTTTGCTTGATGTTTTTTATTTTAAATCTGCCTGAATTATTGAAGACTGGGCAAAACTGTATGATTGTTCCCCCGAGTATTTCCAATGGGGTGGCAACTGGCCACCTGCCCCACCTCGGCACGCACCTCGGCACGCCCCTGACCGACAAGAGAGGAGTGCATCAAGTTTTTAATAAGACTTTGGCTCTCATCATCAGAGTATAGGTGCCTGGAATGAAGTGAACCTACAAATGTCCGTACAGTTAATGTACTCCGTTTTACGTTTTGACTTTAGCTCAAACTTATACATATGGTAAAATACGAGATTTGCATCAAAAATTCGGACTTGAGGTTTGCACTTGCCTCCCGTAGGACATTAGAAATTCCTTTTGTTTATTACGAACATTTACCTTAAACACGTCAGAAAACTAATTCGTGCAATTGGTCACATCGTTTGTACAGTGACTGCAATAGACCGTATACATACTGGCTTTCTACTGATCGCTGATCGGCGGCCCGGCTACTACTGTACACATATTGTACATTCGTAAACTGTATGCAGTTCAAACGACGAACGGAGATATCGTAGCAGACCGCTATGCCGAAATTCCAGGGAATTGCCAGAAAGAATTACACTTACTTTTTCACATTTATACAGATGTCTTCATAACCATTTCATAAATCGATTATAAAATTAATTTGGTAACCAGACGTTTCCAAAAAATTGATTTTGAAAATATATATAAAACGGTAGCAAACACCAACGATCTGGAAAGAGATTAAGAAACCCACTCTACATGGGACAGTATCATTCCTTCATGACTGCGTCATGTGTAAAGTACCAGCTAGACCTAGGCGTATTAGCCTACTTAATATTGTAATTAGTCTACTTAATATTTAAATTTAGAGCATTTGGGGAAAAATGTACCGCATTTCGTAATTAGCGACATTTTTCACACAATCTTGTCACATACCCGTCTCCTTTGCTGTAAAAATCTTTTCCCAAAAGATCGGTTTGTTTCTTGATGGGAGTCATCCGATAAACTGAACGAAAGAAATGTGGTCTCGTGATCATCAGAAAATGCGACCAACCACAATAATGGACATGCTGTCATGTCCATTAACTATTACATGCAAACGAATTCATTAGAGACAAACAATTCAAGGGTAGTCGAAGTAAGCAAGCAAAATCGTTATACAAACGTAAACGGAACGAAATGAAGGTACACAAGCAGATGAGATATACGCACGCGAAAAATATAATCTGACAGCACCTGTTTGATTACGTAATAAAGTGATGAGATATATACTTCTGTGTTTTGCACTCATTCTGGTTGAAGCAGAGTTACGTCCAGGCATACCAAGGATAAATTAACGTCTGGTGGTTTTGTTTACTAACGTTGCAGTAAACATACGGCGATATAAAGGTTATAAAATTCCCGATAGTGTTTATTACGGGTCATGTTGGTCTACACAATTGTTATCTGTATATGTCACAAAACATTGCAGTAATTTCAATGAAGCGAAATGGCTACAGGCAGGCAATGTAGTAATGAAGGAATAAGAGTATGAAAGGATACTTATGTATTTTCAGTTATACTCTGATACCCTAAGAAATTACAAAAGAGAAGGAACGGAAAGGAAAAAGGAAATAATAAAGAGAGAGAGTAAAACGAGATAGCTAAGAATTTCGGGTATAACATATGTTCCGTGGGTTCATTATTCACAGGGTTCGATATTTTTTTATACTATTCCAATGGTTGCCTACGAGTACATGGTTCGTTATTCACATGGTTCAATGTTCCCAGAAATGTCACTGTATGTATGGAGGTTCAGTGTTCCCAGGGTTAAATGTTCTCGAAGTTCAATATTCCCGAGTTTCGATGTTCTCCGGGCTTGATGTTCCCAGTTTCTATGTTTTAGTGAAACATTGAACCTTGGTAACATTGAATTTTGGGAACATTGGAATATGTGGAATATCGAACCCTGGAAACACTGAAACAGCCCCAGGCATTTAGAGAAGAATACGTAAGCATTCAAAACAAAACAGCCAATCTGAACATGATATCATACATGTTTAACCTTTCTCGAGAGTAACATACCCTAACCATTATGGTATATCTGGTTATCATGTCATGTTCGATCAAGGTTCTTTTCGAGACATGATTTGACCACATTATGGAAATTCTGTTAGGACTACAATCTTGGACAAAATTGTTGGGACATTTTGTCGTATGTTGCAAATATAATACTGAATTTTAGGTGAGAGGATAACATGAAACCCCGCGCCCCTTTCCAATGTTGCGCTATAAAAGTGAATGTACCCTTTGAACAGCAATCCTATAGCCAGCATTGAACGGGGACGCGGGGTGTCCCAAGGTTTTTTGTCCAAGATTGTCTGAGTTTTTTGGTAGAACGTGGGTTTCATTAACCTATACTGTCGGACACTGTTGTTAGGTCTAAGTCAGCTTGGATGGGGAGGCCGGGGTTCGATTCACGGCATGACCATAGTGTTTTTCACTGCTCAATTATCCACTTATAAACTCAAATGTCTGTCAACTTCTCATCATTCATTCATGTATAACATAAGGTAATATATATATATGAATATTAATATAATGATAAAGCTCTAACAACAAATATGTACTGTGAAGTAAGTTGAGACTTCTTAAATGAGTTACATATTACAGTGCACCATGTGCGGTGCAATAGAATGGGTGCCACAATGTCACTGTTATGTGAATATGAGCAAACGTCACATTTATTAAATTTGCATTTTAGGGGTTTATTTTGTATAATGATAGTATACTTTTTTACCCAGATTAACCTGCAAGTGAGTTCTAATAGTCATTAAGCGTAGTTACTTTAATACCACACACCACGTCATCACTGTGAACAATTTGAATAAATAACACATATACATCGATCTTTTTCAACGGACCACTAACATGTTAGTTTTTTTTTTTTGGGGGGGGGGGTTGTTTTTTGTTTTCTTTAGTACCTGTCTCATTATCAGAGTTTGAGCCGAAAGTACGTCATTTGTATCATACAAAATGTTTCAAAATAGTTTCCTGGTCGACAAGATGCATTGGAGTTAAGATGTTACCTCCCCAATGACTGCATTTTATTTAGCACATTTAGTGCAAATACATGGATTTGACTGATTTATTCCTCCCTTTACTCCGTAATAACATTGACAACATTCACACAATAATATTATTACAGAAAAACAACTTCAATATAGGCCCCAAAGATGCCGAACATGCACTGCTGATGTTTCTTGTTGCAAGGAGTATCACCCCCATTTTGCCGTTTAACTTGTTTCAAATTGACGATTTTCCCTGTGCCCCGCGCATGCTTCTAACCCCTCGAAATTCTCAGACAATCTTGGACAAAATTGTTGGGACATTTTGTCGTATGTTGCAAATATAATACTGAATTTTAGGTGAGAGGATAACATGAAACCCCGCGCCCCTTTCCAATGTTGCGCTATAAAAGTGAATGTACCCTTTGAACAGCAATCCTATAGCCAACATTGAACGGGGGCGCGGGGTGTCCCAAGGCTTTTTGTCCAAGATTGTAGGTGGACAAAGGCAATATACAGTGAGTATTCATGGCATCAGGGCAAATAACGTATAATACTCATAGGTTCAGCTTAAACACTGCTGATTACATTCAGTCATAGATCTTATTGGTGATATATTGGGGAGGCTGTCAGATACGATAAGAATGATATTCTCACGATACATTTTATGATAAGTAACAGACGCACGGATGAACAATTACTTAAAAGAGCACTGGGTGTTCATTCAGGTCATGATGGGCATATAACATAAAAAATAATATCATTATTATAAGAGGGAGATTATGTTTAAGTAATGTTTTTGTTAGCATTGTGACGCTCCGTGTCTTTGCTTTCGGTCTTCATTTTATTTATTTCCCTAAAAGAGTGATAGTGCGGAAACGAAATATTTCAAGTGTACAGACCATGCAATTGACACAACTGTGTGTGACTCTATCTGTTCATTTTTTTATTCAGTCCTCGTTTTAGATGTCTTTATTTATTGGCATCATTAAGAGCCACAATGGAGCTACCTCCGTGTGGTAGTAGCTCCACGGAGCTACTCACTCGTCCTTCTTGCACTTATGACACTGTCAGTTGAATGAGGTCTCTTTAAAATAAATTTTTTTTAAGGTAACCTCAGATGGAAATTTAAGATTCGTCACCTTCGAATCCATTATCTAACCAGTTTGCTGCCAGACCAGTAATGGCGTTATGATGCGTTATGTTAAAAGGCCCGTTGCTATGTAGACTTTGGAAAGTCTTTCTCGGCGAATGAATTCCCCTCCTTTGATACATTCCTAACAATTTGAGCTGCAGCCTACTTATACCCCACCAAGGATATGCACTCATCTAGTAATCGCGTTTCTCTGTGATCGCAGTCCGATAGTGATACACAACCGTGTTGAATAAAACTTTTGATGGATTCTGGTTTGGTCCCACAGTGATAATCCTTGGGGAATGTAAAATCTCTACAACTGTAAAGCCACCTACGTTGAGAGCATATTAATAACTTAGCCTATCTATCCTTGATATTCCTGTAAAATTCTTGATGAAGTGCAGAAAAAACACAGCAGTATAATTGTCATCACTTTTTCTAGTTAATTAATCAGATGCTCACCCAACTCTATGTATATTCATATTTTGTTGTCGTTTAGAGGACTTCGTTTTGGAAGTTTCTGGTCTCGGTGTAGTGAAGTCTTGTTTTCGATCTCGTGATGGATCTGTTGTGATAACATTTTCTGTTATGAGCGAAGCTGAAAGTATCACATTTTTCTCAAAAATCCTTCCAAAATTATTATAAGATTTTTAAGGCACTCCGCTCGCTTTAGCCCTTGCCTCAGTGTTTATCTTGTTATCCATATTTTCCATTTATACCACCTTTCGGAGCAGCGCACAACAGCAAAAGTTGAAAGCTTTTTACGACTTACCTGGTAAAAGTATCACCTAACAAACATTTTAATCCTAAAAATATGAAAACATTGTTGTAATATATTTAGCTTGACAGAAGTATTCATAAATTTGCCCATATCATTCCAATACCTTTTGCTTGTGTTAAAAATGAGTAATTACTTGGAAATAGGTCTTGAATTTAACTTGGCTGTACGTAACACTAGGCCTATGATGAAACCTTAGGTCGATTACGGCAGAATAAGACCTATCAAAATTCTGTTTATTATCAAGTAAGTACATAATAATGTCAATTGCATTAAATACATAAATATGGTAATGTAAAAATATTGTTTCATCGATCCAAATTTTGAATGAGAGTTTTACCGAAGACATTTTGGTCAATATTTTGGTACGATTTAAAACATGATAGTCAGCAATATTGCTGCCACTTAGAAATTTGACTGTGGGTAAAATGTTTCCACTGAAATGTAAAATTAGTCGGCAAATACTTGTTTTTGATGTTGTTTGAGGTAAATATGATGTAGGCGGTGCTTACTTTGGAATTCATGCGCGTCACATGGCCTCACTGGAGTTTAAAATGCATCTACCGACTCAAAGTACTGATCGACTCAAAATACACCTACTAATACTATACAGGAACGGGTAAAATAGTAAAAGTTTCGGGTTTGATGTGGTGATGATACTTACAATGAATCCCCAAAAGGTACAAAAAGCATTTTACAGTACATAAAGTTGTATAATGGAGATATTCATCAACTTGTGGTCCTATATCCCAATCATTTAAATCGTAAAGACTAGACTAGTTGCAAGTTGTACCATGTGCAATATGTTAGCGTATCACAAACAAGGGGGGGGGGGGGGGGGCGTCAGGATCAACATAAATATCTCCCCTTTTTCGCTTTTCATTGCAATTTCTGATGGCAGTTGGTTACATCTACTGTCTCAATCGGAATACATTCCTGTCTCCGTGTTTTTATTTTGTTAATCTGAAATTATCTAACTATTCATTCTTTTCATAGAATAAAGTCACTAACGGTGTATGGCTGCAATGAAAAAGTGACAAATGTACTAAAGAAAAAAAATGTAACTTAATACTCTTCCCTTGTCATACTACGAGCATATCCCACAGAGTGGCATGGAGGTTCGCCAGGGATGTCGCAGGGGATAAAAAGGGGGTCTTCGTTTTGAAGAATGACGGACAAAAAAAATCTCCTTTTTTAAATGATTTTGTTCCTATAATCCAACAATTGAAGTCGATATCAAGTCGATATATCACTTTTCCGAGTAGGTTCTGATGACACTTTGGTAGGTACATCAAAAGCTTCCATGGAGGTATATCTGAAGGAACGGGCGAAAAAGCCAAGTCTTCGTTTTGAAAAGTGAACATAATGTAACTATTCCTTCTATTTCTTGTTAGAATAAAGTCAGTAACAGTGTGACGCTTTAAGGGAAAAACGACAAATAATCAAAGGTAATGTTCTTCATGAGTGCCCCCTTTGAAAATTGTGCATAGATTAATACGCCAGCATTTCGCTTGGGGTGGGATGGGTTAGGAACACAAAAAAGAAGGGGGTTTTCGTTTTGAAGATTGAAGCGTATATGAAATCGCCTTTTTGAAATGATTTTATTTTGATACTCCACTGGGCAACTAAAGTCGTAATCAATCGATGTATCACTTTTCCAAGTAGGTCACTGACAATTCAGTCCATTGTTACATAGTACTGATGTAAAGACGAAAATTTACAATGCTGCTCTTAACATTTGGAAACTTGTATTAATTCGGCTGCGGATTCCTTCTTCTGCCAACCTTGTTAATCCTAGTATCTCTCAAAATAAAGTCCCTAGAGTTATTAGAAAATTTGGTATATGGACCGATACAACCATCCCTTCATAAATGCGAAACAGATGTTTTTCTCTTTCAACTTAGGTTCTGATGTTAGCAATTACGGCCCGCTATAGACTCCCTCAGACAAGAACAATTCTCCCAACTAGACTTTACTTTTAGCCACCCCCCTCAATTTTAAACACACGCAATTGTCTAGTTGCAACGTTAGAACACTTCCAATTAAGACAAATGAAGCCACAGTAGCCTGCAATGAGTTTCATTTTAAAAAAAATGTGTCATTATCAACCAGTTTGTTGCTTTTTAGTTTAAATGAATGTCACTTAAAGTACAGTATCCAACTGGATTTACAAATATCAGGAGAGATCCACCCACAATATATTTTGGTGGATTTTTCAATTCTTTTTTGAAAGGCTGTATTGCATCACCCGAAGCTATATTTTTACCTCCCGGAAAGCAAAATTCTCAACTGGTTCTAAGTTACAGTACTCTTAGATTGACAGCAAATTCAAAATGATGCAGAGCAGCTCGTATTACACAGCGTATACAGGGATCCATTGTTTTGAATACACATGTGGAGGAATTTAAGACAGGCTGAGGGAGGGACTAGATGGTTGGTGGTTGGGAGAATTGAAACTATCTGGGGTGATGAGTTTTTGTCTTTAACTCCGAAAGTTGTTTTACACTTGTACATATAATATATGTACGCTGTTCCTATTTTATTAATCTTGTGGGACATGAAGTTACATAACATTGAACACCTTACAATCGCCGCTGTAAAGCTTGTCTGCCTATGTTCATAACATGTTCCGCTAATTGTGGCCTGGTATACCCTGCCTCCACGGAGTGTGCTACCTGTTCCAGATTTATATTTTTACGTGGTAGCTTCTTTGAAATTACTGCTATGTCTTTTCAAATATTCAGATAACAAAATGTGCCAAACTTAGAAGTTATTGTTAACCGAGAACATGACCAGTAATAACCCTATCGGGAATTTTATAACCTTTATATCCGCTATGTTTACTGCAACGTCAGTAAAATCGCCCGACGTTTCATTATTGTAGTGCGCCGCACTACAATCTTGTCATTACTGGTCGACCAGCAATTTCTTTTGTTGAGCCTTGTATGGCTCATAACGCCTCACCTGCGCGTGATGTAACTTAGTTCATACAAATATGCATGCTAAACCTAGCAATAGCAGTATAGTGCGAGCTACGGTCGTCTTCAAACCAAAATCTACTAAGGAAAAGCAAATGCCATGACTACAAGAACGATTTAAGGAGTTAAAGTGATGAGACAGCCCTGCGGATAAATTTCCACAAAACGTGATGAAATGTGGTTCGGCCTTTTCCCAATGAGGTGATAAACGTGGAGTGTCAATGTTGTTTCCCAATTGGTGTGCAATACAGCGCCATTGTGTTACAACATGACGTCCTTCTACAGAATCATGTACTGCTTTCATGTTCTATTTCAGTGGTGAAACAGAAAGACAGTTTTGACATATACACAGTTAGTACTTGAGTACTCTCTAAAACTTAGAGCAGTACAGGCTTGTACGACATACGGTATATAGTAACGATATATACCGTATTTTACAACATTATGAGAGAGAGATCCAATGGAATTTTTGTTTCGTCCAGCGTGATATAAAAAATTGAAAGAAAAGAATGGATTGGGAAAGGCGTCAACAGGAAACGGCTCTGCTTTACCCCCCAAAATGCTAACTCCTATCATATGAGTGGATCACAGAGACTGGCTTACTCCCATCAACAAGGACTAGACTACCACGCACTACAATTCTGCGTATTTGTGGGCAAATGCAGTTCTAATTTATCCTTGGTATCCCTGGACGTAACTCTGCTTCAACCAGAATGAGTGCAAAACACATTAGTATATATCTCATCACTTTATAACGTAATCAAGCAGGTTGCTGTGAGATTATATTTTTCGCGTGCATATATCTCATCTGCTTGTGTATCTTCATTTCGTTCGGTTAACGTTTGTATAACGATTCGCTTGCTTACTGTTTTCGTTTGTGTAATGATTTGGTTTGTGTCCAATGTTTCGTTTGTGTACAATGTTTTGGTTGTCTAATGGTTTCGTTTGTGTCTAATGCATTCGTTTGTGTATAATGATTTGGTTTGAGGGTAATGAATTCGTTGGTGTCTAATCATTTGGTTGTGTCCAATGTTTTCGTTTGCCTCTAATCATTTGGTTGTGTGTAATGGTACCCTTGTGTCTACTGATTTGGTTTGTGTCTAATGTTTTCGTTTGTGTGTATATTGTTTTGGTTTGCGTTCAATGTTTTCGTTTGTGTATAATGATTTGGTTTGTGTGTAATGAATTCGTTTGTGTCTTATCATTTGGTTGTGTCTAATGTTTTCGTTTGTGTCTAATGATTTGGTTTGTGTCTAATGTTTTCGTTTGTGTGTAATGATTTCGTTTGTGTCCAATGTTTTCGTTTGTGTCTAATAATTTAATTTCTGTGTGAATGAATTCGTTTGTGTCTTATCATTTGGTTGTGTCTAATATTTTCGTTTGTGCCTAATCATTTAGTTGTGTATAGTGGTACGTTTGTGTCTACTTATTTGGTTTGTGTCTAATGTTTTGTTTGTGTCGAATCATTTGGTTGGGTCTAATGTTTTCGTTTGCGTGTAATGACTTGGTTTACGTCTAATGTTTGTTTGTGTCTAATCATGTGGTTGTGACTAATGGTTCGTTTGTGTCTACTGTTGTCGTTTTTCTACCGTTTTGTTCATAAAACAAAGTATGCACCCACTGTCAATAATATTTGTACCATCGGCGTTCCATATCACTGCATTGCGGTAGTTTCTTGGTGTTTTTCTGCTTGGTAGTTGCAACAGTCCGCCATCTGTAAAAGTTGCACGAAACTTATCATAAGCAGCAGCAGATTTTGAGCTGATTGATAGACACCATCTTAGTATCATTGGGTGATAGCGACGTGCTGTTACTGATTTCTGTGAAATGAGTTTCTGCTGTTCCCAAAATAATTTCATAAAAGGAGTCATCTTATCTGCATTGCTGTCGATGATTGCCAAAAGATCCATTTCAAGATCATGGTTAACTTGTTTGCTGTATTTTGCTAGTTCCTCAGTTCCTCATATTCTTGATTTCTTGTTCAGGGGAATATTCTGCAATCTTGCTTCCTTTAAGGCAAGTTGAACTCTTTCAACTGATGTTCCTTTGACTTGTGCCTTTAACTTTGCAGGAAGCTTTAAGCTTGATATTCTTGATTTCTTTGTTCAGGGAAGTATTCTGCAATCTTGCTTCCTTTAAGGCAAGTTGAACTCTTTCAACTGATGTTCCTTTGACTTGTGCCTTTAACTTTGCAGGAAGCTTTAAGCTTGATATTCTTGATTTCTTTGTTCAGGGAAATGTTCTGCAATCTTGCTTCCTTTAAGGCAAGTTGAACTCTTTCAACTGATGTTCCTTTGACTTGTGCCTTTAGTTTTGCAGGAAGCTTTAGCTTGGCTCGTGATTTTCTTTTGAACTTTCATTGCTGATACAGGAGATCTGAACAGTAGCTGAACATTGAGTTGTCTGTACCATTCTGACTCATTATAACATCGCAATTCGTGGATCGCATAAACTCCTTACATGGGAGAGGAGAGCTGCTTTCATCTCTTTGAAAAACATCTACATGAAATGGTATTATGTGTCGAATGCAATACACTGAATCAGAGGTCTCACGCTCTACACCATGGCACAACTGCATTGAATCAAGAGCACGTAGCAGATCAGTTACTGTCACATTTCTCATTGAACACTTGAAATCTTTGAATATGCTATGGTCATCGCGGATGAAGAATCCATGCACAGAAATTTTGTAACTTAGGCTTTCATCAATATGAATTGTGAACTTGGGAAGCAAATATTGTTCATTGCTTAAAGATAATATGAAGCAGTTTTCATGTCCACAAGTATCTATTTTCCACAACTTTAAGGACAACTTCTCAGCTCTTTTCCGTAACTCTGAAAGCGTTTTACAATTAGCAATGATTTCTGTAGATGGTACATCTCTCACAATAGATCTTGCTTTTTTAGGCACAATTGGTTTAGTTTCAACTGATTTTACAGGCAAATTTAGAGTTGGTATCACACCTTTCTTCAAAAATTTCTTAGTCACCTTTTCTCCCTCACCTGGTTTGAAAGTGAAAGAAAAATAAGGATTGGGTTAGAAAATGTTAAATTTGTGACTTTATAAATTTCACATGAAAAAATGTTGTTCCATGTGTCACAATAAAGTTTTCTGTACTCTACACAAGGATCATGCTAGGCTACAGACTGAATAGGAGATAGAGGTGAGTGTCATAAACCACAATACTAGGCATATGAGATTAGGGGTGGGGGGGGGGGGGAAGTGGAACTGTTCCTCTTTCTCTCCCACTGTTCCCCCCCCCCCCAAAAAAAAAGTCCTGACAGCCCATACTTCGGTAGAGGAAGGAGAATTTGCAGACAAATTCCCTATTCCCAGGGCAGCCTTGTGAAGTGCGGCCGCGTGTTCCTACGTATACAACTTTATGGTCGTTGGATGTTTTTTCTCGATCCACGTAAACCTAACCTAATCCCTAACAGCTTTGCGACTTGTCCTGTGACTAGCCACTTTGTTTGATCTTTAAGGCAAACAATAATTTTAGCAGAACCGGGTCCTGTGGTACAGACTTGTCCAGAACTTCAGTACTTCGGTGCCGCTTCTGGGGGTCAATCTAGCTTACTAATTGCCGTCTTGGACAACGTAGGTGCCGTCTTGGACCAGCGGAGTGCAGCATGCAGTTTACCTACGTGCATATAGTGGCAAATATGTCCTTGATTTGGAGACCCAGGCCCACATTAATGGTCAAGATATTGCCAATGTTTCCACAAGTGTCATTCTGGTACTATTGCATTCACAGGGAAAACATTGTAGGCCCTACCAGTATATTACTTAGAATTAAACAAGTGACTGCAATTGACTGCAATTGTAGAATGCTGGTAGGAATCCCAGTTACGAGACATTCTGAAGTAGCTCCACGTTCTACCAAACAGCAATTTTTACATTGCATAAAGCTGGTAACATAGGTAATCTTCAGTCTTGTAATCTACGCAATTTTCCCACTGGTTGCTTAACTTTTCCTGTCAAAACATTTGGTAGAACGTGGCTTTCATTAACCTATACTGTCGGACGCTGTTGTTAGGTCTAAGTCAGCTTGGATGGGGAGGCCGGGGTTTGATTCACGGCATGACCACAGTGTTTTTCACTGCTCAACTATCCATTTATTAACTCAAATGTCTGTCAACTTTTCATTTTTTTATTCATATAAGATAAGGTAATATATATATATTAATATAATATATAGCTCTAACAACAAAAATGCACTATGAAGTCCGTTGAAACTGCTTAAAATGACTACCATATTATAGTGCACCATGTAGGGTACAATAGAATGGGTGTCACAATGTCACTGTTATGAATATGAATAAACGTCACATCTGTTAAATTTGCATTTTGGGGGTTTCTTTTGTATATTGATAGTACACTTTTTTCTCAGATTAACCTGCAAGTCAGGCATAATAGTCATTACGCGTAGTTACTTTAATACCAGAAATTTTCTTTCAACATTTCCATCCAAAATTGCTCCCAAAAAACTCAGACATGTCTGAGAATTTCGACTGGCCAGAAGCATACGCGGGGCACAAGAAAAATCGTCAATTTGAAATAAGTTAAACGGAAAAGTGGGGAGGGGGGGGGGGTGATATTCCTTGCAACAAGAAATATCAACAGTGTATGTTCGGCATGTTTGGGGCCTATACTGAAGTTGTTTCACTGTAGTAATACTATTGTGTGAATGTTGTCAATGTTATTACGGAGTACTGAAAGGGAGGAATAAGTCAGTCAAATCCATGTATTTGCACTAAGTGTGCTAAATAAATAGCAGTCATTTGGGAGGTAACATCAGGAGTCCAATGCATCTTGTCGACAAGGAAACTACTTTAAAACATTTTGAATGAAACAAATGACGTACTTGCTGCTCAAATTCTGTTATTGAGAGAGACACCGAAGAAAAAAAAATAAAAACAAAAAACAACCCCACCCCCAAAAAAGTTAACATGCTAGTGGTCAGTTGAAGAAGATCGATGTATATGTGTAATTTAGTCAAATTGTTCACAGTGATTCTGGTATTAAAGTAACTACGCGTAGCGACTATAATGCCTGACTTGCAGGTTAATCTGAGAAAAAAGTGTACTATCAATATACAAAAGGAACCCCCAAAATGCAAATTTAATAGATGTGACGTGTATTCATATTTATCTAACAGTGACATTGTGACACCCATTTTATTGTACCGTACATGGTGCACTAGAATATGTTAGGCCTCGAGAACTAATTATTGTGATGCACCTTGTCCAAAAATGTTCAATTTTCTTTCAACATTTCGGTCCAAAATTGCTCCCAAAAAACGCAGACAATCTTGGACAAAATACCTTGGGACACCCCGCGCCCCCGTTCAATGTTGGCTGTAGGATTGCTGTTCAAAGGGTACATTCACTTCTACAGCGCAACATTGGATGGGGGGGGGGGGGGGCGAGGTTTCATGTTATCCCCTCACCTTAAATTCAGTATTATATTTGCAACGTACGACAAAGTGTCCCAACAATTTTGTCCAAGATTGTAGGGATGGAGAGGGTGCCTTTGTGGGGAAGAAACTGTGCAATATAGAGAAATAAAAAGCTTGACTCGTTGAGTTTGCTTGTTACAGTAAAGTGGAAGTCGTTGTGATCAGGACATAACTGTACAGTAACATACAAGTCCCGATAAATTTGCTGATTGTCAATTACACTGATTATACTGAACCACATTTTACATACATCATAGGCGCACAACATAATGTTGAAAGCAATTTATTTGAAGACCCAACTAATGCAAGTCACCCTGGTTGGTTTGAAACTGTTTTGAAAGCCGTTCTACATTTTGTTCCCTAAAAATGATATCAGATAATTATTGATATCATTAAATATGCAACAGATACCTTCAATTACTTAACAATTATTTCATTTATTGTTTATCTGCAAATTTCTTCCAGTTTTTTGCTCAGGTTGATTTCAGTAAATATGGACTATATTTCATGATATCTGTACAAGAGGCATACTTTCGAGACTCATCTTAATTCTTCCTTAATTCCAATCAGTAATTTCAACTAATATGACGTCACAGCTTGTTTACGTAGCCTTATTAGTAGATTTACTTAATTTCAATTATGATGTCACATATCATTTATTTGTGCGTTTTCACTTTATGGTACAGAATATCTGTAATTCGAATTTATGATATCATAAATATGACGGCACATATCTTTAATTCCTCCTCATCTCAAGACAATCCTTAATTCGAATTGAAGATATCTTTAAATGTGTGAATTACCTGTTTGAACCAACTTTAAATTGCTTTCAACTTGTCCAAACATGAAAACCGAATACCGGTATGGTATACAGCTTAGTGTATTTCAATCAAAGTCGATTCAACGGACAAGAAACATCTCATCAATGTCATATGTTAATGACGAAAAAGGGCGTTCCACAACTTAATTTTCTGTCTCTGATTTAAGTTAGCTCATGTTTCCTCTGACTTCTTATTGTTAATCTATTTTGTTCTATGTAATTACATTGGCCAACATCTGTCCTATTAGCCTTTCAGTTGGTGTATAGGTCCACTTAAATAATATTTTTGTAAACTTGACCAAAAACATTGTAAACAGGGAAATCAGTCAACGGCTAACTGGCAGGTCAGCAAAGAGTAAATGTTTCAACGTACGCCTGAAACGGCATCTATGGTATTTTTCGACGCTAAGCGAAAAAACATGTATCTAAGTAATGATGACTGTGACTTTCTTTTCAACTTCACATCGACTGACTACCAACTTTACTTTGTTAGACAAGATCAAACGAGGAAACTTCAGATTTTGGAATAAAATCCAGGTTTTATGTGACCCATTCAGGGATCAACCTCAATCCTCCCTGTTGGTAATCTTGTGTTACTTTAAATTCCATCTCCTCTATTACCTCGACCAAAACTAGTGGCATCATGGTGTGATGGGTTAGACTTGTTCCCCCACATTTTGATGGGTAGGTGCAACAGGGAAATTAAGTGGTCAGAAAGTGATATTTTGCCTACAGAGAAGACTCCAAAATCTTAGCACGCTTTCTTGTTTCCGCGAAGAAATAAATCTCCCCTATAAATATTTTTGGAGCCCTTCGCAATATATGCATACATTTACCACGTAATGCATGTTCCCACATCCACGTACTCATTCCTAACCTTGCACAGGTGGCACCAAGGGTAGGCTAGGGTGTTAGAACCTTCTTCCCAGTTGCCTCCCCACCTTCCCACTAAACTGTAGTGACTTTACAAATGCATGCATACATAAATGTCTATTCCCTGTTTATGTCCCTAATTTTGCATTTACCTTTCTGTTCTAGAGGTCCATTGGACTTAAACATCAGGGCTTACGGGAATTTTGCCCCTGAACCCTTAACAGACTTTTCCTCTGGACCCCACATCAGATGAGAAGTATACCGGTGTGCAATATTGAAATTCCCTGCCTACAGATATTACAGTCACCGACATTATGCGATCGTTTAAAACACAGCTGAAAGTTCTCTCTAAAACGACAATTCAAATTAAATGTAATCTTTACTGTTACAGATAATGCCATGAATTACATCACTCTTTCCCTTGTCACTTTTGTGCGTGTTTTTTTTTTTACATTTTGCCTCTTAATAAAGGGACCGGGCTAAAAAAGTTTTGCTTCTGGTTCCTCTACAAGCCATTGGTATTGTACCAGCATTTCTGTTCTTTTAAGTTATAAAATTTCTTACTGTGCTATGCACTTTATGATTTCGTTATACTTTTTTGCACTGACATACATTGAAACTTATGTTGTATTGAAATGGTTTGTAGAAAACTAAACTACACTAAACTCAACTAAACAAAACCAAACAGAACCAAACTAAACAATGACTAGAAGTCTCACTGACTAAACAGAAGCTACAGGGGGGTTGTCTATGAAATGCAAGTGATCCTATTGGGTATCACTCCTTACTGGTGGGTGCGGCCAACTAATTAGCAATAACAGGGTAACCACAATGACACTGATAGTCGACTAGTAAACATCACAAGGCAACAACACGCCTAAGCTATGTATGTCAACAGCCAAACAACCCCCCCCCCCCCCCTCCTCGACACACACACTTGCACGCATGTACGTGTACGTACGTATGTCGTACCGAAACACGCACGTACACGTACGATCATCATCTGAACACATGTAGGAGCACATGTAGGAGCACATGTAGGAGCACATGTAGGAGCACATGTAGGAGCACATGTAGGAGCACATGTAGGAGCACATGTAGGAGCACATGTAGGAGCACATGTAGGAGCACATGTAGGAGCACATGTAGGAGCACATGTAGGAGCACATGTAGGAGCACATGTAGGAGCACATGTAGGAGCACATGTAGGAGCACATGTAGGAGCACATGTAGGAGCACATGTAGGAGCACATGTAGGAGCACATGTAGGAGCACATGTAGGAGCACATGTAGGAGCACATGTAGGAGCACATGTAGGAGCACATGTAGGAGCACATGGAGGAGCACATGGAGGAGCACATGGAGGAGCACATGTAGGAGCACATGTAGGAGCACATGTAGGAGCACATGTAGGAGCACATGTAGGAGCACATGTAGGAGCACACGTAGACCTTTCCTCCATAGGAAGTAGGGCTCACTCGTACGTACGAACTGAAAACAAGCATTTACCATTGTTCTATGTATGATTGTAAATGACTATAAGAGAGAACTAAGACTAACATTTTACAGTATACTTCAAATATGAAAGCGTAAGACCCCCTAAAGGGTCCAGGGGCAAAGTCTGTTGGGAGTCTAGGGGGCAAGGTCTCTGGAAGCTCTGAGGTTTTATGTCTCTTAAAAAGATGCAAACATTATAGTAGACAAGTCATCGTTCTCATGTCAGGAAACATCTCAAAGAATTCGCAAAATGAATTATTTTAGTAAATATTTGAGGTACGAGCCTGTTGCTAGAAATCAATCGGTTATCACGTAGTACCGACAAATCCAGATTGAACATTGTCCTTGATTTCTTAGCTCAAGCTGTGGGTTACAGTACTGTTCTGATTTCTTATTTGGTGATAAAACCTTCGTTTCACCATGGAGTGACATAGACCTATACCTCTGGAAGCATTGTTCGGAGCTGCCTAATTTTTTACAGGCCCGTAGCCAGCCCATGTGGAGGGGTGGGTCTTTTTCTAAGATGTGGACCTTTTTCCAAATACGGAAGCGAGTGCCGTAAGCATGCAGTTGCTACGGGCAGGCGACATGCTTCCTCGGAAGATTTTGAAATCTGCAGATCTCCTGCAATCTGGTGCATTTTAGAGGACTACGAAAGACCTTCGGTCGTAGACAAAGTACACATGTAGCAGACACTTCTTTGGTAGTCGTGGAAGTTTAAACAGGACCGACTGCACCCGACTACAATTGAACATCGGCCTACGACACAACTGAGCTCTAGTCGTAGAACTGGTCCTACCGCCACGACCACAGCAGACGCGGTGAGTGGTCGCCGCCTTGTCGCAGGTTGTCATGGCAATGTGGCCCGGGCTTTATATTATATCTAGTCCAATGATATCGACGGCCACAATGACATAACCATGCATGCACGTTTTCGAGCATATTATCTCACCACACCACATCACATATGTATGTGTTGATGAGATATTGTGGTCAATTTGGGCCTGTATACATTTTATGACATAAGTGGAAAGGTTTTATCTTCCTGCTAAAGGTTAACGGAACTTCGGCCTAGATATATGTCAAGATAAAATATATTTCATAGCTGACCCTTCAAACACAGGGCTGGAAAAAAGGACCTCCCTCAAGCAGGGGTGGGTAGTTCGAACGCTCCGACCCGCTCCCCCTATCTACGGGCCTGGTTTAAGGATTAGTTGACATAAATGAAGTTGGTCTGTGAATAAAATTGAACTGGTGCCGACGAATAAATGGTAGAAATACCTTTGAGCTAATTACACAGCTTACTTTCGCTTGGTTTGGTGGGTCTTAAAGCATAGGCGGCAATTACATTTTATGTACATCACAATAAACAGCTCCTTTGGTTTTATGCGCTTGGTATGTGAGTATCTTACAGAATTTATCTTACTGAAAGTATCTCACTGAAAGCAGACATTCATAGTGTTTTCATAATCTCTGAACGAAAGAGTTTTTGCATCCAAGACCTTGCCAGAACCAGGAAGAGTGTAAAAAATGGAAAAAGGCTTCCTTTGTGATCTACGTCACACATTTTCAGGCTCGTACTGAAGCCCAACTTTCAAAGCGTTATTTCACATCTAAAGGAGCTTTCTCTATTAAAATAGTTATATTTAACTGATAGAACGGTAAAGAATCTCCTACACTGTGTGAATTTTTTTTTTTCGTTGGTGGAGAATTCCTTAAGTCTCATGGACTTCTTAGAACGGAAAGGTGAATGAAAATAATGAATGTAAGCAGGGCATATACATATACATGTATTCGTCAGCTCGCTTCAGCTGAGTTGGGGGACTACCTGGGGGGCACAGGTTCTGACAAATGCCCTTATCCCCCTTGTGCCATCACTGCCTGAAAAGGGGGATTTCCGGCAGGCTTAGTGGTATTTTTCTCAATAATATTTCAGTTGTTTTGGTCGCCCGGTAATGGGGTTAGGCTATAAATAGTCTTGCCACAATTCCCTGTTCGATCTATTTTTTCTTGTTTCAGCCCCAGCCCCTTTTCTAAATAACTTGTTTGCTCCTTTGACTAGTTGATCATTCATATTTATTCGATCCTCTCATATTGATTTTTAAAGATTAGTATTTCGTTTTAACAAACTCAATGGCCAAATTGTATCTTTTCGTGAGCAGACTACGACCTTTGAGGTCAAAAATTAAGAGAAATGGTTATCAGTGAACAATCACAACTTTAGGGTCATCGTAGCAACAGTAAAGTACTGCCAAGGGACTGTCAGTACATACATGTACCGTTTAACTTTAGTTCATACAGAAAACGTTTGAAGATATTTCATGTTCCTGCTTTTAGAAGTAGGGGTCACTTGTTCTGTAATTTTTCTACATGGCTAAATAGTAACAACTATCCGTATGTGCATCAGCTTGGTCATCTCAATTTAAGTGGATAACGTGGTAGTGTATGGAATTTTTTATGCGCAAGAGCTCTGACTAGAGGTTCAAGTGGCACCCTATTTCTCTGAAACTTCAATTCCCATTTGAAGCCAGTCCAACAGTTTTTCATGTGAGTCAAACAGTAATACAATATTTTAAAAAATTAAATGAAGCTAGTAACAAAAAGGTCACGAATAGAGTGAGATAAAAAGACCAGGTTAAGATTTTTCTGACATGAAAATAATGAGGGATATCCCACTTTGCAGGGAATGTAGCCTACTCACGAATTTTTAGTTGTAACAGTCTGTTTGTTAGAGAAATACCTTTTTATCGGCTAGTGTCCCCGACAAAATTTAGATAGGAAGTTGTAGGTAAAAATTGAAGACAAATTACATTTTTTTTACTCATACCATAATATGATAGTATGAACAGTTCCAATTTGTGAAGTCTATTCAACAAAGCCAAGTTGGAAAGATGTACCATTCAATATTCTATCTTATGAAATCCTTCATAATATCGCACTATTATGCTTGAAATTCTGTTAATATTCTTAGCAAACGGCAATTTCTTGAACTAAAGGCGGCAGCGTTTTATGTGATGTTGGGTAACTTAACATGTTCAGTTTTTAAAGCAAGTACATTTGACGAATTTCCGCAGACCTGACACGGTTGAAATATCTACATTTGTATATAATTACCTTTCATGAAATTTATTTTCATATAATTATACAATATTTTTACATTATTATTTATAGAATATTCCTGAAAAAACTCTTAATTGAAAATGTTTGTAAATTAAAAACTTATATTCTAGTTACATTTCCTTTTACAATCCGTCTGTCAAAATAACAGGACGCGATTAGAAGTTTCTCCAATTGATTACTATTAATTTACAGAAAACATCATAAATTGTGTAAGGCGTGATCAATTACTCCGCTTTCTGATACAAATCTTATGTATTTCAAACTTATATTATGAAAGATTGCCAATTATATAATGATGGACGGGGGGGGGGGGGGGGGATGAGCATGATTGAATGTTGGTAAAAAGGCCTGTACAAAATTAAACCTGCAGACCTACTTTTGTTTTCATTATCATATCAAGCTTCAAGCTATATGTACCATGTTCGTTACAATCATATAGAAGTATACGATGTGCCACAGCTAGACTATAGCCCATCAGACAAATGAATCCTGCATAATTTTCTTTATTTTGACATGTCGTACAAACAAATAGCCTCATGTTCTGGTATTAGCCTTGTACTCGATTTCCCTGGCTATATTTATACTATAGCATGAAGTTGTCTCTTGTTGTGGTGATACACAAAGATGATTTCTCTTATATCACTGATCACTTACTTAGGACTTATTCTTCCCTCAAAATAGCCATGATATGACCATGTGTAACCGTAATTGCTCCATGATGTGACACTATCAGATATAATTGAGCTTCTCAATGAGTAATGCATCGGAAAGGGAGAATACGAAGTACAGTGGTTATGGGACGTACATTACACAAATGAATAAAAGTTTTGTTGTGAACATATACATTTTGATCAAGAAACAAATAACACACCTCCAGATAACTGAACCAACATCCCAAGAAATCACATGCAGTAATCCTATCCTTTGTAAATTGGTACGTTCGTATGGTAAGCTTTATACATAATTACACATAATTGGAAAGGCAAAGGACAAATCAAACAACTCCGTTGTTGAAGAATACATAAACAGTGAACGTTTAAGGGCGCAATAGTATAAATAATTTCATGAGTGTTCCATGAAAATTTGGACGTTCCACGGCGAGGCGAAAAGGAGTTGAAAAGATCATCTTTCAACGAATGACATTATTGATACCATTAATGTGCATAACACATCAACATATTTGTTTTTATTGTTTTTATTTGATGGCATGGGTAATAACCTGTGATATGCAATGTAAGATCCCCCATGTTGTAGTCATATACTGAGTTACTGAGTCGCGGTATGTACGTTACGTAACGCCGTGCAATGATCACTGACCCATTGAACGTCATAATCCTGATAAAAATGCCGAATCACGCATGGCACCGGACCACCATTCTAATCAGATGTAGAAGAATCAACAACGTATTATATAATACATGGTATACAATGAACTCTTGTAAATGATTCCAATAACCTTTTGTTTCTTATACAAGTATTGATGTTTGATCTGTATGATATAATTTCCGGCCGTTAGTGCCTTTCGTTTGGTGTCTCCACTACGTGGCTCAAATTCTGCTTTAATTTTCAACTTTATCTCTCTGAATCATCGTTTTTCATATTCAGCAATCATCTTTATTGTTGCCTGGACATATTATTCGTAGTTCAGTTGCTTGATTTGTGATAAATTCATTTGACTCTGAGTACGGTGTCTGGTTGCCTGTACCTAGTGTAGAATATGTGGGTTTTTTGGGGGGTTTTCAGTCGTGTTATGACTGCCCCAGCGGCGAGTTGTTGACACGAGAGAGACGTCAGAACAAAGATTTAGCGATTAGAGTTCCATTTATTATTTGATCCGACTGGCACATAAATTATGCAAAAATCAAGATGATGAAAGAGAGAAAAACGACGGAGAGATAGATGACAGAGGCCTACATATTGTACAGAGAGAACGACATTTACGGTTTGATGTCAAGAGAGCCAGTGCCGGCGGCGTGGCGAGGTCGATGGATTGACCCACGCTTAACTGCAAAGGATCACGGTATACATTGCCGACACTGACCAATCACAGGTCAAATGGTTGACCTACGTAACTAAGTGAGGTGGTTGCCATCTGTGATCAACCAATCACGAAAAGGATTGCGCAACCTTTCTGAGAACAGGGTCTTAGTTTACTATTTATAATGTATTATATTGTCTAATCTGACTGTCTGAGGGAAATAAAGAAAAAGTTAAATAAATCTGGGGTAAACACCGCAAGACTGAACTTTGTACGACCTTTTGCGTACGGTGGGGTAGAATGACCATCTATATACAACACTAGGCTAGGCTCGTAGCCTAATACGGCAATTGCCATACAATGGCCACTAACGTCGAAGCTCTGAACCCTGTTCTACCACCAAATATGCTTGATCTGGATGGCAATTGCCTTCTGTGTAAGAAAGATGCATCTAATAATTTTGTTAACTGTTTGATGTGCAAAGGAAAATTTCATGCTTCAACTTGCGATCCTGAATTTGTCTGCTGTACGGACACATTTTATGAAGCCTTTCGTAAAGTTACCTCCAAGCATGGTCCACAAGCCAACAGAAAAGGCAATTTTGTTTTCGTTTGTGATTGTTGTCTGTCTAAGCATGAAAAGAAAACAACGGCTTCTCTGGTCGATCGCTTATCTGACTTGGAAGATAAATTGCTGTCACTCACCTCTGATGTATCCGACGTCAAAACACTTCTCAATGAGAAGCTTCCTGTGGTCTCACCCTCTCATCCACCCTTGGTAAATAATACCAACAGTGGCCAAGTAAATCCATGGCTTAATCAGAATAAAGTGGAAAACTTGAAGTAGGTACTTGTTGTGAAGAAACAGGATGAAAGCATGTGAATCTCGATAAGCTGGAACAAACTGTCGTCGACAACAACATCAAACTAACCAACTCGTTGGTGAACAAAAAAGGTGATAAAGTGTTGGTCTGTCCATCCGTTGAAGTTCGAGACAAACTTAAGGCTCATGCACAGACCGTTTGTCCAGGTATTTCCTTACAATCTCCTGGTGTACGTTATCCAACTATTGCTATTCTGGGTTTATCGAGGGAGTATTCCTCCGAGGAGTTTACTAACATCGTTCACACTCAAAACGAATACATTTAGAACTTTGTTGACATAACCGTGCCTAATGATCACTTTAAAGTGTTTACATCAAACGACTTAAAAATAACCTGAATGTTTACCAAGCTGTTGTGAACGTATCTAATTCAATGAGAAAATTGGTCGCAAATAACAACAACAAAATCATGATTGGCCTCAACTCGTGTATTGTATACGATCAATTCCATGTGAAACGTTGGAATCGTTGTCAGGAATTTGGCCACTATGTTTCTAAATGCAACTCAGGTAACCGGATTTGTGCTCAGTGTGCGCTATCACATGAAACTAAAGACTGCCCGATCAATGCCTCTGCTGATTCTAATCCTTCTTATCTCTGTATTAACTGCAAGAAGGCCGGCAACAATCAACATACCACCCATGCCGCAAATTCGATGCATTGTCCGTGTTACATTGCCGAACAGGAGAAAATGAAGAAAAACATGCGCTCTAATTTAAACTGATGTCGAGCCACGCTGGTATTTCTGACACCAGCCGTTTCAGATTATCCTGTGTTTCGTGGAATGGCAGTCAACTGTTAACAAGTGTGATGAAGTTATGGAACATCTCATTGACTATGATCCTGATATTGTGTTTGTCACGGAAACTTACTTACAGTCCGAATTCAACGAAGTCACTGCCAAGGTTAAGTCTTATGGTTACCGTTTGTTTCATCGTCCAAGACTACACAAAAGGGGTGGTGGCGTTGGTACAATAATGCGCTCTCAATTTTCTCCAGTTAATATCTCCTACAGACAGTTTTCTTCTTTTGAATACATTCTACAATCCCTCAAGCTTTCTAGCTGTGTCAAACTTGTGCTTGTTTCTTTTTATCGTCTGCAAGAAGTCTCCTCGACTGTATTTCTTGAAGAATTCTCCTGTCTTCTTGAACATATTGTGTTAATGAGTGACTTCATTCTCATTTCTGGTGACAGTATCATCCACTGCGATAACATTACTGACAATCTAAGAAATAAATATGATGTACTCTCTTGCTTTAATCTTATTCAACATGTTGTTGATTCAACTCACAAAGGGGGGCATATTCTTGATGTTGTAATTTGTACCAACAACTCTAATATTATTTCTTCTCCCTTAGTCAATGATGTTCATCTCAGTGATCACTATCCTATCACGTTTGATGTCGAAATTAGAACAAATGTTAAAATACGTAAAATTATTCAATACCGTCAGCTCGAGGGTACCAATGTAATTGATTTTTCTAATGACCTCTGTAACTGTGTGTCTGAAATCGTTTTAAATGACTTTAATTCGGCAGTAAATAGTTATAATACTTCTCTTACTTCTATTCTTGACAAGCATGCTCCATTGAAATCTAAGAGTATTAAAATGGCTAATAATGCCCCCTGGTTTGATGGTGAATATCAACTTAAGGCGTCGTGCTCGAAGGAAAGCTGAGAAAAAATGGAAACGATCTCATTTGGAAGTTGATAAACAAATTTTTATCAATTTGCGGAAAGAAACTACGCAGCTTGCACTGCAAAAGAAAATAAAATACTACTCTGAAAAAGTTCAATCTGCAAAAGGTGATCAAAGTAAACTTTTCAAGATGATTGACACACTCCTTGATGTCAATCAGGAGTCTCCCCTTCCACATACTTCTAGCAGCGTAGAACTTGCTAATGAATTTAATTATTTCTTCACTAGTAAAATAGCTAGTCTTCGCAAAGGTTTTCCCTGTCATACCATAGCTGCTTCTGCACTTCATGACAGGCCCGTGATACGGTCCTCCAATGTGTTGACTGAGTTTGCCCCGACAAGCATGGAGGAACTTCGGGAGATTGTTAAAGATACTGGTATCAAGTGCAGCCCCAGTGATCCTCTGCCCAGTAATATTGTACATGAACATATTGATATACTCCTTTCTGGTGTAAGCTTGTTAATCTTTCCCTCTCTACGGGGTCTGTAGATGGTGTTAAACAATCTGATGTTACGCCCTTCATTAAAAAACCTACTTTAGACAAAGAAAGTTTTTGTAATCATCGGCCTATTTCTAATCTTCAGTGTATTGGCAAACTGATTGAGAGAGTTGTACTTAAACGTTTAAATGATCACATGGATCGTCATCAACTCCATATGCCCCATCAATCTGGCCACAGAAAGTATCACAGCACAGAGACAGTCTTACTTAAAATTGTAAATGATAAGTTATGTGCTGCTGATGCCAATAATGTTTCTGTTCTTATTCTTCTTGATCTCAGTGCTGCTTTTGATACTGTGGATCATGATAAACTGCTTACTGTTCTGTATCATGATATCGGCATACGTGGTATTGCTTTCAAATGGTTTAATTCAGAGAGTTAAAGTTGGCTCTAGTTTCTCTGGCTATATCGATATTGAGTATGGTGTTCCTCAGGGGTCTGTCCTTGGCCCCGTTCTGTTTAATATATATATTCGTTCTTTATACACGAAAATTGAAAACCTTGGTTTTAAGATTGAAGGGTATGCTGATGATCATCAGGTGTATAAGTCCTTCTCTCCTGCCTTCCAATCACGTGTCTTGAATGATGACATTCAACAGTGTTTTTCCGTTTTAACTTCTTGGATGAATTGTCACTTTCTGTGTTTAAACCCTAGTAAAACCGAAATTATTCTTGTTGGCCGCGACAGTGTATTGGGTGACATCAGTATTGGTGGCACCTTTATAAACAACAATGATTGTGTAAGGTTCGCCAACTCCGTAAAAAGTCTTGGTGTTTGCCTAGATGATAAGCTTTCGTTTGTCAGACAAATCTCTACTACTGTTCCCTTCTGCTTTTCTGTCCTTCGTAAACTTTCTAAGCTCAAACCGTATTTAAATTCTGATCAGCTTAAGACTCTTCTTACGGCATTAGTTCTCTCTAAGATCGATTATTGTAATTGCTTGTATTATGGTATTAATCAGAGTTTCTTGAATAAACTACAGATTGTTCAAAATTGTGCTGCTAGGTCAATTTATGGTAGAAAGAAAAGAGAACATGTTTCTGACCTCTTTGTTCAGCTGCACTGGCTGCGTGTTCGCGAAAGAATCCTTTTCAAAGTAATTTTAATGGTTTTCAAATGCCTCCATGGCTTAGCTCCGGTCTACTTATCCGATCTCTTCACCACCTCTACTCTTTCTAATGCAGTTGTCTTACCAAATAATACTTCTACCCTCTGTGACAGATCATTTGTAATTTGTGGTCCTAAATTGTGGAATTCTCTCCCTGTTGATCTCCGGAACATGCACAGTATACATAATTTCAAGAAACACCTAAAACATTTTCTCTTTTTTAATGCGAATAATTTTGCAATGAAACTCAATGTTAAGTAAGTGCTTTTTGTATACATTTGATGTTCTTTCCATTTTGCTTTTTATTATTTTAAATTGTTTTCTACTATTTAACATTGGTTATTTTGTTTTCAGCACGACCGTGCATACCTTGTAGTCAAGGTAGAGGCTGTGCATAAACCATTCATTCATTCATTCATTCATTCATTCATTCATTCAAGTGTCCCCATACGTCTAAAACATAGTTTACATTTGAGAACCTCACAAGGCAGGAATGATTTTATTGCAATTGGACGGTCTGAACGACACTTATTCCAATTAGGCCAACAAATGGCTAAGAATTAAGTAAACTGCCAATAAATGCCTTTCGTTAGCCATCCCAGCCAAAAAGAGTAATTCAGCCCGGGTTTTCCTTTGGACCTCTGCTTTCCTTTGGCCTGTATCTAAGATTCACCTTCAACCCATTAATTGGTTGAAATGTGAGGTTTGATTGAACTATGACATTCTGTCTTGGTTGAACTGTGAGGCCTAAGATGTTCGTAATCAAGTGGGGATACGTTTTGTTCGGTATAACCACACCTGTGATAGTACCGCAAAAGATTTAGGGTGCTGAAACGTTAATGTTACAAAAAAGTACCTACAACTTACTCCTACCTGCTTCACTCATCATTTGAACCCGCTCTGTTCCTTGCCTAATTTTGGTTTGCCCTTGTCGGAAATGTTTGCTTACACATTCATCCTCCCATCCACATGGAAGCTGAGAGAGGATGGATGGAAATTTATTCTTTTGGCAAAAAGCAAAAGTTGTTTCTTCAGCGTTTTTAATTATTCTGCAAGAACACTGAATACCCAATTGGACAAGGAATTAAGGAAATATGAAAATATAAATAAGCACGTTGTTTCAACCCAATGGATACCATTAATAATTGATCTAACATGGCATAATGACAGCTGCGTCATCTGCGGGGCGAGGTCAAAGTCTTTCTTAAAAGTTAGTTTTAAATTTACCCTTCGCTGGCCCCACGCACTGTAGTATGGTGAAAGGGATTCCTTGTAGTTCATTCCTATTGAAACAGGTATATGGTTAGTTATATAACCTTTGCAGGTGGTTTTTGATCCCTTGGCGTAGGCAGGGGAATCTATGCAGTCCTGATGTCGTGTGTGTGTGTGTGTGTATGTGCGTATGTGTGTGACGGTTGCTCGTAAACACTCTATCTCAAGAAGGGTAACTATGAGTAATTTCATTTTTGGCATGTAGGTTGCCCATATTGAGTAGATGATCCCTATTGTTTTTGGTGTCCAAATCTTGCATATTAATGAGGTTATGGGATAAAACATAAAAAATGTTAAAACTGCCATAGTTCCTTATCCGTGGGTCAGATTTGTTTTAATCTTGATAAGGTTGTCTGTTATTAACAGGTTCACGACCCTGTGAAATTTAATGCTTATCAATAGAGAGGAAGAGATAATTTTTCACTATAAAACAATAATAATATCCTAAACACCATTATTGTGGTTATTATAAACTACCGTACAAATGCATATGGGGCTACATTGTGCAAAATTACTATTGGTTCCCTCGCACACAGTTAACTCAATGGGATTTAAGGCTACAGGACTGCATTTGTAACTTAGTGAGTAACTTCTAGTGTGAGGGGCCCCCGATAAGTTGTCCAGAGAGATAATCTTGGTATGGGGGTCATGGGGTCAGATAGACAAGGTGGCATTAATTCATGCATTGGAATGTTAATGGGCTTATAAAAAAATGAGGAAAATAAAATACCATCTGTTCTGTCATTTATTTGGATAATATCAATATCCAGAGGAACAGCTGGTAGCAGAACAAGGTTTCTTAACAATCAAATTGGAGTGCTTTCAATCATATTTCACAATGTCGGAAAGGATGGAGGAAGCAAAAATATTGAGGAGGAATCATAACTTAGGGTCAACTTACGAGGACTTTGAGTGTGTTAAATGCTACTTGTAACAAGGAAGAAATTATCGCAGAGTCGATAAAGGAAAATTTGCAAAAGGCAGAGCGCCAATTTGAGGCAATGGAAGAGGTTCATGCTGATCTGGCTGGGTTGTTGTCTGATGAAGCATTTGAGCAAGAAGAAAGCTGGATGTTGGAATGCCAAAAGCATTATACTGAGGAAAGGGAGGAAGCATTGAAAAGTTGAAGGAGGAAATTGAGTTTCAAATTAGCGTTGGAATTACCTAAGGCAGAAATTCCCCCATACGATGGAGACCCAAGAACATTCTGGTCCTTTATGAAGAATTTTGAGGTAAATATGGCAGACAAGCTGAGTTCAGATGAGGTAAGGTTGGGTTATTTGATTCAACCAAGGAGAACCTCCTTGATTCAACTAACAACAGGCAAGACTAGAAGCAGCATTGATTACTGTGTGTTTCTTGGAGCTCAGAGATAATGTTGACTGATGTCATACTCATACTGTACTTGATGTGTGGGTTGTATGGCCTGGGTAGGTGATCCCTATTGCTTTTGGTGGACGTCAAATGTCGCGGTAATTTTAGGTCACCAAAATAAAGGTCATTTTGGGTTAAAGGCTTGTGGTGTATCAACAAAAATAACTGCAGTTGATCTTATACTTGTCATGTGAATAATTCATGTTTGTTGTAATATCACCATGTAGCAAGGAATCACAAAGCCTTTTGGCTTTCTGGTTAATAATGATTTGTCACAATATAAAGTGGGAGGAGTCACTATAGGACTTGTATGTTGTACAGAGAATTTAAATATGGAGTGGCTTACTGGTAAACCATATCCCGTTAATTAATGAAGCAAGAAAGTTAATAGTAGGACGGAAAAATAAACTTGCAAAGCTTTTGTTAAGTGTAGGAATGAAGTTTCTATGTCCAACGATAAGTGAACTTGATCATAATTTTAATAGATAAGTAACTGGTGTCAGACAGCTATTGATTTGATGAACGTTGACACATCAAATCCCCCCACCCTTGTAAAGCAACCTCTGACTTGTTGGTTTGTGGCCCACCATTTCAATTCAAAAGGGGTTTGTGGAGACTCTAGGGGTGGGGATCGGCAGGCCTTAGTTTATTTTACTGAGAAATTTAGTCAATAATGAAAGAGTTGTAGCAGGCCTCATCGACTTCGAGATGAAACAAGCCAACAGCTTACGAAAGGACAATTTAACCAATGGATGGTACGAGGAATTACCCCACATCAGGAGTGCAGGCGTCAGGTCCCAAAAAGTGGTTTTATGAAATGAGTTACAATTAGGGCCAGTGCTACTGCAGGAGGGGGAATGGCTGTGCACGCGATAGAACATCCGCAGAAATGTGTCTTTTGTTGGGGATAGTATAATTTCCATTCGAGGTTTTACATGATAACCCGTTCTACTAGCGTTATGTGACCCTAACTTAAGTATAGGCCTATGCATATATTACTCACCGGGGGAAGTGTGTAAAATGTTTGTTTGTTATTTAGGGAAATTGATTTTTGTTGTTGTCGTTTTTGCTGGAAATTACAGAGTGAAAAAATATTTAGGTGTCTTTCTGCAGGGAAAATATCGCGGGATTTAAATTCAAAACTGAAGAGGATAAACAAACTGAAGAGGACAAACAATTCTTTATCCATGACTTCACCCCTCCTCCTACACTGAGAAGGTAGTAGCTTAAATGTGGTATTTGATATTTGTGAAAAAAAAAAATTCTCTGAAATGTAGGGAGTCTATTCCCCTCTGACTCCATCACACCCCCTGGGACGGTCGGTGTCTGACATGTGGGGACAATCTGAAAAAAAATGAATAGCGAGTTGCCAAAGGAAGAGGCAGGTACAATTTTGGGTGCCGCAAAGCCCCCCCCCCCCTCTCCCATCTGCAAAATTAATAAATAATTGGAACTTGTGGAGAATTTTTTTATTTTTTTTAAATAAGGTGGGTTATTTTTATATGAAACTTGTCGGAGGTTTATATTGAAAAAAGAATCTGCACTATGAGCAAGATAGAATAAAAAGCTTATCAGAGTTACAGCGTTTATGGGTACGAATTTAATGCTCTTGACGAACTTTGATTATTTCTTTTTTAGAGGGGAAATCAGGGTTTATTTTCACAATTTATTTCACTACAATTCCCCACCGGTATCGTACAATAAGTTATAAATTATCTCAAAACGTGGACAATTTCAAGAAACGAGTCCAATTCGGTGTAATCGTACACAGGAGACTGTCTTGTCTTGTAAATGAACGTTTATTTTTTTGTACCCGACAAATATTGAGAGTTCTCATTCAACAGTAATTAACGCAATAATTACCGTTTCTTCTACCTTCAAGCACCTCCCCAACGTCTCTGTATTTCGGTGAACAATCAGTTTAGAAAGAAAAATCAACTAAAGGTGAATTTGTTCAGTCAAACCCTGATTTCCCTTTAATGTTCTGTCGTCTTTTAATTTTTTTCCACTTAGTGTTATGAAACCTCGATGAATACATAATTCCAAAGCCATTTTTAAGTAGTAAACATTTTGCCGTACATCGCACTGTTGTATTGTTTTGGTATACCAACTTACAAAAAGACTGAAATACATAATGTACAACGGACAAGGCATTGAACGGGCTTACAGCATTTATTTTTTTGCACACCTAATGTTACTGTACACAACAGAATCATACCAAACCTTACATAGCAACCTACCTAATAGGTTGACCGTCAAGGTCAAAGTCAGAAATGGTCCAAGGAATGCGGGTATGGCAAGAAACCAGGCTGAAAGCTTTATTTTAGCGGGAATGGATAACGGAGATTGAACTTGAACGGATGAAGGGCATTGTGTTGCAATTTATTTAATTCCTAGCCATTTTAACCCCACAAAGTGCTTTTTAGGTCTACAATTCACAATAAAATCATTCTTGCGTGTTTAGTTTCTTCAAACACCCAAAAGAGAAAATTTAACCATAGCACTTTGCATCCTCAGAACAAGTAAAAGTTCAAGCAGGCTTTTGAGTGATAGTTTATTTACTGTTCGGGCTTTGGGGCACAATTTATTTTCAAGACCAAGACTGAACTGATCGGTTAGAGCCGACAAGTTCAGGAGCAAAAGATGGAGTTCAAGATATTGGTATTTATTGTCATGACCAGCTGGCAGCTAACTTATTCAATTCTACTTTTCCTGAGATTTGAGGAAAGTACGTTTGGTTGATGTTCACAACCGCTCTCAGATTTAAACACTTTAAACAGACTTTGCTGTGCCCTTCTGCCATTAGTCACCTCATACTCAACTTTGTCAGTCGGTCGGGCATAGTTGCTGGACCTGCTATACCTTCGAATCCCGTCGGTAAATCCAAGCACCAGTCCTTTCTAGCTAAATTGGCATAATTTATAATATAGCCTACCCACTGTAATTTTCCCTTGAGGGTACGGCCCGTGGAATCAGGACTAAGGGACATCAGCCCTCCATCTTTTTGATCACGCACACCTCAAAAAGAATGATTGACTGTATTAAACTTGCTGCAAAAAAAGTTAGAGGGTATTCCCGAGGGTGGTTAAATGTTCAGTTCGGAAGTGATGTTTTGCAAAGGGAAAACAATTCGTCTCGCTGAACATCAAAAAACTGATTTAAAAACTTTGTCAGTTGGAGATATTTCTTTTTATCTCTTTTATTCCTCCTTTCCAATAAGAAGATTGGCCTATCAAAAACCATTCAGCACTTCTTTTATTGGTCTATCTATCGATGTAGTTCACAGCTTTCTCCGGTAACATAAACAATTCTATAAAAATTCTACACTCTACAAAGGCTTTTGTATCTACAACTTCAGTATTCTGTTTTACCATCGACATTCTTGTTGAAGCTGATGCGATATGGTTTACCAATTATTCACTCCATGTTAATTTTCCCTCTACCACACCTTACAAGTATTATAGTTTAGTGTAACCCAGTTGCTAATATATATCACATGCACTACAATCAACCTTAATCGTAACATTAATACAATATGCACGGGACAGTCGAAAGGTAAATTCCTCACAAAAATAGATGGATTGTTACTTTTTTAACCTATGGATGACACAGCTGCCATAACGACAGACCATATCAACGGACTGAAACAAAGCTATTTGCTTTTTTTTTTCATTGATCATAAATTCCCCGTCCAACACTTGACCCTGCATTAAGGGAAAAAAGCTAGAGGCACAACTTGATTTCGCCAAAGTTAACCAAAACGTAGGCCGAAAATTGGGAGTTGAAATGATCAGTATAGGATGTGGTTACTAGCAATTACTTTGCAAATCAAGTATTAAGTGCTGTGAGTACCTTAATGTCAGACTGCCAAGTTTGTTAACATCATGAAGTGAGTAAACTGAATTGTGTGTATTCAGCAAATAAAACAAATGTCCAAATTATAGGATACAGTGTACATCGTTTATGTAGCCCGACGCCGGCAGAGTATATGAATAACGTACAAAACGTTGTCTCGAGTATAAAGCATTGTGGCATTCAGCAATGTACCGTACATCACCACAATAACTTGATTCTATAGCTAGCTATTGTTACGTGATGAATATTGGTTTCTGTATAAAAGATAACTTGATGTGCTCCAGTCATGAACTACACCACAACTAGCCATGGTGTGGTATTTTTTAAGTGACAGTTGATGTACTGTCTGATTGTAACATCTGATTGTAACGAAAGTATTTTTTTTAATCATTGGATAATGATTTGGTTGAATTTTATCACTCACCTATCTGCACGTTGAGTCCTATATGCATAATTTTTCAAGCCTTGGTGGGCTTTTTCTGACGGCGATAGCAAAATGCGAAAGTTAATATTTGCGTAGGTTTTGTATTTTTTTCTTTCGTTTAATTTATTGCAGCTGAGCAGTCCCACATTCAGTAACATTTTAATGTGCATTTCAATTGTATTCTGTTTTAACACACTTCACGGTGACTTTCTTAGTTTGCATTTAATCAGCAGTATATTACATTCCCGCGTGGTAAGGTGAATGTGCTTCTCTGCGTGGCAACATTCGCACTGAAATGTATCTGAAAATTTCCCTTATAAGCAGTAGGCCCACTCAATGTGACATGGTGATTATGTCTTCTTAACCAAACGTTATGGCCAGTTATTTAAAAAAAAAAAACAAGAATTTAAATTGTTAAGATTCAGACCGTAAACTCCTACTATGAAAAAAAGCTTTCCCAAACTTTAAGCAAATATGTTGTTCAATCCCCACCGAACCAGCTCTCGTTTTTTCAGTATCAGGAATGTTTATTTCTTTTTTACCTTCTCACCATTTTGTAGGCAGATCTATATTACAATTTGTTTGTGACCATCCTGCAGTCTCTGTTTTGTTCGGTTTTAATTACTGTACTTTCGACGGTGTTCACAAGTTATTAAGGAATGTGATTGGGCAGAATTCTGTGTTTCATTTGAGTATATAGGAAACAATCCAGAATCCAGATATATTCCAACTCCGTATATTTTGTAAGGGCCTACATCCAGTGGACTGAAAAAAAATCAACACAACATAAAGAAAGGTGAATTAAGAAAATGGCAACAGATTATTATCATATGGAAAACCAGCTTTCTTTGTACCAACAAACTGGATATAAGACTACTGCTAATACACTGAAGTAATTCCCCATAGCTTCAAAGAAAATGAAACAAGGTAAATGAAAAAAAGTTCACACTGGTCTGGAAATAACTTTAGGTTGCATGGCAAAAAATCACCAAGGAATTGCTCTACTTTTCACAGTAGAGTTATACCGCAGACATGTGTATTTTGACTGCTTGCAGAGGTTGACAAGTCGTAACAAGTGTGAGGTCAAAAAGGTCAAGTTTGTCTACTGTTGGTGAAATTTTAACTGTTCTTGGGCACCATCCATCATATTTCAATTTGGAGGGATAATGCATAAAAGGTGAAAAAATTTGCGTAAATTTAGTGAACTTTTCCAAAACGAAGGCGTGGCTTGCATATCGCTGAATTGTTAAAAGTGTTAAAATGGTGAACAAGTACATCCCCAAAGTGTAATTTTACACAAGGGGTAACAGAAAGTGTAAAAATCTCTGTTTCTATATAGGCTATTGCTCCCTAGTGTTATCCAGCACGTTACAAACTCTAACAATGTACGGATATCGTCGGGAAAGCCTGGATATGTTTTGTGGTCACTCAGTAAATAGTCAACTTCACTGCTGGGCTGGCCATTTTCATCTCCATTTAATTAATTGAACACAGGTACAAAAATTACACGCATTCTATTTGCACACTGAGTAGCTCCCCTATGGGAATTAGGCCAGAGATGATGTTGATTTTGGCTTGTCCTGAAAGATGTTATCAGCGCTGGGGTCATATGTGACGTCTCAAATCCACGCTATGTCCGTCAGAACTTTAGCCCAATACTATACTGTGTAGTTCAACTAAACTATGGACGGGATACGTTATACATAGAAGTGTAATAGTCCGGGAGCTAGCTAAGATTTAATTCACATCTCGAGTACAAAGGGTTTGATCACATGAATGGAAAGGGGGTGGTGTGGGAACATCGGAATGGGCATTCTGAAGTTTTGAAAATGGTGCGTCTAGGGGTGGAGGTGGGTTGAATGACCCCCCAAAATACATTTAAATTGTATCTTTGAGTACATCCACGAAAATAGTGCCGTCTGGGCAATTTCATGAGGCTGATTGCAAATCTGATGTTCTTAAGTGAACAAAAATGGTGCACAAGGTACTTACGAACGCCCTCAATGGGGGTGGTTTTCACATTTAAATCACACATTGAGTACATCGATGAAAGTTCAAAGATACATTCTATGCATGCCCCTGATAACAGATCAGCAATTCTTAAGTGTTCAAATTGATGCAAAAGGCACTTAAGAACCACCGAAAGAGGGCCCAGTTCGTTCACTGAAAGCACGTTTTGAGTGCAAAGATGAAACTTCGAAGGTGCATTGTTTCTATGCCCATGATGATTGATCAGCATTAGATTAGTGCGAAATGCGCTAAATTAAGAGGGCCCAAAAAATGGCGCTTAAGGAATTTCACAGAAGCATTAAAAGCAGACTACAAACTATTGCATATCCCCATTAAAACACAAACTATTTTTTGTTGTGCGGTCAAAAGTAACCCATATGATAATTTCTTTACCTAATCTAGACATTACCTATTGTTCCACCGAAATTGAAAGTAAATAATTTCATGCGGATACGCCCCACTTCAATGATAAGAATGGCCGTGGCGGCTTTATGTCTGAATATCCAACGCATGTCACCTGACATACCCTCGGTGCACTCTTGTTACAAACAATTCCAATTTTCCTCATAGAATTTGAATTCTACCTTAAAGTTATTGCGTGTGTACTGAAAATCCAAAAAGATAAGATTATGTTTGATCTTAACTTTTTCTTTATTTTTAAATGTACGCTCGAGGTTTTGCATGAATGGACTATGTCTTTCAATGAAGTAAAACGACAGTAACTACTTCGAAAAGCAACGGGATTGGCATAAAAACAGTACAAAACCAGAAATCATATTTGAAAATTAACGGTTCACACTATAACCCCCTACATAATGAATATGCAACAGTACAGGTCTCACTAGTGTATCAAACACATACTAGTGAAGTCGTCACTCCTTGGGGTATTGGGAATTGTAGTATTAGGTGAAAGTAAACACTGTATTTAAAAATAAACTACGAGCTGAACGGCGTCAGTGATCCAGAGTTGTTAACTGAATATTCAATCCTAGTATACTTCCCATTGCTTTGCGCAAGGAAGTACACCGTTGATTTGAATGAAAACTGTCAACCATTAGATTGTCGTATTTTACACTTTTTGTCGTTATGTGAGAAGAATTTGAAATTAAATGGCAGAATTAACCAACTGAAACCTATTTATTTTCCAAGATTGTCTGATTAGTGCAATGAAAAGCCTTACCAAACTTTTGGAGATTAAATTTCAATGCTTTTTACTTCTTACCTACTCACGTAATCACTTCAGTATTATGTGGCACATCTAGAACAATTATTGCGTTCATCGATGGAACTCCGCAGTTGCAATCTTAGCATTTCTCTTAAAAATGTATCTATGTAAAACTTCTTAGATGGTAGACTGGCAAGTGATAGTACAATAATATTTTAAATGGGTGGATTTCACCTACTCAACTACCAGATATTCCCCCATTTCCCTGAACTTCTCTTCTGTGAACTATAGTATGAAGCTTCCTCACTGTGGTTCCCTCGAACAACATAATTTTCTACCCTCCCCCGATACTCTGTGTAACCACCGATAATTAAGATACAACATGTTATGCAATAAAGTTTTAAGTAAAAAGACAACGGATCATTGGAAATGCAGATAATTACAACCAACTTTTGTTTTCTCTTCAACCCTTTTTCGTCATGATATACCGTGCAAAGATGAATTCAACACCAAATGAAGCAACACTAACAGAATAAGTGAACTTGACAAATAACCACTTGATGAATAGTGAATAGTCAATTTGCAGTGAAGTAGAAAAAACGACTTCATTTATGGCAAACATCCTTTAATATGTAAAATGCATGGCAGGATAAAAAGAACCTAAGAAATCTTATTCGAAAAAAGAAGTAATAATCAGTAGGATAGGCAACTTGAAAATCGTAGTAAAAGAAAATCATATCAAGATCAACTAAGCAATGTTTTACGAATATCTTTCTTTACACTGTGATCGACTGCTTATAAATGATGATCAGAAAGCCAACAAAGCTGGATTATTTTTTAAACAAGAATATGAATGATTTACTTAATTACAAGAAGTGTAGACAAAGGTTGTTTAAGAGCATAATTTTATCAGATTCATGAAAATTACATTCATGAAAGTTGTCTTTTTGGGACAGGCCAGATTTTGAAATTTAACTGCATTTTCGAACCAGTCTTGGTTCTTAGATACTGGTCCATTACAAATGCTCAGTTTTAATTGTTGTGTTACGTGGTGTGACAGAAAAAGGAACGGTCTCTTGCAATATATATTCGTCATCAGAACTATCACCATCATCATCAGAAGAATCCACTTGTAGGTACTTCTCCTCTTCCTCTTCTTCTTCGACTTTGTCTTCTTTCTCTGTTACATGGGTTTCTGGCAGTTGCTCGCCTTCGAACTGTATGGGTTTGTAACAATCATCTATGAATTCCCATCCGTTTTCTTCAGATGGATGCTGATAAAAAAAACTGTTGGTCTGCTTTAGCCCACATAGTGGCCACAAATGTAGAGGGCTGTGCATGACTTTCCATTTCTGCCACGCAAGGTGGTATCCCACTGACGTCAATCCCCTTAAGCTTCGACAGCATATTTCTCTGACCTGCGCTATTTCCATACGCCTTTAGGAACTTCTGATATCGAAACGTGTTGAGACTTGTGCTGTTTTCTCCGTTAGTACAGCCGCACAAGGTTTTAGTAAACTTCTGCGGTAATGACTATGCTAGAGGTGATAGTAAGGTTTGCTGCCATTTGTCTGAAGGTATCCTGGTAGATAATTTGGTCTTCCAAAACTTTGAAAGGTCTGACTTTCCGTTTTCGCACGAATGATGACGTGTAATCTGAACCAGTAAAGGCACAAAATGCTGGTAATGCTCCACAAAGTTCTTGTCCAAGCCTCCTGTGTGTTTCAGATATGTTGATGAGGCGACGGTTATTATTTGATGCAGTGCCGACATCCATGCCACAAATTGGACCGAAACTTATGGCAATGATGCAACAAAATTACAGCTATGTCGTTGTCGGATACCCTGACAATGCTCCCGTTTTCGCTATCGGCCCAAAGAGAATGAAGGCAAACTTTTGTGTCGGCCTCTTCGTGATTGTTCCTTAACTCAGCCAATTCTTCCCGTTTCACTTCACCCTTTTCAACGCGAAACCTGTAGTATCCCCTGGTACATCCAGAATGACTTCACAATGTCCAATGATATACGGGTAACTGAGATTTGCCATTCTGATGGAAGAAACGGTGTTTCTTAAAAGACCTGGACTTCAGCGCATCATTGAAGTTCCTTGGTACACAAACTTGCTGTAGTCCAGTTATATGGAAGGTCCTGACGTCGATTCCACGTCGATCCCTTTCTGTGTCTTTGATTGAAGGTTGTGGAGAGTCGTCGAGAACGATATGGACATGAGTTGCTGATGTAGTAAGGCTTTGCATAAGGATACTTTTATATACCACCTACATGTGGGTGGTAAGTTAGGAGGAAGACTGTGCAAGAGTAATTGTCCATCTATCACATACGCTCTCACAATATCAAGCTACCTTGTTTTCTAAGATCTCAAACAGAACACTTTTGCTGGTCTTGGACATTACTTCATCCGTAGTTGCCATAGAAAGTGGCAATGGAATCAATGGATGCTGAAAAATAAACTGGAAATCAAGTCTTTTCTTTGTGGCAAAAACAAGAAGACGCCCAATAGGATCACGTACGTATATCAGCTAACAAAGTTACGTTGTTACAATGTTGTGGTTACGTTTCGTTTTCGTTGTAGTAACGTTGTGAAATTAGGTTGTAGTTGCGAATTTTTGTAGACTCCACCCAACGTTATTATAACGTTATTTCAAAACCAAGATACAACGTTTTATTTACGTTGTTTTTACGACGTTAAAATAACGTTTATTTTGTACGTTTTCGTTACATTGTGAAGTTACGTACTTGTAACCAATTGATGAAAGGACAATGTACTCCTTGAAGAAAAAAAAACAATGAGGCAACGAATTTTTACTGATACACAATCATCAATATTTATTGCTATCTCGGAAAATAAGTAATAATAAAATGGGCGATGATTACAAGCATGCTTTTTAACTCTCAAACATTGAGCTTTAAATCAAGTCAGATTATTTAAATTACAGCTAATTAGCCTACAATGATATTCAGACAAATACATCTTAACACTTTTGAAGGATTCCATTTCTATGATCTTTTTTTCCACACACCAACAAATTTACCAGTCACTGCTATTTTGCAAACGAATAGAAGTTACTTTTATATATTTTACATATAAAATTTTTCACAAGTAATGTTACATGTAAAAATACATACGGAAGACCTATGTGGAAAGGCGGAAAAAATAGAAACCATAAATATAATCAAGATAAAGTTTAAATACGAGAGCTAAAAATCTGCCTTTCAACACAAAAATAATACAAAATATTGAAAACAAACAAAAAATGGTCTAAAAAATATTTAGATGAAAACCCATGAAAGTCCATGATCAATGAGATTTCACTGTGAAACTTCCCTATGACCGAAGGCCCTAAAACTTCCCATCTCTCAAATAAAATTATGTTGAAGTTTTCTAGGCACTGTAAGGCTAAATCCCTCTACGTGAAGGAGCTTATGAACTCAGTTTTGCCAATTTTATCCCCATTTGCAAGAGTATGGGGCAAAGTGAAACCATTTCAAGGATCATGGGCTATGTCTATTTCCCAATGCAGATATTTTGTTTAATATTTACCCCCTAAAAATGTTTTTCTAATTCCTTCTTTTTAAATTTGTGGATTCAATTTTTTTGGCATTTTCAGAATTTTCGTTAAAAAAATTAGGCCCTTAAAAAAAACTTTTCTTTTACGAATATATTACTGTTATATGCCACTGTAAGTATGTAACAAACATACTGTACGTCAGGCTTCCTCAATTGAATTTGTTTTAGGCAGTGGTGTAGCAACAACATTTTAGGTGGGGAGGGCAAACATTGGATAAAAAGCAAATTTATGCTCTGAAAGTGGCAGCCGACCACATAAGGGAAGGAATGTGGCATAGGGTATTGTAACATTAAAATAGAGTCAGACTTGGGGGAATTTTATAGGGGGAATGCCTTCATCTCTGATGCTACGTAGGTGAATCCCTTCTCCTGTTCCTGCACCTACTTTATGGTTTTAACGCCACATTGATTATTTCTATATAATGCCCCACTGATCTCTGTCCTGGTGAGGGGTGAATGAGGGAAGACTTTTGCTAATTTTTGTTTTAGAAGGGGCTCAGATGCAAAAATTGTAACAGCCCGGAAGTCATAAAGTAACTGCCTATTTACCTATTTTCGAGACAAAATAATTTTTGTCAGCATAGTTAAAAATGTTCAACTACGCAATATTCTTTGCAGTTTTTTGCTTGCCACTCATATGCACGTCACACTCCACAACTGGTGCATTTGCCACCATTTGAGGAAACCTGCGGTACACACACCCAAAATACTCCACACATGCTGACTTGACTGTAGAGGTTATGATTAATTAGCTTATATCAATGAAATAAAAAAGATTGATAAATTGCCCTAACTTCATTGTTACCTTCTTAAAAAAGTTACGCCTTCATGGTTACTACATATTTGGCAGGTGAAAGAAAGATCACACTTAGCTAGTAGTGTCCATTATTACAATTCCCTGCTGTCAGTCACTCACACAGATCAGACATCTTGTTACATTTGAACTCTCGTCACTGCTACCAACACTGTGCTGCAGCTGCTGTACTTAAAGACAGTCACTGCATTACTACTGGCGACTGCAGCCAGTAGTAATGCAGTGATTGCATGTAAGTACAAAAGAATGTAAACAAAGATATACTGTAATCTATTTTACAATTACAGATTCAGAGATTTTCTCTGTAGGTGACCTGTTACCACTGATTAAGTAGACAGGGGTGCAATTGGTATTTAGGTAGCACACACATGACTGGTGTTGGTGTATAAGGTTTGTGGTAAATATGGGAATATAGAAACTCCAAAGCTCTTATCAATCTCGTTTTTAGAGAACATGATCAACAGAATTTCTTGGACTAGCTGTAATATTTGAGAGCTACACATCAGGTTTCTGTAACATACCGGAAAAAGATAGATTTTTCTTTTTCACTGGAATATGTATGCAAATTTCAATTGTGCGTTGCTTGCCCAAGCATACTGAAGAAAAACATGTATAGTAAGATCAAAAGCATGAACTTCAACTGCTCTAGACATCCCAAAATTGCAGCAGCTAAGCATGCACCTTAAACTGACCACTATCTTTACAATACTTAACTACTATGAAATCGACAATCTGATTTTTGCTGTGGTGAAACTTGGGACGCTCCTCAACTATCTTCAACTATATATGTACTGTAACTCAACAAACAGGCCAAGCGTGACTGATCGGTAAATAAATAACTGTAATAAATACCTGGCAAAGTCACGGTCAATGTTTTTCATGCCTTCTTGATTCTCTTTCAAGAGCCAATGACCTACATAGTAGTACAGACACTTGTGCAAGCTGACTAAGACCCATTCCCAGTAAAAGGATGTCTGACTGTGACTCAAGGACAGTGCCAAGACGATTGCCCATGATACAGTAAGTTATAATCAAATTAAAGCACAGTGAATGCAGTATGTACCCATGTTCAGTTTTCATTCGCTGACTTCCTGATATCCATATCCACTAGATTCCCCCTCCCCCCCATGTACAGTGGAAAACAGTATTTGCTGTATAATTGCCACATGAATCTCCACAGGAATTTTATCGAACTAGTAAAAAGAACACATTACTTTGATCACTGTAAGATGTGCCATCACTGGCGTAGACAGGGGGTGGCACAAGGCGGCCATGTCCCCCCCCCCCCCCGTTCATGCCTACCAAAAAAAAAAAAATGAATGACAAAATAACTAAATTACAACAGTAAAAAGTAAGTTCGTCGCCTGAGCCTAGGTTGGCCCTGTGCACTTCAAGGTTCATTGAACATTTTTCAGGGTTCATTTCCGCATTTCTGTTGATGTCCAATGGTGCACGCACGCTGAAAGCAAGCACTATTTCAATAGACTCATTCAGCGTTTACAAACAAATGCCATTACGGCTGGGCGTCAAAAGAGTTGGCAAGGCGCCCTCACTGAACTATATGCTATATAGCTCAGTGGGCACGCTTACACTGTCGTCACAATGAAAGGTAGGTTCCAATTCGTTTACTCTCTGCGTGCAATTGCGCAAGCGTTAACACGCGCAAGACCAAACATACACGCATGTGTTCTTGCGCATGCTCCATGTCAACCAATGCCATCCAGTGACGTAAGCGTGAACACTATAATAGCCTATAGCACTATGCAATCACCCAAAATCGATAGTTGATCGATCGCTTGACGACAGTTACTTCAGCTTCAGCAGAGAGAGTATTTTCAAAGATGAGGATTATTAAATCTAAACTCCGTTCGACTATGACACAAACACGGTTCATATCCCTTATGCATCTTTCTGATGAACGGCAGTTGGTAAGCACCATGGATACTGACGAGGTTCTGAAACTTTTTGTGAAAAAAGGCATAGACGTCTCGACTTTGGATTTTTAAAATAAGCCTATACTTATCCAGCTAAGACTTATATTATAGTTGGACAGTGTACATTTTGAGGGTTAACATCGATTATAAATATGTTTATACTTTATCTCAAGTTACAGTCATGATTGAGATTGTTTCATGTTTCTCAGTTTGATCCAGCTGTGCATGTAGAAAATGTTCCCATGGATAAATCTTTATCAGCAGTTGATCATCATCCCACTACACTCACAGAATTATTTACCTAAATTATGTAAAATAAGAACTCCATACATTTTATGTAAAATTAATGTAAGCAGTATTTGTAAATTTTACATAATTTTGGTAAATTTTACTACATTTTAGTAAAATTGTTATATCATAATATAAGACTTACATTAACTATGTGTAAAATTTTACCAAAAAGTTATGGAGTTCTTATTTTACTTTACGTTTTTGTGAGTGTAATCGGCCTAACTTTAACAATTTTACCCACATACAAACTCTCCTCATCTCATACCGCAGCCACTAGGAAGGTACCCAGCAGAGTGGACTCGGTTTGTTCAGTCCCCCTTTAAAACCTCAAAAACCACCGGGATATGACTGAACAAGGAATATGCCCCACAGTCTGCTACGTAGGCAACTAAGAAGGCGGTCAAGAATGGAGACGATTTGTCGACTTTGTCCCAACCCCACACCAAGAAACTTGTTACGTCTCTGTAGTTTATTTTGAAACTTTCTGATCTTTCTGCCATTTGCTCATTTTATTTCAAAGGATAGCTCAAATTAGCGACTGGTTAAACTCTACTTACAAGCCTGGGGAATGCCTTTTCCGGCTATCTGAGGGGTTGCGATATTTCCAAATTTTCTATACGCTCCGCGCCATCCAACAATGAGACAGCAGCAGAACTGGGACAGAAGCTTCGTTCGAGTTTCTTCTGCTGCAAATTCAGACTGCCGTACCGTACGCGTTAGCAACGGGATTTTCAAACTGCAGTTCGCGCGCTTTTGTTACTCGATTTTGAAATCCAAATTGTAAGTGTATTATTATCCGGGCATTTTACGCAAGGATTTGCCAACGGTTGGCAGCATTTTTTTAGCCAGTGAATACTCAGAGTTTTAAAATTGTGAGCATTTCAACGAGTTTAGCTGTTTGCCAAAGTATCGAAGTAGAAGTAAGGTAATGAAAATGAGTAAAGGCCGGTAAAAATCAAAACTCAGTGACATCCATTAATTGTCAGAAACACATTCTGTAGCCTGCATAGCTGACTGGACTACTATATTTGACGGCGACGAAGGGAGGGAGAGGGGTTAGTGTGTCGCATTTACGTTTTATTAACGTCTGTCTAACACCGATGTAAACAACCAAAATACAACGTTGTAGAAACGTTCGATCTGAAACAAATAATTAAAATTCGTTGTAAATACATTACATAGCAATTTTTGCACGACCTTCGATTTTACTTAGTTTACATTGACTCCATTTTCTTCGTCGTCATCCTCAAGTAAACAAAGTTTAGTAATCGGACGCTTAAAATACTCATTTCCGACCCTCACTTCGACCTGACGGACCAGACCAAGCTTATCGGGATACACCTGGACTACCTTCCCAAGGACCATTTTCCTCGGGGTGTACCCTCGTCAACCTAAAGCACTAATTGTTACTAATTGTTGTAATTGTTACGTTTCTTATACCATTTCTGACGCTCTTGTAACAATGTAAGGTATTCTTGGGGCCAACGTCTCCAAAACTGATTAACTAAATACTGACATTGACGCCATCGACGCCTACCATACCCATCATCTCTGTTGAATGCCCCCGGGGACAAATTAGGTGAGCCCCTAAGTAGGAGAAGGTGATTTGGTGTCAAAGGTTCCCTGTCTCTAGGATCAAGGCTTATTTTGGTTAGTGGCCTAGAGTTCAGAATTGCCTCCACTTCTGTCAGGGTTGTTTCCAGTACTTCGTGAGTCACTGTCTGTCCCTTCAACAAGACCTTCATTATTCGTCTAACTGAGCTTATCATACGCTCCCACACGCCTCCCATGTGGCTAGCTGCTGGTGGGTTGAAGGTCCACTCAATCCCCTTCCTGCGCAAGTGACGACCGATTTTGTTTCCATCTAAACCTGCCAGGGCCTCTCGCAGCTCCTTGTCTCCTGCCTTAAAATTGGTGCCGTTGTCGCTAAAAATTCTTTCTGGCTGGCCCCTACGACAGATAAATCTCCTCAAGGCGTTGATGAACGAATCAGTGTCCATTGAGTCAACTAACTCGATGTGAACTGCTCTAATGGCCAAGCATGTGAAAATGCACCCCCACGTCTTCACGGAACTTCGGCCTCTCTTCACCAGAAGGGGTCCAAATAGGTCACGGTAGAGAAAGGTGGCTTATCCGCGGTAACTCGAGGGGCTGGTAGATCCGCTATGTATTGTTGACTTGGGGTTGCATTTCTCTTCTTGCATGGGAGACACTTCCCAATGACCTTCCGCACAGCAGCTCCTCCACGCATGACCCAGTATTGGTTCCTTAAAGATATCCACGTCATACTAGCTCCCATATGGCCCACGATTGAATGTTGGTGCTCTATTATGAGCCTGGTCACATGATGGTCTAAAGGGAGAATCACCGGATGTTTTGATCATACTTCAACTGGGAATTACTCAGCCTCCCTCCGACACGCAAGACACCCTGGACCAGCACAGGACTCAATTTCTTAAAGGCGGTGCTCTTCCAGCTTCAAGGGATCTCATGGTCCAAGGAAAGTTCTCCCTTTGAACCCACATAATGATCTCGCCCGCTGCCTCCTTTAGCTCCTCTACCGAAAGATCATTAGCCTTGACATAACTGTCTGTTTTTCTTGCGATCATTATAAACTTCTTGTACCGAGGCAACCATGCCACTCCTCGTTGCAAGCGATACCACGTGAAGTACCTTTGGATCAATCTTCTGATTGGGTCCTCTATGACCGACACACAAGTACGTATCTGGCTGGACTCGATATCTACGAGAAATTCGTCGTTATCCGCTGACTTGGCAGTCTCACCTGATCCCTCCTCTAGTCTCGGCCAGCAACCTTCGCTCTTCCAAAGAAAGTCCGGTCCTCTCAGCCATCTACAATCGTCATGCATTTCGTGTGCAGTTAAACCCCTGGATCCATCATCGGCTGGGTTGGATTTACCGTCACATACCTCCAGCGTTTCACATCACTTAATCGCTGTATTTTTGCCACTCTGTTTGCGACAAACACACGGAACCTTCTACTCTAATTCCGTATATACTTTAACACTGATGTTGAGTCGGTCCAGTAGGTCTTATTGTTAATGGGTAACCTTAGTTCTCCGTATATTGTATATTGATATTGTTTGTCCTAGCTCAAATGCCAAAACTGCTGTCATAAGTTCCAGCCTTGGAATTGTTACCCGTTTAAGAGGACATAGTCGGGCCTTTCCCATGACAAACGAACAGTGGATAAACCCAGAGGAATTCGACGTTCTCAGATACGCTACTGCTGCATATCCCTTCTCAGAAGCGCAAAATATGTGAAGGTCGTAACTTCCATTTCGCACACTTGGTGTTTTCAAACATCTTTCAATCTTCACACGTTCTAGCTGTTGTGATTCTAGCAACCAATCACGCCATCTCTGTTCTTCTTGTCTGCCAACTCGTTCATCCCATCCTGGGTCTTTGGCTCAAAGGTCTTGCAGGAGAATCTTTGCTCTCAGTGTGAAAGGGGCCACAAACCCCAACGGATCAAACAGGGAACTCGTAACAGACAATATAGCCCTCCTGGTTGGTTGTACATCCTTTAGAGAGACGTTAAAGGTGAATTTGTCTACCTTCGTGTCCCACAGCACTCCCAAGGTTCGCTCAGTGGGCATGTGATCTAGGTCGCAATTAACTATGAACTTCGCCCTTTCGGTATTCGGCACATCAGATAGCACTTCGGGTTGGTTGCTGACCCACTTCGTCAGCTTAAATCCACCTCTCCGTAACATCTCGCACAGTTGGGGGATCAATCATTTAGCTTCCGACACACTGTCCACCGACTTCAGGCAATCGTCTACGTAAAATTTTCGAAAACTGTTTTGGCGACATCATCGGCAAAGTCTGATCTGTCCTCTTCCGCTGTCCTTCGCAATGCAAAGGCAGTACAGCAGGAAATCTCTGGTTCCGGGATCTTCCTTGCACAGCCCTTCTCCAGGTAGTCCTTGACCTGAACCTTGTATTGTTCGTATAGATCTGTGTTTCGTTCAAACCGACGTCTCAGTCCCACGAGTCTCGACATAGCCATGGACCTATTGTCCGACAAATTAGGAGGGAACCTCTTCCATGGCATGCCTATTTCGTAGTGGCCGTCTTTCAGTCTCAGTGTAGCGTCAAAGATAGAGCGAGCTCTTCGGTCGTCTTGTGACTCTCCGACAGCTTCTTCGTCTCTCCCAGAGGAAGGATCCAACTTCCAGAACCGCTCCAGCTACTGGTGAAGTTGATTATCTGTGTATGTTCGAGAAATATGATTTACTGTGAATGTGTTCGAATGCATTTGGCCTTTACCTATTGTGCCTACTAAAGTCCATCCCAAAGGGGTACGAACGGCATATGGTTCCTTCCGCTTCCCCCTTCGTTGTTCTCCTACCCAGAAGGCCTCAGGGGTGTCGTTGCCCATCAATAGTTTGACCTCCTTGATATCTGTCATCTGTCCACATCCTTCAAATGCGGCCATTTACTTAAGTCATCTTGTGTCGGCATATTTTCAGTTGAAATAGGCAATTTTTCAATAGTCAGCACTCTAGGCATCTCCATATATTCTCTACCTGTCATATCTCCCACCAAGAGGCTCACCTCTAACCCTAGAGCATTTTCGATACCACTGACCGTCTTTACGTTAAAGGGTTTACTTTACCCAAACAGACCCAATTCTTCAGCCAATTCCCTTTCACAAAGGGAAGTATCACTACCTGAGTCAAGTAGGGCCCATGTCGTCAGTACTATGCCTTCACTTTCTACCTTAACAGGAAGCACCTTCATGCACACTCTCTGGGAGGAAATCATAGACATGTTCGTAGTCTGCTGCCTAGTTTCTTCTGGCACTGTCTCATCGGGAGTCCCGGCCCCATCGAGACCTGTACCGACATTTTGGGTGCCCTCAGTCAATACCTTGGGTTCCCAGTGAAGCAAGTTATGGTGTTTCCTAAGGCACCCCTTTGCAGTACATCCTGAATTTAATCTGCAATAATGAGCAGTTTGAGATGGTTTGAGGCAATTGTCACATAACTTATTACGTCGCACCAGTCTAAAACGTTCTCTTTGAGATTTCCCATGAAACACTTTACACAAGGCTAAGTTGTGTTCACCATTACAACAAGCACATCTTGCAACCCTATCCTCATTCGTATCACTGTATGTATTTGTTGCGAAGGCTGATGCACCCCGAACACCTGAGTTTGCCTTTGTTTTTGCCTGTCCTCCTTCCTAGTCTTGCCAATGTTGGCTCCATACATGCTATTTGCAGAGTTTACATATGGGTGACCAAATTGATCACGAAGTATATCAATTGCTCTGCGATATCCCACTTCAGGTTTCAAAAGAATACAGTCTTCGATGCTCTCACGAGCTTTACCCTTACAATGCTGTATGAGATACCCCAGTTTCGTCTTATCATTAATTGTCTTCGAACCAATATTTGCTTCATGATTGTTAATAAACCCCCAAAATTCTGCAGGGTCCCCACTAAATGTAATCATCTCTAGTACAGGCATATTAACAGCAGTAGAAATAGCATGATATAATTCTTGTGGATTACTATTAATATTGCCTTGATGAGGCTTTAAGTTAGCACCACTGGCTCCTGTCAACTGTGGGGCATCAGGAGTACGAATTTGCCGTACGTTGTTAGCAAGATAATCCAATGTTTTACCTCTGGTACTGGTTCTGAGTTCCTCCTACGAAACATTATCCACTATGAACTCGTCCTCCTCTAGGAATTTGACTTCTACTTCTGCGTTGATGATCTCGTTTTCTATCTGCAGTTCTTTGAGTCTGTGGTCCAGTTCTATTTGTAGCCTTTACCTCCAACAGTGACACAAGCAAATAACTTATCATAAAAACTATAACGGAACATTGACTAAATAAAGAACTAAATAATTACCAGTCGTTGCATCTCCAGCTCTACAACATCCATCCAGTATGCAGCATCAGTTAAGGAATGTCGTACACAGTAACACCCAGCAACGCTCGCCTAGCAGTTACACGTCAGCGTTCACGCTTGAACGCTCCAGCAAACACCCCAAAATACAACCCTTTACCTCCCTGCTAGACTCGCGTGGAACGTTATTTCAAACTTGCCGCTACAGTTAGTTTGGAAACGTTGTGAGTCTACGTAACTTTGATTCGTTATAATTACGTAATATTTACGTACCTCTGACACCAACGTAATTCTAATCAAAATGAAATGTTGTCAGATCGTTGTTAGGAAACGTTGTTAAAACGTTGTGATTTTATGTAACTTTGATACGTTATTTATACGTACCACTGACACCAACGTAATTGCAACCAAATATAACGTTATTAAAACGTTTTTAAGCGTTGTAAAAACCTTGTGATTTTACGTAACTTTAAAACGTTATGTATAAGTTGTATTTACGTTACACCGACACCAACGTAACCACAACCAAAATATAACGTTGTAGTTACGTAGTGTGTTATCTGAGGTGTTTCTTTACGTGCAGCTATTCGCCTGTCTTTGGTGCGCCGGCTAGCTTGTGGCACGGCCATATTCAGCGGACTTTCAAACATTTTAGGATCTTTTGTACAAGATTCGATGAAATTCCTGACGCCGCTCTCTTCCACTGACTTTCACATTGAGCCGACTTTGCCGAATTTCTTCACTCGTCCCTTTCCCGTGCTTATGTTGAATAGCAAATCCTTTCGCAGAGCCAATAGTCTCAACGAATGGATTGTTTGTTTCCATTATTTGAGAGATTGTCTTCTGCAGGTCGTTGCTGTCAAGTTGTATTCGCTAAATTTGGCCTTAGTTCTGCTGTGACGTCTTCTTTGCTAATCAAACTGGTCATCTCTTTAAGAAGACCAATCAATGATGCTCTTGTGGTCTTTGTGATCATCCAGCGTAGGCGCGAGTGGAGTATTTATTTGTAAAAGGGGTTATTTAAGTGAGTCGAGAAGCAGCATCAGCATTGATAGTTTGCTCCAACGTCAAATCCACCTGCATCTGCTGAAATGATGACCAGTCCTCCTCACTGTAAATACCCCTTTGTCAAGAATCTCTCTGAGCCCTACCATGTGAATCATGTATGTTCAGCAAATCCAGTTGATCTTCTGTCAACCAGCGTGAGTAGTTAACATGATATGTTGCAAAGAACAGGTCAATTATTGGTGTTAGGGTCTTATATGAATAAGTCTACGTCATTGGTGCGAATTGCTCTCTATATTTGATGACATAGCTTTATGTACTCACAAACATCATCCATAACTGAGCAGTTGATCTATGTGCTCCTAAATACATTTTGCAGTACTTTCTCATTTAAAGACAGAAAATCACCTCCCAACACAGCTCAAATTCTTCAAACTAGCTTGATTCCAAGACCTAATGCTTGCAAAATACGGTGAATAATCAGACCACTCTCTGTGTATGATATATTATAAAGATATGAGCTAGCCTGCATCTTTTGAATTACGTTAATCTGACGTCAATCTACGGGCAGGTACCAATTAAGAATTTTGCTTACCGGGTAAAAGTCACACTACGGGTGACGATGTATCTGTCTTTAAGAAATGTAGATCCGTTATCATCAGCATCTAAAGTTTCATCAATGTAAATAGTATGGTTTTTTAATGTGATAAAATCATTGTCATGTTGGCGCCATCTAACGCGCATTTCGCAGTAATGCTTATGAATTGCTGATCTGTTATCGTAATCACACAATAAATGTAACTGTGAGTTTTCACCTTTGCACTCAATACGTGCTTTCAGTGTGTAAACAGAATTCTCTTTGAAATGTTCTAAAGTGCGTTTTGCACGAATTTCAACACTTAAGAATTGCTGATCTCTTATCAGGGGAATGCAAAAAATGTACCTGTGCGATGTACTCAATATGTGATTGTGCCCAAAATGTGCCCAAAACAGCTCCTTCTTTCGGGGGCTCTTAAGTGCCTTTTGAACCAACTTGAACACTTAAGAATTTCTGATCTGTTATCAGGTGCATGCACAGAATGTACCTGTGAAGTTTGATCGATGTACTCAATATGTGATTTTAATGTGCTTAAATAGCCCCTTCTTCCGGGGGTTCTTAAATGCCTTTTGCACCAGTGTGAACACGTAAGAATTGCTGATCTGTTATCAGGGCATGCAAAGAATGTACCTGTGAAGTTTCATCGATGTCCTCAATGTGTGATTTAAATATGCCCAAAACAGCGATTCTTCCTGGGTTTTTAAGTGTCTTTTATATCCAATTTTAACACTTACGAATGGCTGATCTGTTATTAGGGACATGCAAAGAATGTACCTGTGACGTTTCATTGATTTATTCAATATGTAACGAAATGAGCTCAAAACAGCGCCCTGTTTCGTGGGTTCTTAAGTGTCTTTTGCACCAATTTGAATACTTAAGAATGGCTGACCTGTTATCAAGTGCATGCAAAGCATGGACATGTAAAGTTTCATCGATGTACTCAATATGTGATTTACATGTACCCAAAACAGCGTTCTCTTTCGTAAATTCTTCACTGTCTTTTGCACCAATTTGAACACTTAAGAATTACTGATCTGTTTTTAGAAGCATGGAAAGAATGTACCTGTGACGTTTCATCGATGAACTCAATATGTGATTTAAATTTGCCCTAAACAGCCCCATCTTTCGGGGGTTCTTAAGCACCTTTTGCACCAATTTTAACACTTAGGAATATCTGTTGTGTTATCAGAGGCATGCAAAGAATGAACCTGTGACGTTACATCAATGTAAACAATATGTGATTTAAATGCACCGAAAGAGCGCTATCTTTCTGGGTTCTTAAGTGCCTTTCGCCCTAATTTAACACTTAAGAATTGCTGATCTGTTATCATTGGTAGGCAAAGAATGTACCTGTGAAGTTTGAGCGATGTACTCAATATGTGGCTTAAATGTGCCCAAAACAGCGCCCTCTTTCAGGGGTTTTTCAGTGCCTTCTAAACCAACTTTAACGCTTAAGGATTGCTGCTCTGTTAACAGGGGTATGCAAAGAATGTACCTGTGACGTTACATCGATGTACTCAATATGTGACTTAAATGTGCCCAAAAGATGGCCCTCTTCGGGGTTCTTAAGTGCCTTTGGCACCAATTTGAACACTTAAGAATTGCTGATCTGTTATCAGGGGCATACAAAGAATGTTCCTGTGAAGTTTGAGCGATGTACTCAATATGTGACTTAAATGTGAACACAACAGGGGCCTCTTTCGGGGGTTCATAAGTGCCTTTTGTACCAAGTTAAACACTTAAGAATTGCTGATCTGTTATCATTGGCATGCAAAGAATGTACTTGTGAAGTTTGATCGATGTACTCAATATGTGATTTGAATGTGCCTAAAAGAGGGCCCACGTTCGGGGGTTCTTAAGTTGCTATTGAACCAATTTGAACACTCAAGAATTGCTGATCTGTTGTCAGGTGCATGCAAACAAGGTACCTGTGAAGTTTAATGGATGTACTCAATATGTGATTTGAATGTGCCTAAAATAGCGCCCTCTTTTCTGAGTTCTATAGTGAGTTTGCACCAATTTGAACTTTTAAGAATTGCTGCTCTGTTATCAGGGGCATGCAAAGAATGTACCTGTAAAGTTTGATCGATGTACTAAATAGGTGATTTAAATACAATGCCCAAAAGAGCGCCCTCTTTGAACGGTCTTAAGTGATTTTTGTACCAAATTGAACACTTAAGAATTACTGATATGTTATCGTTGGCATGCAAAGAATATACATGGGAAGTTTGATCTAAGTACTAAATATGTAATTTAAATATGCCCAAAAGAGCTCCCTCTTTCGGGGGTCTTAAGTGATTTTTGTACCAATCTGAAGACAGAAGAATTGCTGATCCTTAATCATTGGTAGGCAAAGAATGTACCTGTGACGTTTCATCGATGTACTCAATATGTGATTTAAATGTGTCCCAATCAGCGCCCTCTTTCGGGTTTTTTTAGTGCCTTTTTCACCAATTTGAACACTTAAGAATTGCTGATCTGTTATGAGGTGGATGTAAAGAATGTACCTGTGAATTTTTAACCATGTACTCAATATGTGATTTAAATGTGAACACAACAGCGCCGTCTTTCGGTGGTTCTTACGTGCATTTCGTACCGATTTGAACACTGTAAGAATTGCTGTTCTGTTATCATGTGAATGCAATAAATGTACCTGTGAAGTTTGATCGATGTACTCAATTTTTTTAGTTAAATGTACCTAAGAGATGGCCCTCTTTCGGGGGTTCTTAAGTTCCTATTGCACCAATTTGAACACTTAAGAATTGCTGATCTGTTATCAGGTGCATGTAAACGATGAACCTGTGAAGTTTAATCGATGTGCTCAATACGTGATTTAAATGTGTCCTAATCAGCGCCCTCATTCGGGGTTTTTTGGTTCCTTTTGCACCAATTTCAACACTTGAGAATTGCTGATCTGTTATGAGGTGGATGAAAAGAATGTACCTGTAAAGATTTAATCATGTATTCAATATGCGATTTAAATGTGAAGACAACAGCGAACTCTTTCGGGGGGTTTTTAAGTGCCTATTGCACCAGTCTGAACACTGACGAATTCCTGATCTTTTACCAGGTGCATGCAAAGAATGTACCTGTGAAGTTTTATCGATGAACACAAGATGTGACTTAAATGTGCCCAAAAGAGCGCCCTCTTTCGGGGTTTACGAGTGCCTTTTAGTAGTAATAAAGGGGTAATTTGCAACTATGTCGGGCACGCATAGGGACTGCATTGTAGGGACCTCAAAGGGTCAGCAGCAGTGACAGTGACAGCATTGTGGGTGTCGTGAGGGCGTTTTGCGACTGCATAGGTTAGCATCGAGGTTCGGGGACGTATTTTGAGCTGTCACCAACGTGTTCTCATTTTCTCTTTTTTTTCTCATTTTGTTCTCAGATTGCTCATTTTTCACGTTTGCATACATTCGGTACTCATTTTTCAGCTTTCTAGCATATTTGCTACGTAGCACTCATTTATCATTCACTCTCTCTCTCTCTCTCTCATCCTCCTCTACAGGTATCCTCCTCTACACATTTCGTCCCTCCTTTTCCCGTTCTTTAGCCCCCCTGTTCTTACGTAATCATTTACGTAACACGTCATCACTTGTGTACTATTGCAAGAGGGATAATGGAAAAGGGGGTATTACACTGATTAGCGGAAAGCTGGATTAGCTAAATGACAACAACAAACAACAAAACACAAGAGCGTGAGTTTACTAAAATTTATTCAAACGACCTCATATTGAGCAAAAATTAAAACGACTATATGTAAATATGAGAGATACAGATATGCGTGCGACCTTTTAAACCCGCCTTAAGCAAACAGTCTCAGATAATTTCAGAAAGAGCAGCCGTTTGCTAAACTATAATAGATTTTTTCCATTGTTCAGTTTTATTTTGTCATTATCCAATGTCTCCTTTATAGATCCACGACCTCTGCGTTTTTTTTTTTGGTTGGGGAACACTCTGTAGCATCTCAATTGTGCTCATCTTCCCCCGTTATTGCTCTCGGTGCCGTCGTCACTCTGGTCTTCATCATTCTCGTCATTCTTGACCTTTAATCCGTGACGTAAAATGATTGACATTACTTCGTTGAGTTCAATCATAGCCTTCCAAGTCTCCAGGGCATCGTACAGAGGCTTAGCATCCTCCTCCATCATTTCATCGTCACCGTCATCACCCTCTTCTTTACGCTTTAGTCCTTTACGTAACGTCTTTGACATGGCATTATTGAATTTGGTTAGACGCATCCAAGTCTCTACCGGGTCATACCCGTTTTCGTCATCATCGTCATCACCGTCATCATCAAGATCACTATCACTACCGCTAGTGGAATCACCATTGTCACTCAACTCATCGTCACCATCACCGTCATTACTTCTTTCACTGTCCTGGAGTCATCCCCCTCCCCACCGCTGTCTGAGGGTGAATCATTTTCACGACGTAAGACGTCACTTCACTCTCCATACCCCCTTCTTCGCTGTCAGTGACAAACCTATCCGAGCTATGTATCGTGGATTCGTGTCGGTGACGATTGAAATTAGTGGAAAAAGCCTTTTTACAAATCCTGCAACGAAATGCCATGATAGGAATATGGTCGGTTGTCTCTCAAACAAAGAGCAGAATGAGATTCGTAAAATAAAACATCTTGTTATATACTCATGGGTGACGCGTTAGGTAAATGACGACACGAGGAGGGGGCAGGGGGTGTCAAGAAGAGAGAAGGAATATGTAGAGGAGGATAAGAAGAGAACGTGTATAGTGGAGAAAGAGAGAAATGTTGCAAATATGGATACATGCGCAAAAATGAGAACCGAATGAAAGCAAACGAGAAAAATAAGCAACATGAGAATAAAATGATAGCAAATGAAGGGAAAATGTAAAAAAAATGATACAATGAGAACAAAATGAGAGTAAATGAGAGGGAAAGGTAGCAAATGAGAACAAATATACGCATACACTCATTGCTCGAGTTTGTTATGGGACGTTTCACAATGCACCATATATAGTCTGCCACCCTTGGTTTGGTCACAGGACGTTTGTTGACACTCATGTGTACAAAGTAGGAAGAGCGAGAGAGATTTGTGCCGAAGGGTTAGGTTGTACAAAAGCGGGAGACATGCATGGGTAGAGTATAGGTAATTGAAAGGAGAGGAGTTCCTTAAAGGTATTTCAGTCTGTGTCCATTTCACAGTACTCAAAATCTGCGGGAGAGACAAACTTGAGCATAAAATCATAATATATTGTAGCATTGTTAACTTGCAAGGCATATTGATAAACAAAAAATACAATCTGTACTGAGAGGTCCAAGCATACCACCCGTTGTGTTGTTCAGCTTCATATATCCCATTTCCCAACGGTAATAAGCGTTTCAAAAAAAGGGACTTTGATTTCTGCGAAAACGTTTTCCTCCGTACATACCTTGACATCTAACTGGCGCTCTTTATTTGTCGCAGTCTTACCGTAGGCAGAATTTCCGATAAGTTTCATGGTGTCTGCAATGTCTGTTTTGAGGGATCTTTATCTCCATCCCTTCTGGCGTTACTGATTCTTTCTCCAAACTGTTGGAAAACAGCCGTCGGTATAAAGTGGGCTACCTGATATATTTTCGTTACCATCAACCAGTGTTCCAAACACTTTCCGCTGCCTTCCCTTTCTTCTTCTTCAAACGAAGTATATTTTTTAATTTTGTTTTCTTTATTGTACCTTTTTAAGTGATGACTACAAATCCAAACGATTCTGATATTACAAATCTGTTACCTGTTACAAATTGTACTTAAACAAGCCCTGAAAAGATCATTGATTTTCTTATTCGAGAGGGGGAAAACTTTTCTGTATTGCATATAAATGCTAGGAGTCTACGTAAAAATTTCGACAGTATCTGCTTCTTTTTAAAGTGTACTAATGACTATGCCTTCTCTGTTATAGCTGAGGGATTTATAGGGATGAAATCACCTCTTTGTATAATATGCCTGGTTTTTAGTTTATCAGTCAATGTAGGAATGATGAAAGAGGTGGTGGAGTGGTATTGTATATCAGGAATAATTTACGATATTCTGTAAGAGAGGATCTCAGTAGAACACTATACTCTGAATCTTTATTTATTGAAGAGTTGCAAGCAAATTCTATAGGGATCTTGTTATCGGAGTTGTTTATCCTCCTCTGGACTATAACATTGATGATTTTAACAATGAATTTCTTACACGATTGGCCTGTATAACTGGTGAAAGGAAATCGGGGGTCATTGCTGGTGACTTTAATATTAACCTAATTGACGCAGACAGTGATTCTGTGGCCAGCTTTGAAAATATTTTATCTCAAAAATGCTTTTATCCAACAATGAGTAAACCCATAGGGTCACTGATAATTCCGCAACACTTATTGACAATATCGTTAGCAACATACTTAATGTAAAAATTGAATCAGCTATAGTTCAGACGGATATTTCAAATCATTATCCTCTATTTGCACGTTATGTTTGGGTATCAAATCAAAGTCTCGTTGTGAGACATTTTAGGCCAAATGCTAAACCAACGTTATTAATTAAATCTGACCTGGCGTCCACTGACTGCAGGGGCTGATATGCTTTCTGATAACGATAGTCAGTCAGCTTTCACCAAATTTAATTGCAAGTCAACAGATGCCTTTTGTAGAAACTGTCCTCCTTGTGAAGTTAAAAAACTGAAAAGTAAACAGAAGTCTCCATGGAATACAAAAGGAATTTTAAAGTCCATCCGTACTAAAAATCGTTTATACTGCAGTTATAGATCAAATCCTACGCCACCTAATTCCTTGAAGTATCGTAACTATAGGAATATGCTTACCTCAACTATTCGAATAGCAAAGAAATCTTTTTGGGGGGAGTTCTTTGGAAGAAATGAATCAAACAGCAGAAAAACTTGGAAAGAAAGTCGTGATGCATTAGGTAATAGAAACGTAAATCTTATGGGTAATTCTGTTGATTGTGACAATGGTCCTATAGAAAATCCCGTAGATATTGCAGATTACTTTAATGATTATTTTTTCTACAGTGGCTACAAAGTTAGCTAGTAAAATCGATCCAGTTAACGGCATACTCGTTATATTAATTCAAATATTTCAAACTCATTTGCTGTCCATTCTGCAACTATAGAGGAAGTTTTAGTTGCCATCAGCAAGCTGCAGAATGGAAAATCACTTGGTTACGACAACATGACAAATGACATTTTAAAAGAGGTCTGTAATTTTATTGTGTTACCTCTTTCTCATGTTATAAACTTGTCCTTTTCTTTTGGAGTTGTTCCTAGTGAGTTAAAAATTGCAAAAGTTATCCCTATCCACAAGTCTGGAAATGAGAGTTACTTCAAATTATCGACCAGTTTCTATTCCTCCAACTCGATCTAAGATTTACGAAAGACTTGTGTACAATATAGGCTTTGGAATTTTATTGATAAGAATAATCTCATGTTTAATAGCCAGTACATGGCTTTGGTAAAAACCATTCCACGTACATGGCGTCACTCAAGTTTGTTGATGATATCACATTTAAATTAGATAATCATGTTAAAACAGCTGCTTTATTCCTGGATTTATCAAAAGCATTTGAAACTATTGACCATAAAATTTTACGTAGGAAAATGTATATGTATGGTATAAGGAGTTTAGCTCTAAACTGATTCCAAAGCTATTTAAGTGATCGTACACAGTTTGTTAGGTATAAGGGTAAAGACTCTTCTTTTAGAAACATAAATATAGGAGCACCACAAGGGTCCATTTTAAGACCACTGCTATTTCTTGTATATATTAATGACATGAGTCAGACGTCAAATCTCTTGAATTTCATCTTATTTGCCGATGACACAACTGTTTATATTCAAGATTCTAGTATTGATAAAGCTGTAGGGGCCCTTTCGTTTGAATTTAAGAAAGTGCCGCCATACCAATCATGATTGGTTAGCGGCAAACAAACTATCTTTAAATGTTATTAAAACTAAACTGATGGTACTTGCAAGTCCAAAGAGAGCCCCTCTAGATCATACGATTACGATTAATGATGTGATTATTTATAGAGTACACAGTACCAAATTTCAAAGTTAAAATTGACGATCAGTTATCATGCATGGAAAGATCATATTTGTAAAATCACTAAAAAATTTATCTAAAATAGCAGGTCTTTTCGCTGAACTGAAAGATTCTTGCCCGGCAATATCCTTCTAACCCTTAACAATGCCCTCTTTGTTCCCCATCTTATATCTACAGTATGTTACTGTGGGGTAACTCCTCTGATTACTTACTCAATCAGCTTCGCATTTTGCAAAAGCGAACCTTAAGACCAATAGCGTACACAGGGGGGGGGGGGGGGGCATTGGGCCATGGCTCCCCTTACATTCCCTATTTTTTTAAATACTGCATATCTTGTTGAAAATATCAGAAATAAGCGGGAATTGACATGATTAGTATCAATATAGGCCTAGGCCTACTATATGTATATAGGTAAACTTGAGGGAATACAGGCCCGCAGCCGGGGGGGGGGGGTCGGATCGTTCCCCCAAGTTGAGGGAGGTCCATTTTTTCCAGCCATGTGTTTGAAGGGTCAGCTATGAAATATTTTTTTATCTTGACATATCGTTCATTTTTAGCAGAAATACCCAGGAGCATAGGCATAGCCAGGGAAAGTAGGGCGAACAGGGCGACCCTGCTTGATCTCATTTTCGCTTTTTTCCCCGCGATATCGCTAAATAGTAATTCCCTCAATATATGTGGCAGGCCTACCAAGGCAGGGGTGGAGTGCAGGGTTGGGAGCATGTATGACTGCATGTTAAACACCCAGGAAGGACAGTTTTCATCTATCTGAGTGGTTTGTAGAGCCAAACGTTTCTTTGAATGCTCATCTCGGCATTGCTTCATTTTTCACAGACTAATTATTTTCTCAGTAATTGAGAAATTGTAGACATAAGATTTATATTTCAAGGCTGGGTTCATGCAACTGAAAAAACTTGGGAAGGGCTATTTCCGGTCATCTGAGGGGGTTTGTGAAACCCAAAATTTTCTTGTACGCTCCGCGCCAACCGATGGCGGCGCCCCGCTTAGATAGTCTTCACGAGTTTGCACCCCCTCCCCTTGGAAGGTCTTTTAAGGTCTTCTTAAATGCTCCAGATTGCAGGAGATCTGCAGATTTCACAATTTTCCGGGGAAAGCATGCCCCCCCCCCTAGCAAAAACTTTCTTGTAAGCTCCGCGCCAACCGATCGTGGCGTAACGCTCGGATCTTTCAATTGCAGTAATTCCGGCAGAGGCTACGGCCTCCCCCTCCACAAATTCCTGGGTACGCCACTGCTTAAGACTGTATCTGTAATGCCCCTTTCAATGAGCACTCAAAGTCTCTCTTTTTCCAAAACCAAGTTCTTCTCTTGGATGACATTTATAAATACCACCTGGAAATCTTCTTATATAAACACAAACATAGCAATCTCTCTTCCGATTTCACCTCATTCTTCCACACTCATAGTGACTTCCACTCTTTCTCTACTAGATTCAAAGACAGTCTTCTCTTTCCGCATACTTCTTAAGTCCATTCCCAAGTAAGAATTACAGGTGTAAATTTTTGGAACTCATTATCCGATCCCATTAAGCAGTCTTGCACTTTAAACGTGTTAAAGAAAAAGCTGAAATATCACCTCGATAAATACAATGAAGGATAACAGGCTGCGTCATTGCAAATTTATGATCCCCCTTTCTGATTTTGTTTATTTTTTTCTGCTTTTTTCATTTTTTGGGAAAAAGGAGGTTAAATTATGCAGAGTGCATATCAAGAGAAATCAGCAAATTTTGCAGAGGAAGAAATAAACCTATTAAAAGAATTTGATTGAAACTAGGGCTTTCAACTGTTACTTTAGGTCAGTGAATACGACACACACTTGCCAGTGACACAATAATTAATGAGTAATACTACTCAGTGATATGAAAGGACTCACTAAAAGTTTTCATCCTTAGATATTTTACGCCACTAAGGTCTGTCCAAGTTCCATATCAGTTGGCTTTTTTAGGTCAAATATTAATGTCTGTCATGTACATCATCATGTATGTACATTAATGAAAGTAACTCTTACATGATGTCATTTGCACATGACTAAAATATGGTCACATTGTCAAACATTCTCATCACACCATGTACCCTGAAATCTGTGAAAATGACTTGGTCTGCAGGATTTCATCATGCTTTTGTGAGCATGCTTAGTTATGTCTTACAGGAGCATAGGTACTTGTGAAATACTTCTTACATAACTTTTTGCACATTCTGTCTCCTAAATGCTCCTTCCGCCCAGACATCAGAATGTAGGACCACTCCCACCTCCCCTCTTGCCTCTTCATGGCAGTCACTTGACAAGAAGGGACTGCCATGAGCAAGGATATCAAGGCATCACGGTGTCCAGAGTAGTGGAAAATATCTGCATGGAATCGCAAAAGCTCAATCTCTAGCTCCAAAGACTCAGTAAAGTTATGGACCATGTGCACAAAGTGCTCATCGGCCCAGTCTTCGTTTGTGATTCCGCACAGCATACCTTCCCCTACCCGAAACTACCAGTGATTTCGTATGTTCCGGAGGCCGGTGGCCTGAAACGATTGCTTTAGAAAGTAAACTTTGTCCTGCATGTAGGCTATTTTTTAAAATAATAAAATTATCGACACCAGGGGGTTTCTTTAAATACCAAACGATTCTGCCTGCTAAAGAGAAGGCGATGTATGTTCAGGCTAATTAAATTTCTTATTATTCATTAAAACTTTAATTGAGATACGAGTTTGTACGAGTCTAATTATTTCCACCCTTTGTTCTTATGGAAATGTCGCCCCATAAAGTACATTGTCGGGTCTTGGGTCTTATTATTCCTCTTACGAAGGACTCTTTGAGATAAGTATGTCCAGTAATTAATTGAACTGATTGTTTTTGAAAAGTTCAATCAAGAAAGTACATCTCTTGACCACTATGTTTGTTTAATTATTCAGTCATCATCAATTAATTTGTTGTTTATCGAACCGACGAACAAAGGATGAAATAAGTTAAGCAAACCAGAGAATAGATAGGATACTAACAATTTATTGCTTTAGCTACTTCTAGAATAAAAATAATCACAAAATAATCATATAATTATACCACATGTTACAAATCTAATGGGGTTGTTTGGATGGGTCGAACAGAAAATTAATGATACAAATACTAAATGTTTCAAGAAATTTATTGCTATTGAACTGTTATTGAACAACCACCTCATGATAAACATAATCCATCCAACATCGGTCTGTACTTTCTTTGACTTTGACAGAAAGAAGTGATTTCAACAGTTGAAAGCAACCATAGTCTACATCTTTTCAGACAAGGAAAATAAGTTCAAGTTGAGTTTCAAGAACAAAACTTGAAACCACATGTTACATGAACTTCAGGGAGGTTTGAGAAAGGGCCAAGGGATTACGAAATACTCATTTCTCTTACGACATTTTGGACAACATCTACATTTTGGACAACATCGACAGTTTGGACAACATCTACATCACGTGACTCTGCTCGTCTACATCACAGAGTCACGTGATGTAGACGAGCAGAGTCACGTGATGTAGATGTTGTCCAAAATGTAAGAGAAAAAAAAATTACAAACCCAGTTGTCATTGAGAGAAAAGATTTCCAACAGTATTCCAACTTCCTGTGTCACGTATGATCTCTGTGTTTACAGTGGTGGTAGCCTACAACAGTATTGTCAGTTTTTTGTTTGTTTGTTCTGAAGCAATACGAATCTAACAAATACCCCCGGGAAGAGCATGATCATAGCCGTGAGTCACTTGGTGGAGAATTATAAGACCTACTTTCAAAAAGTAACAGTTTTCCTGTTAAATGTTGAAGCAAGAGTATTTCCAACAGTATTCCAACTTCCTGTGTCACGTAGCATAAAGAGTTATTTCACATCTAAAATTACACACCCCTTGATGTATCATATCTCAACGCCAACAATACTTGGCTCTTTCTCGTTTATTTCTTCAGTTTGCATGAAAAAAAAAAGAGAGAGAAAAGGAAAATGAAAAACAAAAAGTGAACAGTTAATTTTTTTTAGGATGAACCCAAAAGTTCACCATTTACAATCATACAATGTTGATGAAAACTGGCATGATATGGAAAGATAAAATATAAAGGAACCTTAAAGGGACAAAATAAAAATTGAAACAATTCCAGTTCACTGCATCATATCGGCTAAGCGTATAGACAAGACTTGTCTGCATTTAAGGAAAATGTAGCATAAGGTCTTTATTGTTTTGATATGAATGTAAAGTTTGATAATAAGCCACCGAACTCTTGCTTCAACATTTAAATAATTAAGAACAAACAAACATATGTAGGCCTGTAGTGTAGTAATGACATCAATGTTGCAGTGCTTTGCATACAATTGCTGGATTGTGATATCCAGAGACAAAAGTTTACTTTTAGATTTGTTGTAGGGCCCCGTACCAGATTCGTTTACCATTAGACATAAGATTACCTTTGTCCGTTCTCTCGTACTGTGATATAAAAGCGATATAGGGTTTGTCGTGATTACTCCAAACACATCGTTTATGAGTTTCTAATACTATTATAGGGATTTTGTCCCACCTCCATTGAAGCTTGGGGATTTTTTTTTTCAGAAAGTCCCAACATTTCTTTACGGAATAACACACGAATTACCTTATCCCATGAGAGAGAGACCGAGTTAAGAAAAATGCTTCGGACATGTTTAGCTCATAAGTAGATCGGTGCGTTTTATTTGGTGCTTTTGTAATTTTCAATTAATCAATTAAGTGTAGGTATAATATTTCTGTTGTTAAGTGTCGAGAGCGTTACATTTCCCGATGGCTAGCTCCTGGGATACAGAAAAGAGACGCTGTTTATCCCGGGCTCTATAGTCACTGCGCAGACTCGATATCAGCAGTGACTCACAAGGAAGAATCGGAAAACATGAAAATTGCACTACACAAGAAGTGAAATTCAGAACCGACTTCTTCAAGGCAGTGTGTTTATCATGACTGCGTATAACTTTACTGTATGCAAAGGCCTTTGTTCGGTTTAGTACAACTCATACTTGAACAAAAAAGAAGTAACAATCAGCATTTGTAAGGCTTTTCGCCTCTAGTTTTTTATTTTCCCGTGTGCTTAACTTTCTACTATTGATAAGAGAATGAATATTTAGGACAATATATATATATATAAAAGCTTCGAGCACCACCAGGCCTTAGTTTACCCCGCGGATAATATTTCTACCGTCAATTGTTTTCCCATGGTTCGATTCGCTTGGTTTCAATTCCCCGTTAATTTCAACCGGCCTCGGAGACTGCACTCAGCTAATAGTTGCACTATATGTAACGTGGAAGGAGCTACAGGCTGTCCGAACACTAAGTGCTGTCTCGCTCCTTGCGATGAAATGTAAAGGAACAGATGTAGATAAAGATATAAACAGAGAGGATTTCGTCTGACATGTGGCAACGCATGAAGCACTTAATGGATAGCCACTGACAACCTCTCGGTGTGTTGTTGATCGATATGAATATAGCAAATCTATCGCACCAACAAATAATGTTTGAATGTATGTGGACTCGGTCTTCGTAACCTGTTAGTGTATATATTGCTTCTGAACAACTGTATTCACAAATCTCATGACATCATTTCGTCAATTTATAGCTAATTGCACATAAGGATAGGTCTGTTATAGAAGTGTGTACAATATTAAATAAGTTGTACGGTACTCCTAAGTAACTCTGATCGTCCAACTCTATCCAATGCTGGTCCTGGAGTATCTCTTCATCCAGGCAGAACTGCGTCATTCAAATGTAATTAGTCTTGTTTATTAATATGTCGTGGGGCATCAGTTTCTGCTTGATTGCTCTATGCAAACGTCACTAGTTTACTGTCACTCCAGTTTGCAGTAACAGTGAAACATCCATATTGCCCGTATGTAAATATTCCGTACCTATATTGCATCTCTGAACATGAGGACGTGAAACAAGTAGATCGTGAACTAGTAACATTTTCAGAGAGTTGTCCAGAATAAACTGACGTCACAAGGGAAGGCGAACAATCACCTTTAAACTAAACCTGTGTGAGAATGTCTGTGACTCAGTCGTTAATTTTTTCCAGAATGATAGCTATGCCATGTCCTCCTCACACGGCAAAATAAAGACAAACGGTCGAACCCTTTCCTCAACCAAGTGCAAATTGTACTGATTGCGTAAAGCTGCAGTTTGAAAATTTTATTCAATCGAGCTATTCCATCATTCAAAGAGTTACGCCATTCTGGAATTTGAATGTTTTGTTTGCTCCCTAAAACTACAATTTGTTGCAACATATAGACATATAGACAACATATCGACAAAAGATGGCGGTCGTCACCCAACGACCGCCATCTATATCTACCACAATTAGTAAACAGGGCAACAGAGGCCAAGTTTTTCAAAAGATAAAAAGCATTTCCATGCACTCAAATTACTCTCCCGTAGACCCATAAACTAAAATCGGGAAAATGCTTTCATTAATCATTTGCAAACACGGAAACCGTGAAAACGTAAAGACTTTGTAGATCACAGTATAATAAAAAGCCTCCCAAACTACTCGGTTTGTTCGAATTAATCTACGGTAATTTTTGCGTCGGCGAAGGCAACCTGAGGGTATTTCGCAAATAGAAAACACTTCACACAGTTTGGAGTACCTCTACCTTATCGTCTGTCCGATAAGTGATTCGTAATGATACACAGTTACCATGGCTATGAGGGTCCAAATTCTAAGCTGCTATTAACAACTATGCTCATGGGGGTGGTATTTATTTGTACTTTGAAAGTTGTTTCATTCTTTTTTCATTTTCGTTCACGTGACTGCCAGATTGACATTCACGGGCGCTGCAGATCTCGAGCGTGTTGCATTCGGCCATATATAGTCGGCTGGAGATACTTGTATAAGATCTTAATATTTGGCCCAACTCTTCGATTTGACGATAAAACTAAAATGAAGGCACCGACAAATAGTGACTGGCTGCTCGTATTTATAATTTTCGTTTCAGATTTCAAGCAAAAACGCGATAAGTCTAGACTCGAGTGGTTGCATGCATATTCATGAAGTAAACTTATATGTCTTATACAGAAATCAATATATGTAGTAACCATAATATACAAGGAAGGTCATATTTTACATATCGTGTTAGTATTCTGATATAATTGCATTTTAAACCAATCACTTTGGACAATGCATCAAACAATTACGTGCTACAATAGTTATTAAAAAAATATTGAACAAGTTTCGCGGTTAACAAAATCGCATTAAAATAGCCTGACAAATATATAGTTTAGGCAGGGAGCAACACTTTGGTTTTATCAACATGGTGTGTAGAACAATTTGTCCTAAGAAGAGTGGAATATAGTGGGATGCTTGTGAGAATCTTGTGAGATATATATATATATATATATATGTTTTATATATTATATATATATGATGGTTATGTTTGTGATGGTCATAATGACGTTGGATCTGATCGTAAATGATAAAATCGTTCTCTATCACAAGTTATAATAAACCCAGTCCTGTTCGCTCGTGTATATATTTCTGTTATTTGCTAAGGGACAACATTTGCAAGGCTGAATGTGTTGCATAAAGGACGTAATCGTTCACAATGTACACAAAAAAAAAATAATTAAAAGGACTGTGACATACGAAAAGTTCTAAATCTCATTCCGTCACCAACGGGATCTATGTATAAACTTTCATTCAAGCGCATGAATATTACCTTGCAGTGATTTCATAATATATCCTATCACCATACATATGAATTCAAGAACAGCGACTGTTTTGTTTTCTCGTTCCTGCCGATATCACGTGAAGGGGGAATTATACTCTTAATATAATCATAAAGAATGGAAACTTGTCCGTTAGATACCTTATGCTTCGCTCATAATTGCGAAAGCAAAACGTCATCTGTAGCACGTGATCACACTGAGTTACTCTTTCCTCTGAGGTGTGAGCGTCTTCAATAGCAGACGGCCACATCAATGATTACCGTTATTCTGCATAATTGTGGAAAAAAAAAAAAACCAACAAACAAACAATTCACCACATATTATTGATGAGTCCCTGATTACTAATCGACCTGCTGTGATAGAAATTGGCTTTATACAGTTACTCTTTATAGATGCTCACACAACTGCTTGTCACTGATAGTGTGATGTTTGAGTAAATACTGTGTTTTGATGTCTTTGTTTCTAGAGTGGGACTGTACGGTATAATACCCGTTTTGCGCAAGTTGATAGGGCGTATGTCAAATCATTGTCATATTTGCAGTACAATCTTAATTAATTTTTGCGTTCAGTTACTCACACTGAGGCCAATACCCGAAGAAGTACAATTGCTTTCTCCCTTAGTCACCGTATTACAAAAAAAACTAAAAAACTATTGTAGAAATGTGCGGTAGACTTCTAACTTGGGGACTGATTCAGTCGCTTTTTTATCTCAATATGTTTTTGTTTCTATTTTTTGTTCCTTGTGAGTAACTCAGTGCTGGAAGGGGCCTTCACCTATCCTCTCGAAAACACGGCTATATATCAACAAGCTCTTATGTATGATTTTTTTTTAAACTGGAGCTAACATTGAAAATGACGGATGATGTATCGTTGACAGTTTCATTACAGGAAAAGCCTATAAGTGGGATATGTTACGCTGAAATCTGAATGTAAAGGGTCATAGGTATTAACCTACTTAACCACCGCATTCCGCAATATAAAGTAAACCAACATGTCCACAGCATGGCGTTAGTTATCGTACTATATTAATTATATTAGTTACCATATAAAGACACGAAAAATTACCGTTAGCGGTACCGTCTCTTCTCAGCATCCGCCAGTAGCATTTCGAGAGAACCATCGATGGCTGATTTCTACTGTCTGCTGAGATCCACAATTGCCCGCTAAGCCAAGTTATTATTATTTTTTTTCTTTTTGTAATAATCTCGTCGAAAACTTTGCCAGTTGGATTTTACTAATGCCGTTTGGGTGCTTTGAATTTAAGGACCAAGTCCCTCGAGTGCTTTCCCTGTTGTTCGTAAGAACGTTATCATCGTCTGTAAGTTTCAATAACTTGAAACATTTACAAAAAAAAAGAAAGGAAAAAAACGTTAGACAGGACTAATGTTTCGAAATTTTCATCTCTGCTGTTGACAGGTGCATTCATTCTCATTCATCCGACTCATTATGACAGGCACTTTTATATTCATGCATTGTGTACTGTTAAAACTGTGAAAGCACTTCGTGCTCCTTTTCTCTCTAGACTTGCACCATTCATCTACCAATGAAAAATATTGCCAATCATAATTTCTAGTATTAATTATAAGCTTCCGTGGACACTTGCACACAGTAAATTGTCCAGAAGTGTACTGTTGTGGCATTTGGTTAACAAATGTTTCGCGGAATTGATGTCTACAAGCTTTTGTTTGTCACTGAGTAGACTTCGTTCCTTCCCGTTCTTCATCTTTAAGAAATGGTATTAGGGTAATTCGTTGCAACGATTGAATCTGTCATGCATTTGCAACGATAAATGATGAAATGCTATGTTTCAAAAAGCTTTTCAAAGCTGAAAAGATTGCGAGAATTTCTTTTGCTTTTCGATGATGAGTAACGTTGTATAATCATTCTCAAAGATCTGATGGTAAGTTTGCATGGATTTGATTTGTTTAGGTTAACGACAACTCAGTTACAAGACTACAATATTCAAAGATTAATTACATGGAAATATCTATTTCCGTTACTTGAAAATCTTCACTTTTGTATCATTTTTTCCTTAGGCCGATCAACTGACAGAAGAGCAGATAGCCGGTAAGTGAACCAAACTTTATTTTTGCTATTTATCAAAGGGGAGAATAGTGGAATAGTAGGGAGGACAATGAAAAAGTCTGGGCTAAGGGTATGTTTATTCTCCCCCCACCCAACAAAAATTTTTTGCTTAGTGCTCCTGAAATAAATGAAAGAGAATGGATAATGCGTTATGGTTCCGTGGGAGCATCTCAACCAATCTGATATGGGTAACCTAACTGATTGCTTTCTCATTAATTAAGAAAAACTGAAGGGTTATCAGCTGCATGCAAAGAATTTAGCTGTGAAGTTCCATCGATATACTCAATTTGTGATTTAAATGTGCCTAAAGGAGAGCCCTCTTTCGGGGTTCTTAAGTGCCTATTTCACCAATTTTAACTTTTCAGAATTGCTGATCTGTTTTCAGTGGCGTGAAAAGAATGTACCTGAGAAGTTTGATCTATTCACTCAATATGTGATTTGAGGGTGCCTAAAATAGCGCCCTCTTTTGGGAGTTCTCCATTGCCTTTTACACTAATTTAAAATTTAAGAATTGCTGCTCTGTTATCAGGGGGATGCAAAAAATGTACCTGTGACGTTACTTCGATGTACTCAATATATGAATGTGAACACAACAGCGCCCTCTTTCGGGCATTCTTTAGTGATTTTTGTACCAATTTGAACACTTAAGAATTGCTGATCTGTTATCAGGTGTACGCAAAGAATGTACCTGTAAAGTTTGATCGATGTACTCAATATGTGACTTAAATGTGCCCAAACGTGCGCCCTCTTTCGGGGGTTTGCAAGTGCCTTTTGCACCAAATTGAACACTTAAGAATTGCTGATCTGTTATCATTGGCATAAAAAGAACGTACCTGTGAAGTTTGATCGATGTTCTCAATCAGTGGTTTAAATGTGCCTAAAAGAGGGCCATCTTTCGGGGGTTCTTGAGTGCCTTTGGCATCAATTTGAACTCTTAAGAATTGCTGATCTGTTATCAGGGGCATGCAAAGAATGTACCTGTGAAGTTTGATCGATGTACTGAATATGTGATTTAAATATGCCGAAAAGAGCGCCCTCTTTCTTAGGGTCTTAAGTGCCTTTTGCACCAATTGGAACACTTAAGAACTAGTGATCTGTTATTAGCTGCACGAAAGAATGTACTTGTGAAGTTTGATCGATGTACTCAATATGTGACTTAAATGTGCCCAAAAGAGGGCCCTCTTTCGGAGCTTCTTCAGTGCCTTTTAAACCAGTTTAAACACTTAAGAATTGCTGCTCTGTTATCAGGGGCATGCAAAGAACGTACCTGTGAAGTTTGATCGATGTACTGGATATGTGATTTAAATGTGTTGAAAAGAGGGCCCTCTTCGGGGGTTCTTACGTGCCTTTTAAACGAATTTGAACACTTAAGAATTGCTGATCTGTTATCATTGGTATGCAAAGAATTTACCTATGAAGTTTGAGCGATGTAGTCAATATGTGATTTAAATATGAACACAGCAGCGCCCTCTTTCCAGGGTTCTTCATTACCTTTAAAACCAATTTTAACACTTATTAATTGCTGATCTGTTATCAGGTGTATGTAAATAATTTACCTGTAAAGTTTCATCGATACACTTAATAAGGGACTAAACTGTGGCCAAAAGAGCGCCCTATTTCGTCGGTTCTTCAGTGCCTTTTACACCAGCTTGAACACTTAAGAATTGCTGCTCTGTTATCAGCTGCACCCAAAGAACGTACCAATGAGGTTTGATCGATGTACTCAATATGTGGTTTAAATGTCCCTAAAAGAGGGCCCTCTTTCGGGGGTTCTTAAATTCCTATTGCACCAAAATGAACACTTAAGAATTGCTGATTTGTTATCAGGTGTATGCAAAGAATGTACCTGTGACGTTACTTCGATGTACTCAATATGTGACTTAAATGTGCCTAAGATAATTCATTTGTTAGATACCAAGCTCAAAATGGCGAATTGTCCGGATTAGAAACTCGTTTAGTGTTCCCTGCTGTAGACCAACATCAGTCGCTTGTTGTCAGTGATATCATTATAAAAATGATCTCTGCTTAAAGGTTGCTTCATGTCATACTGATTTACCTATTTGTAATCTTCTATCACATAACAAAATTGGTTTGCAGTGTAAATAATAGAGATAATTTGTGACTTACATGTTACATTTACCAAAAACGATTTTGTAAGATATTCTATGATCTCTCCCCGTTAAGCTAGTTCACAGTCGTTTATTGAGCGAGCTTCGGACGTGATAAGTAAACGTACGTGCGTCTTTGCAATTGCAGTAATACCGTAAACATTACAGTAACGTTACTATCATACACAGTAGGCTATTACCCTGATTACTAATAAAACTGTCTAGTTAGATCTACATGACAGCTGATTTAATCCACTGAATTTAATTCTGAAAATAGCAATGTGGTTCATTTGCAGTAGTCATGGCTAGACTAGGCTAGGCCGAAGTCTTGAAGTTCTCTCGGGGACGTTATGCTTAGTCAAACCCTCGGTCAGTCTCGTCCTAATGCCATAGGCCCCTTTGTTAATCTAGGCCTTCATTTTTGCTTATTGCTTACGTCAGCTAGCCCAGGCAAAACTTAGACTGATACTAGTCTATGTACCGAAGTAGCCTAAATATTCTGTTGCTCCTAGCTATCCTAAGAACAACTCTACATACGAACTGCGCCCAAGCCTAGGCAGACTTAGGCGGAGGTAGGCTTAGGCCTTCGTACCTCAGTTAGGGATATAGGGGTGGGTGCATGTAATGCTGTCTGTAACTAACTTGGGTCTAAGTTAGACTAGCATCTGACTTCTGGGGACTTGAGCCCGATTTAGGGTATTCTAACATTTTGTTTGAGCTGTGCTAAAGTAACCTCCAACGTTAGGCCCATGCACCTCCCAGAATTAAAAGACCCATCTTGCAAAAGAACAAATGAAAAGGATTAACTTGCAACGTTATCGTTATGGTACTTCACAAGAAAGTAACTTCCTCTTGGAGCACATAGGTTCGACAAGCTTTATTGTGATCTTGCTAGCCGGTGTATCAAATTATGAGTAGTATATGCTAGGCCTAAGTAGATGATGCTGAACGTCTTATTGCGAACGTAATCAAACGAGGATATAGCCTAGACGGGGATGTTGCCTAGGCTATCGTTAGGCCTGACCTGCTTAGTCAGAAGTTTATTCTAAGAAATTTTCAGGTGAATATGCCTTATGAAGTCTAATGTCAGTTTGAAATAAATGCAGAGGAAATATTATCTTAATAAAGTCTCATCCCCTGTGACAACATGGGAACGTGGCTAACTAAGTTAAGAAGTGAGGGTTAGACATTCATTTTGATGGAGGTCTACATTAAACTACTAAAATTAAGAAAGTAACATACCAGTTTCTAATTCCAATCAGTCAATAGCTCCATGGTGATTTGGTCAATATGATGAATCAAGCTCACAGACATGATCATAAACTCAGTAGCAGAACTAGTTCCTTGCACACATTTCATTTGCACTATCTTCAATTGATACTACATGCAAATTTACAACTTCTTGACATACATGCACAATGTAGTAAGTTATGTCATCACAACTTGCACTAGCACCCAGGCTCTTACTACTTCCATCACATATTTCATGTTTTTCTTTCAGACAGTTTTTCACAGGCTGCATTGAACCCTCTTTAAAAAAAATATCTTAGGAGCAACTCCTGTACTTACAGAAAAATTATATTATAACCATTTATCATCACATTCCAAGGGAACAGCTGTTCCACTGAAGATACAGACAAACTCTAAAATTAAGCAAATTCAAATTAGGCAATAGTTTATTTCTAGCATGTCTTCTCAAATTGGTACACAGGGCTCTGTATTCAGTCTACTTAGGCTTCTTTTCTAGCCAACAGTATCTCGACTTTAAATAAATAAATCTGCATAAAATAATTTGTGAATTGTTACACAAATGTTAATCACTAAATGAAACAACATATCATTGAGCTAAGAAAGACATTTGCTCAATGCAGTCACCACTTGATCATTCCTGATTTGAACAAGAGATGACTCCTATGTGTTCAACATTGTCAATATCATGATACCTGTAATACTTTCTCTGAAAAGTTCTGACGCAAGCAGCAGGTCAAATGTCACTACACCTCAAATGTCCTCAATGTAAACATTTCCACAATAGTTCGAATCTCAGTTAGTAGCGTATAATGTAATACCTACACCTGGTAATTCAGGCTCTGGAAAATATAAGCATGTCTCAGTATTTTTCAGATAGGTCCTTCCACAGAACATTTATCATAACTTCCCCACCCCCCCTTTATTTCAAATCATAGTATCCCTTCAGCTGAATCTTGTCATTCTGAGTCTGCTTAAAAAGGAAGCCTCTATTTCTGATTAAGTCTTTCTGAACATCTTCTTCTGGAAACAGTTCTGTCACACTGTCTGTCACAAGGCGAGCAGTGACCAGTCCCAACTACTGCTGGTATTCTGAAAAGTAAATTGGACAAATAATCACAAAATCAGAAAGACCTGGGCTATAAATCTTTCTAATCTTAACATAGGCTAGCACACCACACAAGTCAGGTTTTTATTTAGTAGATTTTTGGTCTGCAGGTAGTACTTCACTAGTATGACTAGCCCTATGCTTCATACCTGGCAGTTAGTGGGAAGAACGCTGGACCAACATTCTTACTCGTCTTGACTCTAATAGTTCAGCCTAATTTGGGGGACCAGGCTAACGTTAGAGTGGACACTGGAGAGCATCAAAAACTGAACAAGTGATCTAAAAATGGCTGGGAAATTATTGTTTTGAAACAAGGGATCTAAATCCCTACAGATCAATGTGGTTGTAGCACCTAGAAGCATTGTTTAGTGCCAGCAAGTATATCAAATGATGTGGGGCACGAAGTTTGGGGTTAGAAATGTACAGATCTGCGGTATCCATGCTATACTCCCAATAAAAACCATTTTTAATGTAGCCTAGGCTAATCTATGCACTATATACTGATACACACTGCTCTGTGCGTTGCAGATAAGTTCACTTACATCACACTGTTTACCTAATGCTGTAATGTTACATTGCGCAAAGCAAGTATGCGCTTAAATGCTATCATATGGAAACTTTCCTGCTTTGTACAACCTTTTAAGATGGTTCCATATAAAACACAAATAACAGTTCATGAAAATATGTTACGACGCTCTAAAAAAAGCTCACCAAACCAGTGCAATATTGCTTTCCGTCGTAAATAAGAGTGATTTATGACACTTATTGGCCTCTCGGATGCGTCGTCGAGTTGTCGTGGGACAGTAAGTACATCCACTCACATTAAACGAAATGATTGAAAGTCCGATCCTAGTGGGTACACTAAACGAGCTTCAATTCCGGACAAGTGCCCCTACACTATAGGTATAGGAGTTTGGTATCTACCAAATGGATTATCTTAGAAATGTGCCCAAAAGAGAGCCCTCTTTCGGGTGTTTACAAGTGCCTTTTGCAAGTATTTTAGCACTTAAGAATTGCTGATCTGTTAACAGGGGCTTACAAAGAATGTACCTGTGACGTTACTTCGATGTACTCAATATATGATTTAAATGTGAACACAACAGCGCCCTCTCAAGGGCATTCTTAAGTGATTTTTGTACCAATTTGAACACTTAAGAATTGCTGATCTGTAATCAGGTGTACGTAAAGAATGTATCTGTGAAGTTTGATCTGTGTACTCAATATGTGACTTAAATGTGCCCAAAGAGCGCCCTCTTTCGGGGGCTTACAAGTGCCTTTTGCACCAAGTTGAACACTTAAGAATTGCTGCTCTGTTATCATTGGCATGCAAAAAATGTACCTGTGAAGTTTGATCGATGTACTGAATATGTGATTTAAATATGCCGAAAAGAGCGCCCTCTTCCGGGGGTTCTTAAGTGCCTTTTAAACGAATTTGAACACTTAAGAATTGCTGATCTGTTATCATTGGTATGCAAAGAATGTACCTGTGAAGTTTGAGCGATGTACTCAATATGTGATTTAAAGGCTGGTTCTCGTACGTCAAACCAGCGGCGTTAACAAATTTCTAAATGTATACCAGTAGAACGAAATTATGACAGCGCCATCTAACGGTTTTACGAGAGAAAAGTTTCATATGACCCATTGACCTGTGGAGAAACCGTTCTCATCTCCTGCCATATAGCAGAAACGCAGCGGCGGACCTTCGTAAGTACGCATAACGACGGTTGTCTGAGAGGCTGATAGTGATATGTACATCCGGTTGAAATAACTGTTTGCCCGGGCCCACAAGTTGCAACAGTAATTGACATTCATACCTCCGAAGATTTATCATGGCGGCAATAGACACTGATTTTTCGGCTGACCCTGTAATGTGTCGTTGCCAATCGACATGTTCAAGGAAAAGGGGTCGAGGTGCTTGTCCCTGCAAAATGGAGGAAAAGCCTTGCAACGAGAGCTGCAAATGCGGAACGAATCGTAAACCGTGTAGAAACTTCCCTGAATCAGTGAGTATAGGCCGCCTGTCGTATTCGTATTTTCTCGGAGATGAGTTATTTAGTTTTATGTTATAGGCTAGTCTAGTAACGTAACTGAATGTTGTCTTTAGACGTAGCCTCAAAAACTTAGCGTGAATTATGAATGACTTGTTCTTTGCAAACTTGGTTTTTGACTGATTCAGTGTGACTTCTTACTATGCCTAAATATATAATACAACGTTAGATTTATGTGAAATTATTTTGGAGGTTGGCAATTTTACTGCTGTTCTACACAACCTAACAAATTAATTTAGGTATTAATAATTAATGATTATAGGCCGGGATAGGGGGTCTGTATAAGGACGCCTGTAGTAACTAGCCTAAACGTTAGTATTCTTATGCAGGTTGATACACAGAGCTACCATTGAAGAAACAAGCTGCTAAAACAGGAGCTAGTAATAGACCTAACAGCTTACTAGCCCTAGCCTATAGTGCAAATGTCAATAACCAATTTTTACCAAGACTGCAAGAGTGGTCCTAGAAGTCAGCTTTTGAGTTCACATGATTTTGTAAGCCTGGAAAGAGAAAAAAGCCATCAGTTAGAACTTTCATAACACTATAAAGCCAATAACCACATGGGCCCTTAACTATTGCAACATTGCTGCCTAGATGAAAGTGGACCTGTTAAACTTAGATGTTACAATATGTCACTGAATGAGTCCATCCAATTAAAATATTTCAAACAGCTGACACAACTATTTTTTTTGTTTTGTTTTTGTTGTTTTCTTCCTGGGGTAGAGGCAAAATCTTCAGAGTATTACAGTTTTCAGACTTGTAAATTTACCTACAACCACTAATGCCAATTTTTTATATCAACTATTTTCTAGGCCTGTTTTCTTCCTTTGGGTGTGTGTTTGTGCAATCTGTTGGAGGATAGATCTTTTCTAGTTTCGTTTCGTTTCGTTTATTTGATTTTCCACTACACATAACAAATACATTAAAACAAACATAAAAACATACGTTATTCACACATGGAGTGGAAGGAAGTGGACAGTAAACCCATTAGGGCTTGGTGAAGTCCACTCCCTAGGGAAAGCAAGAAAATACATACAGAAAGACAAGTAAAGAGCACAAAAAAAATAAAAGAAAAAAGAAAGAACACAATCCCACCTTAAAACAACCCCCCCCCCCCTTACAGGCAAAACCGGCAAGACAATAAACGGGCACCTGTGACGAAGACTTACTAGAGAATATGAATGTCACAAAAGAGAGTGGAATAGGCCTAGTAACTACTGACAAAATATCTCAGTACAGATCCCCTGAAAGACTTGACGCTTGACTTGTCAGTAACAGAAAAAGGGAATGAATTCCAAAGCCTAATAGCACGGTTACGGAAGTTGTTTTGTTGGGAGAAATTTAAGATTGGATCTTGATGCAGTAATGTCGACTGTCTGGTATTGAGTTCATGGATTGTAAAGTTGTGTGAAAAGTAGTTCGAAAAGTGATGTGGTAAGAGGTCATGGAGGGATCGAAATGTGAAAGTAGCAATATTGGCGTTGACAGTGTCGGAAAATTTCAAGAGATTCAGAGACTTGAATAAACTGTTTGTGTGGTCACGGGGTTTGGAACAAGTGATGTGTCTAATAGCTCGTTTTTGCAACACATTTAACCTATTAAGATGAGATCGACTAGCACTAGACCAAATAATAGCACAATAGCTAAGATGTGGATAAATTAAAGTAAGATAGATTGTACGGAGAACATTTCTAGGAAGTACATGTTTCAATCTCCCAAGAATACCTACGGACTTAGCAACTTGGGAAGCAGTATGGTCGGTCCATAATAACTGAGAGTCAATGTAAACGCCAAGAAATTTTACAGTATCGACAGGCTGCAAGCAATTATCATCAATAGAACTATTAAAGCTGTAGCAACCCTTATTTCCTTTAGCATTGAAAACCATATAATTAGTTTTTGCAACATTCAGTGACAGTTTATTTGACGCAAACCAATCAAAGCAGAGCTTGAGTTCACTACAAACTAGCTCCTCCAAGCGTTTCATGTTACAATCACTGAAAAAAATATTGGTGTCGTCAGCAAACAAAACAAGTGAAGCTTTTTTGGATACATAGCTAAGGTCATTAACATAAATTATAAAAAGAAGTGGTCCAAGAATGGAACCCTGAGGAACGCCGCATTTTACTTTGTACAAATCAGAGTTGATACCCTTAAAAGAAGTGAATTTGCTCCCTGTTTGACAGGTAGCTTCTAATCCAGTGATGAGAGACACCTCTGAAGCCATAGTTTGCTAATTTAGTAAGGAGAATCGCATGATCGATAGTATCAAATGCTTTAGACAAGTCTAGGAAAACCCCAATTAAAATTTCTTTATTTACCAGAGCATTGCTGAGTGTATCAATGGTATCTACAAGAGCAAGCTCTGTGGAGCGGCCAGGGCGAAAACCGTACTGACAGTTGGAAAGTATGTTATGTTTTTGAAGAAACGAATAAATTCTGTTATACATTAATCTTTCCAAGATCTTGGACAGACAGGGAAGAACAGAAATAGCACGATAATTAGTAAACTTATTCTTATCACCTTTTTTGTGGATAGGAATTACTCTAGCAACCTTTAATCTATCAGGAAAAATACCTTGAGCCAAGGAGAGATTGAATATAAATGTCAGTGGTTCTGTAATATAAGGAAGTACACGACGAACAATGGCCGGTTTCAAGCCATCGTAGCCGGCAGCTTTTTTAGGATTTAAACACTCATAAGCAGTTTTCAGCAGCTCATCTACGTTTATAGGAGAAAGATAAGCAGAGTTAACATTTATGTGATTACGATTGCGATTCTGAAAAGTAGAATTTGGAATTTCCGAAGCCAGAGACGGCCCGAGGTTAATGAAAAATCTGTTAAAGGAATTAGCGATGTTTTGAGGATCGCTAACAACTCTGTTCTCCTCAATGAAAGTATCAGAATAGTTAAAATCCTTGTTACTTTTATGAAGAATACCATTAATGTGCTTCCAAGTAAGTTTTGAATCAAATCTGCAGTCGTTGAAAACGCCATTGTAGTGCTTCTTTTTAGCAATACGCAAAATATGATTGAGTTTATTTCGATACAGACGGTAATTTCTTTTGTTATCCTCTGTTGGTAATCTTAAATACTTTCTGTAGAGTTTGTTTTTAGTTCTGATTGACACCAAAATTCCTGGAGTGATCCAAGCCTGTTTTTTCCTCTTTCTTTGCTTCATGCTTACAAAAGGAAAACAGTCAGAGTAACTTTCATTGACAATATCACTGAAGATATTAAAACAGATATTTGTATCATAGTTTTGATAAACCTGACTCCAATTAGTATTAGAAATACGTGACACAAAACATTCAATATTGTCATGAGAGTAATTTCTAGCATAGACAGTTGGCGTACGCCTATCATCATTCTTTGTAACATAGGAAGAATTCAGAAATATAGGTAAATGATCGGGAATATCACTGACAAGAATACCCGAAGATATAACATTAACATTATCGTCAATAGTGTTTATATTGGTAAATATATTATCAATAAGAGACACACTTGTATTACTGATTCTCGTTGACTTATTAATATTTGGAAAAAAACCACAAGAAAATACGTTATGTAGGAAATCGGCAGAGTCTGGTTTAAAGAGATCTACATTAAAGTCACCCATTAAGAAGCAATACTTAACTTCTGATGATATTTTATTTAAAGTTCGGTAAAGATAGTCATTAAATAACGATGAACTACCATTAGGAGGACGATACACAACCCCTAAAATGGTATTGTGACAAAGATTTGGATTTCGTATCTCAATAAATATACTCTCGATGTCCTCATTAAAATAAGAAATGTCCTCACGACGATCAAACATTAGATAATCCCTAATGAATAAACAAATACCTCCTCCTCTTTTGCTTTGCCGATGGCTCTCAACTAAGTTGTAACCCTCAATATTTATGAGTGGTGAAATGTTATCACTGAGCCAAGTTTCAGTGAACCCTAGAGCGGTAAAATTGTGGTTAAGTAAAGAGAGATAATCAACAATGGATTTAAAAGTTTTGTTAAGGCTACGACAATTTAGGTGGAAAACATTGAAGTTACCCCTTTCAAGCCTGTTGAAATCATTAATATTACAGTAAATAGAACTGCTGTTGTCATTAAATTGATCATCAAGAATATTCCTGTGACAATGTGAATTTTGATTAAAATCAGATGCTGTAAATGTATTACAAAGATCAGACCTCTCGGAAGTGTTATGAAAAGGAAGGACGGAAATTATTTCATAATTACAGGTGGCTGCATGTATGTCTGGACTATAAACAATGGAATTATTGCCGTAAGCCTGAGGATCCCCATAACAATTAGAACAAAAATTATTAGCCATGGAAGAAAAAAGACTGTAAAAGAGAGAACGTATCAACACAAAAACAAATACACAAGAGGAAAAAAAGAGAGAAAAAAAAAAAACAAGTAAGAACTGTAGCAGGTGACAAAAGCCAGATGAGACGTCTCAAGCTGATGGTTTGTATTGATTCGACAGTGAGTATATAGTCAGGCAAGACGAATAGGATTAAAACTGGACAGCTGGGCGGTGAATAGCATGGTATGTGTGGTCGACAACTGCTACATACTGGCGGAGAATAAAACTGTACTCTGTTGCTGGAACAGGTCGCCATCTTGAAAATTTTGTTATAGAACTTTAAGATCTTCTAAGCTTGAAATTTTCTTTACAATTTCACCCCCATCTTTCTTAATTAGAGCAAAAATGTTACCATCTTTGGTCCATGCGTTGTAGACATTGCGATGATCCGAAGTTGTCTTGAGTAATTTTTGATTTTCCCTGGTAAGGTCTTCTTTGATTACAATACCGGTTCCTTTGAGTTTTCTTCTGCTTCGAATGACCTGGTCCCTTGAGCGATATGATATGAATTTAGCAATTATGCTCCTCGATTTTCCATCACTTGACGTTGGGCTGACCCTGTGGGACCTATCAATATCTGAAAGATTTACTTCAACACCGAGCTTTCCCTTTGGAAGTGTGCAGACAATTTCTGTTGTGTTTTCATCCTTATTTTCTGGTATTCCAAAAACTCGCAAGCAGTTTCTCCTGGAGTACTGTTCTATAGAGTTCATGGTGTCCTTTAGGGTTGAAGAGGCTGAACTAAGCTTGTCAAGAGAGCATTTCATCTCACTAATTTCCTTTTCCTTTTTGTCAAGAGCTTGCTCCAAGTCAAAAATTTTGGCTTCTTACCTTTGCTGCTCTTCTAGGATTTTATTCATTTTTTCGCAAATTACTTTCTCCACACAGCTAGCCAGCATTTTCTTGAAGTCTGGGTTATCGAACATTTCAGTCAGTATTTCTGTTACCAGGTCTTCTGTTTCACGGACCGTGACTGGTTTGTCCATGTTGAGCCTTTTAGTGGATCGTGGCATGATTGCACAGCACTAGCTAGAGAAAAGGTCGTTAGGCTTTGGGCTTAGGCTAGATTGCTACGGTGTGCACCAGGGATGTTAATTTCTGTTGTCGAAAATTTAGCAGATTTTTACTAGTTCTCGTTACATTACCATTACACACCTTCAAGGATTCTTGACGTTGAGAACTTTTCAAGGCTCAAGCCCGTCTTCCAGCTCTAATTCGGAATTTGACTACATATTTCCGGAAGAATTACTCTGCTGGTATTTAAGGTGACGTGATGATAGTTATTTTCTGCTGAACTTGAAGATGGAGTTCGGTAGGTCTGTGCTTGTTGTTGTTGCTTGGCTTAGACAAGGGGGATGCTAATCTTAATTTGAAAGCAGTAGTCAGTAACTTATACTTATATATTATATATTTGTGAGCAGAAAACCTCATTACGATGAAGTAAATAATTGCAATGTATGACAGATTCATAACTTGCAACAAACGTTTCTGGCAATCTTGTCAAAATGAAGATTTTTCATTATGTGTCATATACGATTGCTTGATATGTATAATTTACATAATAAGATGTGAAAGAAAAATGGATGGATTTTTCGTCATATTTAACAAGACAAGAGAAACGTTTAGTGGTTTAGTTTTCTTTCATAAAACAAGGTCCCCAAAACCCTATGCTACCATTGTAATGCACCCTGCATTCATGGTATACACTTGTTCATAGCAGTGTGGCTAGTAAGTTTGAATTTTACAAGAATTAATGCAACCACAGTAATGTTCACTTCATTCAGAGTGGTGTTGTGTGTACATGTGCCTTCAATGTACATGTGTTGAGATGTAGCACACACACACAAAAATACTTGTACATTAGAGTCCACTATGAAAAAATCATGGACTGGTCAAGTCACCACTGTTATGATTAAATATAATAATAATAACAATAATAATTATAATACAAAACTTATAATGTGCCAAATTCACAAATGTGCTCATGGTGCAATACAAAAAAAAGTATACAATTAAATGTAACAGGCCATAGAACCAAAGGGGCTAAACTTCATTACGCAGATCAATTCTTTTAAAAGAATCAACAGACTATGAAGAATGAATAGAAAAGCACAAAGCAGTGTAAGTTGTTGTTTATCAGCCCCTCTGCCTTGGGTGAAAAGTGAAAAGGTGTTTATAGGTATGCAGTTTTCAGGCGTGTGTAATTCAAGTGCATTCTGTTTATTGGTATAGACTGATTTCAAGTAGAGCACTACAATAACCATGAAGATGCATCCACAGTCCAACAAATAACAACTCCCCCTCCCCATAGTGAAACAATTAATATGTAAGCACCAATCAGCTGCATCAGTTACTGTACTTTAGAGTGCAATATATCGAGACCAATAACAGAGAGGGTACATATTTGTTATTGGAGATGTATATAGATGATCTATGTAACATACAACTTTATGTGAATAATATTATTTTGCAGGATAGTTCCAATGAGGGAGGAGACGAATCTGAACATCTTCCTATCAGAGTTCAAGACAGAGATCCTGCTGAGAACCAGGACGAAGTTATTCAGGTAAAGAAAATGATGTGTGGTGTATAAGCAAATATACAATGAAAGGAGTAAGCGAACCTTGCAGGTGTTCATCCATGATCAATATGGTAAAGGGTCCCTGATGAGCCCATTGGGCTTCCTAGTCCTGAAACTTTCAAATTGGAATTTATATGTGTGATACATGATCAGGCAACAGTTAACTGTTCTTCCATTCTGCTGCACTGGATAATTTCAGAAGAAAAAAAGCATTAAATGGAAGGATGGCTAAGAAGTGCTCAAAAAGATATCTATTACGAAATGATGGATCAAGTGGCTGCATATTTGGTACAACATGTCATCCATTTCATGATTGGGAACCCCATGAGCAAGGCGTAATCGAGTGAAACTTTTAAAATGATTTTGTTAAAAATGCATTGCATTACATGTTGGTGAATGTGAGGTTTGTAGAGCCAGCCTTGTATTAACTTTCATGTGTGCATTGTGCAAGAGTGAAGCAGTGACATTGCATCTGCAATAGATAAAATGATATTCATCCATAACTAAACATCCATTCTAACTAGGAGTCCCAACCCTTTTCTCCAGTGGTGAAAATATTCTCCCAATAAGGGTTTACGAGAGACCTAACAATCATCAGCATATTATCACAGGTAGTTAAAGTGTGCAGCATAACCTCCCCCCCCCCCCTTTTTCTTTTTTATCAGTTTACTAAATTTTCAAATGGGGAACAGTACACCTTCCAAGATATGTGCACAGTATTCATCAATAGATGCATGCATTAGTAAATAAGGACCATTTATTATATAAGTATTGGTCATATCCTACAGTTCTTACTGTTCATATAGGCTTTTTCATAGGGTTTGGAAATGGTGTTGGGTTTCTTTTAGGTCAAATGCAAAATAATCAGTGGGGATGGAGAAATAAATATCACAATAGTCCTTGAATTTCAGCTCTTTGAGCTTGAAGTTTCTCATGTTTTCTGCTAACCCACAACCCAAATCACCTCTGGCTCTGAACCTTTCCAACAACAACACTTTTTTTACATGCATATGTGCTCATCATACATACACTATCACATCAGCAGCAGTTGCGTATAGAAAGGCTAGACAACTACATCCATACTTTGTGAATTCTTGCTTATATACGTGCACACAGACAGACATCTGCATGCACCTCATGCTAACACACGCAAACAAAATACATACACAACCAACAGGCATACCTTCATGCACGTTATACCAAGTTGGGCGTAAAATATCCATATTGAATATGTTGTCACTTGCAGGAAAAAGTAAGTTATGCTCTTCCATTCTTGACTATTTATTTGTTTTCTTTTAAGGCATTTCTGCAAGATCTGGAGAGAGGTAGACTGGAAGAGATAGCCGCTCAACTAATAAGGCGGAACCCTGGAGCCTATCAGGATATTGTGTTGCAATGAGAAAATGCTGTTGGTCCACCTCAACATGAAGCAGTGGCAGCATGGTGTGTTTGTGGGCATTGTCATCCGATGAACAGTGTCATAGAGCAGAAGTGCTGTCGTAACAGGGACAATTGTTTGGCAACAACAGCCATATTTTCAGAAATCTGCCTTAATGGTAATGTCCTTGATGTTGCGAGGAGGGCGAATGAAGATGTTCGCAGACAACACAGATAGGTCTAATGCTAACTTTAGATATTATGCACATCGACAATACTTTTACTGGGAACATGGGCGATTAGGAGCTAGTAGACGCCTTGTCATCCCTTCATGTTGTGTATGGAAGATAAGGGAACTCTATCTCTCTGAGAATGGAGTCTACAGAGGATTTCATCTGGGAGAGGCTGTACTTGTGCAATAATTTAACACAGAGGGATTCTGCAATTAAATGGTGGGATAATGGGGGAGAAAGCTGTGGTGGGTTTGATGGGGTCTTTTTGTATCACAAGTGTGTGAATATATATTAATGACACCATTCTGTGCTGTGGTCTAGTGGACAACAGCAGTGGCATCTGAAGCCACGAAGCTTTGCAATAGCAACCAGGGGGTTTAAAGTGTGATCCTTGGCCATGGTCTCAGTAAGATGTCTTTTCATCCATGAGCAATCTATGATTTTCCCATCTGAACTGACCTTGTAAAAAGAAGCCAAATTTGACCTAAAACTGTTGAGTTGATGGCCACTTGAGGAGAAGTTGTAACTTACAAGCCATGAGGGTTCTTTTGCATTGTGGTTGCTTCGCATCATAAAGTAACTGTCTGAATTATTATTACATTATAACAAAACTGCATTTTGAAGTACCCTTCAACTAATTTATTTGCCAGTTGTATGTAACTTGTAAAATGCAGTTTTAATCAAACACTGTATCATGCATATGGTTACACACTTCCGTATGTTTGAAAATAAGTATTTGCAATGATATACTAGACATTATTATGATAGAAATGCACACTTAATAGACTCAAAAAGATGAAAATTTATATGCTTTTCCTTGGAGATTTTTTTTTTCACACTGTACATTCAAGGCAGCAGACCTTTCATGGAACAGCAAAAGATACTCTAATATAGGTAATAGTTAAAGGTTGTATGTTGCAAGCCAATTGTTGAACCTATACCTTCATAAATATATACTATATGTGTCCACAATTCATTGACTACTCAATTCTTTGTCTTATTTTCACAAGCCCTTGTGGATATTCATCTAAATTTTCAGCTGGCATATCAATGATTACATATGCAAAAGGCCTCAGTGGATGTGCACAAGAGCCACAATTACAAAAGTTTGTCTCTGCATGTATCCGCCTCCAAGTTAAGCAATATTCTGGGTTCATAGGAGTTTTAATTGACTTAGAAATCCAATTAATTAATTACCTAATGTTAGCACTTTTCTCTGAGACTTTCCATCAAAGCAGGTAGAAGCTACTGTGTTGTTGATATTCTAGTGGTGCAGTGTTTTCATCAAAAGATTAACCTTCAACTAAATTACACCACAACACAAGAATGATAAGTCCAAGTTGCCTACATAGAGATTGCATTTGCAAACCGCATATCATCACACGCCAATTGAAATGCATCTATCCAAGTATTCAATCAGTTATCATGTTTGCCGCATTTTCATAGTTACAACCCATGGTGCTCTTATATTTCCTTTGTCCTTCACTAAAGAAAAAGCATCTACTTATTGAAACACCATTAGAATAGCATGTGTACAATTGCCTACATGAATACATGCATATATGTTTTTAAATTATGAAACTAGAACAGGTTGGTCCATTCTTGGTGTATATTGGACATGTTGGATGAATTCACAAAGCAATGTGTCTTACATTTAATCATGAATTCCTCAAAGATAATTGATCTTATAGTTGTGACTGTGTATATGCAGCACAGCAGCAGTATATGTAGCCAGAATTCAAGAATACCGTCCATGTGGTTTCGATGATGCAGCCCAGTGTAACTGCTCACAGTAATGAATACATGCTGCTCACAGTCATTAATAGATAAGCAAAATGAACTGATAGATAGTACATGGCATAACAAACACCAAATATGATGTCTCTCCATGCAACATGGGGTTCTTGCATTAATGTGATCCATCAACACACTCAGGCAACATTATATCAAAGTTCCTATGTTAAGATGCTGTATTTATAATGCTTAAACAGCTTTTTCTTGCCTGATTTCAAATGGCAAAAACAATGACCCAAACCAAAAACAATATGGTCACTTTATGACCTCTGCTGACCTTAGATGACATTTGACCTGCGCAAAATACGACAAGGTTCTTGAACTCAATGTGGTTCATCAATGTAACCTATATGAGATCCCTCTAAGCTTGCATTCTTGAGATATTGCATTTACAAGGCTTTTTGACCCTTGCTGACCTCAGATGACCTTTGATCTCCACCAAAAACAACATGGTTCTTGTACTCACTATTGTACGAATACATAGCAAGGATGACATCAGTCAAAACTTCTGTTCTTGCGATATCATGCTCACAAGGCTTTCAAATTTTGACCTTGGTTGACCTTCACCAAACACAGTAGGGATCTTGTACTTGATATCATTGATAAGCACACTAAATATTAGATCACTGCAAGATTGAATTCTTGAAATATTGTTTACAAGATTTTCACATTTTGACCTCTGTTGACCTCTGACCTCCATCCACAAAAAAAATAATACGGTTCTTGTACTCAATATGGTACATACCAAGTATGACATCAGTCCAAGCTTTCATTCTGGAGATATGTTCACAAGCAAGGCATCACAAACACATACACACCCAAACACGCACACACTCCACTATGACGGTTATGACTATCATTGAAACCAACAATGAATACAAAAAATACCAAAAAAATGAAATTAAAAAAAATCAAAAAAAAAAAAATCTAAGGTTTCCCATCATGGAGATACCACATGGATAGCTTTCAGATGTAATGTCGTAACACTAACAGCATAGCAGCAAACAATGAATTTGCTATTGTCTAATAAACACAGAGGCTACACAGTCAATAACAGTTCCTGCTTCACACTGTTTTGTTTTCACATTGACCTGAAGAATTGTCACCTGAGAACCGACTGAGGTGCTCCTGGACAAGCACATCTAGTGATGATCTCGGAAGCATGGACATCCTGGGATGTATTCTTCTTGGGTCATCTTGCGCCATCTTGCGCCATGTTGAGACATGTCCAGGTGTTGTTAAGCGCTTTGCAGCAATGTCCCTCATTAATTCTGGCAAATATCCATGTGTCTTTACCTCAGGTAATGGCTCTGCATAAAAGTTCTGGGTTTGCCTACTGTACTTGCACCTGTAGTGAAGCCTTCCCTCCTTTGTGACAGCTTGCTTACGATTGGTGTGGAAGTTGTTGTCGATTGCAGCAAGCTTACTGCGGGTGGTAAATTCAATATACCCATATGAGTGGCGCTTTGGTGCATACATTAAAAGGTGGTCATGAAACGATTCTAGAGTTCCTGTATGCCTGAAGTTCCTGTAATAAGGTAGTTTCTTCATGAACTGTTTGCTTGTTAGCAATTTCCCTAAAGT